>CM044984.1:10572500-11772500 GCA_024586325.1 Stellera chamaejasme | reverse complement strand
TAAGAAATATTGATTCTTAATAGCTATCAATGTGCAGAAGCTTAAAAACTTCAACATTGAAGATGAGTACACACCTGTTCCCTTTTAGCTTGAACCAGGCCTCGGCACAATGCCTATGCGCAATTCCTAATTCATCTTTGCAACCGCAGCCAAGTTGAATCAAATCATCGGTATCACCAGCAGCAGCAGCAGCAAAATTACCATCCGCAGATTCCTGCGATGGCTCAGAGGTCAAGTGACAAATCCTACAAACTTTCTCACCATCCCAACTCTCCTTCAACCCTCCCTTGTTGCCAGTAGGAGCCTTCATATCAATCACACCTGCCTCCCTCGCTTCAACAGGCTTTTCTTCCGGTGCCTTATCCGAACCTGGCCCCTTCCCCTTCAGCATTCTAGTTTCTCTGCTGAGAGAAACAGAATCTTCTGGGTTTATCACAATGATGGTCTCAGCAGCTGATGGATTGACATAGTTATTGTTTAAGCTCAGACTAATGCTTTCTTCCACTTGACAGCAAAGCATGTTTTTGCCCACTACTCCCTCCTCCTTCCCCTCAAGGGCCTCAACCGATGCCTCGGCCAATCTGAATTCATTTCTTCTTGTTCCAGAATCCAGTCCTTCATCACCCTCTTTTAAATTTCCTGCAGAATTGTTTTCAGTACCATCCCCACTAGCAGTCTTATGAACAAAATCACTCGAATTCCCATTGCTGAACTGACTCAGTGGTTCACCAATTGCTTTTAACAAGTGTCCCTCACCATCTAGTGATACCAAACCCTCAATTTTCTTGGAGGTACTAGCATTCCCTGCAGAACTTGCTCCACCAACTGCTAGATTCTCTAGATTTCCTTCTTTTCCTCCACCACCCAGATCCAAATTCCCAGCATTCTGATCCATAAATCTCAACTGAAATATGATTAACACCACACAGAATATCCCCTTGTCCTGTATCCTCAAAATCCCAAAACCATAGCAAATAGACAAATCAAACAACACAAAGACTGACTCTTCAGATCAAAAGAATCAACCCATAAACATGAAGGGTTTGATCAACCAACATCCTGAAAGCTTAATCAGTCCAGACTTTAAGAACCTGTCTTTCTCAATCAAAGACGAGAACTTTAAGAATCAATTCAATTCCAGCAACACAAACCTTTTTTTTTCCAGTTTGAACGCAAAAACCGCAGATCTAACCAACTGTTCTGATCAACGCTTCATTCCAAATCCACCCGGAAAAAAAATGATAAATACACCACGAAAACTGATGTGAAAATTCATAAAGGCGTGAACTTTGCCGTGGATATAGAATACCCAACAGGAAATAAGGAAAGAAAATCCTCCATTACTGGTATCTTCCCCAAATTATAACTGATCAACCACGTAGTTTCTATGCTGTGATACAATTATAAGAAGTTGGTGCAAAAGGAGATTAGGTGAAGACATAAATTGGGAATCGGAGACGGAGACGATTAGTCATAATAAAGTGTAATTATGTCGATCTCTAATACCAGATTGGACCGGATACGACTCATAGGAGTAAAGCTGGCCAGGTGAGGGTAAAGCGAATCAAGAGGCACTATTTCTACATTAGTTCTCAATATTACCACTTAACTTAAACTCCTTACAAATTTGTCACTGAACTTTGTTAAGCACTATTCCAGTCATAAACTTTTGCAACATTTTGTGTTTGACATGAGGATTAAGATGTGTAAAAATTGTGTATAGATTTCCATTTATTATTAATCACTCTCTTTGTTGATTCTAAATGACGGAATGGGTATAAGATGTCAAAGATGCTAAATCGCGATTTCATTTATTTTCCTTCCTGAGAACGAAATATATGAAATAGATCATAAAGTGATTTGTGTTTGACATAAAGATTAAGATGTGGGAAAAAAATTGGTACAAATGTCCATTTACAAGGTATTGGTGTATCCGCGCTTTACGGCGGGTACAAATTATAATATTAGTAAAAATTATGCATAATTATACAGTATTGTAATATTACATTTTTTAGTCCGAGTACACAAAATATCCATAGTAAAAAAATTTAGAGTTACTATTGGGTGCGCGAGGTGGAGTGGGGCTGGCGGGGCAAGCTAAGGCGGCACAAGACGGGGCAGATATGGTTAAGGAAGAGGCAGGACACACTACCCCTGGGAAACCCATTGGGTGGGTGAGGTTGAGAAAATTTTAGAGTTAATTTATAGATTTTTAAGAGACTTGAGGGATTTTATTTACTCCATCTTTTCCAGCAAAACTGATACGTTTTTATTTATGGAATCTCACAGCAAAACTGATATGTTTCCTAAAAAAGAAAACTTTTTTACATCAACTCTACTTTATTACCTTCATTTTCTTTTTCCACTCCAAAAAGCTACTTTTATCTTACATGTCTACTTTACCTTATTAGACATCATCTTAATCTCTGTATTCAATCAAATGTATCAAATTTACTGGGATGGAATGAGTATCAGATATAAACATTTACGTAAATGTTCCCGAATAACGATGGAATGAGTATTGATCACTTTCCTTAAATGATATAAACATTTACGTAAATGTTCCCGGTGATTTTTAATATAAAATTGAAGGAAATGACATTTTTATACAAATTCAAAAAAAGGTAACTTGTTTAAGGTATTAATTATAATTAATGAACTAACTACGGAGTTTACCCTTTACATGAGAGGGTGAGTATGACTTATATATAGCCATATTGAGCTACGTGCTACACTGGTTTTGGTTGTCGTCAAGTAACCAAACACACACAAGAAAACAATGGAAAATGAACAAAACTTTATAAGATTATCATTTATGGGTTGGACAAGGGAACACCTCTAAAATGTAGGGCTACGACCCTTCAAATGGAGAGACAAGTACTTCTCTGGTTCAAAGCATAGTTAAAAGAACCGGACCGGACCGGCCGGCCGGACCGGTTAAACCGTGAACCGGTTGCCTGTCCGGTCCAGTTATTGGTTTTTCACCACATTGGTCAAAAACCGGTCAAAACCGGGGAAAACCGGAAAAACAGGTCAAAACCATTTGAACCGAAAACCAATGAACCGGCGGTTCAACCAAAATAAGGTGAAAAAAATTTAAATTTATTTATTTTTTAAAAAAAACGAACTCAAATAAGGAAAAAAACTCAAATTTAATTGAGGAGTGAGAGTCAATATTATGGTTTTATCTACTTAACTCTAAATCATCCACAAAGTTTTATTTTTTGTACAAATAAACTCTTATATTCTTTAGAATTATTACTTTAACCTTTCATCTTTTAAGTAAATAATAATAGTTCTTATTGATTCTTAAAAATATGCATTATTATATGAATTATTTTATTCTGATTCTATAAAATGAGTATTTATTAATAATTTATAATAATATAAAAGAATCATCCAATCACCTGGTTCAACCGATTCAACCGATTAAATCTTGAACCACTAACTTTACGGTTCAATGACCGGTTCGGTTTTTTTAACCATGGTTCAAAGGCGACGAACTAGAGGTGTCTAGAAAACAGATGTTAATTAACGACAGAACGGGCCTAGTCAAATAAGCATCGTTTATTTTGATCCCTATCACATAGGCCACAGAGCCTCCATCCACTATTAATTGAATTTGTTTGTTTTCGTTGTTACATGGCATTTAATTTATAATTATTTTTCATAAATATTTTGATATTTAAAATTAAATAATTCATATTTATGTTTTAATTGAGAAGTCTAAGGGGCTATTTGGTTGGCTTAAGCAATGGATTGAGCCATTACTTAAGCCAATAAAATACATTTAATTTAATTGTATTTTGTTCAAATATAGATAAATATATGTTTAAAAGTAATAAATACAAAGAAATATATGTCTTACAAGGATGATGTATGGTAGTTATCTCTTTTACCTCTTCCCCTTCTCTGACTTTGTAAGTGTTCCATGTTTCTTCTAAAACACAGCCAAAGTCATTCCATCTTTCCTTTTGAGAAATAGTGGAACAAACCATTCAAAGAATTTTAGATTGGTTTTAGTCTGTCTAATCTTCTTAAACCAATGTCCTTCTATTATTCCTCTTTGTTCTTTGGTATATTCATCATTTAACCATTTTCTTTTGATCATATTTTCTTTCGATCAAAAATTCTCAGAGCTTCATAGTCTATTCTGAAAGGTTCTTTTAACATATTTATCTCAAAGTCTGAAAAGCTAATTCTATCATCCTCAACTAATTTGGATGATTTTTCTTCTTCTATTTTGACAGAATCCATTTTATAAACTGGGTGAGAGACAAAATATTTGTGGAATCCCCATGAATTAGGATCAAACCTTATTCCATGGTATTTACATGAGATTCCTCTTTCTTATTCTTAAGCAAGTCCCCGAGAGGGCTTAGTTGATCCATGATTTATGTTTTATCTTTCGTTTCCTTTTCGTTTGTTTCGAGAACGATCAATTCCGATTCTTTCTTTTTCTATTGATTCTTTTACGATCGAGATGTATGGATGCCTCAGCTGCATACATCACTGCACTTCCACTTGACACCTATCGTAATGATAAACGGCTCGTCTCGCCGTGACCTTCTCTTGAATTCTCAAAACTTCTGTCACTCGATCCCCGCAGGGACAGAGAACCCCTTGCCGTCGCGGCTGTACTACCGGAGGCTCTGGGGAAGTCGGAATAGGAGAGCACTCATCTTGGGGTGGGCTTACTACTTAGATGCTTTCAGCAGTTATCCGCTCCGCACTTGGCTACCCAGCGTTTACCGTGCTCTTACGGTAAACTTCGAACTTGTTGATCTTTGGGATATCCCAATTTCTCAAACTTTTCTCAACATCTCTGATGATTAAGCCTTGAGCATTCTTCACTTTTCCTTTTTCTTTAGAATCTCCTTCTTCAAACCTCTTATAAGTAGATTTTGCTAAGTTCTTAAAAATCTCAGCCATTGAAGAATAATCTTAATTTCAAGATTTAATGCTATCTGTCAACGAGGTCTTTTACTCCTTACTGTCACACATTGGGTCTTACTGGGGAAACGCGACTTGGGTGATAGTCACTAAAAATCTTGAAACTTCAAAAGCAAGAAAGTTAAAGAGAATAAGCAAAAATTAACTTCTTCGAGTTGAAGAACAAAATCTAATGTTTTGGGGTAAAAAGTTATAAAAGCTTAAAAGTTATAGGAAAATAAGATTTTCGTCACTGAAGACTATTTAGATCCTAAACTGTGTCACTGACCATGTAAAGGTTTTAAAATGTTTCCCTGACGAATTACGAGAGCCTGAAATGTTACGCTGACCAATATTAGGTCTTCGTACTTCAAGTACTTAGGAATAGATGTTGCTCCACATAACCCTATGACTCAACGACAATGTTAGTCTAATCGAACAAAACTATTTGAACGTAAACGAACCAAAACAAGAAAACTAAGGACAGACGACAAATACTTCATACAGCTAAGGATACTTCATACAGCTAAGGTTGTGTTCATTTAGAGTGAGGAAAAAAATTGAGAAATTTGAGGATGTTTATTGATGGATGAGATATATGTGAGTAGAGAATTTTGAGAAAAATATTATTTTTGATAGTAAATTGATGGATTTAAGGTTGTTGGTGTATTGAGAATTAAAAATATGGGAAAAAAATTTCTCAAAAGTTTTACGTTGAACTGAGCCCAAGTTCCCTATGATGGATAAGACTTTCTATTTATCACTCTCTCTATTATTGGTGGGTTGTTATTTTTAATTTTTGTTGTGTAATTTAAGATTATCCTTTGGTCGTTAACTCATTTTACATTAACTTTCATCATTATTCTTTTCCAAACCATTCTAAGTCTAACTCCTCCCAACTCACTCCCTAGACTTATATTACATGGGTAAAAGGGATATAAAATAAAATACAAATGTATAAGTGTCATTTCATTTGGAATAAAAATATTTTGATGTTATGACAACCCACGACGTATGGAGTATCAGTCATCTTAAAATTGTCAGCATTCTATTATTCTCCAACTTTCCTTACTCTCAGTGTCATTGTCCAAACAAAAACATCATTGTCCAAACAAAAACATCAACCTTTTATAAAACGGATGAAGAAATTGGTACATTTAACTTTTTTTTGAATATGGAAGATCTATTTTATTAAATAAAAAATCATTACAAAATAAGTTATAGACGATGAATTAAAGTACCCAGAGAATGTACAAAAAAACCAGCCCACTAAAGGGGGAAGCTCTACATAAGTAGAATCTCTTTGCAAAACCAAAAACCACTAAGATTAGTTTCGCCCGCGCTGGCCTCCGAATGCTAAGCAAACTCATGACGTTGATCATGGCCACCATCGCGAAAAAAAAAATCTTGAATCCCGCACCGATACCCCTGCACGCCCAAAGGTTTAAATGGTACTGGCGCACCATAGTAAGCTAAGAGAAGCACTAACATTAGTAATAAAGGTAGCCACAACAATTCACCTATATGAAAACTAGCAAACCAAACAACAAAGAAACGAAGTCTAAGCGAAAGAAAAAAATAGTAAAGGTCCTGAGAAACAAAAAAACAAACATAACCAAAAAAGAGTCTACCAGTACTAGACCGAAACCAGAAGACCACACCTGCATAAGCGTTGCCTTGAGTTCCTAGCAAACCACACACTGGCCAGGGGAATCCAAAGCCCAACCAGTTTGGAACCTGAGTAATCATGGCTCCGAGCAGCGCGAGTCCTGGTTCAGCCCTGCCTGTGTAGAAATCCATGCATCAACCGCACCATCCCCACCACCATTAAACTGAACCTGCTTACGAACTCTGCTTATCAATCAATCGTAGGAAGAAAACTAGTTCAGTGCCACAACGATAGCACACACTCCATCGTCATGAGCCAAACAAAGCTTGGCACAAGCGAGCCCTCCACGATGGATCAGCCTAGTACAGACTCCACCACAAATGCCCAGCAAGTCCTCAACAAGGGAAGGCCATCCACACTGACCCGACCCTCCTAAAAAAAACTGGCGACACGCCAGGTTGCCCGCAAAGGACAGAACAATCGGAGACTGTTGCCCAAGGCCGGTGACGCTGAGCCCCACCGGACAAAGCCACCATCTGCACCAGACAGAGCAGGTGACGATTCCGGTGGGAGGAGCACCGTTCGACCCCGAAACACCTTGGCATCAGCACCGTCCGACGAACCTTAACCACAGACCCAACGCTTCACGATTCCAAGAGAGGCGGATCCGGTTCTGATCGCCTCAACCATGCGACCTAGAAGAGCAAACAGTGCGGGACAACGCCCAAGGAAAGAGGGACAACCAGCGCTAGCATCCAAGCCCGCGGCGGCGACGGGTAGTGACGAGCGGCGTGAAAACCCAAGGGGCTCTACGTAGAAGAGCTTACGTCTTCTCTTAGTTGAGAAATGTTTTAAATTGTGATGGTACATTTAACTTTTAATATTGTAGTAGTACTATTTGACTCCAATTATTGGTAGAAAGAAGTTAAAAAAAAATCTAAAAACAATGTGTTTAGAACTTACAATAAACATGGATTATCATTTGCATATAACCACATCCATTTTAAATATTTTGAAATATAATTTCCAATATTTAATCTGATTTTAATTCTAACATTTTAGATATAAATTCAGATTTTTTAATACATAAATGGTTATTTAATGTGTGTAATCTATGAACGTATTTCCTAAAAATTCTCACTAAAAGATAATATAGATAAATTAAATTGAACATAAAAACGTTAAAGTAACAAAAGTTATATAGTTGAAAATGAATTGATCGATTACTTTGAGAGAGAGGGAATAGTTACATACTTACATCCAGGGGCGAAGCCAGAAAATTTTCTCCAAGGTAGCTGGAGATCGATTAAAATATTATCATACTTAAAGTAATATGATCCAAGAAATTTTGAGAAAACATACTTTTAAGTTGACTTGTATCAGAAGCACTCACATGTTACAAGTCTCATATTATCGTTTCTTTTATGATGTGAGTATGATGATACTATCTAACATATGAAGTGTAAACAATGACATATAAAAGAAATAAGTTCATATCCTAGACATTTAATTGAATTAGCTTTCACTTAAAAGCTTGATATCTAGCTCTCTCACCTCAAAACATAATTGATTAGATATTGTTTTCTCTTACTGAAGCACTCAAACTTTGCTTAATACCAGGACACACACATAACATCGCTCAAGCATGCGCACAGGGAGCACTTGTTGCATACGAGTATGTTAAGAACTAATTTGAACATTTAATGTGAGTGAATGAGGAAGTAAGCATTTAATAGCATCTTATAATTTTGTCTTTAGTTCCAATGACATCACTTAAGCTAAACAATTTTATAAATATACCCTCACTGTATCAATCATTTTAGTTTTTTTTACCCTGATGTTTAGTGTATCATTTTGGATATATGGGTTGTGTGTGTAATTATAATTCTATGGGTTGAGTTGGGTTGGGTTGGATATATGAGTTAGTGGATTTGGGATTTGAGCCAAGGTTTGGTGATAATGGGTTGGATGATATTGGGTTTAGTTGGGGTTAGATTATGGAATAAAATAAAATGATCAAATAACTCCCCTAAATATCTTAAATGTTACTATATACCTCTACCTCCTTAAAAATCTCAGGATGGCCACTGCCTCCCCATGCCCACTCATAGCTTCACCAATTGTTGTGTGTGTAATTATAATTCTATGGATTGGGTTGGATATATGAGTTAGTGGATTTTGAGAGTTAATTCAATAAAATATTCTTAAATTCACGAGCTCGAGCTCGAATCTAATAGGCTCGGGCTCGGCTCAATCTAATAGGCTCGAGCTCACTCGCTCGTTTGTTAGGCTCGTGTAGGCTCGCGAGATTTGGTGATAATGGGTTGGATAGTATTGGGTTTAGTTGGGGTTAGATTATGGAATAAAATAAAATGATCAAATAACTCCCCTAAATATCATAAATGTTACTATATACCCCTAACTTCTCAAAAATCTCAGGATGGCCATTGCCTCCCCATGCCCACACATAGCTTCGCCAATGCTTACATCAACTTACAAAAATGGGAAAAGGTTCGAATTTGTTACTAATGTTTAGGGGTAGCTCAATTTTGTCACTCAACTAATTTTGAGCTTAATTTTACCACTAACGTTTATACTCCATTTGGGAGGGCGTTTGCCATTGTCCGATAAAATATACACGGTGGCATTAAATAATGCTTATGTTGCAACCGCAAATGACCCTCATTCATGTAAAAACTACAAAATGTAACTCAAGTATTTTATAAACTTATAAATACACCCTTGCCCTCCCTCTTCCCCCCACCATCTAAAACCACCCATCCTTTCTCTACCTTTGCCCTTCCCTCTTCCCCCCACCATCTAAATCTGCCGCCATGAATTGAAGATGGTCCTTGATTGGGATGTCTTGCCACATGGCCAAGATGATTTCCACGACATCATAGATTTTTCACTGATGAATGTCGACGGTGCCACAGAGCAAGATCTCTCCGATGGGGCTCCGCAAGACTCCACGAGTAACTTTGCGTCTCCGACGTCATCAATGGGCACGATGTTCAAGGAAGTGGATTCTACTGTCGGTGACGATTTCAAGGGGTTGAGGCTCGTCCACCTCTTCATGCGGCGAAGACCCTCACTGGCGCTAACAAGAGTCGTGAACTGGCTCAGGTGATACTAGTCCAACTCAAGGAATTGGTTTCGTCGACCGATGTGAGCAACATGGAATGCCTCACCTCGTAATTTACCGACGCATTGTAGGGGCTTCTTAATGGTGGCGGCTCCCTCAGTGGGGGAAGACACTTGATTACAAATGGGTCTCACTGCAGCCTTGAGCACAACCAGTCCGATATCGTCGCCGCCTTTCAATTGCTACAGGAATGTCCCCGTATGTGAAATTCGGCCATTTTAGGGCGAATCAGGCAATACTCGAAGCCGAAGAGTTAGGAATTTGACTCCGCTGTCGCAAATCACCACCCATGGAGGAGCTAGAGAAAGAAATTTGTTAATTGATGTAGGCTTAGTTAATTTGTAAACTTTGTAAAATTTAGAGTTAATTTGTCAAATTTTATAAATTTGGGGTTAAATTGATTCTTAGATCTCATGACGTGGATGCCATATGGATGCCACATGTACGTCAGATGTATGCCACATATGCTCTGTTACGGAATATGTCGGAATATTCCTTCCGTTAACAGAGTTAGTGGTAAAGTTATTTTCAAAGTAAACTTTAGTGGCAAATTATCTCTTTTAAAAACGTTAGTGACAAAATCATGATCGAAATTAGTTGAATGACAAAATCGAACTACCCCCAAAGGTTAGTGACGAAAGATGCTTGAAACCTTGAACAAGGCCTTTAAATAATACTCCCTCCGTTCCAAAAAGAATGCTTCATTTCTTTTTGAGCATTTAATCTATGATTTTTTTCTTCAACCTTTTGATATTGCAAATGGAAAAATTTACATGAAAATGATAAATGAATGATTGCACTTTTTAGATATATTTATTTTAATTTTTTTAAAAAATAATTCTTCATAGCAATAATTTATGTCAAACGCAACATCAAAAGTCAAACGGGGCATTTTTATGGGATGGAGGGAGTAGTAAATCTTCTCTTTCGAAGGTATTGGAACAGTGTCCTAAGCACTTGGCCTAGTGGTTATGCTCCTGAGAACACTTGTAGAGGTCTCGAGTTCAAGCCTTCGGTTTCCCCAATCTCCTATCCCCTTTTTATATCAAAAAACAAATATTGGAACACTTTTCTTTTGACACGTCCTAAAAGTAATGCAACTCTTCTCATTTCATTAACTGTTTACATATTGATTTACTAAATCGTCATTACCTTTAAAGTTTAAGAAATAAAACACTAAAATATGATCAATATGAATCTCTTTCTTCTTCAAATAAAATTTTGTATTTAATAATATAATTATTTAATTTTTATTCTTTGAATATTTATTGTTATAGTTTGATTTTTTTTACTGTTCTTCATTGATTTCTGTGTTTGATTATACCTTTCAATATAGAAAATGGTAAAATTGGAAAGTCAATACCGAAATTTTCTCACCTTAATATTTTTTTCTTTATAAATTTGTGGGTAGGAGATAGGTATTGTGGAGGTTTGAACTCAAGATCTCCACTTCATGTCCATGCAGCATAGCAACTAAATTAGATGTTCAAGGCTTCTCACCTTGATCTTTGTACCAAGTGTTACATTGGGGGCTTCAAACTTAAGCTTTTAGAGGTGAAAAACTGAGTTATTCTTCCACCTTTTTTCACGTGAATTAGAGCTCGTGATTCACCGTTTTCTATGCGGATCTCAAACGAATAGGACCAAAGTGAACTTAGTTGTTCGCGTGAGTAGCCCCTCGTTATTCACTGACGCTCCCAAACTTCCTATATTTCATTCTCCATCGTTTTAGCGTTTGATCTCCCTCAATCGTCTCTTCCCAGCTTTGGATGATACAAATTCTTCCTGTGTTAGAGCAGAGGTTGCTTAATTTTGCTTGGATTTGCTTAATTTGTGCTGACCTGAATTTTATTTCGAACATTGGTGGATCACAAATATGTGAGCTGCGCACAAAAGTCCGCACATAGTTTGCACAAAGTTGTGCGCGGCACACAGATGTGCGCACAAATAAGTGCACAATATAATTGACACACTTTCATATCTAACTCTAGCCTTAAAGACGATGATGATCTAACAATGTAGTCATGTGGATCTAACAAGGTAGTCATGTGGATCTGACAATGTAGTGATGTCGATCTAACTAGGCAGTCATGTCGATCTAACAAGATAGTGATGTCGATCTAAACAACTCATCATGTTGATCATCATTTTATGCTGATCAATCAAGTATGTATGTCGATCTAACAAGGTAGTCATGTGGATCTGACGATGTCGATCTAAACAACTTATCATGTTGATCTATTATCAATGCTGACCTATCAAGTAGTTATGTCGATCTAACAAGGTAGTCATGTGGATCTGACGATGATGATCTAAACAACTTATCATGTTGACCTATCAATTAGTTATGTCGATCTAATAAGGTAGTAATGTGGATCTAACAAAATAGTGATGTCGATCTAACTAGGTAATTATGTCGATCTAACAAGATAGTGATGTTGATCTAAACAACACATCATGTTGATCTAAACAACACATCATGTTGATCAATCAAATATGTATGTCGATCTAAAAAGGTAGTGATATCGATCTAAACAATTCATCATGCTGATCACCATCTTATACTGATCAATCAAGTATGTATGTCGATCTAACAAGATAGTGATGTCGATATAAACAACTCATCATATTGATTACTATTTTATGCTGATCAATCAAGTATGTATGTCGATCTAAGAAGGTAGTCATGTGGATCTGAGGATGATGATCTAAACAACTTATCATGCTGATCTATTATCAATGTTGACCTATCAATTAGTTATGTGGATCTTACAAGGTAGTGATGTGTATCTGACAAGGTAATGATGTTGATCTAACTAGGTAATCATGTCAATCTAACAAGATAGTGATATCGATCTAAATAACTCATCATGTTGATCACCATTTTATGCTGATCAATCAATTATGTATGTTGATTTAACAAGGTAGTGATGTCGATCTAAACAACTGATCATGTTGATCACCATTTTATGCTGATCAATCAAGTATGTATGTTGACCTATCAAGTATGTATGCTAATCTATTATCAATGCTAACCTATCAAGTATGTAGATCAGCATACTCACTTTTCTTATTCACCTCTTAAACCCTTAGTTATTAGGTGAAAAATTCATTCCTCAAATTCTAAGTTTGAAACCCTATTATATTTCCAAGAAAAATAGTACTAAGATAAAGTGAAAATATTCACACAAAAAAACAGAAAATTTTGATTTCAGATTATAACAGGCAAACAAAATTATAAATTAAATGTTAAAAAATAAATTATAGACGGATGAAATACAATACAACTGACCTTGAAACCGAAGCCGAAATTCAACGTCAGAGAAGCAAAACAAAGATTTTTTGGAAAGAAATCGAACGCACAACAAAATAATGATGTCCGCATGCATGCGATAGTAACCCTTTTAGAGGGCTTCCAAAGCATCTCCTTTTGACTTTGTGGCCCTAAACTCATGTGGAATGATTAGCAAGCTCACAAAGTCACAATGCCCCTTTATTGGATCCCAATTTGCCCATAAAAAAAAAACAAAAAAACAGGGCAACCCATCTCAGTTGAGGACAGAACTCAGAATCAATTTTGCACAAAACAGAAACTAAGAACACTTGGTCTGCAGGTTTTTCAAGTCCAGTCACCAAAAACATCCACAGGCACATAATACATGCAACTGAATGAATCAAAACCCAAAACAACTGAGCACTTCACCGTCCGCAGTTTTAACGATGATCCTCCTTCCTAGCCATACATACACTTCTCAGCATTTACGCTGCTACCCACGATGAGTCTCTATCTTACTATCAGATACATGTACAATAAGAAAGCATCGTTCTTGGTTGCGAGAAGAGGGAATGAGAACCGGGTAGGGCAGGGCATTCGGATAAACGGACCCTGAAGTTGTTGGGATTCTGCTCCCGAACCACAGGGGACGTGATGAATGGGTGTGACCTGACCCATGGTCATTAACCTGAAGATAGTTCACTTTTGCACCCCATATAAACTACCAACATCAATTTGCCTCCCAATGACCTATGTAACAGCAAGATGAACAAAATGTGGCGCCATTTGCTTTCTAGCATATTCGGGTATCAACTTACAGATGAGCTCTGGTGAAGCCCCAGATAGCTGCAACCAAAAAACACATATTTTAGGATAAAATTCAAGACCTGGGAAAATTATGTGTTGTATATGAAGAGAAAAAGGCCAGTTCTAATGACCAATTCAGTGGAGCAAAATGATTGGACACATTACAAACCACATCATGGTCTGGGTCAGCATCAGAAAACACTTAAACTATGTACTCCCTATGTCCTCAATTAATTGGTCCATTTTTTTTTGTTGCTGTTTTACAATATTTTATGATTTTTCATGAATGTTGAAGCATTTAAAGTTAAATAATTTATATGCATATCATAATTTGCAACATACATTTTCTGAATATATTTTTTTTTGAATTTTTTCACTATTTATCTTTGTAAAAAATTGAGTCAAACATTGAATTTTGAAACATCAAAGTCAAATGGGCCAATTATTTGAGGACAGAGGAAGCATTTAAAGACTAAGTCAGGTTCTACTTTCAAAAGCTGAATTCGACTCTAGGATGGAGATTATATTGCAGAGTGGACAAACAAGTAGCGCAAACTCTCCTTGAAACTTAAACATAGGTGTAATGAACCCCACAATATGAACTGAAAGTAAAATGTCAAAAAAAAGACCTTACTTCCTGTTTAAAGTCGAAGAGAGGGGGTAAAGGCCGGCCATTTGGAAGGCGAGCATTAGGTTCACGGAGCTCATCAAAAAAGGGATGTGCACAAGCTTCAAGCTGTGAAAGTCAAAAGTAAAGTTTCTAAAGTAAGTAGTTAGCACAATCAGTAGCACCTACGAAGATTTAAGAATACGGTAAAAGCCTATAAGGGAAGATGTGATAATATGAAATTGAAAGTAAGGTAATGGAGAGGAGACTGTTGTAATATACCGCTGTACAGCGCAAACTTGGTGAGTACTGCAATAATCGCGAAGCAAGATCAATTGCTTCTGGAGGCATCCTCTTGTGAAAAATCTGTGTGCAAAGAAAGCCACATGAATGAAAAGCTAACAGTTGGCATGACCATAACAATTTCAAACAAAATAAACATGTAATGGAGAGCGGTATGATTAAACTTAACAAACACATAAAAACAAGTAGATAACTAATCATAACTATGCTTCCTGCTACTTCAAAATATGTGAATGGCCTTGGTTGTTACAAGCCATGGGATGGCAACGAACCTTGTGCCAAGGATGTGCTTTGATCTGTGGAAACCTGAAATCTGTGTAATTAGGATTCATGCAACGAATTTCTTCACGAGTTGGTGTCCCTAGAACCTACAGGAACAAAACAATTTAAGACTATTTGGTCTCAACTGATTAGAGTCGAGTAGGAAACTATTAGGCGGAGTAAAAATTTAAGGAGATATCCATCAAACTGTACCTTGATAATCTCTACAAGTTGATCCACAGCATTTTCTCCAGGAAACAATGGCTAAAAGAAGGTAATCGCAAAACATCAGCTATAAATAAAGCATATGGCTGCATGACATGAAGAAGAATCTGGAATGGCAGATAGAAGAGCACCTGGCCAAGTAAAAGCTCCGCTAGAACACAACCAGCAGACCAGATGTCAATTGATGTTGTATACTCAGTGGCTCCAAAGATGAGTTCCGGAGCTCTATAGAAACGTGAGCATATATATGAAATGTTCGCTTCCCCTTTGACCTGATCATACATAACACAATCAAATTCAAGAAAATAAAAAGGCTGTGCAGATAAATAAAATCCCTAGAGCATATACAACAAATGAAGGGAAGCTTGGGTCAACTGGTTGAGTTGCCCCCTTAAGATGTCAGGCACATGGTAACAGCCTACGGCTAAAGTTCAGGTAAAAGCGGTGGTGGCAGCTTTGTGTGGCAACTGGCACGCTTCCCTTTCTATATATAATAGATATAAGGAATGGCCAGAAAAGAACTCAGGCTTTTATGGTCTTCCTAAAAGGGAGAGGGCAAGATATAGTCGATCTTAAGTGATATCAAAAGCATTCATGATACATAAGATTACAAGAATTAAATGGCAAGATCAAAGTTTATGTAATAAATGTTGCTGTAGATGCAATTTGATGTAAACAGAAGCTTAAATCCATGGTTAAGCAAGATTCTACAACCTAGCAGTAATGAATAACTTCAACTAACGTAAAACTTTTTATCAAAAAAGAAGACCATGGTTGTCTATTTATCAACTATTACAGGCATGGATATACTCAATACATGAAACAAATCTTATACTACTAATTGGAAGCAAAAAGCCAAATGCACCACAGAAATTAATGGTAATAAAAATAAATAAAAAAACCAACACTCGATAAGAGTTCACCAATAGGCATGGGAAGATTAAAAAAAGTGATCAACCAAAAACGTTTTGATTCTTTTAAACAAAACCATAACAACATAAGTGTCACTTACTAGCACTTTTGCACTTCCAAAATCACAGATCTTGACTTGATGAGTTAGAGGGTCAACCTGTACAGAGAGGAAGAAATTGTTGAGCAGTAGCCAACTATCAAAATGAAGCAGAGAAAAGAACAGCAACACCTACCAAAAGATTTTGAGGCTTCAAGTCTCTATGACAAACTCCGGCAACATTATGGAGATAAGCTAGCCCTCTGAATATCTGTAAGAAATAACTAATTTAGACATAATAAATGCAGTAACACCACATTAAAAATAACCCCGCACAACGCATACCTGGTATGTGTAGAGTTTCACGTAGATTAGCGGCATTCTTTGGTTGGCACTGCTGTAATGTTTTAACACACGGTACATGCTTTCCGGAACATACTCCATGACTAAATTGAGGAAGAGCTCATCTTTACTTGTTGTGGAAAAAAAACAATGTTTAAGTGTAATCACATTGGGGTGATTCATCACACGCATCAGCTGCAGTTCTCGGTTCTTATATCTTCTGTCCTGCAAAACCTTCTTTATAGCCACAGTCTCTCCCGTTTCCAAGCATTTTGCCTGAAAGAGAAACAATAAGCATCCCCACCAGCAAGCAATGATAGCATCAGAGAGCAACCATATCTCCATACCTGGAAAACTATCCCAAATGATCCAGTTCCCACCACACGCTCTGCCATGTAACTGATTGTCTGACAAATGACAACATACACTAATGAAATTAAACCCCAGAAACAAATGAAATTGAAACCCGAAACTATCAGTGAAACAGCACAACAGACAGCACAAGGCCAGGAAAGCGACATACCTGTTTAGGTTCACCATTTTTCCCTCCAATGGTTGTGGAAATTATATGACCTGTCACTGGATCATTCCCATCAACAACAGGAGCAGCCATTTCCTACCAAAACCCAAACAAGGTCACATAATTTGAAAGAACAAAAAAGGCAAGTTCTGGGTTTAACAACTACTAGCAATTTAACTGGAACAGGAACAAAAACCTAAACCAATCAAACCAAAGTCGGATAAAATCACCGGATCAGTAACCAGATTATCATCACAAGAACACCAGAAGCAAAAAAGGGGGTCCAATCTGGTGCTAAAACTAGGTCCACCAGAGCTTTATCAGAAAAATCAAAAGCAGATTACGCAGATTCTTCCCAAATAACCAAGTCAAAGAGGTCAAATGCAACCCAGAACCACAGATCGAGAACATTTAGTCCCAACACATCAGCTCCAACTCCGAGAAGACCCAAATGAACCAGCAAAAGGTGGAAATAATCCGAAGGAAGACGAAGAAAATAAAGGAAATCGGGAAAACAAAAACCCAACTTTTAACAACACCCGCATCGAAAACAAAACCCTCTTGAGAACATCCTCTTCATCATTCCGAGCTATGTGAGCTGATTCTCACACTAATGCTACACGGAAAAGGGGGCAAATTGAAAGAAACGATGAAAAGAAAAAGAAAACTAAAAGGGTTGACCCATCTGTCAGAAACGACGGACGGGAGTGCAGAGATAAAACAAAAGCTCACCTTGTCGTCGGCCATGGCGGAAAGCAAATAAACAGATGAATCAGATGGGAAAAGAGGAAAGAGAGATCATGGCGAGGGAGGAGGAGAAGAGGAGAGGACCCAGAAGAGAGACAACAAACAAATACCCATGTGATTCCACCTCCCTCTTTTTCTTTCTTTGTTGGCTTCTCTCTCTCTCTCCTGTTATTTCATTTTCTTTTCTTTTCTTTTCTTTTTTATAAGAAAGGAAAAGGAAAAAAAATTCAATCTTTTGACCATAACGCGTTGCCTCCCTGAAGTCTGATAAGAAACAAAAAGCACCTTGAAAAACTCATTCTCCATCATCGGAAACTAGGGCTCAAGGTAAACATAAATATGTTAATGAAACTAACTAAGCTCGAATTCGATTAAAAGTTCTACAGTAATATCAAAACGCTGCTTTAGAGCATGCTAGTTACATTTGACTTAGAAGTGTGATAATTAGCATTATTGTAGATGCTTAGCTCTAGGGACGAAGCCATGGATCAATTACGGGATGATGGGAGATATATTCCCCCAATACTTCAAAGATAGCACAATTTATTTTAGTTATTTTATACTCTCTATGTCCCAAAAAAATTGGTACGTTTCGTTTTTAACATTTAATATATGATTTTATTTCTTTATCATTTTAACATGTAAAATCAAATATTTTAAATGAAGATTATAGATCAATGTGTCTATTTTTGAAAAATATTTTTTGAAAAAATTTTAATGAATTTTTCCTAGTAAAAAAATAAATCTTCCACAACATCAAAAAAGAAGCGCACCAATTTTTTTGGGGACAGAGGGAGTAGTATTTAATATATAATTTTATTTTTCATGCATGTTTAGACATTTAAAGTTAAATATTTTTTAGATTCCGGGTGCAAAAAACAGCCATTTAATTAGTCGAAAAGTGCAAGTTACCCCCTCTTCTTTTCATCGACATGTTTTAACCACTCACGTTTGTTCCGTTAATGCAAATGTAATACTCAGTGTTAAGTCGTCCAACTTAGCCACCATGTGTGATGTGAGATCCACTTTTGTTGATGTGACACTCACTTTTGCTAACATGGAGCTAATGTGGACGATTGTTTTGAGGAAGAATCGGGCTGAAGGGTCCGTCGGTCGGGTCGTCGCCAATCCATCATTTTTCGACGATGATTCTGCCAATCCGTCACCTTTTCTGAATATATTTTTTGGATTTTTTTTGTACTATTTATTTTTTGTAAATATTTGAGTCAAACATTGAATTTTGAAATATGAAAATCAAATGGTGCAATCTTTATAATATGGAGGGAGTATATCATGAGTAGTATTTTTTTACTCAATAGTCATACATATGGAGTATATCAAAAATACTCAATAAGTCAAAATACATAGCAAAAAATTGTCACAATCTAATACGACGTTCCTTAAAATCACTAAAATTATCGACCAACTCTTCTAAATTAAATTTCATAATAATATAGTTCTCAATGTACAAAAAAAGAGTATTAGCTTAAAAATCATTTTTCAATTTTGGCTTGGTTCATGAGTATTGGATTAAAAATCATTTTTCATTTTTCATTTTTCATAATAATATGTAACTATGTAAGTGGGCTGTTGTGGGTTGGGGGAGTAGGTTGTGGATGTAGGCCGTGAGTTTTTTGTGACCTGTGAATTTTATTATTTGTGTGTTATATTTTATATTTTGATCAATTTAAACTCATATTTGTCTTCATACAATTAGTATTGAAAAAATATTACACACATATCCTAAAATATAGTTGAAAGTACTTTTAATTCCTTACCTTAGAAACTAATGATTTTAACCCACAACTATTTGTTTTCAATTTTGCTAAAGTTAGATTAAGCTTGCTCCTTTGTCAAGTTTTGCTCTGATTTTGGAGTTATTTTGCTTATAATATCATTGATGACTTGTAACATTGCTTTAAAATAAAACTTGTGTTGTATATTTCACTCCTTCCATTTCAAAAAAGTTAATACAATTATTTTTCAGAATTTAATCTATAATTTGTTTCCTTAAACATATTAACTTATAAAGCCAAATAATAATTTCTATGTATATGAAAATAAACATATATAGATTCAAAAAAAATATTTTAGAATTTTTTTCTTGTTAAAATTTGAGTCAGTTATAAATTTGAAAGTCAAATTGTATCATTTTTTTGAAACCAGATAATACAAGATTTTTATGTTACTTTAGTCTTCAAGTTGCCCCCATAACAATTTTTTTCTAGTACTGCACTGCACATCAAAGGCATACTTAACCATGAGCTCAACCGAACCTTCGACTATGATTCCAGAGTAGTGTTACTTTCTCTCGGCCAATTAATAGCGGAGAATGGAATAGTATTACTTTCTCCCGACCAATTTAATTGTAGGATAAATTTATCCTTAATGCATATTTTATGTATAGAAAGATGAGAAAAACTATTTGTTAAGTATGAAAATGTAAAATAAACATGTAAATCATGTGTGGTGATGTTAAAAAGTAAGGTAATAACGTAAAATAAATACATAAAGCTTTCCTATAAAGAAAAAAGTACAGTTATTTTGGATAATCTACAAAAGAGATACTACTATAAGGTGGGTAATTATCAAACACCTCCCCTCATTTTTGTCATATTCTCCACTTCATCTCCGCATTTTCAGAATTCTTAAAAAGAACCTTTGAGATTTCCCCTCCGCGGAGACTAACCACCGTTAGTATCTATGTTAAATTTTATGTTTAATTACAGAAATTAGACTCTATTTTCGGGCTCGTTCGAACTCGAGCCAAGCTCGAGCCGAGCCCGAATTTCACGAGCTCGAGCACGAACCTACTAGGCTCGGGCTCGGCTCGGCTCGAGTTCGAATGAACTCGAAAATTCGAACTCGAGCTCGGCTTGAAGGTTCGTGAAGCTCGAGCTCGTTAGGCTCACGAGATCGGCTAGGCTCGATTCGGCCCCAAACGAGCTCGCGAGCTCGTTAGGCTCGTGAGCTCGTTAAGGCTCGCGAACCTTACGAGCCGAACGTTTCGGGCTCGAGCTCGGCTCGTATATTATTCGAGCCTCGAAACCGGCTCGAGCTCGAGCTCGAGGCTCGTGAGGCTCGGCTCGTCGGGCTCGTTAAAGCTCGAGCTCGAGCCGAGCTCGGCTCGGCTCGATTCGTTACTCACCCCTAAGGGAGAATGGTTAGAAGTGTAAATGAGTAGAAAGTTTATGGTAGAATTGTTAGGGTTAAATAATTTAGGTATAATTTTTGTAATTAAACCTTAAAATTAATAAAAGCGAAGATATAACAAATCTCACGAAGGTTTTTAATAGTCCCTTGGTCCTAAAAAAATCTTCCACTTTGACTTAAAACAACTTTTTGTTTTAAGGTTTGGTTTGACTCAAATATTTACAAAAATAAGTAGAGAAAAAGAATTACAAAAAAAATTTATTTAGAAAATTTAGTCTTCAAATTTTGATATGCATATAAATTATTTAACTTTAAATGTCTAAATATTTATAAAATAAATAATAGATTAAATACTATAAAACAACAAAAATCAAATGATTTTTTTTTTTTTTGCGAATGAAGGGAGTAATTTCGCTAATTGTATTGAAGTAAAAAAATATAGTAATTATTTTGAGATAAATGAAATATCCAACAACCATAATCATTGAGTTTTAATCCTAAATACTTAAGCGGTTACATGAATCTTGGTCACTCATTCCACTGTTCAATAACATCCCAAAATAAGTCACTCTGTATCTTGCCGGCTGATGTTTCCCTCATTTGGTGTAACGGTAACTAAATTTAAACTATCTAATCGTTCCCTTTTTATTTAATCTAATTTATAAATCATTTTTAAATTTAAATATAAAAAGTTAGTTAAAATGATAATTTTATGTTTTTACTCTCTAAATAGAAATTTTTTCTAATTCAAATTAATTTAAATATATTGAAATTAAACGTACATCAAAAGCTAAACGTTGTAATAAAAAATGGGCTACACAAATTAAAAGATGTATATAAAGTTTTGTTTAATACTCTATATGTTTAAACAACCATTTAATGTAATCCTCTAATTTTGTCATATAATTTGTGTGTTCACTCATCTTACGTACTAATGTTATTCCTGCTCATGGCTTTACTTAATATTGTAGACTTGAATATTAGTGAAACACAACAACAATTCAAAATCTACACAATTTCCAAAAAATTTGGCCCTTATAAAATTTTGTCCAATTTTTATAAATTGATGTTGGTTTATTGCGACAGTTTATTGCGACAAAATTGCAGCTCGAACACAACCAAACTTTCTCCTTTTCAAATTTAGTGAAACACTAGAATTTATCTACCTGCAAGGAAGATCTAACATGTATTAGTGGAAGATAAAAAATGTGCACAATGAAATGAGATTATTGAATGACAAAAAAAACGTGTAACATGAAATATCCAAGGTAAACTTCAAAAAAATAGAAATTAAAATTGGGAGAATTAGGTAACATTAATTTGAAGCAAAAAATTAAATGAAAATTTTTGACCCAATTAAAAAGTGGAAAACACAATTGGAAAAAATAAATGAAACAATAACATCAGTTTGAAAAAAAAAACTATAACAATGATCAAGCGCAAATATACTAATTTGTTTGAAAGAGTATTTAACATTCATATATGAAGTATAAATGTGGTCATACATTTTTTTTTTGAAAAAAAGTAACTATGAACAATGTTCAAGTTAACCTTCAAAAAATAAGTAAGTTCAAATTTGAAACATAATTGACTTGAATATTCTATTTTTAAAGTTAGAGAAAGTAGAAAAATTAAACTATATTAAAAAAATGAGCATGAAAACTCTAATTAATTTTAAAATAAAGAGCAATGAGTAAAAACTCAATCAATTGAATTAAATAAGAAACATCAGTAATTTGATTAAAAGAGAACATATATTTCATTTATAAGCATTACAGAAAATGTTAAAAAAATGTTAAAAATATGCCAACGGACTAAATTGGATTAGAGAGAAAAATCACATCTACATTTGATTGAACAATACCAAATAACTAAATTATAAGTATAAAAAAAAGAAGGAGAAAAACCTAAGACAAAAAGTAAGGGTCTTAATTGTAAGCATAGAGATATTAAGTGCCCAGAAAATATATTTTTTAATTAAAAAAACACTTAACAACTTGAATTGGAAAGTTACAAAAGAGTAAAATGAATTTGTTGTAAGAGGACTCCTCTAAAAAGATTTTTTTAAAAAAACAATATGAACAAACATTTAAAAGGTCTAAAAAGTGAAGAAAGAAATACGAATAGGAAATGATAGGAAGAAATATACACTACGTAGAACGGACTCCTCGCATGCCGCACCTCGATCATAGAATAAATATATATATATATATATATATATATATATATATATATATATATCACAATCATAGAATAAAGTGTTTAATGTGTAGACTAAAAAAATGATATCTTTGAATTCTGCTCCAGATTAGCAATAAGGTAAAATAGAGAATGACATTGGAGAGTAAAAGTTAAATCAATAGATCTTTAATATTTCTTTTAGTCACCCGAGATAAATAATCTTGAATGTATATGTGATGCGGGAAAATAGGAGGACTGATTTGTAAAATGTTGAAAACTAAATGACTTGTTTACAAAAAAAAAGATATTTTTTCAAAGCTCAAAAAATGTCAAAATTGACATTATATATTTCTAGTGTTAAATCACTACTTCGATAAATAGATAGTAGTTATAATTTTTTATCTAATAGTAACACTTCGGTTAAACTTCTCTACTTTGTTTAACAATTGTCACATTACGTGGAGGTCACAGAAGTTACTGTTACAATGGGAAAGGCCGCGGTGATTGCAGCGGTAAATGAGCTCGCGGTAGAGGGCTTTACCGCACCTCAGACCGCAACTCATAATGCGGCCTTACGGCGTGCCTCGCCTCAGTAAGGCTGTGACGGCGTATGGCAGCCTCTAACGCGGCTTGGCTGCGCGGTCAGCCGCGGTAAAGGTTTGTTTTTTTATAAATTTAAAATTTGTAAAATATTGATGTAATTGTATGTAAATAATAATTTAAATTAAAAATGTATTTAAAAAATTAATTTCAAATGCAAATATACATATATATATATATATAAATAATAAATTGTCAATTTATACCTAAATCTAATAATGTTTACAAAAATCTTAAAATTGGTCATTTTCATTGTTTAGGTTTGGGTCAGCGTTAAAGTAATCAACAAACTCATCGTCTTTAAGCCGTAAGCCCATCTAAGAATGTCCGTCAGAGCGGCTGCTGGAGCGGCATCTCAAGCCGATAATCCTCATGGGGATGCGTGAAGCCCAAGCCCAAGTCGACATTGGGCCGCGGCTGAGGATGCTCGTACCGCGGCGGCTGTTTGAAGGGCTGAGGCATCGGCTGTTGGAAGGGCTGAGGCTGGGACGATGATCTAGCTGACAAGTGTAGCGGCGTCGTGCTAAGCGGGATTACCCCCCGGAACGTATCGTCGACCAGATGTTGCTGACGGCCCATCAAAGGATCACAACGTGTCCTCCTTCCAAGCCTCAAGAGCAGCAACGTCCCGACCATCCCGAACCTCGAGCGCCGCAACCCGGCAGTTAAGGTCATGGATCTCATCCATGTCCCTCCGATGGTGGTCCTCCAGCTCAATCTCGCGCTGAAAGTTAAAATTAAAAAAAATTAACATTTGAAATATAAAAAAGTTAAGTTATAGAATTTAATAAAACGACAATTTAATTACCTGAGATCATTGAGGTGGCTCGAAGCACTGCGAATGGCTAATTTGGGGTGGGACACCGACCCAACGTCCTCAGGTGGGTTGGCCCACAATAGATATGTAGATCTCGTCATCGATCGTTGGGAACGGCCCCTATTCTCCATACTTCTCAACCAGACGCGTCATATACTCATCCTAAGTAATAATACAAAGAAACTTATATTAAATAATATTAAAAGAAATAATAATTTGAATTTAGGAAAATAAATGAATAATACTAGGACGACCGATTCTTTCCCAAGCCAGGCCTCCCCGAACTCCTCCTGACGCATCTGGTGCCCAGCTTCTTTGCATTGTCCAATATTTTTTATGAGGGTAAAGTGCACCCATGGTCCTATAACTATAATTATTATACCACTAAGGTCCTGTTTTAACTTTTTGTACTAATAAAGTTCTGTTTTCAAGTTTTTTCTTCATCCATGGTCCTTTTTACGATTATTTTACTATTTTACCCTTTCACAGAAATGGTACAATAACGAACATAAACTAAATTTTTCTTATTATACCATTTACACCCTCAAATTTTAAAATTCTACAAACAAACCCTCTAATCTACCTTAAATTTTTAACACACCTATCTCAACCACCATCCGACCCACCACAGCTGGAAAGCTACGGGCCGTCGCCGGGAAACCTTCGGCGAGCGTTTCGCCGCCCAGGGCTCGTGATCCGCGCCTGTGGGTGCGTGTTTCGCCTCCCCGGGCTCGCTATCCGCCGCTCTTGGCCGGCGATTCTGGCGAAGGTTGTCGGCGGTCCGGCGAGATTTCCGGTGGTGGTGGATAGAAGGGTGGTGAGATAAAGTGGAGAGAAAAATTTTAGGGTAGAATTGTAAGTATTTGTAAAAGTTATGGTAGAATTTTAGGGTTTATAAAAATTGAGGGTAAAATTGAAAGTTTCGTTAAACGTTAGGGTGATTTTTATATTTTACAATTGTTGGGGTTTCCGGATCTCAATCAGAACGCAGTGGAAACAAAACGGAACCCCAATATCGGATCAACTGTTGAAACAAATTAAACTAGGTGTTCAAGAATTTACCTCACGCGGTGATGATCCGTGCAACTTTGACGGGAAAACACCCATCCTCTATGGTATCCATGCTCCAGGTAAATTCTCCGTAGCTCGTTCCGTGAACGCCTACAGCAGGAGATCCTCCTTCCCGACGTTGTGCTAGCAGCGGAATCCTCTCCGGGAGGGAAGCCAATGGGGTGATCTCTCGTTATGTGTGCCCGCATTTATTAATGGCGCAGAGGGAGTCTATTTATAGACTTTCGATGCCCATCAATTAGGGTTTAGTGCACACACTTTCTAAAAGCTGTCACTTAAGTCCCCGTGCCTTTACTCTGCTCAAACAAGCTCCTATTCTACCTCGGATTGCGTGCGACCCTATAGGTTCCCATTATGTTGGCAGTAATTATGAATCCTTATTCATAATTACAGATAGTGAGCAGTATCTAGCAACACATCATTACCACCCAAGTAACATGGAAGTCGACGTCACGACGGAACCTCACCCATCGGTATGATCATATGTGTACATGATATGTCCCTTCAGTCAGACTCTCAAGTTGAACCGAGGTCAAATCTTGCATCCTCCTTACAACTCAACTTTGCGCATGAGAATACTCTCCCGTGGTATGGGAGTGACGAATCCTGTCTTGGTTCATGACAGTCCAACTCCATGATATTGCAACACACACAAAACTAGTCCAATCTCCTAGTCACGAAAGAGACAGGACACAGAATCAAAGCGTGCCACTCACATGAGCAGATCTTCATAACCTCAGGTTGAAGGACTACGTGTACTATGATCCATGAGAGGCACTTATGATGTTCACACCACGATCCTCATTATGCTCTCAAATAGGTCGATCCAATACACAGTTCCTCTCATATGTATTCATAAGTAAGCCTTCACAATACCAATACGAATCTTCCTTTATGCTAGTCTCAAATGTGTTATAGCAACCCACGTTCACTATAACACCTTGACTAGAGATATTTAGGAATATCGATATATTCCAGGGTTCATATATTGTGTTATTTGATTAACGCACAAATCCAAACTAACACAATAATCGAATAACATGATTCATGTCCAAAACCACATCACCGAGGATTGGCTTCTGGGCATTACTCCTACAACAATTGTTTAAAAGGGCAATATTTTAAAAATTGAGGGCAAAAATGTCAAATAGGACCATGGATGAAGAAAAAACTTGAAAACGGGACTTTATTAGTACAAAAAGTTAAAACAGGACCCTAGTGGTACAATAATTAAAGTTACAGGACCATGAGTGCACTTTACCCTTATTTATGAAGTAATTAATTTTTTTATAAATTAAATAAATTAAACTTAGATATTTATACGCTGATCTGGTTAAAAAATATTACCAAGTCTTCATAGACTCTATGTTTGGACTTGTTGCCAAACGACTTGATCTTCAGACGATTCTCGCTCTTCGCATTCTTTTTGTTCTTCTGGGATTCCTCCTTTCCTGTTGTAATACTTGAACTTGTCCGGGTTGATTCTATTCGGGACGAGTGGTAGCCAATCCAGGTAGTTAGGATTGTCCGGATCCAGAGGATGTTGCCGTCTGCACTTCTTTCGGATATTGTTCTGCGTGTTCTGGTAGAACTCTGAGAACCGGGAGTGCAACTTTTCGATAAAACCCGGCTCATCCCACGTATGTCCTTCCTGTTAATTATTAAAAATACATTTCTGTTAATCCGGAGAAGCGGTTCGCTCAGATACTCGAAACCGCTCTTGTAATCTACTCCGATTGCAAACTGCACATAAACACCGTAATCAGTACTCCAACATTTAAATAAAATGTATAGTAAAATTGTTCATGTTAGAGACTTACTATGCGATACGAACAATGAGGCATCCATTAGGGCCGGGGATTGGCGGCGGAAATGGAGGCGGTGGCTGTGGCACTAAGCGAGGACGCTGCGATGGCGGTGAAGCGTCATCACGAAGTGTATCAAGAGGGCTATCCCGATGCACCGAATCGCTCGACCTCGCAAGACTCCTCCGTATGTGGACGGGATGACCTCAATGAGCGACCACGGGAACTACAGGAGAATGTCACCAGAATCCGACTCATCCCGACCTGAACCATCTCGAGCATCAGGAGTAGACGCCATAACTGGAAACATTTTAAAATGAACATAAGTACTAATGTTTTCAAAACTTGCAATTTGACCTTAAAGTTTTGTAAAAGTATCATTTTAATCCCAAATGTTTTCAAACCTTGCAATTGGACCCCTAAAGTTTTTTTAAAGTTTCATTCCAACATGTTTTGAAAACTTGGAATTTGACCCCTAAAGTTGTGTAAAAGTTTCATTTTAACCCCAAATGTTTTCAAAACTTGCATTTTGAAACCTAAAGTTTTGTAAAAGTTTCATTTTAACCCGAACTGTTTTCAAAACTTACATTTTGACCCCTAAAGTTGTGTAAAAGTTTAATTTTAACCCCAAATGTTTTCAAAACTTGCAATTGGACCGCTAAAGTTTTGTAAAAGTTTCATTTTAAACCCAATTATTTTCAAAACATGCAGTTTGACCCCTAAAGTTTTATAAAAGTTTCATTTTAACCCGAAATGTTTTGTAAACCTGCAATTTGACCCCTAAAGTTTTGTAAAAGGTTCATTTTAACCCGAAATGTTTTCAAAACTTGCAATTGGACCCCTAAAGGTTTGTAAAAGTTTCATTCCAACCCCAAATGTTTTTAAATCTTGCAATTTGACACCTAAAGTTGTGTAAAAGTTTCATTTAAACCCAAATGTGTTCAAAACTTGCAATTTGACCCCTAATGTTTTGCAAAAGTTTCATCATAACCCCAAATGTGTTCAAAACTTGCAATTTGACCCTAAAGTTTTATAAAAGTTTAAAATCACCAATAACCAACAAATCACCAATAATCAAGAAAATTTAACAAAAAACACACAATAAATTTATACAAATTAAAAAAAAATCATATAATTAATGAAAATGTATACAAAGAACATAATTTTAAAATTTGACAATTTTAAAATTCAACAAATCACCAATAATCAACAAACTTACCAAAAATCACCAATAATCATAAAAATCCACATTCAACACACACAAAATCCACATTCCCCAAATAAAAAAATCATCGAATACGATCAAAATATCCATATTCAACAATAAAACCTTACCTGCTTAAGTTGGTGTTGAGGTGTAGAAGTTCGGCGGTTCAGCTGTGCGGCAGTTTGGCGGTGCGGCGGTCTTGATGAAAGGAGGAAAACATAACAAAAAACAGAAAAAAGTGATGAAAAGAATGCGAAAATGCAAAGTAAAATAAGAAAACTTATGAAAGGAGGAAAACTTAACCCAAAAAAAACTTACCTAAAATCGGAGGTCCTATTCGGTAGAGAGGGAGCGGTTTCGGATGCGAAACTTGGAGCAAAACTGATGATGAAGAAGAAGAGTCGGGATGGACTTAAATGAGGCTTACCGTGCGGTAAGGCCGCAGTAAGCCCAGATGGGGCCAATTTAAACCTTTTCCTTTTCCCCCATTTTTGAAACGTGTGGATATTGTGGGCCTACCAGGCAAGGTCGCGTCTTCTTCGGGCAGTATTTCATTGATAAATTCAATCAAATCCATGAAAAAAGCGTCGGATACGTTATGTTGAATTTTCATACTCAAGAACTTGGAAATAATCGATAATTTGGTGTGCTTATCAATACATCCCTCGTATAAAGGTTGCGACACAACACGTAATAGATCGAAAAACTTTTGCGCCTTTGATTTGGCTTTTCGGGTGTGATGTTGTCCTCATCCATCTGATTGCCAATTATTTCTCGATCATGATTGCCAATTGTTTTCTCGATCGTGATAATATCTATTTTTACATTTTCTACAGGGACATTTCAGAAATTGTTCTCCCTTTTCCCAAGCAACAAGAAAAGCATAATTCATGAATTCTGGAAGCTTGTTCCAAAACCTCTCACTAATATCATGAGTCCCCTCCTGAAAATGCTGATACATCCAATCATATCCTTCGGCCATTGTACAATTCCTATTGTAGCGATGTAATTTTTGTCAAGGAGTCGCCACTAATCTTTTTACCTAGGTCGATTGGGAACCTGAAAATGATCTACGAAAAAATATGGATTCGTTTGTCAGTTACGCTAAAAAAATTATAAATTTCCAAGCATCCAAAATTGGTACCACAAGTGTTTTTATAAATTTTTTTTGATTTTAAGAAATAAAGAAAAAGACAAATAACAACACTAAAAAAATAAAAGAAAAGGATTCTTAGTAATTTACATAGCTAATAAAACTCAAAATATCTTGAATTAAAATTAAAATAATTTAGATTGACATAATAACAAAAATATTAACTAAAACAAAAAAAAAGAGTTTAGGCCTGGTGTCCTGTTTGTCAAGTTTTAAACTTGTTGGAGGGCTGAAATGAAACTTGTAGACACTTGATGGTTTAAGTAGAACAAGGAAACATGAAATGGACTGAATGGGAGTTTACCCCAAAAAACATTAAAATGAAACAGGATCTTCTTCTCTGATGCGCTAGATGCGGACGACGTGCGAGACGGCGGCCGGCGGTGAAGACTAAAATTCGACGGCGGAGCTGCAGCGGATCGGCTCGGCAGAGGGAGGTGGACGTGATGGTGGTGATTTCGTGGAGGATCGAGCTTCGGTTGAGGAAACGTGGTCCGTGCCGGAAACGTTCTTCCACGTTTTCCGGTGGATTGGAAAGTTTGGATGGCTCCGTCTTGATGTGGCGGAGCTAATGGTGGTGGAAGTTGGTGATGAAGGGCTGCAAATCGGAGAGGATGAAGGAGAGGCCGGCGGTAATTTCGCTCGATCATATTTTGTTGCCGCCCCCCTTTTCTTCAAGTTTTTTGCTCTATTTATAGCCCATGGATGGATTGATAGGAGCTAGGAACAATGATATAGCGACGTGGTTTTTGACAGGAGTCGCCACCAATCTTTTTACCTAGGTCGATTGGAAACCTGAAAATGGTCTACGAGAGATCTGGAATCGTTTGTCAGTTACGTACAAAAATGGTTAATTTTCGTACGCCCAAAATTGGTACCACGGGTTCTTTTTAGATTTTTGCTTGATTTTAAGACATAAAGAAAAAAAGGCAAATAACCACCCTAAAAAGAAAAGAAAAGAAAAGAATTATTAGTAATTTACATGGCTAATTAAACTCAAAATATCTTGAAAATAAAATTAAAATAATTTAAATTGACATAATAACAAAAATATTAACTAAAACACTAAAAAGGTTTAGGCCTAGTGCCCAAAGTGTAGAGTTTTAAATTTGAAGAGTGGCTTGAATGGAACTTTGGACAAATATGGGGGTTTAAGTGAAATCAGGGGAGGAGTAAAGGGACAGGGACCAACATTGTAATTTTCCCAAAACTTAAAAAAACTGCTGCTGCATGTTCTTCTTCTTCGCGTTCGTGAAGCCGGCGGCGGAGCGGACGGCGGTCGACACCAGCGTCGACTTTTCGACGGCGGAGAAGCTGCACGTCGTCCCGGCGGCAGCCGGAGAGGGTGGTGGCGTCGGTGGTGCGGTGAATGGAGCTCCGGTTGGAGAGAAACGGGCGCCGGCGTCGGATCGGATTGTGGCCGTTTTCTCCGTGTTCAGGCCATCTCCGGTAGCTTGAAAGGGTGGGTTGGCTTCGTCTCGTCGTGGCGGAGGTAATGGTGATAGATAGGAGTGATGAAACGCAGCAAAACGGAGGGGATGAAGGAGGAGGTCCGGCGGGTCGGCGGCGATTTCTCCTTCGTTTGGCCACCTCCGGCGACGTGGGATGGATGGTTGAGACCGGTGTGGCGTGGCGGTGCTGATGAGGGCGGAGTTTTGAGGCGAAATGCAGTGGATGTGGGGGAAGGAGGGTGGAGGCCGATTTCGATGGTGAGGTCCGAACTCCTCTGTCTGCAACTCTCTCCCTTTCTTTTTGTATCCCTTTTTTTGGTCGAATTGCCTCCATTTATAGGCGAAAATGTTGATTGACAGGGGCTAAAACAATGATGATGGCTTTGATGGATGGAAGAGGAGATGACAGAGCTTGGCGTGAGGAGAAGAAAGTTTCGGCGGATCCGGAGGAGGAGGAGCCTCGTGCTGCTGCTGTAAGTCTTCTTCTTCTTTTCTTTTTTTCCTCTTTTCGTTTTCTTTATTTTTTTCATTTTATTAATTAGATAAAATAGCTATTTAACTAAAAATAAAAAATAAATTTTTGAAAAATCCTTTTAAAAGTTATAATTAATTTTCCTCTTTTTTTCTCTTTTTTTTTAATAACAAAACACACTAAAAATTATAAAAGAAAAACAAGATTGCATGAACATGACAAAAAATACATAAAATGATGGAATTAATAGAAGTACCAAAAATAAGAAAAAAAACAAAAACACATGAAAATATAAAAAAACGACAACATAACGAAAATAACAAAAGTTCACAAAATAACAAAAACACACGACAAAAGTTCATAAAATAATGAGAATGACAATAGCACGTGAAAAATGATAAAAACTACGTAAAATAACGAAAATGGCAAAAGTTACATAAAATGACGAAAATGACGAAAAATACATAAAATGTCGACAAAAATCACATGAAATAAAATACGGAAAAGTATCGAAAATCACGAAACCTAAAATACTATCCCGGACAAAATTGGGTGTCAACAGCTGCCCCCCTTTGCATGATTCATGGAACATGGAGCATGCAAAGTAGGATGACTCCGAATTTTGTCCGGCGAATAACAAGAACTTTCCCGTTATTCGTGAAAGGAAGAAATATTTCTCTTCCCGAAGCGAAGGAACTTTCCTTGCTCCTCCCGAAAGGAACCTTCCCATCGGGTTGAATAGTGAAAACTCTCCCACTATTCGAGGCTAAAGAACCTTCTTTGCCCCAAGCGTCATGATAATGAGAACCTTCTCATTATTTGTGAAGGAAAGAAACCTTTCTTTCTTTCGCTCTCAATAAGAACCTTCCTATTGAGTTGAATATCGGAAACTTTTCCACTATCCGAGGTTAAGGAACCTTCTCTACCCCAAAGATGCGAGATTGAGAACCTTCTCAATGCTCGGCAATAGTAAGATGAATGACAGATTGATTGATTGAAATCGAATAACAAGAACCTTCTCATTATTCGTGAAGCGAAGGAACCTTCATTGCTTCTCTCAATAAGAACCTTCCTATTGAGTTGAATAGCGGAAACTTTTCCACTATTCGAGGTTAAGGAACCTTCCCTGCCCCAAAGATGCGAGATTGAGAACCTTCCCAATGCTCGGTAAAAGTAAGATGAATGACAGATTGATTGAAAGTTGAGATGGAATAACAAGAACTTTCTCGTTATTCGTGAAGCGAAGGAACCTTCCTTGCTTCCAAGATTCGAGATTGAGAACCTTCGCAATGCTCGATGAAATAGATGGCTGATTGATTAAAAAAAAAGAACAACAAGAACCTTCTTGTTGTTTGTGAAGGGAAGAAATATTTCTTTCTCTTCTGAAGCGAAGGAAACTTCCTTGCTCCGGTAATTCGAGATTGAGAATATTCTCAATGCTCGGTAAAGACAGATGACTGATGGATAAAAAAAGAACAACAAGAACCTTCTTGTTGTTTGTGAAGGGAAGAAATATTTCTTTCCCTTTTGAAGTGAAGGAACCTTCATTGATCCGGTAATTCGAGATTGAGAATATTCTCAATGCTCGGAAAAAGTGTATGATTGACTGTCCGTTGGAAGTGGTGATTGAATAACAAGAACTTTCTTGCTACCCGTAGAGGGAAGAAACCTTTCTTTCCCTTAAGAAGCGAATGAACATTTCCAGCTTCTTTGTTGAAAGACTTGATTGAAATATCGAGACGAAGCGAATGGTAAGAACCTTCTTACCATGCAGGAAAAGAAGACTTTTCTTTCACGATTAAGGTTGAGGAATTTTCCTCACCTTTGATGACAAGAAATTACCATGAAGTGAGAAAAATGGCAGGTACGTTCCCATCATTCAGTGACTGAATAATAAGAACCTTCTTGTTATTCGTGAAGCAAAGGAACCTACCCCGCTTCTTTGTTGATTGCTTGAAATGAGAAGGATGGTAAGAACTTTCCTACCATACGGGGAGAGAAACTTTTCTCTCCGGGTTTTGGCAAAGGAACTTTCCATGCCTTTGGTGAAAAGCTGAGTGATTCAGTGAGAAGTGTGACGAAATGACTACACTTCTAAGTCGAGGCATCTCACAAAACGAGTGAAGTTTTGAAATATTAGATGAAGAGAAGAGCTTTCTTCTTCCTCGCAAGAGACTTGACACATGCAGCGCTGGTTTCACCGGAACACGGTGAAGATGACGAGAAAATGATGTTGAATGCTGGGAAATGATCGCTAGGCTCTGGAAAAGATGTTTCCGGCAACTTAGGAGTGTTTTGGGTGAGGGTTTCGGCTGTGTGGAGGGAAACAGATGACTCCAAGTGAGTTGTTAATGCTCGGGCAAGAGCTGAAAATGGTCAGAGATGAATGCTTGGCAACCAGAGATTCTGTTGAGACCAGCCTTTTGAGTGAAATGAGCTCGAAGGGAGGTTACAGAACCGATGCCCTCTTTGAGTGATGCTCCACAGACTTGGAATGAAGAGAATGGAAGAACTTTCTTACCATTCAGAGAGAGAAACCTTTCTCTCATGGGTTAAGGCTAAAGAACCATCCTTACCTTTAATGAAAAATCTGAGTGAGTGAGACTGATACGAAGTTTGATAAAATGACTAAACTTCATAAAAAAATGTGAAATCGCACAAAATGAGCGAATTTGGAAAATGGTGAAGTTTGACGAAATGACTAAACTTCGAAAATGTGAAATCGCACACAATGAGCGAATTTCCGAGAGTCGTAGTCTTTAACTATGCGCAATTTCAATGTGTCCCATATGTACAAGATGAGGCAAGTGAAAGATAATGTGTTACCGTATCATGGTAATGTGGAAAGCTGAAACCTGTGGAAGCTTTCAAGCTGAAGTGAACATGAATCGTTGTCATCTTAGAGAGCTTCTCATCGAAAATCCTCTCGTCTTGATATCAAAACTTGTGTTGATGAGTTCCTTGAAAACCTGTATCTGAGAATAAATGATGATATTGTGTATGATACATGATGCCAAGAATGTCTGATGTTTGATATCGTCATAAAAAACGAACACAACGTTCTTTGATGAAAACCAATGATGCATGATTGGCGCGAGGACCTTTGCTTAAGCTTTCCACATGGATCTTTTCCATCTTGCTTGATGTTGTCTTACCTCATCATTGAAAAATTGTTTTCCATGGCCGGATTCCTTCGTCCCCCGAGAACAATTATATGAGTGAATGATTTATTTGCCCCCCAGTTGTGGTCACAAAAATGCATATTCTCAACAAGAGTCTTTAAACCATGTCTGCCGTAAGATCCATACTCATTAATGTTTAACGATTGATCCTTAAAGAAAACTCATATCAATTTGTAGAGCTTGACAAGATATATGATGATCTTTGTGTTATTATTATAACTCTGTTATTCTTTCCCTTTTCCACTTGAAGAAGTAGAATGTGCATGGATAACGGACGGACTTCTTAGCATGAAGGATTGTTTTATGTGGAGGTTAAGGTGAATAATGGATATCAACATGAATGGTTCTTTAAGGTAAATGGCATCCATTGATATGGGCTGATGAAAAGTAGAGTAGTTCAGGCGAAAGGCGGCTTGGTAAAGTCACTGATGAGCAAATTGACTTCTTTGCAGAACTTGATAGTGCCAATAACGAAATCACTGCCTTATCCGGTAAGAATGACCTCAAATGTTGCCCCCCAGCTCTCATGATGTGTGGACTTGCTCTTGAGAAACTTGAGAATTTGTCGATATTGCTTGAGATTTATTTGTTGCCCCCTTGTTCATTGAGATGGTGAGCTGTGTCTTCATTCTAAACCGCCTCTGCAGGTTTTCAGTTTAGACTCCATGACTCCCTTTTCTCATTTTTTTCTTTTCGGGTCAGACTTTGTTTGACCTGCGATTTTCAGTCATTTTCATGCGAGCGTAAATAGTTGTTGCTACCTACGCCCGATTACTTTTGACTAAAATGCAAAGACAAATGGCTACTAGCACTATTCATAACTTCAGCCATTTCTAGCTAAAGGCAGCGGAATAGAATTTACATTGATCCTTTTTCTTTTCTCTTTTTTTTTTTGATTTTTGAGAGTCATGGGTATTGATGTGATGAAGACATCATGACCGTTGATCTGACTTTGGGATTGATGAATGTAACTTGACTTGATCTCGACCGTAGCAATGATCTGAAAGGTTCTTTTGTTCTCATACTTCTTCTTTTTGATGAATGAAGTTTTCTTCTTTTGGAAAGAATCTTTGAGATGGCTGATCTTTTGCTGCATAAACAGAGCTCTCTGATGGTAATTTTAGCCATCGAGCTATTGCGTAAGGCAATATTTTCTCCAAAAAGAATCTCATAGTTGAAGGGTCACACCGAAATCGCTCTTACCAGATTCAGCAATGTCTTCGAGATAGTCACTATCTAGTCATCTCTTTAGCTCATCAATGACATTGTTTATGTTGTGGCTTGGTGAGTGAGTCTTGAAACGGAAAAAGGAATGCTTGAAGTGTGATGTGGTATTTTGCTAATGGATGCCAAAGTGCACATTTACCCCTTCTTATTTCAAGACAAAGAATAACGAAGGTCCATTGCAACAAAGACTGTACTCTAGATTTTGGACTAAATCTAGGTAACTTTAACTTTCAATTTATCTTGGCAAGCTCTCAAAGATTTGAGTAAAAATTTAAAGATTTCTCCAATTATTCATCAATTTGTATTGACCGACGTATTAGACAGAGCTTAAAGACGACTCGTGAGAAATTGTCTTTCCATGTCACAAATGGGGGTCATCAGTTTTTCATCACATCATAAAATTGTCCTCAAACTCCTTGATGTCCACTTCTCTTTTTTGCAAGATGTTTTTATTTGTGTACGAATGAAAATGTACAGTGACATGTGTGGAAAAGAAATGACCAAATGCATGATCGATGAATAATTGTGTCATTGGTAATTGAAAAAAAAATGATGTATGTGAATGTTATCAAAAAGAAAAAGAACAACAATTAGTACAAATGGTATATAAAAATAATACAAGTATATCTTTAAAAGAAAGCCCTTTGACCAAATTCATCAATTTCGAGGTGCTCAACTTAGTTGCATTTTGAATCCTTCCCACAACTACATCAATTCATCAAACCACAATCACTTCAACGTAAAAAAATCCACACAAATTAGTATTCATAATGCCTGTCATTGTCATGGTATAAGCTCTAGAGGAATGATCTATGGTCATTATATGCATTTGGTGGCTTTTGAAAGAAAGAGGCCAATGGTAGGTTCCCGAATCCCTTTTACTAAGTTCTATCGAACTAGAAAAGGCCCAATTCCTTACCCACGAGGGTTATGTAAGGAAGGATTAATTGGTCGCAGCTTTCGCGGTTCCATTGGGTGACTAACGCCACACCCGAACAACGCTACTAACCACTACGGTCTAGAGAAAGTGCGGTGACTATTGTCACACACAACTAGCCTATTCCGGGTATCTGCAAAAATGGGTTACGAAGAGCTCGGGTAGGGAGCTCGAAATGCATGCTTTGTGTGTGTATGTGTGAGAGCGTGAATTAAAATATGTACAATGGAAACACAATAAAAAAAGGTAAAATCAAGCAAATAAATAAAAAAACAAACCCCTTTTGTGGCCGGACAGATTCCCCAGCGGAGTCGCCATCTGTAGCGACGTGGTTTTTGACAGGAGTCGCCACCAATCTTTTTCCTAGGTCGATTGGAAACCTGAAAAATGGTCTACGAGAGATCTGGAATCGTTTGTCAGTTACGTACAAAAATGGTTAATTTTCATACGCCCAAAATTGGTACCACGGGTTCTTTTTAGATTTTTGCTTGATTTTAAGGAAATAAAGAAAAAAAACAAATAATCACATTAAAAAGAAAAGAAAAGAAAATAATTATTAGTAATTTACATGGCTAATTAAACTCAAAATATCTTTAAAATAAAATTAAAAATGATTTAGATTGTCATAATACCAAAAATATTAACTAAAACATAAAAAGGTTTAGGCCTAGTGCCCAAAGTGTAGAGTTTTAAATTTGAAGAGTGGCTTGAATGGAACTTTGGACAAATATGGGGGTTTAAGTGAAATCAGGGGAGGAGTAAAGGGACAGGGACCAACATTGTAATTTTCCCAAAACTTAAAAAAACTGCTGCTGCATGTTCTTCTTCTTCGCGTTCGTGAAGCCGCCGGCGGAGCGGACGGCGGTCGACACCAGCGTCGACTTTTCGACGGCGGAGAAGCTGCACGTCGTCCCGGCGGCAGCCGAGAGGGTGGTGGCGTCGGTGGTGCGGTGAATGGAGCTCCGGTTGGAGAGAAACGGCGCCGGCGTCGGATCGGATTGTGGCCGTTTTCTCCGTGTTCAGGCCATCTCCGGTAGCTTGAAAGGATGGGTTGGCTTCGTCTCGTCGTGGCGGAGGTAATGGTGATAGATAGGAGTGATGAAACGCAGCAAAACGGAGGGGATGAAGGAGGAGGTCCGGCGGGTCGGCGGCGATTTCTCCTTCGTTTGGCCACCTCCGGCGACGTGGGATGGATGGTTGAGACCGGTGTGGCGTGGCGGTGCTGATGAGGGCGGAGTTTTGAGGCGAAATGCAGTGGATGTGGGGGAAGGAGGGTGGAGGCCGATTTCGATGGTGAGGTCTCCTCGGTCTGCAACTCTCTCCCTTTCTTTTTGTATATCTTTTTTTGGTCGAATTGCCTCCATTTATAGGCGAAAATGTTGATTGACAGGGGCTAAAACAATGATGATGGCTTTGATGGATGGAAGAGGAGATGACAGAGCTTGGCGTGAGGAGAAGAAAGTTTCGGCGGATCCGGAGGAGGAGGAGCCTCGTCTTCTTCTTTGTAAGTCTTCTTCTTCTTTTCTTTTTTCCTCTTTTCGTTTTCTTTATTTTTTTTCATTTTATTAATTAGATAAAATAGCTATTTAACTAAAAATAAAAATAAATTTTTGAAAAATCCTTTTAAAAGTTATAATTAATTTTCCTCTTTTTTTCTCTTTTTTTTAATAACAAAACACACTAAAAATTATAAAAGAAAAAACAAGATTGCATGAACATGACAAAAAATACATAAAATGATGGAATTAATAGAAGTACCAAAAATAAGAAAAAAAACAAAAACACATGAAATTATAAAAAAACGACAACATAACGAAAATAACAAAAGTTCACAAAATAACAAAAACACACGACAAAAGTTCATAAAATAATGAGAATGACAATAGCACGTGAAAAATGATAAAAACTACGTAAAATAACGAAAATGGCAAAAGTTACATAAAATGACGAAATTGACGAAAAATACATAAAATGTCGACAAAAATCACATGAAATAAAAATACGGAAAAGTATCGAAAATCACGAAACCTAAAATACTATCCCGGACAAAATTGGGTGTCAACATCCTCCATTTCTAAGTGAGTTTAATAATAAGCTTGTCTAATATTTTCAAAAAGATTGTCTAATGTTTTTATACTGGGATTGTATGATATTTATAGGCAGTGTCAATGGAGTTTCATCCGAAAATTGTCATGGTGGTAGTTAGTGGCGGTCCTAAGATTTTTTTTCTTATGGTGGCACAATTATATACACCCTTCGTCCCCTAAAAATTAAGCCATTTGACTGTAATATTTCAAGATTCAATATTTGACTTAAATTTTAACAAAGATAAATAGTTTTTTAAGAAATAGAAAAAATACTTTTAGAAAATTTATCATAGGGGATAATGATTTCTAGATTAAAAAAAGTTTATGAGGAAAATAACATAACTCAAGTAATTTTTTTTCAATATATTTGACTAATAAGTCTTTTTTTAATATGGAAGACTTACTTTATTAATGAAAGATCACTAGAAAATAAGTCGTATTGAACGACAAACCTAATTAACCTAAAACAGGTAAAGATAACCCAGCCCACTAAGTGTAAAATCACCACACAAGTAGAATAACTATGCAAAGTCATAACCACTTAAATTAGGCTCGACCGTACTGGCCTCCAAAGGTAAAGAAAATTCATGAAGATAGTCATGTCACTATGGCGGATAAAAGATCTCAAATCCCACATCCACTACCCATGCACAGTACCGGCACACCATACTGAGCTAAGAAGAGCACCAACCACAGTGACACTGGTGAACACTGTTAACCACCATAACAGCAACCAAAACAACAAAATAACCTTAGTGAACAATAAACCACTAAAGTAGCTATCGACAAGTAAAACCATGGATATCTATACCATGGACTGTGAATCGCGGTTTGCCGGATAACCACGCCAATCCATATGCTACTAAGCCCACAACTCACCCAAACCCACAACCCACCAAAACCCACAACTCATATCCTAGCTCTAATAACCCAAGCCCAACCCAATCCATATGTTGGATTTATGGATTTATGGATATTAGGATATTTGGATAACATATAAAGTATACATGTGTAGAGTCAAATTAGGTGTAAATGTTGTATCCTTGGATATAACCGCAAATTATGAATATCGCAGTTCTGGATATGAACCTAGAACCGTGAAGCGTAAAACAGTCAACCGCGGATATAAAAAAATCTGTGGTTTGCGGTTGGCAGTTTAAGGCAGACCGCGGATTATCCTATCCGTTGCCATGCCTAAACAAACCAGTCCATTTCCCTTCTCCTTGTATTCATTTTTTACTTCTTAACTCCTCTAAGTTATTGTTTTTGGTCAAAATAACATCTATACTATATATCGGGTGTCTGAGGAGCAATCGAAGGTGTCAACAATTGAATCATGTGGTTTGGTGATCAGAAAAAACTAATATTAGCGCCCAAGAAGCAATGGCGTTCTTGCAGTCATCTTATGAACAAACAACTATACCCGAGTTTTATATTCTAGGTGTTTTGTCTTATATCTTATGTTATATTGTTTGATATCTATTCTTTGTTGTATTGTCTAACATTTATAAATTTTTAAAATAATAGACAATTTTCTTGGAATTGGAGATTTTTTTGTTTTTTATTTTTCAACCATTCACAAAAACTAATGTGGATTAAAAATTAACAAACCCACCATATTATGATTTAATGCATACTAGGATTTGAAAAATATGAAGAACAAAGAAAAATAGTGAAATAATAATAATAATAATAATAATGTAAAAAATAAAATTGGGGGAAATGCTTTATTATCTATCCCTACAATCATGTTACAGAATCTCATCCAATTGCAATTGAAACGCCTCTTACTAGTAAAATGGGTCAATCCTCAAATTTATCAGACAAGGCCAACTGTTTGCCTCCCCAACCCCAACCCTCACCTCGCATCGTTCCTCATTTCATCCTTTAATTAAATCACAACCAGCGGCAACATCAATAGACGACGACAGGCTCCACTGACAGCAGCTCCATCGGACTCGTATGACAGTAGGCGCAACTCTCTAGATGACGCGACACCTGGCGAAAGATGATAGATGTCACCTTGGGTCGGTCCTGTCCGGTGATAGTGGTCGAGTGGTCGCCGGTGATGGTGGTTGAGCGGTTGCCTTGCGCAACGCCTTCTGACGGTGATGGGCCGTAATACAGTTATTTGGTTTCCTATATGAATGTCTGATAATTTTGCATTCTTGTCTGATAACATGTTTAGATTATTTCTGAGGATATTGACTATTTGTTTGGGTTTACTGTCTGTTACTTACACATGATTTAACATACCAGAAAACAAGTATTAAAAATCAGACGAACCCGACACCAATACAAGATAACTTGAAAATATATGCATATAAACAAATACTATTTCCTAAATGTACATTTGTAACATGTCAGACATAATGAATTAATTTTCAGACGACATTTCAAAAGATATTGGACACACTACGTGGGGAGGACATTTTTTTATTGCCGCAATAAATGTCTACCCACAAATAAATGGGAGCTTCAGCTGTTGCAGTAAACGTTACCGCGACAAGAAGTGCAGTTGGGCCGTAATAACGCCTCATGGGCCACGTGCCCTACCTACCACCATCCCTACAACGGCTGCATCGCGAATGAGGTCGCAGAGGGTTCGTTTATATATACTCCAGCTCCTTCTACCAAACACTTAACAAAATTATTTCTTATCCTCTCATCTCTCAACTCTTACACAAAAGATCATTTATAAGACTAAGTAGAAGCTACAGTACCATCAACTTTAAAAGTATAATTGAGGTAAAAAAATATTTTATTTATTTATGCTTACATGGTTTTTTGTTCAATTTAATTTATGTATTGTTAATTTCATTTTCTCTTTAAGTAATTTAGTTGAATTAGCTAAGTCATAGTTCTTGCCTATGAAAACTTGTAGAAATATATTTTTTTACACTTTATTTCAAAGTTTTGGAATAACTTTGTAAAATAATATATTGTACAGAGTTTTCATGGATTGTCCAAGTTGGACAGTTGGTAAAAGTTTACTATCGGTGTATTAAACTTTTATGGTTGTGTATGTAAAACTAATCGGAATTACATAAATTTCTGTTACATTTTTTAGTCTTGTTCCACGTTATACCTGTTCTAGGAGTTAAAGTCCGAAAAAATGGAATAATGAGGAACTAAGGCGAAATGTTGCCAAAATTTATGTAATTTTATATCAGTTTTACATACACAACCATAAAAGTTTCCTTACTTATAGTACTTTTATGAATAGGATAGGACCCATGCACCCTGAAATAGGAAAAACATGGTGTGTATATATATATATATATATGAATGTGTGCAGTAATTAAAAACTTTTGTGTTTTTGATAATGGGTAAAGTGTATGGTTAGTCCCTTAACTTTGCTTATTGTCCTATTCCAGTCCTGTTTTAAGAATTTATCTTATTAAAGTCCATTATCTTCATATTTCTGCCCTATTTAGATATTTTACCGTTAACTCGGTGTTAAAGTTATCGGATTTACTGGAAAAATGATTTTTTTAGTAACTAAAAGTTTCCTATTATTATCTTTGACCCATAACATTTTAAAAATTAACATTTTAACCACTTACTCAAAACTCTGACAACCCGATACTACTTCGACCACCCACCCACTAATGGCCAACCACCTCTACCCTACCCACGGGCTGTTAGTCGCCTCATCGCCTCCGATACCTCTTTCTCGGTCCCGCCTAAACTTACCCGGACCTTCATAATCTCACAAATCAATGATCGGTCACCTCTTGGCTCACCTTTTTTTTTGAGATTGGCAAGTAAAAATTAAACGAAATCAAAGTCCTATTCTTGAAGAATAAAACCCCTCTTGTTTTAGTATCAAATGCTTCCTAATTTGAGAGGAATTGTATTATGAAAATCTAGGGTTCCTGAAACCCTAAAAATTTGATTAATCAAATTCTGAGATAATGTTCCAAATTAATGGTTTACACTTGTTGCTAGAGTGTCTAGGATGAAAGCTCGTTCAAGATTCACACTATCAACCAACGAATTGGCCGGAATCGCGACGGCCAGCATTTTAGTTTTTCACGATTTAGGCGTTCCTGGAGCTCATCGGCGGCTTGGTGGCTTTCCATCGGCGTTGTCGGCCCCTAAGGCGGATGGTCGTTCAAGTGTGGCGCCCCTGGACGCCGGAGAAGTGTTGAATCGAACCGCCAGCTGGGTTGTCTTTGGGGAGAACGTTGGTCAGTGGGGTGGAGGATGGTCAGCCGGGTCAAGTTGTGGAGGTCGGGTTGAGCTGAGCAAGGCTGGAGGTGGACTTGTCGGCACCGATGTGCCTTGGTGGTTGTCGGAAGCGCCAGAAATGGTGGTCGGAAGTGGTGGTGGTTATTAGAAACTCATATATTTAAGTTTATGGTGCAAATAGCATGACAGAAAAAGTACATCTGTCTAAAAATTATTTTCCATTAAGTCCGTTAACTTTAACACCGAGTTAATGGTAGAGGACCTAAATAGGGAAAAAATATGAAGATAAGTGACTTTAATAGGGCAAATTCTTAAAACAGGACCATAATAGGAATAGGACATAGACAAAGTTAAGGGACTAACCATGCACTTTACCCTTTTGATAATATATTAATTGTCATGTTTGTTATTGTTTTTTTGATGAATGAATAGGAAAGGTATAAATGGCCATAGTACGTGATTGGATGTATCAACGCTTTTAGGAGGGGACTTGCTATATAAGTGAAAGGTTTTGGATTGAGCTTCAGGAATTTTTGGATTATGTTTTTTTTGTTGCTAAATCAAATGAAGTAGAATTAGTGAAATGCCCGTGTAGAAGGAGTAAAAATAGATACTATTATAATCGAATAACAATTGACAATCATTTACTATTAGATAGATTTCAACCTAATTATCATGTGTGGGATTGTCATGGTGAAGCGACTTGAGGTCAATCCATGTGTTTATTGGCATTATCGATTTGATGAAGTAACGTCAACATCATTGAATCTTACAAGTACGAGTACTGCACTTAATTCCTCGAGGGTAACCAAGAACTGATGTGTTACGAAGAAATAGTTCGTGATGCTTTTGGGTTTCATCATGAGCACTATAATAATTTTGAAGATGATCAGAATAACGACGATGATGACGTTCTAGTTGAAGTGCCAAACGAAAGGGCAAAAAAGTTTTTCGTGTTGGAATTCCCTGGCGCACCAAGAACTTTTGAGCTAATACTCCAGCTCAGAGGAGTTGGGAGTAACTTGACGGAGAAGAAATGATTAGAGCACAATTTATCAAAGTAGGAGTATTTTGGTAAATGACACTAATGAGCTTAAATTAGCTCGAATATGTAAAATGGAAATGATTGGAATTACTTAGTGTAATTCGGTCCTCATTTATCAATAATAACCACCTTTAAAGCCACTTATCAAAGTAAGGGTATTTTGATAATTTTGTGTAAGGTGTATGCACCTTGAACCATGGAATAACTCCATCTTTGCCAATTTATGAGGTTGACAATATATGAGGTTGGCAATGTGGTTGCCACATTGATGAGGTAGACAATGTGGTTGACACATTTAAGGGAGAGCTTTTGGTATCTCTCATCCTTCTATAAATAGATGAGAGGAAGTACCTCATTTTCCATCCCTCATTCCATTATCTTCTTCTCTTTCTCAATCTCTCTCAAAGTTCCAAATTCTTGAGGCAAGTCTTGGAGCATTAAGGGTGGATTTATTTGTGTCATTCCACACAAGAACTTCAAGGTGCTTCACATCTCATCCGTCATCTTCCCTTCTCCTCTTAGTGCAAGGCGACATTATCATCATCTCTGGAAGCCAAGGGCTACCATTGGAGCAAGCTTGAAAGCGTAAGGAAGGAGCATACGTCGGATTGGAGCAAGGATTAAAATAATCTTAGTATCAAGTTTAGGTGTTCATCTTCATACTCTTTTGTTGCTGAATTCAGTGGTTTCATGACATGATTTGATGAGATAATATCATGCTTCTAAAAAAGAAGTCGTCATTATATGTTATGTGAAATAGAGCATTACATATGTATGAGAAAGATCAACATGAGAGCATGTTTGAGGATCTCTAAAATCAACAAATGGTATCGAGCATGAGGTTAATGATCTTTTACATATGTATGCTTGAAAAACAAATCGGTTTGAAAATGCATGAGAAATTGGCATAAAACTGAAAAGTGTGATTAGCATGTTGTCTTGGTGACCTGTATGCTTGTTGAATGCTATGAATACATGAAAGCCGTATGAACATCCACTACTAGAAAATGTGTCAAAACCAACGGGCTATACCAACGGGCAAATTAGCCCGTTGGTTCATGTTGGTATTCTCACCGGTAGACAACAAGCATTTCAGGTCGGATACACCAACGAGCGAACCCTTGGTTATGCCGAATATTAATAATACCAACGAGGAACCCGTTGGTATCACCACCGTACCAACGGGCTGTCTCGTTGGTATCACACGCTTTCACAATTAATCCATTTTATTCAATTAAAACAATTAATTTATGTCATAATATTGAGATCATAATATTTAAAAAAAATATTTTTGCTTGTTAAATGAGGATTGACAAATCTACTTCCTAAATAGAACATCATTTGGCATAATCTAAAGATGACTAATGTTATTAGATCGTTTCTCTTTCACATGCGTGCTTTCCACGGGGAGGCTTGGGTTCGAGTCTTTGGAGGGGGAGGTATTTTTTGAAAATATTATTCCTGGTTCCAACGCGTGAACCGTTGGTTTGATGAGCGTACCAACGCGTTGCACGTTGGAAAGCTTATCGTACCAACGGTTCGCGCGTTGGAACTGCTTCAATTTCCATATATAAAATTTATTTTATAATTGAAACTTTAATGATGCAAATGTATTCTAAAAATAAAAGTTAATTACATGTATGCTTTAAAACATTCTTTTTTTAGTGCGAGAACGATGAATATCCGTTGTGCTTAGAGTTTTTATTTTAAAACCAAATTATGTAAGGAAACATTAATATTAATTAAGAAAATGATATTGGAGATAGACATAAATGTAAATGGAATAGGACTAACTAGTTAAATAAGATAACACTTTATAATGTAATTATCGAATGTATTCAATTTTTATATTAAATTTGGATTGACGAAAAGTGGTTGTTTGACAATAAAAGCATGCATCACTTATATGCATGACATTAGATGAAGCGACATGGGTTGGTAACGGTGATCGGAAAGCGAAATTAAGAAATAGTTATCAACAAGAAAATGTAGTAATTTTGAAGAGTTGTGACTTTATCTTATTAAATGCGGAATGCGGTTTGTAAAGGTGGCGTGAGGAATTTATAAGAGTTTGTTTCCAACGGGTTGCGCGTTGGAAATAACAAAGTTCCAACGAGTGAGCAGTTGGAAACATGTAAATTCCAATGTGTTGCACGTTGGAATCCTCTCATAACATCAAACACGTTACAAATACAATTTTGCTTGCATGCATAATCGCAATGGGCCTAGCGGTCTGGTGGTTGTGATGCGTTCCCTCCACGGGGGAGGCTTGTGTTCGAGTCCCTGGGGGGGAAGGTATTTTTTGAAAATATTATTCATGGTTCCAACGCGCAAAACCGTTGAAAGGCTTGGCTTACCAACGAAGTTGCACGTTGGAAATGGTACCGCATCAACAGTTTGCGGCGTTGAACTGGTTCAATTTCCTTATTCAAATTTTACTTTGTAATTGAACATTTAATGATGCAAATTTATTCTAAAAATAAAAGTTAATTACATGGATGGTTTAAAACATTTTTTTAGAATATCCATTGCGCTTTAGAGTTACAAATATAATTTTGTTATGTAATGTATTCAATTCTTATATAATGTAATTATGTAATCTATTCAATTCTTATATTAAATTTTGTAATTATGTAATGTAATTACGTAATGTCTCAATTCTTATATTAAATTTTGTTGGACAACAAGTGGTTTAACAAAAGCATGCATCAATTAAGTACGTTACAAATATATTATTGCTTCTAAGATGACAGCGATGGGTCTAGCGGTCCGGTGGTTGCGATTTCTCCTTCGTTTGGCCACCTCCGGCGACGTGGGATGGATGGTTGAGACCGGTGTGGCGTGGCGGTGCTGATGAGGGCGGAGTTTTGAGGCGAAATGCAGTGGATGTGGGGGAAGGAGGGTGGAGGCCGATTTCGATGGTGAGGTCTCCTCGGTCTGCAACTCTCTCCCTTTCTTTTTGTATATCCTTTTTTGGTCGAACACTACGTAGTTGGAGGCGTTCGATGCGCCTGTAACGCCTGGGCGTTACTATGGGGCCGAGCGCAGTGAGCGCCCCAGGGCGTTACTCGGGCGCTACGGTCGAGGCCTGTCGAGCTAGTAGCGCCACAGTAACGCCCTTGGCGTTCATGGGCCAGTATTAGTAGCGCCCTGGGCATTACTCTGGGCGTTACGGACGTTCAATTTCAAAATATTAAAATAAATTTCAGAATACTAAAATATTTTTTCAAATATTTAAAAATTTCAATAATTTACAAATATTAACAAATTAAGATAATTTACAAATATTAACAAAAATGATATTAAAAATATTAACAAATTAATTACGATATTAACAAAAATAAATATTAAGTATGTTCATATTTTTTTTAGAAATTCCCATTAAAATTAATGATCATTTTTTTGATTAAGTATGTTCATGTTTTCTTTTTCGGATTTGATAGAAAAATTCATTAGTTTCTAACCATGGAAAGATAAAGAAAATATAATTTTAAATAAAACTTACTCTTATTATTATTTACTAGTTTATCTAAAATAATGATAATAATAATATAGAATCTCATTATAGTAATAAAAATAATATAGAACAATCCATGATGATAATAATAATATAGAATCCCATTATAGAACAATATAGACAATTGGTGCAGTGGGGAGATACGTGTTGCCCATTTTCTCACCCCCAGAGAACTGGGGTTCGAACCACACGGATGTGGGATGTGGAGGAAATTGCGCATTATTGGAATTTGGGATAGTAACGCCCTGGTAGGGGCTGTCGGCTTTGTCGGGCGGTGGCGCCTGTGCCAGGCCTGCTGAAGTAACGCGTCGAATGGTAGCGCCACAGTAACGCCTCTGGCGTTACCATTCGTAACGCCTTGTAGCGAAAGTGGCGTTACCACGCCCTTCGCAAATACGTAGTGGAATTGCCTCCATTTATAGGCGAAAATGTTGATTGTAGGGCTAAAACAATGATGATGGCTTTGATGGATGGAAGAGGAGATGACAGAGCTTGGCGTGAGGAGAAGAAAGTTTCGGCGGATCCGGAGGAGGAGGAGCCTCGTTACTGTAAGTCTTCTTCTTCTTTTCTTTTTTTCCTCTTTTCGTTTTCTTTATTTTTTTCATTTTATTAATTAGATAAAATAGCTATTTAACTAAAAATAAAAAATAAATTTTTGAAAAATCCTTTTAAAAGTTATAATTAATTTTCCTCTTTTTTCTTTTTTTTTAATAACAAAACACACTAAAAATTATAAAAGAAAAACAAGATTGCATGAACATGACAAAAAATACATAAAATGATGGAATTAATAGAAGTACCAAAAATAAGAAAAAAAAAACAAAAACACATGAAATTATAAAAAAACGACAACATAACGAAAATAACAAAAGTTCACAAAATAACAAAAACACACGACAAAAGTTCATAAAATAATGAGAATGACAATAGCACGTGAAAAATGATAAAAACTACGTAAAATAACGAAAATGGCAAAAGTTACATAAAATGACGAAATTGACGAAAAATACATAAAATGTCGACAAAATCACATGAAATAAAAATACGGAAAAGTATCGAAAATCACGAAACCTAAAATACTATCCCGGACAAAATTGGGTGTCAATGACCACCATCCTCCATTTCTCCCACCACACCATTTCCCTCTTCATAGTGCAATTCTAAAAAAGACATCAACCGATCCAAGCCAACTCCACCCATCCCTTTAATCAACTAAACAATAATCCCACACCAGCTAACTCTAGTGGCTGCTGAAAATTGGCACAATCCCTCACCAATTCCCACTTGTCCTCCCAAGCTTGCTTCCTTCAACAATGGAACCAACACAAAAAACGGTTCAGCAAGCCCGACACCAGCGATGGTAGTTTGAGCCGAACCACCCAGCAACCACTAGAACTAGCTCTCACTAGATTCCAATCCTCCATACAAACTCGCTTCCACTGACAATTAACCCAACTCAGAACAGGGGCCAGTCGTGAGAGCACGAAACAGCCGCCAAAACGATCGAGCAAGCACGGGTCGTCAATGCCGGTGTAGGCCTTAGGCTTCATCTTCAGATCATCGAGACTCCCAAGATCGGCATGGAGTCGTCAGGGTGGGACCTTGGCCAAGTCACAATGGCAAACTGGCAGCAGATTAACGCCTCCGGTGGTAGCGAGGCGTTTAATTCAGACGACCACCGAAGAGTTCCAGCCATCGTTAGGACGCTTGACAAGCGAGAAGGGAGAATGAGACCGTAAGTGAGTTTAATAATAAGCTTGTCTAATATTTTGAAAAAGATTGTCTAATGTTTTTATACTGGGATTGTATGATATTTATAGGCAGTTTCAATGGAGTTTCATCTGAAAATTGTCATGGTGGTAGTTAGTGGCGGTCCTAAGATTTTTTTTCTTATGTTGGCACAATTATATACACCCTTCGTCCCCAAAAAATTAAGCCATTTGACTGTAATATTTCAAGGTTCAATATTTGACTTAAATTTTAACAAAGATAAATAGTTTTTAAGAAATAGAAAAATACTTTTAGAAAATTTATCATAGGGGATAATGATTTATAGATTAAAAACCGTTTACGAGGAAAATAACATAACTCAAGTAATGTTTTTTCAATATATTTGACTAATAAGTCTTTTTTTAATATGGAAGACTTACTTTATTAATGAAAGATCACAAGAAAATAAGTCGTATTGAACGACAAACCTAATTAACCTAAAACAGGTAAAGATAACCCAGCCCACTAAGTGTAAAATCACCACACAAGTAGAATAACTATGCAAAGTCATAACCACTTAAATTAGGCTCGACCGTACTGGCCTCCAAAGGTAAAGAAAATTCATGATGATGGTCATGTCACTATGGCGGATAAAAGATCTCGAATCCCACATCCACTACCCATGCACAGTACCGGCACACCATACTGAGCTAAGAGGAGCACCAACCACAGTGACACTGGTGAACGCTGTTAACCACCATAACAGCAACCAAAACAACAAAATAACCTTAGTGAACAATAAACCACTAAAGCAGCTATCGACAAGTAAAACCATGGATATCTATACCATGGATAATCGTGAATCGCGGTTTTCCGGATAACCGCGCCAATCCATATGCTACTAAGCCCACAACTCATCAAAACCCACAACCCACCAAAACCCACAACTCATATCCTAGCTCTAACAACCCAAGCCCAACCCAATCCATATGTTGGATTTATGGATTTATGGATATTAGGATATTTAGATAACATATAAAGTAAACATGTGGAGTCAAATTAGGTGTAAATGTTGTATCCGTGAATATAACCGCAAATTGTGAATATCGCAGTTCTAGATATGAACCTAGAACCGTTAAACGTAAAACAGTCAACCGCGGATATAAAAAAATCTGTGGTTTGCGGTTGGCAATTTAAGGGGGGACTGCGGATTATCCTATCCGTTGTCATGCCTAAACAAACCAGTCCATTTTCCTTCTCCTTGTATTCATTTTTTACTTCTTAACTCCTCTAAGTTATTGTTTTTGGTCAAAATAACATCTATACTATATATCGGGTGTCTGATTCTGGAGCAATCGAAGGTGTCAACAATTGAATCGTGTGGTTTGGTGATCAGAAAAAAACTAATATTAGCGCCCAAGAAGCAATGGCGTTCTTGCAGTCATCTTATGAACAAACAACTATACCCGAGTTTTATATTCTAGGTGTTTTGTCTTATATCTTATGTTATATTGTTTGATATCTATTCTTTGTTGTATTGTCTAACATTTATAAATTTTTAAAATAATAGACAATTTTCTTGGAATTGGAGATTTTTTTGTTTTTTATTTTTCAACCATTCACAAAAACTAATGTGGATTAAAAATTAACAAACCCACCATATTATGATTTAATGCATACTAGGATTTGAAAAATATGAAGAACAAAGAAAAATAGTGAAATTATAGTAATAATAATAATAATAATAATAATGTAAAAATAAAATTGGGGGAAATGCTTTATTATCTATCCCTACAATCATGTTACAGAATCTCATCCAATTGCAATTGAAACGCCTCTTACTAGTAAAATGGGTCAATCCTCAAATTTATCAGACAAGGCCAACTGTTTGCCTCCCCAACCCCAACCCTCACCTCGCATCGTTCCTCATTTCATCCTTTAATTAAATCACAACCAGCGGCAACATCAATAGACGACGACAGGCTCCACTGACAGCAGCTCCATCGGACTCGTATGACAGTAGGCGCAACTCTCTAGATGACGCGACACCTGGCGAAAGATGATAGATGTCACCTTGGGTCGGTCCTGTCCGGTGATAGTGGTCGAGTGGTCGCCGGTGATGGTGGTTGAGCGGTTGCCTTGCGCAACGCCTTCTGACGGTGATGGGCCGTAATACAGTTATTTGGTTTCCTATATGAATGTCTGATAATTTTGCATTCTTGTCTGATAACATGTTTAGATTATTTCTGAGGATATTGACTATTTGTTTGGGTTTACTGTCTATTACTTACACATGATTTAACATACCAGAAAACAAGTATTAAAAATCAGACGAACCTGACACCAATACAAGACAACTTGAAAATATATGCATATAAACAAATACTATTTCCTAAATGTACATTTGTAACATGTCAGACATAATGAATTAATTTTCAGACGACATTTCAAAAGATATTGGACACACTACGTGGGGAGGACATTTTTTTATTGCCGCAATAAATGTCTACCCACAAATAAATGGGAGCTTCAGCTGTTGCAGTAAACGTTACCGCGACAAGAAGTGCAGTTGGGCCGTAATAACGCCTCATGGGCCACGTGCCCTACCTACCACAATCCCTACAACGGCCTGTTACTGCGAATGAGGTTGCAGTAGGGTTCGTTTATATATACTCCAGCTCCTTCTACCAAACACTTAACAAAATTATTTCTTATCCTCTCATCTCTCAACTCTTACACAAAAGATCATTTATAAGACTAAGTAGAAGCTACAGTACCATCAACTTTAAAAGTATAATTGAGGTAAAAAAATATTATTTTTATTTATTTATGCTTACATGGTTTTTTGTTCAATTTAATTTATGTATTGTTAATTTCATTTTCTCTTTAAGTAATTTAGTTGAATTAGCTAAGTCATAGTTCTTGCCTATGAAAACTTGTAGAAATATATTTTTTTACACTTTATTTCAAAGTTTTGGAATAACTTTGTAAAATAATATATTGTATAGTGTTTTCATGGATTGTCCAAGTTGGACAGTTGGTAAAAGTTTACTATCGGTGTATTAAACTTTTATGGTTGTGTATGTAAAACTAATCGGAATTACATAAATTTCTGTTACATTTTTTAGTCTTGTTCCACGTTATACCTGTTCTAGGAGTTAAAGTCCGAAAAAATGGAATAATGAGGAACTAAGGCGAAATGTTGTCAAAATTTATGTAATTTTATATCGTTTTACATACACAACCATAAAAGTTTCCTTACTTATAGTACTTTTATGAATAGGATAGGACCCATGCACCCTGAAATAGGAAAAACATGGTGTGTATATATATATATATATATGAATGTGTGCAGTAATTAAAAACTTTTGTGTTTTTGATAATGGGTAAAATGCATGGTTAGTCTGTTTTAACCCGTGGGTAGGGTAGAGGTGGTTGGCCATCAGTCTGTTTTAAGAATTTATCCTATTAAAGTCCATTATCTTCATATTTTTGCCTATTTAGATCTTTTCTTGTTAACTCGGTGTTAAAGTTAACTGAGTTCTTGGAAAAATGATTTTTTTAGTAACTAAAAGTTTCCTATTATTATCTTTGACCCATAACATTTTAAAAATTAACATTTTAACCACTTACTCAAAACTCTGACAACCCGATACTACTTCGACCACCCACCCACTAATGGCCAACCACCTCTACCCTACCCACGGGCTGTTAGTCGCCTCATCGCCCCTCCGATACCTCTTTCTGGTCCTGCCTAAGCTTACCCGGACCTTCATAATCTCACAAATCAATGATCGGTCACCTCTTGGCTCACCTTTTTTTTGAGATTGGCAAGTAAAAATTAAACGAAATCAAAGTCCTATTCTTGAAGAATAAAACCCCTCTTGTTTTAGTATCAAATGCTTCCTAATTTGAGAGGAATTGTATTATGAAAATCTAGGGTTCCTGAAACCCTAAAAATTTGATTAATCAAATTCTGAGATAATGTTCCAAATTAATGGTTTACACTTGTTGCTAGAGTGTCTAGGATGAAAGCTCGTTCAAGATTCACAGTCATCAACCAACGAATCGGCCGGAATCGCGACGGCCAGCATTTTAGTTTTTCACGATTTAGGCGTTCCTGGAGCTCATCGGCGGCTTGGTGGCTTTCCATCGGCGTTGTCGGCCCCTAAGGCGGATGGTCGTTCAAGTGTGGCGCCCCTGGACGCCGGAGAAGTGTTGAATCGAACCGCCGGGCTGGGTTGTGCTTGGGAGAACGTTGGTCAGGCTGGGGTGGAGGATGGTCGGGCTGGGTCAAGTTGTGGAGGTCGGGTTGAGCTGAGCAAGGCTGGAGGTGGACTTGTCGGCACCGATGTGCCTTGGTGGTTGTCGGAAGCGCCAGAAATGGTGGTCGGAAGTGGTGGTGGTTATTAGAAACTCATATATTTAAGTTTATGGTGCAAATAGCATGACAGAAAAAGTACATCTGTCTAAAAATTATTTTCCATTAAGTCCGTTAACTTTAACACCGAGTTAATGGTAGAGGACCTAAATAGGGAAAAAATATGAAGATAAGTGACTTTAATAGGGCAAATTCTTAAAACAGGACCATAATAGGAATAGGACATAGACAAAGTTAAGGGACTAACCATGCACTTTACCCTTTTGATAATATATTAATTGTCATGTTTGTTATTGTTTTTTTGATGAATGAATAGGAAAGGTATAAATGGCCATAGTACGTGATTGGATGTATCAACGCTTTTAGGAGGGGACTTGCTATATAAGTGAAAGGTTTTGGATTGAGCTTCAGGAATTTTGGGATTATGTTTTTTTTGTTGCTAAATCAAATGAAGTAGAATTAGTGAAATGCCCGTGTAGAAGGAGTAAAAATAGATACTATTATAATCGAATAACAATTGACAATCATTTACTATTAGATAGATTTCAACCTAATTATCATGTGTGGGATTGTCATGGTGAATGACTTGAGGTCAATCCATGTGTTTATTGGTATTATCGATTTGATGAAGTAACGTCAACATCATTGAATCTTACAAGTACGAGTACTGCACTTAATTCCTCGAGGGTAACCAAGAACTGATGTGTTACGAAGAAATAGTTCGTGATGCTTTTGGGTTTCATCATGAGCACTATAATAATTTTGAAGATGATCAGAATAACGACGATGATGACGTTCTAGTTGAAGTGCCAAACGAAAGGGCAAAAAAGTTTTTCGTGTTGGAATTCCCTGGCGTACCAAGAACTTTTGAGCTAATACTCCACTCGGAGGAGTTGGGAGTAACTTGACGGAGAAGAAATGATTAGAGCACAATTTATCAAAGTAGGTGTATTTTGGTAAATAGCACTAATGAGCTTAAAGGAGGTCGAATATGTAAAATGGAAATGATTAGAAGTACTTTGTGTAATTCGGACCTCATTTATCAATCATAACCACCTCTAAAGTCACTTATTAAAGTAAGGGTATTTTGATGATTTTGGTGTAAGGTGCATGCACCTTAAAACATGGAATAACTCCATCTTTGACAATTTATGAGGTTGACAATGTGGTTGCCACATTGATGAGGTTAACAATGTGGTTGACACATTTAAGGGAGAGCTTTTGGTATCTCTCATCCTTCTATAAATAGATGAGAGGAAGTACCTCATTTTCCATCCCTCATTCCATTATCTTCTTCTCTTTCTCAATCTCTCTCAAAGTGCCAAATTCTTGAGGCAAGTCTTGGAGCATTAAGGGTGGAATTATTCCACACAAGAACTTCAAGGTGCTTCACATCTCATCCGTCATCTTCCCTTCTCCTCTTGGTGCAAAGCGACATTATCATCATATCTGGAAGCCAAGGGCTACCATTGGAGCAAGCTTGAAAGCATAAGGAAGGAGCATACGCGGATTGGAGCAAGGATTCAAATAATCTTAGTATCATGTTTAGTTCTTCATATTCATACTCTATTGGATTCATTGGTTTCATGACATGATTTGATGAGATAATATCATCCTTGTAAAGAAGAAGCCATTAATATATGTTTTGTGAAGTAGAGCATTACATGTGTATGAGAAAGATTCACATAAGAGCATGTTTGAGGGATCTCTAAAATCAACAAATGGTATCGAGCATGAGGTTAATGATCTTTTACATATGTATGCTTGAAAAACAAATCGGTTTGAAAATGCATGAGAAATTGGCATAAAACTGAAAAGTGTGATTAGCATGTTGTCTTGGTGACTGTATGCTTGTTGAATGCTATGAATACATGAAAGCCGTATGAACATCCACTACTAGAAAATGTGTCAAAACCAACGGGCTATACCAACGGGCAAATTAGCCCGTTGGTTCATGTTGGTATTCTCACCGGTAGACAACAAGCATTTCAGGTCAGGATACACCAACGGGCGATCCCTTGGTTATGCCGGAATATTAATAATACCAACGAGCAACCCGTTGGTACTGTCACTGGTACCAACGGGCTGTCTCGTTGGTACTGTCACAGTTTCACAATTAATCCATTTTATTCAATTAAAAAAATTAATTTATGTCATAATATTGAGATCATAATATTTAAAAAAAATATTTTTACTTGTTAAATGAGGATTGACAAATCTACTTCCTAAATAGAACATCATTTGGCATAACCTAAAGATGACTAATGTTATTGGATCGTTTCTCTTTCCCATGCGTGCTTTCCACGGGAGGCTTGGGTTCGAGTCTTTGGAGGGGGAGGTATTTTTTGAAAATATTATTCCTGTTTCCAACGCGTGAACCGTTGGTTTGATGAGCGTACCAACGCGTTGCACGTTGGAAAGCTTATCGTACCAACGGTTCGCGCGTTGGAACCTCTTCAATTTCCATATATAAATTTTATTTTATAATTGAAACTTTAATGATGCAAATGTATTCTAAAAATAAAAGTTAATTACATGCATGCTTTAAAACATTCTTTTTTTAGTGCGAGAACGATAAATATCCGTTGTGCTTAGAGTTTTTATTTTAAAACCAAATTATGTAAGGAAACATTAATATTAATTAAGAAAATGATATTGGAGATAGACAGAAATGTAATCGGAATAGGATTAACTAGTTAAATATGATAACACTTTAAAATGTAATTATCGAATGTATTCAATTTTTATATTAAATTTGGATTGACGAAAAGTGGTTGTTTGACAATAAAAGCATGCATCACTTATATGCATGACATTAGATGAAGCGACATGGGTTGGTAACGGTGATCGGAAAGCGAAATTAAGAAATAGTTATCAACAAGAAAATGTAGTAATTTTGAAGAGTTGTGACTTTATCTTATTAAATGCGGAGTGCGGTTTGTAAAGGTGGCGTGAGGAATTTATAAGAGTTTGTTTCAACGTGTTGCACGTTGGAAATAACAATGTTCCAACGAGTGAGCAGTTGAAAACATGTAAATTCCAACGTGTTGCACGTTGGAAGCCTCCCATAACATCAAACACGTTACAAATACAATTTTGCTTGCATGCATAATCGCAATGGGCCTAGCGGTCTGGTGGTTGTGATGCGTTCCCTCCACGGGGGAGGCTTGTGTTCGAGTCCCTGGGGGGGAAGGTATTTTTTGAAAATATTATTCATGGTTCCAACGCGCGAACCGTTGGAAGGCTTGGCTTACCAACGAGTTGCACGTTGGAAAGATTACCATACCAACGGTTCGCGCATTCGAACCGGTTCAATTTCCTTATTGAAATTTTACTTTGTAATTGAACATTTAATGATGCAAATTTATTCTAAAAATAAAAGTTAATTACATGGATGGTTTAAAACATTTTTTTTAGAATATCCGTTGCGCTTAGAGTTACAAATATAATTTTGTTATGTAATGTATTAAATTCTTATATAATGTAATTATGTAATCTATTCAATTCTTATATTAAATTTTGGAATTATGTAATGTAATTACGTAATGTCTCAATTCTTATATTAAATTTTGTTGGACAACAAGTGGTTTAACAAAAGCATGCATCAATTAAGTACGTTACAAATATATTATTGCTTCGGAAGATGACAAATGGCGATGGGTCTAGCGGTCCGGTGGTTGTGATCTGTGTTTCCCACGGGGAAGGCCAGGGTTCGAGTCTATGGTGGGAAGGGATTTTTTGAAAAAAATAGTCACTTCCAACGCGCGAACCGTTGGAACGCTTGGCTTACCAACGAGTTGCACGTTGGAAATGTTACCATACCAACGGTTTGCGCGTTGGAACCAGTTCAATTTCCTTACTCGAATTTTACTTTGTAATTGAACATTTAATGATGCAAAATTATTCTAAAAATAAAAGTTAATTACATGGATGGTTTAAAACATTTTTTTAGAATATCCGTTGCGCTTAGAGTTACAATTATAATTTTGTTATGTAATGTATTCAATTCTTATATTAAATTCTTATATAATGTAATTATGTAATCTATTCAATTCTTATATTAAATTTTGTAATTATGTCAATGTAATTACGTAATGTCTCAATTCTTATATTAAATTTTGTTGGATAACAAGTGGTTTAACAAAAGCATGCATCAATTAAGTACGTTACAAATATATTATTGCTTCGGAAGATGACAGTTGGATAACAAGATGAGCCTAGCGTTCTAGGTGGTTGTGATGTGTGTTTCCCACGGGAAGGCCGGTGTTCGAGTCTATGGTGGGAAGGAATTTTTGAAAAAAATAGGTACTTCCAACGCGCTACCGAACCGCGTTGGAATGCTTGGCTTACCAACGACTTGCACGTTATGTAATGTATTCAATTCTTATATTAAATTCTTATATAATGTAATTAGGTATTCTATTCAATTCTTATATTAAATTTTGTAATTATGTAATGTAATTACGCAATGTCTCAATTGGAAATGCTCAATTACCGCTTCGGACAGGTGATGGGCCTAGCGGTCCGGTGGTTGTGATGTGTGTTTCCCACGGGAAGGCCCGGTTTCTATGGCGTTGGAACCGGTTCAATTTCCTTACTCGAATTTTACTTTGTAATTGAACATTTAATGAAGCAAAATTATTCTAAAAATAAAAGTTAATTACATGGATGGTTTAAAACATTTTTTTTAGAATATCCGTTGCGCTTAGAGTTACAAATATAATTTTGTTATGTAATGTATTCAATTCTTATATTAAATTCTTATATAATGTAATTATGTAATCTATTCAATTCTTATATTAAATTTTGTAATTATGTAATGTAATTACTTAATGTATCAATTATTATATTAAATTTTGTTGGACAACAAGTGGTTTAACAAAAGCATGCATCAATTAAGTACGTTACAAATATTTTATTGCTTCGGAAGATGACAGGTGATGGGCCTAGCGGTCCGGTGGTTGTGATGTGTGTTTCCCACGGGAAGGTACTACAAACAAAGTGTCATTTAATAGCACACAAAATGTGCCAAGAAATTACGAATATGTGCCAAGAAGGTAGGTCGCGGAAACAAAGAACACGCGGGAAAAGTGCCAAGAGAAGTCTTAACACTAAAGCCCTTTAGTGGCACTTAGTGCGTGTGTTGCTGCAGCATATCGGAAATTTAGTGGCACTTAATTTTGTGCCATAAAATATTTATGGGAATCAGTGGCACACATTTTATGCCTCTGGTTAACATGTTTGAGACTTGTTCGCAAGTGACTTTAGTGGCACATAAAATGTGCCACTAAATTATTGGTAGAATCTTTTGCACATACAATTGTGTTAATGAAAATTGTTCCAACTAATATACTTGTTTCATCATTCTTTTCTCCAATTCATAGCTTATGCACATATTTAATTTAACAGATCATGGAAAATAAAATCAAAATTAATCAAGAAATTAGATCGAAAGATAGTAATGAATTACTTGAAATTAAAGTGTAATTGTAATACATAAATAAAAAAGACTTTAATATAATTCAAAATCTATCCATGAAGAAGTACAAAAAAGTACCTAACTAAATAATTACTAGGCCGTAACCTAAAAGAAGTACCAAATTGTCTTTTAAACATAACCTAAAAACATCCAATGAGTTGCAAGATTTCGCTTCCAACCATGCTCACAAATGAGTTTGTCAACTTCAGCTGGAACAACTGATATCTTTATCAAAAAAAGAGAAAACTTTAATCAATATAACATGGAGAATTAGAACAAGACGAAGCAAATTACCTTTACAAATTACCTGCAAAATGAAGATTCAAATAGGATCTTCTGGAGTTTATGGAGTGCCTATGAAAAAAAATAGACAATCAAAGCTCCATAGTCAACTGAAAGTAAGGTAATCTCAGGAATAATCATGTTAATGTTAATAATATTCCCAATATATATTTTGTTTTCAAGCATAACTAAAACCTGAAGGATAATGCAGATTCCTCTTGGTAATGGCAGCAACAAAAACCTGAAGTAATGGGGTCAAGGGGCTCCCTTTAGGCAACCTATAGCGATAGAAGGGCCTCTCGAGAATGAAGATGAGGAGTGAAAAAGCCATGACAATTGTAAGAATGATGTCTGCAGCTCCCCAATTGACATGGTATTGTACATAGACAATCACAGTGACCCCTAACAAAATCCCACTACAGAGGCTGAAATTCCACCAGTTGAAGTAGGGCATCTTCTTCCTCCTCTCTTCTGCGTGGTCCTTATCGAACTGATCCGCTCTGAAGCTTTTCAGAGATGGTTTGTGACCTCCAGTTCCAATGGAGATCAAGTAGATGGCAATGAAGAAAACCAGTTGATGTACTTTCCTTGGCTCCATGCATATTGCTGTATCACAAGCCCTCAAGCTTGGAACATACCAGGATAGTGTCAAAAGTAGTAAACCATGTTTGTTTTAATAAAGTACGTAGAATTAGCCAGTTTCTCATGATAATCTCAATGGCTGGTGATATAGTATGTGGTAAAGGTAAACAAACCTAACCACCAAGATTCTTCATGATTTTTTACTAAAGAAACTAAAGCAGGATTAGCTCTTTGGCTAAATTTTAAGTCATTTGGCTAAATTAAGACACATACCCAATTCTAAATTTTTGGAATAAACCAAAAGCATAACACATCAAATCAACACACTACTACTACACTTATTCTTCTCTTGCATTTCAGTTTTTCCCTTTTTCTCAATGAAACATCCTGTGATATGGCATTCAAAAGCATCAAACCAAAATTCCATATCACCTTATTCCTGTAATATTGCGTGTTGTTCTATGTATTCAAAAAGAAAACATTCAAAGAACAGTTTATATTTTATAAATCTCAAGTTTAAGGTCCCAGACACATATAAGCCTAAAACCCCACACTTAAATAGAAATTCAAGGTCCCTAATCACATATAAGCCTAAAACCCCACACTTAAATAAGAACTTTTAGGAGGTTTTTGTAAAACAAATGTGATCAAACTCCTAATGTACTAAACCTTACCATGACATCAAATTGGTCAGGCTTAGAAACAAGTTGCATGCAACAATTATCCACAATTATCTCATTGAACTTGATCCCAGGATACTTAATAGCAACTTCTGAACGTGACTCCAAGAAAAGGCCATCTGCTAGGTACATAATGCTATATTTATGAATATCTGTGACCATCCTGTTATTCAGGTAAGCATACTCGAATGCATATTTTGCAATACACTCAGAACAGAACTTTGTAATCACCTGGCAAATAAGTAGTGTCAGTTTCAAAAGTAATAAATCCAAGTCCACTATAATAATACATGCAACAAACAATCAAATCGCTGAAACTTCAGAATTCAAGGTGGTTGCTAATAATAATAACACAAATTTAAGAGATCATCATGGTCCACCAAATACAATGCAATTAGAACAATTCGAGTAATTCATAGTGTCTAGGAAACAACAATGTAAACAAAACCAACAATCACTATATTGAAGCAAGAAGAGAGCAAACAAACAGCAGGGGATTGAAATGATAAGATTACCTTAAGACTCTCCACTATTCCAGATACAACTTCATGCTCCAGCCCAATGTATTCCCTCCCCCCTCAGTATTTCCCCTAGTCACAACAATATCCACATTCTCGTGCCTTGTCGGCAGACCAGGAAAATTGAAGCAATTCACAAGCAAAGCATACAAATCGAGCTTCATCCTCAGCTTAAGGTTCAACGAACTTACTCCTCTGCCCATCGGAGTCGCCGGACCTCCCTTCAGGCATACCTTATTCTTCCTAATCGAATCGAGCACCTGCTACCGCACGCACTTCATGTCCTCGTGGACGTATGCCGCTCGAAGTAAACCGTTGCGTGCATGGCCTCCATCACCTGCTTAACCGCTCCGTGACCAGAGGACTGATGACGTCACTCGAGATTAGCGTGACAATGCGCGGAGTGCCATCACCAGGTTGGGGCTTGTACGTTACGGATTGGGCCGCTGTGAGGCTTGAGGATGGAACTAGTTTAGCGATCGATCTTCCAATTCGGCGAGCCTCCACGTTTAAGTGAGTATCCATGAGTCTCTAAGTCTTCGATTCGGCGATTGAGACTGAACGGAGAATGAATCGATGAACGAAAGGTGGAGAGTGAAGGAGAATGAATGAGTGATGGAGACGAACAACAATTGCAGTGATAACAATTGATTTGGACACCGAGCTTTTGAAAGAGTTAGGGTTCCACTAGTTTTTAACGAAATCTGGAGAAGAAATTCCTTTGTTTTTTTTATAAAAAAAAAAAATCATTACTGGCACTTGAATTAATAAATAAATATTGTAAAGTAAAAATACTAACATAACTAGTATAAATGCCGGTAAAAGTAATGTAAAAGTAATGTGTTACTCTGGCACAAGTTATTTTGTGTTAGTAAATATGAATAAATTTGTGGCACAAAGTTGTAATTTGCCACTAATTATCTGACTATTTTACTGGCACTTATTATATGCCATTATTATATGTATTCAGTGGCATAAAACTTTTTGTTATTAAAAATGTGTGCCACTAAATGACACTTTATTTGTAGTGAGGCCACGGTTCGAGTCTATGTTGGGAAGGAAATTATTGAAAAAATAGGTACTTCCAACGCCACAACCGCTGGAAGGCTTGGCTTACCAACGAGTTGCACGTTGGAAATGGTACCGCACCAACGGTTTCGCGTTGGAACCGGTTCAATTTCCTTACTCGAATTTTACTTTGTAATTGAACATTTAATGATGCAAAATTATTCTAAAAATAAAAGTTAATTACATGGATGGTTTAAAACATTTTTTTAGAATATCCGTTGCGCTTTAGAGTTACAAATATAATTTTGTTATGTAATGTATTCAATTCTTATATTAAATTCTTATATAATGTAATTATGTAATGTATTCAATTCTTATATTAAATTTTGTAATTATGTAATGTAATTACGTAATGTATCAATTCTTATATTAAATTTTGTTGGACAACAAGTTGTTTAATAAAAGCATGCATCAATTAAGTACGTTACAAATATATTATTGCTTCGGAAGATGACGATGGGCCTAGCGGTCTGGTGGTTGTGATGTGTGTTTCCCACGGGAAGGCCGGTGTTCGAGTCTATGGTGGGAAGGAATTTTTGAAAAAAATAGGTACTTCCAACGCGAACCGGTGGAATGCTTGGCTTACCAACGAGTTGCACGTTGGAAATGGTACCGCATAAACGATTTGCGCGTTGGAACCGGTTCAATTTCCTTACTCGAATTTTACTTTTTAATTGAACATTTAATGATGCAAAATTATTCTAAAAATAAAAGTTAATTACTTGGATGGTTTAAAACATTTTTTTTAGAATATAAGTTGCGCTTAGAGTTACAAATATAATTTTTTTATGTAATGTATTCAATTCTTATATTAAATTTTGTAATTATGTAATGTAATTACGTAATGTCTCAATTCTTATATTATAAATTTTGTAATTATGTAATGTAATTACGCAATGTCTCAATTCTTATATTAAATTTTGTTGGACAACAAGTGGTTTAACAAAAGCATGCATCAATTAAGTACGTTACAAATATAATTTTAGTTCCATACATGACAATGATGGGCCTAGCGGTCTGGTGGTTGTGATTCGCACATTCCAAGGGGAAGGCCGTGGTTCGAGTCACCGGGGCTGAGGGTTTTTAAGGTTAAACATGTTTCCAACGAGTTGGCCGTTGGAACGTGTAGGGTTCCAACGCGCCGCGTGTTGGTATACCGTGGTCCCTCTGATCTTTAGTGAAACACGTGTTGGGCACGTGGTTTCGGTTTCCAACGAGTCAACGCGTTGGAAATAGCCCGTTGGTACGCTCCAAACTAAAACCTAGTTCCCCTCATATTCGACAGACGCCGCATTCAAGAACCTGAGGTCGCTCGCTTTTCCTCAAGCAGTACGCCATTTCTTCCTTTCTTCTTCATTTGTTGATGGTTTTGTGTGAAATATGTCTCATTTTACTCCCTTTGAATGGGGATTTGAGATCTTTAATTTTTCTTATTGTTATCCGTTAGTTTTGACGATTTTTAGTTGTGTGAATGTTTAATTTTTTTATTTTGTGTGAATTTTCTTGACTTATTTGACAAATCTTTGGTTGTTTGGTTTAGGTTTAAGTAGTTGCATGTAATGGGAGTAAGTTTTTTCATTTTTTGATATTTTTTCGTAATTTCAATTTTTTTATTTATAGTAATCTGAATTTTATTGTTTTTTAATTAATAAATAGTTTGTTACTAATTCTAAACCTAGATAACACATGGGTTGTTGAATTTGAGCATTTTTTGTAACTATGGGTTATTTGTGGGCATTTGTTTGCTAATTATTTTTTTAATTAATAAATTGTTTGCTAATTATTTTTTTAATTAATAAATTGTTTGTTAATTGTTTTTTAATTAATAAATTGTTTGCTAATTGTTTTTTTAATTAATAAATTGTTTGCTCAAACTTCACACTCAAATAATTTGGGTTATTTTGATTAACTAATTTTCATTAACTAAGTATTATTTAAATTTTGTTCCGGAGTTTAGTGTATTTTTTAGTTAATTAAATGTCCTTAACTAAGTAATCTTCTTTTGAATAACATGGGTTGTTTTGATTAACTAATTGTCCTTATACCAAGTAATATTCTTTAATTTGTTTCGGAGTTTAGCGTATTTTTTTAGTTAATTAAATGTTCTTAGCTAAGTGTCTTTAAGTTAATATTTTTTTAATGAATATTTCTTTATTTATGTAGGTTTCTTTCACTTGTTGAATTGAAAAGATTTATTACCAACACTTTAAGGTAATTGTATCGTATTTTTTTAATTAATACTGATTATATGATTCATGTTTTTAATTAATACTGATTATATGATTCATTTTTTTAATTAATACTGATTATATGATTCATGTTTACACATACAGTAATGCCTTTATTGTATTTTACATATGTGTTCTGTTCCTATTACTTATAATTAGGTTGCCTTTATTGTTTTATTTGGTAAGTTCTGTGAGCGTATTTTGATGACTAAGTAATTTTATCAATGAATTAGCATATTAGTAAAACCTTTTCAGTTAATTAATACATACATGTAACTTACACAAACTGCATATATATATATATATATATATATATATATATATACATGTTTAGCTAGTGAAATGGAAAGCGATCGTAATTGGATGTACGGTCATCGGTTTCATCCAAAAGGTGGTTTACATGAAGATTGGGCAGTCGGATTGGATATGTTCATTAATTTCGCACTCAGCCATCCTTCATTTATGAACGGGGGTAAAATCAAATGTCCTTGTTCTAGATGTGAGAATATGAGATACCGAGAAATTTATGCCTAGATACTACCATTGGTCTTCACATGGAGAACCATATCCTGATGTGCATCCCGGGCCATTAAATCATGGAGGTGCACAACCTCGATGGCAAGAACGATCGAATATGGAACGGGTTGAAAGGATGGTTGTTGATGGATTTGGTAGAATTGAGGTTGAGAACATGCGGATGTCTGTTGACGAGCCTAATGCCAGTCCACAATCGTTCTATGCATTGCTTAATACGACCTCTGAGCCATTATGGGATGGTTGTCGGCATTCTCAACTATCCGTCGCTCGTTTGCTAAATATTAAATCTGAACACAACATCCCGATACAAGGTTATGATGGGATTGCACAACTCATGAAAGAGACGCAGCCGGAAGATAGTAAAATGCCGAATAGTTGGTATGACACGAAAAAAATGGTCTCACGGTTGGGATTATCATATAGAAAGATCGACTGTTGTGTGAATGATTGCATGTTATTCTGGAATGGAGATAGCGAGTGGAGAACATGTAAGTTTTGTGAAGCTCCACGTTTCAAGCCACGGAGAAGTAACACCGCTAGAGATATTCCGAACAAAAATTTACACTATTTACCGTTGACTTCATGTCTGCAGCGACTTTATGCATCAACTGTAACTGTATCGCATATGCGATGGCATGCCGACCATACCGTTGAGCCAGGTGTTATAAGACACCCATCTGATGCTGAAGCTTGGAAGCATTTTGATAGAACTTATCCATGGTTTGCATCTGATCCTCGGAATATAAGACTTGGTTTATGTTCTGATGGTTTCACTCCATTTGGTGTCACTGGGAAACAATATTCTTGTTGGGCGGTGATTGTGACGCCATATAATCTCCCACCATGGATGTGTATGAAAACACCATACATGTTTTTGACTCTCCTAATCCCGGGGCCGCGTAGTCCAAGGAAGAACATTGATATTTACTTGCAGCCATTAATTGAAGAGTTGAAAATTCTATGGGAGGATGGCTGTGAGACATGGGATGTATCATTTAGGCAAAACTTCACACTCGAGCCGCTTTAATGTGGACGATTAATGATTTTCCGCTTACGGTATGCTATCGGGTTGGATGACCCATGGCATATTATCTTGTCCTATTTGCATGAAAAAAACTAAAGCTTTTCAACTTCAATATGGTCGAAAACAATCATTCTTCGATTGTCATCGACAATTTCTTGATCATGATCATCCATACAGAAGAAATCGGACCGACTTCTTAAAAGGGAGAGTTGAGAACAGTCCTCCCCCAGTTCGTTTGACTGGAGAAGAGATTTAGGATAGAGTTACATAACTTCCATTGGTTAATCAATCACAATTGGAAGGGTAATTTACCTGGGTATGATACCGATCATAATTGGACGAAAAGATCAATTTTCTCGGGATTTGCCGTATTGGAAGACCAATCTCATTAGACACAATCTTGACATAATGCATATCGAGAGGAACATTTTTAAAATGTTTTCAATACCGTCATGGATGACTCAAAGAAGACGAAGGATAATGTCAAGGCTAGGAGAGATCTTGAAATTTATTGCAATCGGCGTGTTCTAAACATGATACCAATTGAAGGTGGTGGTTGCTTCAAACCGAAGGCTGCATATACACTTAATAATGAACAGAGCAAAGATGTTATAAATTGATAATATCATTGAAGCTACCCGATGGGTATGCATCAAATCTTGCTAGGTGTATTGACGGTGCAGGGCTAAAATATTTGGTATGAAAAGTCATGACTGTCATGTTTTCCTACAAAAGTTATTGCCGATTATGCGTTCAAGCTCTTCCATTGAATATATGGAAAGCATTGACAGAGTTGAGTCAGTTCTTTAGAGATTTGTGTATGAAGGAGTTACATGTAGAGAGACTGGAACAAATGGAAACCGATATAGCGATCATCCTTTGTAAGTTGGAAATTTTTTTCCCGGGTTCTTTGATTCCATGGCACTTGCCAATACATTTGCCATATGAAGCCTAAGTTGGCGGACCGGCTCCTTATCGATGGATGTTCAAATTTGAGTGGTAAAGTGATTTCCATCATTTAAATTTATGTATGGACTTCATATATAGGTTTCTTTGAATCTTTATGCATTCCATTGTTTAGGTTCATGGGATTCTTGAAGAAGAAAGCCACAAATAAAGCTCGAGTTGAAGGGTCAATTTGCAATGCTTACCTCATCCATGAAACCTCAACATTCTGTTCCTATTACTTTGAATCTCACATTCCAAGAATGTTGACTAAAGTACCACGTAATGATGATGGCGGCCCATTGCCACATGACCCATCGTTATGGTCCATATTCACGATTCTTGGCCGACCATACGGGCAAGCAAAAGTTCGTTTTCTCTCTGATATTGAAATGAAGGCTGCAAGGATGTATTTCATTCACAACTGTGTCCCTCAATGACATATTGATTGACTTACAATTGTGTCTCTCAATGTCATCCAACAATAGGATATACATCCATGCGCTACGACAAACACTTGGATCAATTATTGCGACACAAGTTGAAGCGAGTATAGAAAACAGTTTTCAAAGTTTGTTGCAGGATTATGTACGGCGTCTATCGAACTCGTATGTTGATTTCGTTTTTTGAAAACGTGTTTATTCTCACTAGTTGCAACTTGTCATTGTGTTCTTGCAGATACAAAATAATTGTGATGCTGAATCAAGTGGCATGTTGTGGGATGTTTCATTTGGACCTTCACGTAGGGTTGTCACTTGGCCAGTGTATTTTGTAAATGGTTGCAAGTTCTGGCGACTACATGGAGTAGTGGGAAATCAACGTACAATAGTGGGGTATGTATTCGATGCACGGAGGATAGCACAATTGATTGTGATTTCTATGGAGAGGTTGAGGATATCATTCAATTGGAATTCCAAGGTTTACCGATTAAACGAGTTGTCCTATTCAAATGCAACTCGGTTTGATCCAACAATTGGACGTGGGACAAGAATTGACAAGCAATATGGAATTGTTGAGCTCAAACAAAGTCGACGATATGTCAACTATGATCCTTTTATTCTAGCTGGTCAAGCTGAACAAGTATATTACAGCAAGTACCCAACAAAATCAAAGGATAAGAAAGATTGGATGGTTTTGATAAAAGTCATACCGAGGCGTATGAACGAGCATGCCACTTATGTTGTTGAAGAGGAGGCGTGGCAAGATGAGAATAATGAAATCAACGAAAATATCATCCAAGATGATCCAATTACAAGTTTAGGGGATCAAAGAAATGGAGATATTATTCATGATGTTGATGTGGAAATGGATGAAGAAGAACAGTGGGACAACTCAAGTTCAGAGGGGTCATTTAATACCGATGCTCTGACATCATCTACTGAGCATGAAAGCTTTGTACATGAATTTAAATTTCATGATGTAGGTAGAATAGAATGGATGATAATGAAAATATTCAGCGGACGAAAGATTACTTGCGGAGAGGTAAGAAGAAAAATCTTCTACTTTATCGATTAGGAGAGCATTTGGAATGTACAGTCGGATAGGTCGAGCCAAGGACTGACGGATCCGGCAACGCGACATCAAGATGACGATGGGACACGCGTTTAGAATACAGCGGAAGATGATCCTGTCGGTCCGAGAGATGATTACGTGGCACGCTCTATTCATCGCGCCAACAACCGAGTAGATCTCGGCGTACCTGCACTCCAACTACATGGCACCGACCATGATCACCAGCGCATATTTATCAAACCATTTGGTGATGGGTAATTAACTTTAATTTGATATCATAATTGATAAAGTAATAAGGTCAATTAATCACATGCGTGCATAATATGTTTCTTTATATAAAATATAGGTTTAATCCAAGTAAGACAAATGATTGAGTTACCTTTGTGATTAAAGCTAATTATGATAATGGAACGGGAGACATATCCAACTTGGGCTATCGCTCAATCCCAAGGCGCGGTTCTCCGATGGTTCGCCGAATTCAAGGTATAAATTAAAAGGACTTTACACATATATAGCTAAACTCTTTGTTACAAGATTTAATTGTTACTACTGGAAATTTCTTATGTATATTTAATGTTTACAATTACCAACCTTGTTAGAAACATTGCGAATGAGATCCAATTCAGGAGTCAGAGGTATATAGGATTTTCAACAAGCTCGGCGTAAGTCATTTGAATAGCATGTACAATACATTAAGGAGACAACCTCATCAAGAGAAGCGTCGGAGCTATGCAAGTTGGCTTGGTGATGAATCTTATCGCAAATTATTTGAGTTCGGGCAATCGAGGAATTTGAAGCTCAACGGCGAAAAATGTAAAATATACGAAAGCAAGCTGCTCGGATGCTCCGATTTACAGGAAGGGCCGTCATTCGCTTCGACATAGCATTAACTCTGGTATGATAAATTTAAATTAGTTTCCTTAGATTATTCTTACATAGTCCTGCACACTTCGCTCATTTATATTTATCATATAACAGTATGAAAAAGATCCGGAACACCGTATGCCTGGACTTTATACGGTTTACAAGACTGTCAACTCGGCACAGGATGGATCGATTCCTTCGCAGAAAATTAGATCCGTTGTTGTAAGAAATTTTACATTCTTAAATTTCAGGAATATTATTATCAATTGAAACTACTAATTGTTATTCGTGTGCTTATGAAATTTCAGAAAAATGTTGAAAGTCAACGTGAAACGCATTCAACCACCTCCGAGACCGATGCCCCGCTCAATGAGGACAATGCATTTCTTCGACGGTTGGAAAGAAAAATCGAGGAAGATTGTCGGGATTAGGATCTATGGCTGTGATGATTCCCGGACGTCAATCTTTCCACTATGTTCCTACTCGGAGTCTCCGCAAGTGATCCAAATGGGGAGGATATGAAAAAATAACGGAGAAGATGGAACGGCAAAAGGCAAAAACAAAGAGAAATTAAAGAAGACAAAAGAGGAAATCAGCCAAATCGAAAAATGCGAAACAAGATGATGAAAGCATTAATGAGGAGATCAAAGTTAAGTGGTCCGGGTACAAGTTCTCGAGGGATACCTACTGATGAGTTCGATCCTGATATGGCTGCGCATTACGGATTCGAGCCTCTTGAAACACCATCAACATCAGATTCAGAATCAGATGGGTCGGACAGTTAAGCTTCGGTTAGGTATTCGATTTTCAAAAAACTTGTTAAGTCATTTTAGAATTCTTTAATTCGGTTCAACAGTATTCTATAAACTTTTATATAGAATATGTTATGTAATTAGATGCTACGTTCTACGTTTTTAATTATATTTCAGTAGTACTTCGGTGTTGAATGAATTTTAATATAATAAACACAGTTTGAGTATTGTATATGAATAAAACATATATTTTTTTAAAATGAGATACCAACGGTCAACACGTTGGTATTCGTTGAACCGTTATTTAATCACAATACCAACTGGCTGGCCCGTTGGTATCCACAATACCAACTGGCTGGCCAGTTGGTATTCACAATACCAACTGACTGGCCAGTTGGTAAGCTTACCAACTGGTTAACTCGTTCGTAGCTACACCAACAGACTTAGCGATTGGTAAGCATACCAACGCGTAAACCAGTTGGTAGTATTACCAACGCGTTGACTCGTTGGTTGAGCCATACCAACGTGCTCGCACGTTGGATTATCAATTCCGGTCACCGGATTTCGACACCAACGAGTAAGCCAGTTGGTAGAGAAAATTAATCAACGAGTTGGTCAGCTGGTTAAATTATACCAACGACGTAAATACCAATGAGTCGCTTTCCAACGGGTAGGTCGATTGGTTTCGGCGTTTTCCAACGTGTTGGCCAGTTGGTACTAACCGTTGGTTTTGCACCATTTTCTAGTAGTGATCATGTGTTGATGTATGGATTTTATGAGAATCATTGAATGGCCGAAAGTTGGTAAACATTTACTTGTAATGTAAATGACTTGAGTGTTGTGCAAATGTGCACTAGTTTTGACTGAATCGTATAAGCATGAACTTGCAATAAGTTTGCTTGTTTAAAATGCTTATAATATATGATTTAATATGTTTAAATCAATAGAACATGGATATATAAATGAGATTTATGCATGTTCTTAAATGGTTACTTGTACGTGTTACATGTAAATTGTAGATGGCATGTAAGAATGTAATTGCTGAGTTTAACAAGGACCTGAAATTGGATGGTGAAAACTATTCAGTTTGGCAACAAAAGGTCAAGTTCATATTGATTGAGCAACACACACTTGATGTGTTGAGCAATGAGGTTACGCCTCTTGAAGAGGGTGGAAATGGTGATGCCTATGTTGCATACTAGAAAAAACATTAGCTTGTGTCGAGTCACCTTCTCTCTACAATGGTGGATGAGGTAATGGTGGAATTCTCGACTATTGAAAGTGCCAAAGGCATTTGGGGGGCCATTTTGCTAAGGATTGTAGAAATCCTACCAAGGTATGTGTACCTACTACTTCTACTGTACATGTTGTGTCATGTACCATGCTTACCGAGAGCAATTCTTTGTGGATTGTAGATTCGGGAGCAGCAGACAACATAGCCCGAGACAAGTCTTGGTTTGTGGCATTCAAAAAACTCCCAAGAGGCGTGAAGAATGTCTTGGTGGGAAATAATGATGTTTTAGAAGTAGTTGGTATTGGGACTTGTAAAGTCCCCGTGTGTAATGAATATTACGTTTATCTTGTGGACACACTTTATGTACATGGTATTTGTAGAAACTTGGTTTCTATTTCGAGATTGTTGAAGTACAATTATAGCTTAACCTTTTCTAATAGTAGTGTTACTATTATGAAAGATCATCAAGTCATGTGTGAATGTATGCTTAACAATGGGTTGTATGAACTTAGACCAAGTAACCACACCAATTCTTCATCTAGTTGTCATGTGACCGAGGTCACAAATGAAATGACTTAGCATGGAAGGCTTGGTCATATAGGTCAAGATAGGATGAATAAGTTGGCCAAGAGTGGCTTACTTGGGTCCTTGACAAAGGTGAACTTGCTGAGTTGTCAATCATGCCTTGAAGGAAAGGCAACAAAGAAGCCATTTGGGCGAGGCACTAGAAGGGAAGAAGTGCTAAGTTTAGTACATTCAGACTTGTGTGGTCTATTGAGAGTGGTATCTAGAAATGGTTTTAGATATTTTATAACATTCACTGATGACTATTCTTGATTCACCCATGTATTCTTACTCAAAACCAATGCAGGCCTTGTCATATTTTAAGAAGTATGTGAATTTGGTTGAAAACCAATTGAGCAAGAAGATCAAGTCTTTGAGGACTGATAGAGGTGGAGAGTATAGCTCATTATCATTTAAGTCATTTTGTGACTCCAAGGGCATTCAAAGAGAGTTCACTATTCCTTGGACTCCACAACAAAATGGGGTGTCCGAGAGAAAAATAGAACTTTAATGGACATGGTGAGATCCATGATGGCAAAGGCCAATTTGGACATCACTTATTGGAGTGATGCGTTGCTTTGTGCAGTGCACATTCTCAATAGAGTACCTACCAAGAACATTGACACTACTCCATATGAGTTATGGAAGGATAAGTCCCCGGACTTGAGATACATCCACCCTTGAGGTTGCTTAGCATATGTACATGTTCCGGACCATCCTTTGGGAATGTTGGGACCATGGGGTAAGCAATGTGCTTTCCTTGGTTATTGTACAGAATCAAGGGGCTATGTGTTCTTGGATATAAGTCACAAGAATGGTTTGGTTTTTGACGCCAGAAATGCCAACTTTGTGGAATGTGAGTTTCCTAAAGTTGGTGAATGCAAAGACATAAACTCTTTTGGACCAATCCTTGAAGATGATTGACCAAGTGCCACATGGGCATCGATTGCACAAGGTGCATCTATTCCAATCAAAATATCTCAACCAATTGGAGTTGTGACTTCAAATATGGTTCCAAATCAAAAGGAACAACTTGAACAAAATCCACAAGTGGATACTGCTCGAGAGGAGTTGAGATTAATCAAGAGCAAAATAGCATTCCTCACGAATCGGAGCATGAGTTGCCTCCAAATGAGGATGTAAATAAAGTTCTTCAAGAGGGAGTGCATGAGTTGCCACCACTTGAGGATGTCCATATTGATGTGCCTCCACGGATGGAGCAACAGATTGCTCCACCTAATCCTCCTTTGAGAAGATCAAAGAGAGAATCTAGTGAACCCAAAAGATTGGGACTCTCGAAGGGTTAGACTTACTTGGTTACATCAGAAGTTGATGGACCAAGCAACATCAAAGAAGCTCTTGAAGGTGCATAACGAAATGAATGGCTAAAGGGAATGCAAGAGGAATTGTCCTTAATGCATGAAAATGGTGTGTGGGAGTTGTAAGATCTTCCTCCGGCGAAACGCCATTGGAAATAAGTGGGTGCTTAAGATTAAGAAAATTTTTGATGGAAGTATCGAGAGATACAAGGCACGATTGGTTGCCAAAGGATTCACATAGAAGGAGGGTTTTGATTTCAAAGACACCTTCTCACCTGTAATGAAGTTTAATTCCATCGAATACTACTTGCTATTGTAGCAAAGTTGGATATAGAATTGCATCAAATGGATGTAAAAATGGTCTTCCTGAATGGTGATTTGAGTGAAGAGATATACATGAANAAACCTGAATGATTTGTTTAAGATGNTTGTGAGAACAAGGTGTGTTGACNTAAGAACTCTATCTATGGCCTTAAACAAGCTTCGAGACAGTGGTACTTGAAGTTTCATATTGCAATTAATAGTTATGGCTTTGTAATGATGCATGAAGACCATTGTGTTTACTTGTTCTCATATGGATCCAACTATGCTGTTATTACCTTGTATGTAGATGACATATTGATAGCAAGTAGTGGACTTGATCAACCTTTGACATGAAGGATATGGAGGAAGCTTCTTCCATTCTAGGTGTAAAGATACATCAGAATAGAAAGGAGAGGTTGTTAGCTCTTTCATAAGAGTCTTATATTGATAAGATTTTGAAAAGATTTAACTTGACAAACTTAAAGCCCATGAACACCCCACTTGCATATGGGTACAAGATTGGTGAGCATATGTGCCCCAAGATTCCAAAGGAAAAGGAAGAAATGGAAAACATTCCGTACCTTAGTGGTATTGGGTCCTTGATGTATGTCATGTTGTGTAGAAGTCCAGACATTAGTCAAGTAGTTGGCTTATTAGCAAGATATTCTTCAAACCCCGAAATGCAGCATTGGAAAAGTGTTAAAAGTGTTCTGAGGTACCTAAAGGTGTTCTGAGGTACCTGAAGGGGACCAAAGATTATTGGTTATGTTATCAAGAAAAAAAACTTGATTTACATGGCTATTCCGATACTGATTGGGGTGGAGATAAAGACTCCAGCAAATCTACAAGTGGATATGTATTCATGCTTAATGGTGGGGCAACTACTTGGTGTAGCAAGAAACAAACTTGTACAACGTTGTCAACAATGGAGGTTGAGTTTGTCTCATGTGCCTCGGCTGTACAAGAGGCCCTTTGGCTTAGGTTCTTCCTTAAGAATTTGGAATCCCAGATTAAAATGGAAAGACTTATTACTATCTATAGTGATAGTATGGCGGTCATGACTTACACTAAAGATCCCAAGTATCATGGAAAGACTAAGCATATTAGCATGAAATACAATTTTGTGCGGGATGCAATTGAAGATGGTGAAGTTAGAATATAGTACATTTCTACGGACCTTATGGTGGCTGATCCTCTCACTAAGCCATTGTCACCTCTTGTGTTTGCTCGACATGTTAGAGTAATGAGTTTGCGTAGATTATAGTATGTTGGTACTTCACCACTTTGGGTGTCACACATGTTTGTAAGGAATGTTGGATGATTAATAAAGTTGTTTATTTATCATCACATTCTTTTGTTCACTTTTAAGTTACACAACGAAAATTAGAACATGTCAAACATAGGCATGGAAAGACTTCTTTCGCCCTTAATCTTGGGTAGATTAGGGATGAGACAGCTAAGGACTCAAAGTATGTTGTTTCTTTGAAAACATGTAACTTTAGGTAAGTTATACTTTTGAGTGGGAGTCTTGAACCAACACAAGACATCTTAACTATATGTCACCTTGATTTAGATGAAATCAATATGAGATGAACAAGTTCATCAAATTTATATCACCACCATACATCCTAGCCTATGATAGAAGTAAGTGGGGCTTGCTTAGAGATATTTCATGGTTTGTGACATGTCCTCCTATTTATTTGTTAAAGGGAGTACACTATTGGTGTTTTAAAAGGAGAAAATGGCACACCCTCCACATTGGTGGATATCATTCCCAACACCCTCCACATTGGTGGAGTGGGAGTGAAGTAGGTAAAACATCGAATTAGTGTTCATATGGAACTTTTGAGATGTGTTCTCTAGGATTTGTTCCTTAAAGATATGTTCATCAAGGATGTGTTCTGGAGTTCCATGTCCATGAAATGCGACCAAAAGAAAGAATGTCAGCAAGTTGTCTCTGTTCTTGCTTAGTGTGAGATTCTTTGACATAAATTCTTAGTGACTTTAGCTTACTATCACCGAGTTGCATCAATAAGACCGCTTTGATTGGTTTTCAAGTTCTTGGAGAAATAAGACCGGAGTATCCTCCTTTTAGGTAGTCAAGTTGGTGCAATTATCTAGGTAGTTCATGCTAATAGGAAAGACACTAGTATATGATACATATACTCTAAAGTTCAATCTTGGGCCCACATACTATGTGTATGATTAGGATTGACTTATGAGTGTTTATAATGAGATCTCAGTTGCTTAATACAATCGTGAGTTTCAAAGCGTTGAAATTCTAAGAAATAGACTAATTTTGATTAAGAAGATGTATCATTGTGTCTAGGGTCTATATAAAGGCAATACTTGATGAGTTCAAGTAAGCTTGATAGGTTCAAACAATGTTTGAAGAAGTTCAAACAAAACACCCTGAAGTGCTTGATAAGTTCAAGTGAATTGAGGAGTTCTCGATAAGTTCAAAGTGAAGTACGGATAGGACAATATTTCATTGTGAGTAACAACCACAATGAAAGAGATTTGGTGTGTGTGGCTTGGGGTCGCACCCTTAACTCCATTTATATGAACAGGCCTTCGTTTGGCTTGTGATTGAGAGATTTAATTCCAGTGGGAGTTAGAACTCAAAAGTATCTTAGTGCAAGTGGGAGTTTGTTGGAATTCCCTGGCGTACCAAGAACTTTTGAGCTAATACTTTAGTTCATATGAGCTGGGAGTAACTTGACAAAGAATAAATGATTAGAGCACAATTTATTAAAGTAGGAGTATTTTGGTAAATGGCACTAATGAGCTTAAAGGAGCTCGAATATGTAAAATGGAAATGATTGGAATTACTTTGTGTAATTTGGACCTCATTTATCAATCATAACCACCTCTAAAGCCACTTATCAAAGTAAGGGTATTTTGATAATTTTGGTGTAAGGTGTATGCACCTTGAATCATGGAATAACTCCATCTTTGCCAATTTATGAGATTGATAATGTAGTTGCCAATTTATGAGGTTAGCAATTTATGAGATTGGCAATGTGGTTGCCACATTGATGAGGTAGGCAATGTGGTTGACACATTTAAGGGAGAGTTTTTGGTAGCTCTCATCCTTCTACAAATAGATGGGAGGAAGTGCCTCATTTTCCATCCCTCATTCCATTATCTTCTTCTCCTTCTCAATCTCTCTCAAAGTGCCGAATTCTTGAGACAAGTTTTGGAGCATTAAGGGTGGAATTATTTGTGTCATTCCATACAAGAACTTCAAGGTGCTTCACATCTCATCCGTCATCTTCCCTTCTCTTCTTGGTGCAAGGCGACATTATCATCATCTCTAGAAGCTGAGGGCTGCCATTGGGGCAAGCTTGAAAGCGTAAGGAAGGAGCATACGTCGAATTAGAGCAAAGATTAAAATAATCCTTAAGCGGTTTTTATCCTTTGGTGCAAGGTATGTTTACTCCTCTTAGTATCATGTTTAGTTCTTCATTTTCATACTCTATTGATGCTGGATTCATTGGTTTCATGACATGATTTGATGAGATAATATCATGCTTGTAAAGAAGAAGCCATTAATATATGTTATGTGAAGTAGAGCATTACACGTGTATGAGATCCACATGAGAGCATGTTTGAGGGATCTCTAAAATCAACATTTCGAACTCTTATGTGATGCGTCAAAACCTTTATATGAAGGTTGTACTGATAAGTACACCAAATTATCGATTATATCCAAGTTTTTGAATATGAAAAGTCAACAGAACGTATCAGACTCTTTTTTCTCTGAGATGATTGGATAGATCAATGAAATATTACCCGGAGATAACTCATTGCCAATGAGCATGTGTAGTGTGAAAGGTATGAGAAAGGTATAGAAAAATTCATTCGTGCGAGAACAATTGTATGTTGTTCTATGATAGCTTCAAAAAGTTATTGAGTTATAGGGTGTGTGGAGCGGATAGGTATGAAGAGTGTGATCTGAATAAGAAACTGAAAGCTAAAAAGGTTTTACGATATTTGTCAATCACTGAGTAGCTGCAACGGCTTTACCAGTCATCTGAAACCACATAATTCATAACATATCATGTTAGAGCAACTGCAAATGTGACTTGCACTATTGGACATCCATCTCAATGCGAGGCATAGAAACACGTCGATGAGTGTTATGCTGATTTTGCACGTGAGTTCAGAAACGTGCGATTGGGGTTACTGATGGTTTTAACCCGTTGTGTGATTCAGGATAGTCATATTCGATGTGGCTGGTATTCATCATTGTTTATAACATGCCATCTGATTTTTGCATGAAAGAGCCATACACTTTTATGCCTATGCTAATTCCAGGTCCTCGATCACATCGCCGTAACATTGATGTATTTCTACGTCCACTGATTAAGGGAGTTACAAGTTTTGTGGAATATAAGATCGGAAACTTGTGATGCGCACCGTAATCAGAAATTTGTTATATGAGCATGTTTGCTTTAGACGGTCAGTGATTTTCCGGTGTACGGAATGTTATCGGGCTGGAGTACGCATCGAAGACTTGTCTGCCTATATTGTATGAGTGATGTTAATAGTTTTCAGTTGAAGCATGGATGAAAATCAGTTGGTGGGGTTGTCATAGGAGATTTTTACCACGCCGGCATGCTCTCCGTAACAATACCGAATCTTGGGGAGAAATTGACTGTAGACATCCGTGTGTGTATAAGTCAGGTCACGAGATCTTAACGGATCTTAATAAGATTGTATTCCCAACCTTCGGGTCACCATGAGACAGAATGAGGACTGATAAGTTTGGTGATGAGCACAATTGAGTAAAGAAAGCAATCTTATGAGAGTTGCAGTATTGGCTAGACTTGAAAATACAACACTGCCTGGATATTATGCATATTGAAAAAAATTGTTTTAATAGTGTTTTCTACACAGTTTTGAACAAGTAAGGGAAAATGAAGGATAACGGACAGTTGAGACACGATCTGTAAGAGCTAAATATCCGTGATGAACTGCATTTGAGCATTGGACAAAATGTGAAACCATTTCAGCCGAAGGGTATGCATTTAACAGTGCGACTATTTGCAATTAGCTGAAGCATATCGTTAAACTTCCCGAAGGGTGTGCATTTAACATTGTCAAGTGTGTTAATACGTCCAATAATACAATTTGCAACATGAAAACCCATGATTGTCATGTCTTCGTGCAAAAGTCGTTTCCCGTTACATTACGTGGTTACATTCCTGATAGTATTTGTGCGACAATTGAAGAATTCATCAAATTCTTTAGACTAATGTGTGCTAAGGAAATTCAATTGGACGATGTGGAGAAACTTTTTGGATTTATCATTGTAACACTGTGCAAGCTGGAAAAGATCTTCCCTCCATTATTTTTTGACTTCATGGAACATCTTACTATGCATTACCTAGGCACCTTCGAACTTGTGGATCTTGGATATTGGTGAATGTTTCATTTCTAACGGAATATGAAAAAGTTGAAAGCAAAATGTGCGAACAAACAATATTTAGAGGGCTCGATCATTGATAAGTTTTTGTTAAAGGAGGTAGCATTTTTTTTGTGAGCATTACGTGGAAGATAATCAAGGAACACAGGTGAACCCTGATATACAGAACGAAATTGATTTTCCTGCAGTTGTTAGCGATTCTGGACTCTTAATTTTCAATCATCCAACAAAAAAAATTGGCAAGGCACGCGTTCGAGAATTGACTATTGAAGAATTACATCATGTACAAACTGATATTCTGCAAAATTTTCAGGAGGTGGAACAATTTATAAGTCAATTCAACGAGTTGTCCCAAAATCGGTTCTCATATTTGGATGATGATAGTGTGGACAACTTCAGACTAGTAGAGTTTGCACAGTGGTTCAAGAATATGATTAGTGGTGTTTATTTATTTATTGATTTATGTTATCTATGTTCGCAATCAAAATTATTACGTTAATTATCGGTTCTGTGTAGGCCGATGCGCATCAGACAGCGCTCCTACAAACACTATATGACCTGGCCTGTGACCCTAATATGAGGGCTTTCTTAGGCGTATATGTTAATGGGTATAGGTTTCACACAAAACAACATGGTCAAAACAAAAGGACAACCAATTGGGACATCTATATCCTGGGGGGTACAAATGCAGAAGACTATTTAGATTTCTATGTCTGGATTGACAAAATATTTTTCCTTCAGTATAGGAACAACAGTTTTCAAAATGAAACCTCAATGATTTAAGGATGACATTTTTGATAATGTAAGTGTTGCCGTAGTCAATGCAGAGCTCGAGATAGGTACGAAACATCCTTTACAAGAATCGACGATAGTTGGTGAAACCATACGACCAACACTTGATGCGAGTATGTCATTATTGGATCATCGTGCAAATTTGAAGGAAGTTGAATTGGACAACGATGTGGAAGATCAACAGTTGTATGATGATGAGGTTGATGTTCTGGTGGATTTGTAGTTGAATGTATCTTATTTGATATTGTAATTTTGGTTTAATTACAAAATTTCTTTTAAATTGTTGTAAATTTGCGCTAAATTGCAAATTCTGAAAGACATTTGGGTTAAATTGCACATATTGGTTGAATTAAAGTTAGCCCTGCTTGACCTACAATATCCAAAACTCACATTAAAAAGGGGTAAACTCTACTTTTAGTCCCTTAGCTTTCCGGTTTATCCTACTCAGGTCCCATTTTAAGAATTCGTGTCATCCAAGTCTCGTTGGTTATTGTATCATTTGTGGTCCTTCCGTTAGTTTGACCGTTAAATTGACAGTTAATTTATGAGAATGATAAAAATGCCCTTTATCAAATTTCAACTTATCACCTCATTTGTTACAAAAATGTTTAAAAATGTCCCACAAATTAAGCTTTCTAATTTTCACCATCTCTACCTAACTCTCTCCATTATCCCAAATTAGAACTACTATGAAGCACAACATTTGCCTAGCTTTAAGATCTAGAATCGAGAACGATGTCGATTCCATCAACTCCGCCCAACCTGTTGCTTCTTCCTCTACTACCGTCGAGCTCACCTTCCTCAAGGGAATGAACCCACTTCAAGAGCTTTTCATTCCCAACTCCTTGTGCAATCTGAAAATTGATTAGAACTTGTAGATTTTGAGACTCAACACGAATGGAAAGGAAGAAGAGCTGGAATCGAGCTGGGCTTGGTGAGACCAGCGAGAGAGAGGTCCGACGAACGGTGGTGATGTGAAGGGAGGAAGCGGTTGTTTCATCACTGGGCATATCGACGGTGGAGATTCAAATGACTTTAAGTTGTTGGGCTTGACAAAGGTGGTGACGACGATGACGATGTAGATCTGACGGAGGAGGTGATGACAACGACGAAGTAGAGATTCGAAGAAAGATCTGTCGGCGATGACGATGTGATGAAGCTGACCTGCCAGGAGGAGCCGCTGCTGCCCGACCTTCCAAAATCCACCTCAATCAGCTGAAGTGGAGCTGCCCTGGCACCGACAACGTCCTCCTCTACCACTTTCGCTCCTTGCCCGGGCAATTCCGGCGCCAACCGACACTGATTTTTGGTTAGCGGCGTTAAGCTCGGGAGAGAGGACAAGGAGGTGAGGTTTTTGGGAAGGTGATGTTTTTTGGATAAAAATGTAAATTATAATAAAATTATAGACAATGTTGTAAATGGATTAAGGGTATTTACATCATTTCCTATAAACTAACGGTCAATTTAGTGGTCAAATTGATGGAATGACCACAAATGATACAATAACCAAAGCTATAGTACGGGACTTGGATGACTCGAATTCTTAAAATGAGACATGAGTAGGACAAACTGGAAAGCTAAGGAACTAAAAATAGAGTTTACCATATCAAAAGGGGGGGACAAAAAGTTTGAATTTGGAAGCTTTCCGGCCTTACTACGGCCTTACCACGTGTAAGCACGCAGTAAAGCCCAAGCCCAAGGCTCTACTGCGGAAGTTTGTGTGGTATGGCCACAGTACCCAACAACCTTACTGCAGCCTTAACCGTGGAAAGGCCGCAGTAGCCTTCCCCAAAACCTGATCATCTCCCTCCCTCCTCATTTGCAGAACACGATCGGCCCTCACCACCCTTGACCTACACTTCCTACTCCATCGCAACCATCATCGATTGCAGCTCCTACCAGCATCGATTCGCGGCCATTTTGCCGGTGGTCAAGGGTACATCGTCTATGTACGTTTTTTTCGTAATTTTAATGGTTAATTTCTTAAATATCAGTGTATGTTTACTTTTATTTTATTTATCAAATCTTAGTACCGTCGGTCACCGTCACATATTTGCTCTCCTCTCCGTCCTTCTAACTCACATCAAGGTAAGTTTGAAAACTTTGTTTCAAATTTTCAGATTTGATGAATGTATGTGAATTTTGTGAATTTTTGATGAATTTATGGATGTGTTCGGATTTATGCATATTTGTGAATTCGTTGGAATATGTTTTGAATATTTTGATGTTTGTGGATTTTGTGAATATTTATGAAATTTGTTTGAGTGTTTTTGTAATTTTTTGAAATTCTGTTATTTGATGAAATTTTTTGGAATATTTATGAATTTTTCAATTTGTTTGTGAAAATGTTTTGGGTTTCATTTCAAAATTTGCAAAACTTTGTGGTGCAATTTCAAAATTTTAAAATGATTTCAAATGAAAGTTTTCAAATGTTTTAAAATAAAAGTTTTGTGTTAAAATCACAATTTTTAAAAACTTTGGGTTTCAATTGAAGATTAATCTTAAAATGTTTTGGGCTAAAATTTAAAATTTGCAAAACTTTGTGGCATAATTGCAATTTTCAAAAACTTTAGTGTTGAAAGGGAAATTACTTTGCAAATATTTCGGGTAAGATTGAAAGATTTGAAAAAAATTGAGGTTAAAATGACAATTTTTAAAAACTTTGGGTTTCAATTGAATATTCTTAAAATGTTTTGGCTACAATTAAAAATTTGCAAAACTTTGTGGCTTAATTGAATTTTTCAAAAAGTTTTTGGGTTAACATGAAAAGTTTTTTTGGGTTAACATGAAAACTTTGGGCTTAACATGAAAAGTTTTTTAAAATATTTGTGCCTTAATTGCAATTTTGAAAACCATTGTGGCATAACTGACATTTTTTAATGTTTCGAGGTATGGTGGACACACCATCCGGTAGTGGTGAGTGTCCGGATCAGTCGGGCTCGGGTCCACATGGGAGGACATTCTCTCGTGCCACGCGTGGTGGCGGCTCTGGGCTTCTTCGTACTGTACTCGACCTTTGGATCACCGCCCTGACCAAAGGTACCTTATCTTCATTGCAACGGACCCTCGAGCTGTTGCCCAGAGCTGGAAACACCGGAGTGTAGCCATTCGGTGCAGCATCCTCATGATGCCAATGCACCGCCTGCCCAGCGCCGATGTACAACAACAATTCCCTCGCCTCCACTTTTGCCGCCTGAGAGGGGCCCCGATGGTATTGGTTGCTCGCATCGGCCAATAAGTCTTTTCAGTTTTGACAAATTAATTAATCTTGATATTTTGTTTCTACATGTGATTATAAACTAATTATCATTTCAATTCTATGGAGTGCCAAAAGCGGTTAGCCTCGTCGTTGCAAGCAAGTTCAAAGACTTTTCGCCTACATTCACCAACCTGCCAGCATTTTAGCAAGCAGATTGGGCGAATCAATTCGCAGTAATATAAATACTTATTTCACCACTTAAATATTATTTTTATATGATTCTATAGTTTTTAATGATATAATATTTTCTGGAACAAAAGGAATATTCATGGATGGAGCACAATTTCTTGAAAAGCTCCATTCTCGATGCACGACTACGTGGGTGAAGCATTACTTACCGCGGCCTGTACCGCGCACGAGGCCGCGGTAAGTGGCGGCAGCAGCCACCGGGTCGCTAGTCGCGCGCCACGGCCAAACGCGCGTGCAGGCCGCGTAAGTTGTGTACCGCGCCGCGTCGCGGTGAAGGCCGCGTAACTCCGCGTTGTTTACGAGGTCCTTTGACCGGTCCGTTACCGCGCCATTTACTGCGGCCGTGGCCGGGGTAAAAACTCCCTATATAAACGCTCGGGTTCACATATTCGCCGAACATTTACATTTTCTTCCTCCAACTATTCTCCTTTCAATTTCTTGTTAATTGAAGAAAATATATAGCATCTCGTTATTTCAGTTGGAGATCTACCTAAAAATGTTATTGTGTCTCTTTCATGTAATAAATATTATATTTTAGATTTGTTTATAAAAATTGTTATCATTTCTTTTATTTTTTATAATGTATTTCATGAGTTGCCTAATTATGTAGTTAAATTAATTAAAGTAGTTCATGAGCCATAGTACCTGTCTATGAAAACTTGTAGTAATATATTATTTTACAGGTTATTTCAGAGTATTGAAATGACGGTGTAAAATTATATATTCTACAAGGTTTTCATGGATTGTCCCATTGGACAGCTTTGTAAAAGTATACTATCGGTTAATTCATCTTTTATGATTGTGTATGGAGAAATGATAAGAGTTACGTAAATTTCGGATGCAATATTGCCTTGTTCCTCTTTGTACCCGCCCAGGCGTTACGCCGAGAAATGGTACAACGAGGAACTAAGACGAAATGTCCGCCAAATTTACGTAATAATATCAGCTTTCTCCATACACAGGATAAAAGTTTGATTAACTAATAGTACTTTTATGAATAGGTTAGGACCCATGCACCTTGAATTAGGACATAAACCGGTAGTGTAAATTGTGGAATTAATTAAGTTCTGTATTGCTGAATATATATATTTTATAATTGTTATGTTTTTTATTTATCATATTGTTTTATTGACACAAATGTTATAGGAACTATATAATGGCCGAAGATCGTGATTGGATGTATCAGCGTTTTGAGGAGGGGACTCGCGATATTAGTCAGAGATTTTGGAACGGGCTTGTGGAATTCCTGAATTTTGCGTTTCGTGTTGCTCGGGAAAAGGGAGAACAATTTGTCAAATGTCCTTGTAGAAAATGTAAAAATAGATATTACCGTGATCGAGAAACTATTGGCAAGCATTTACTGTTAGATGGATTTCAACTAAATTATCATGTGTGGGATTGTCATGGTGAACGACGTCAAATAAATCCATGTGTTTATCGAGGTTACCAATTTGATGTGGCATCGTCATCATCATCATCATCGAATATTGTAAGTACGAATAATTTGTTTGAGGGTAATGTAGGAAGGAGTGATGATTACCGTGAAATGGTTCGCGAGGCTTTTGGGATTCGTGATAATGGAAATAATTTTGAGGGTGATGATATGGAGCATATGGATGAGGATGAGGTCACACCCGAAATGCCAAATGCAAGGACTCAAAAGTTTTTTGATTTATTACGCGATGCGTCGCAGCCTCTATATGAGGGATGTACTGATAAGCACACCAAGTTGGCTGTTATTTCTAAGTTCTTGAGCATGAAAAGTCAGCATAACGTATCGGACGCGTTTTTCTCGGAGTTGATTGAATTTATCAACGAAATACCGCCCGGAGAAGAGGCAACCTTGCCTACGAGCATGTGTAGTGCAAAAGCGATGATGAAAGAGTTGGGGTTACCGTATGTAAAGATTCATGCATGCGAAAACAACCGCATGTTGTTTGATGGTAGATATGAAAAGTTAAATAATTGTAGGGTATGTGGTGCGAACGCTCAAGAACGTGAGGCGAATCAAAAACCCAAAGCTAAAAAGATTTTACGTTATCTACCACCATCGAGCGGCTCCAACGACTTTACCAGTCCGCGAGAACCGCTAAATTTATGACGTATCATCTTAGAGCTAGTGAGAATTGATGGGTATTATTGGACATCCATCCCAAGCCGAGGCCTGGAAACATGTTGATAAGTGTTATCCTGATTTTGCATGTGAGTATAGAAATGTTCGATTGGGGTTATGTACAGATGGTTTCAACCCGTTGTCGACTCGTGACAATCATATTCTATGTGGCCTGTATTCATCGTGGTTTATAACCCGCCTCCCGATTTATGCATGAAGGAGGCGTACACTTTCATGCCGTTGCTAATCCTCGGTCCAAAGTCACCGGGCCGTAACATTGATGTGTTTTTACGTCCACGCTTGACGAGTTGAAACATCTATGGAATACAAAGCGTGGAAACCGGGATGCACATCGTAATCGAACTTTAACATGCGGGCCTGTCTGCTGTGGACAATTAGTGATTTCCCAGCGTACGGAATGTTATCGTGGTGGAGCACGCATGGAAGACTTGCATGCCCGCATCAGTATGGAGGATGTTCATAGTTTTCAGCTGACTAACGGGAAGAAAACGAGTTGGTTTGGTTGTCATAGAAGATTTTTACCGCAACGACATGCGCTCCGTAACAACAAGCAATCATGGAAACATACAGATCGAAGGCCAAGATGTGAGTTCAAATCAGGCCACCAGATATTAAGCGAGGTCGAAAACATCGTGTTTCCACCATTCGGGACACCGTGGGATCACATGAGGGCAGACATGTTTGGGAAGCAACATAATTGGATTAAGAAATCGATTTTCCGGGAATTGCCATATTGGGCAGATCTGAAAGTTAGACATTGTCTCGATGTGATGCATATCGAAAAAATTGTTTCGACAATGTTTTCTACACGCTTGTCAATCGAAAGGGAAAAGTAAGGACAACGCAAATTCGAGACGTGATCTAGAAGATTTAGGACTTCGCCCGAATTGCATTTGGTGACCGATCCTCATAGGAGAGAACCGCTCAAACCAAAGGCGACGATACTTTAAATGCAGATCAGATTGCAGTATTTGCTATTGGTTGAAGCATACCGTCAAACTTCCAGACGGTTATGCTTCTAACATTGGGAGGTGTGTTAATACGTCCGGTAACACGCTCTACAAGATGAAAACCCATGATTGTCATGTCTTCATGCGAAGTTACTCCCAATCGCTTATGGGGCTATCTCGATGACGGTATTTGGACTACAATATCTGAATTCAGTAAATTCTTCCGACTAATTTGTTCAAAGGATATTCCATTGGACGATGTCGAAAAGTTAGATGAATTTATCGTCGTTACACTTTGCAAACCGGAGAAAATATTCCCTCCATCGCTTCTTTGACTCGATGGAACATCTCACGATGCATCTCCCTTGGCATCTTCGAACGTGTGGTCTGTGTCATACCGGTGGATGTATAGTTTCGAAAGGAACATGAAAAGATTGAAAGCAAAAGCTGTGAACAAAAGATTCTTGGAGGGCTCCATCATTGAAAAGTTTCTTATCCAGAGGTTGCTATATTCTCGCGAGCATTACATGGCGATAATTATGGAACACGTGTGAACCCCAACATACGTAACTAAATTGTTCCCAAGTATCACAATCCGAGCGGCTATCAATATTTGATCATCCATCTAAACCAATGGGCAGAGCACATTTTCGGAGTTGACGGTTGCGTAAAGGGAACATGTACAAACTTATATTCTCGCAAAACCTGTCGGGAAGTTGACCCACTTATAGATCGATTCAACGAGTTGGCCCGACGGAATTTTCCAGACTTGGATGACGCTGGTATTGACAATCTCAGACTTGCACAATTCCCTAAATGGTTCAAGAACATGGTTAGTCTTGCACTTGATTGTTTATGGTTTTAAAGATAACCCCAATATGTATGTTGATCTTAAACCGACATTATTTTTAATGTGCAGGCCTTTGCAAATGAGACAACTCTACCGCCAAAGATTGTACGCCTTGGCTGCGGACCGAAAGTGCGAGCTAAATCATTTCTGGTCTCGTATGTGAACGGGTACAAGTTTCACACAAAACAATACGGCCAAAGACAAGATGTCTCGCTAATTGGGGCGTCTGCGTCCTCGGAGATACAAATGCAGAAGACTATATGGATTTCTACGGTTGGATTGACGAAATCATTGTCCTTCAAGACAGGAGTAACCCGAGTATAACGGTCTTCAAGGGTACGTGGTTCTGCATTTAATAAAGGCGTCCGTTACGATAAACTTTCGGGATCATCGATGTTGATCGCACATCCAGATCGTATCCGTAAGATCCATTCATTCTTGCCACCAAGCGTAACAAGTGGTTTATCTCGAATACCCTTCAAGAGGCAAAATCTGAAAACTGGTGGACAGTTTTCAAAACTAAACCGAGACGCTTTAAGGAAGATTTGATGCAAGAGCGAGATAGGTACGGCGAATCCATTGCAAGAGTCGACGACGCTTGGTGAAAGTATACGCCCGTGTGACCAGATGTGACCCCAGATATTGGATCGTCAAGCACATCCCGAGCACATAGATCATTTGGACAACCAATCGGACGAAGATGACGATGACGATGATCCGGTCGGAATATAGTAAAATGTATGACGTAATTCGATAATTTTAGATAAATGTATCTTTCGATAAACAACAATTTTAAATTAGTAATCATTCGAATTACAATTTGAGGATGAAATTGCAAGTTCTCAAAACATTTGGATCAAATTATATATTTTTACCGCAAGACCGGATCGCATTTACATGGGCCCGTGGGGCCCACGAAATCTATGCACGTTTGAAATATGGGAGGGAAATTAAAAATTTTCGAATTGGCATTTTCTTAGCGTACCGAGGCTGTGCCGCGGCATGGGACGCGGCAAGCCAGTGGGCCTGGGCCTTACCGAGGCCTAGGACGCGGTAAGGCCGCGGCCAGGACCGCGGTACGCCGCGGTATGCCTTTTCAAACCGGCTGAAACCCTTCTTCTTCCTCTTCCTCTCGTTTCTTCGGCCTCCCTCTCCTCTCCAAACTCCCCGCGACCACCGCTCTCCTCCCTTCCACCGGCGTTTCCGGCCGATTTAGAGCCTTTTTTTGCCGCCGCACCGTCAAGATACATCAGGTATGTGTTTATCTCAAGTTTTTTTTGATTTTTTCGCCACCTCTCGCTTTTGTCAATTTTTTTCTCTAACTTTCGGTTTTTTCTGCTTTTGCAGGTGCTCCACCATCCTCATTTGCATCTCCAAGTCCATCCTCATCACCAAAACAGAGGTAACTAGTTTTCTCATTTTTTCCTATTTTTTCGGATTTTTATCTATTTTTTTGGATTTGATTAAGTAATAGCATTTAATTTATTTAGTTTTTATTTGTTGGGTTGTATTTAGGTTGTTATTAGTTTTTCGGATTTGATTATGTAATTTAGGTTGTTATTAGTTTAAAAATGTTGTTATTAGTTTAAAAATGTTGTTATTAGTTTGTGTAGTTTAGAAATGTTGTTATTAGTTTGTTAGTAAAATGTTGTTAGTTTAAAAATGTTATTAGTTTGTGTAGTTTAGAAATGTTGTTATTAATTTTACAAAATTAGTTTAAAAATGTAATTAGTTTAAAAATACATTTTTACAAAATTAGTTTAAAAATGGTGTTAGTTTAAAAATATAATTTTACAAAATTAGTTTAAAAATGTAATTAGTTTAAAAATACATTTTTACAAAATTAGTTTAAAAATGTTGTTAGTTTAAAAATATAATTTTACAAAATTAGTTTAAAAATGAAATTAGTTTAAAAATACATTTTTACAAAATTAGTTTAAAAATGTTGTTAGTTTAAAAATATAATTTTACAAAATTAGTTTAAAAATGTAATTAGTTTAAAAATACAATTTTACAAAATTAGTTTAAAAATGTTGTTAGTTTAAAAATACAATTTTACAAAATTAGTTTAAAAATGTAATTAGTTTAAAAATACATTTTTACAAAATTAGTTTAAAAATGGTGTTAGTTTAAAAATATAATTTTACAAAATTAGTTTAAAAATGTAATTAGTTTAAAAATACAATTTTACAAAATTAGTTTAAAAATGGTGTTAGTTTAAAAATATAATTTTACAAAATTAGTTTAAAAATGTAATTAGTTTAAAAATACAATTTTACAAAATTAGTTTAAAAATGTAATTAGTTTAAAAATACAATTTTACAAAATTAGTTTAAAAATGTAATTAGTTTAAAAATACAATTTTACAAAATTAGTTTAAAAATGTTGTTACTTTAGAAATATAATTTTACAAAATTAGTTTAAAAATGTAATTAGTTTAAAAATACAATTTTACAAAATTAGTTTAAAAATGTAATTAGTTTAAAAATACAATTTTACAAAATTAGTTTAAAAATGTAATTAGTTTAAAAATACATTTTTACAAAATTAGTTTAAAAATGTAATTAGTTTAAAAATACAATTTTACAAAATTAGTTTAAAAATGTAATTAGTTTAAAAATACAATTTTACAAAATTAGTTTAAAAATGTTGTTAGTTTAAAAATACAATTTTACAAAATTAGTTTAAAAATGTAATTAGTTTAAAAATACATTTTTACAAAATTAGTTTAAAAATGTTGTTAGTTTAAAAATATAATTTTACAAAATTAGTTTAAAAATGTAATTAGTTTAAAAATACATTTTTACAAAATTAGTTTACAAATGTTGTTATTACTTTAGAAATATAATTTTACAAAATTAGTTTTAAAATGTTGTTAGTTTAAAAATACAATTTTACAAAATTAGTTTAAAAATGTTGTTACTTTAGAAATATAATTTTACAAAATTAGTTTTAAAATGTAATTAGTTTAAAAATACATTTTTACAAAATTAGTTTTAAAATGTAATTAGTTTAAAAATACATTTTTACAAAATTAGTTTAAAAATGTTGTTAGTTTAAAAATATTATTTTACAAAATTAGTTTAAAAATGTTGTTACTTTAGAAATATAATCTTACAAAATTAGTTTAAAAATGTTGTTAGTTTAAAAATATAATTTTACAAAATTAGTTTAAAAATATAACTTTACAAAATTAGTTTAAAAACTTCGCAAAAGTTTACAAAATGAAACTTATGTTCGCTTTTAAATGTTTTTGAGATATGGCGTCCACTCCCGATGGTTCAGGCCGGGATGAGTCGGGGTCAGTTCCCGGGCCGGACATTCGACCGTAGTTCCCGTGGTCGATCATCGAGGTTATCCCGACCACGCACGACGGACTCTCCTGGGGTTCGGCGATTCGGTGCATCAGATGCACCGAACGATGACGCTACACCTCCACCGCATGATGATGCCGCACCTCCACCGCAGCCGCCACGTATATTGTCGCAGCCCCGCCTCCACTACCTCCGCCGGTCGCAGGCCCCGACGGACGCCTTATAGTCCGCATCGCACGCAAGTCTCTAACATAGAAGATTTTGCTATATCCTTTAGTTACATGTTTCATTACCGATCACGGTTTCGTTAATGTGCGCTTTGCATTCGAGCAGATCACGCGCGCTTTCGAATGTCGTCGCGAACCACTTCTCCGGATTCCTCCCAAATACTACCAGCAGACGGCGGACGAGCTTGCCGCTTGGGCAAATAAGTTCGCGGTACTTTAATAATTATTAATATTTCATATATTACATTAATTAATACTAATACTTGTTATAAATTACTTAGGATAATGACGTTGTCTTTTAAATTTCGTGACAGAACAACATGTGTGGGATGAGCCGGGCTTTCGGAGAAGTTGCACTCCCGCCATGGAGTTCTACCGTAACACGCAGAACAATATTCGAAAGAAGTGCAAGCGATTGCATCCGCTGGATCCGGACAATCCCGACTACTGGATTGGCTACCGCTCATCCCAGCCGCCTCAACCTGCATAAGTGGAGGATGCCGCCGAGTACTACAACAAAGAACGACTTCAAGGAAGAATCCTAAGAACAAAAGGAATGCGAGTAGCCCGAATCGTCCGAAGATTAAGTCGCTTTGGCAACAAGTCCAAACAGAGAGTTTATGAGGACTTGGTAATATTCTTTACCCAGTTCATTATTTAAACATCAAATTTTAATTTATTTAATTTATGAACAAATTAATTACTTTATAAATATTGTTGACAGAGCAAACAAGCTGGGCACCGCTACGGCAGAGGAGTTCGGGAGGCATGGCTTGGGAAGGAATCGGCCGCTCGGGTATTATTCATTCGCTTTTCCTCAATTCAAATTACCGTCTCTTTTAATATTATTTAACGTAAGTTTATTTTTGTTATTACTTAGAGGAGTATAGACGCGTCTCATTACCAAGTATGGGCCAAATGGACCGCTCCCAGCGATCGATGACGAGATCTACAAATCTGTTGTGGGTGGGCCCACTCGAGGACGCTGGATCGGTGTCCCGCCACAAATTGCCCATCCGGAGCAGCTTCGAGGAACCTCTGCGATCTCGTAATTAAATTGTCGTTTAATTAATTTCTATAATTTGCGTTATTTTTTATGTAGTAGATTTTAATTTTTTAAAACACGTTAACTTTCAGCGAGAATGAGCTTGAGGACCGTCATCGGCGGGATACGGATGCGATGCGTGACTTCGCCACCACTTGCCGCTACCGAATGTGAGGGTTGGTGATCTTGAGGCTTGGAAGACAGACGCATTGCGATCCTTTGATTCAGCCGCAAGCAACATCCGGTCGGCTATGCGTCTGGGGTATATCCCGCCTAACGTGATGCCGCCAGATCCCTTATCAGCCGGATCTTCCTCCGGCCTCCGCCTTCCAAAGAAGCAGCAGCCGCCTCAAGACTTCCAAAGACCCGTCGTCTCAATACTACCAAAGATCCGCCGCAATTCCAGCAGCAGCCGCTGCCGCACCACTTCCAAAGAGCCGCCGCAAAGACCACATCCAGCCGCCGCAAAGACCACATCCAGGCCCGTCCCAAAGAGCCCTTCCAAAGAGCCTTCCAGCAGCCGCACTAATGTCACTGGCCTGGCTTCACACACCCCCACGGGGATTATCGGCCGGAGATGCCAGATCCACAACAAATCCCACACCAGCAGCAGCAGCAGCAGCAGCAACGGCGGCCATTCATGGACATTGGGGACGACGACTTTGTTGATTACTTCAACCCTACTGACCCAAACGCGGATCAGACCGACGGTTTTTAGGGTTTCTGTAAATAATAATTAGATTTTGTTGTAATAAACTATTTACTATATTTATAATTATATTTTTGCATTGTTATTAAATTTTAAATACATTTTACTATATATATGAACTATTTACCATATATATAAACTATTTACTATATATATAAACAATTTACTATATATATAATTATATATATAAACAATATACCCAAAAACGCTTACCGCGGCCTTGTGCGCATCCAGCCGCGGTATACGATGCCGCCGCCGCATAGTCGTGCGCGCGCGCTGCAAGGCCGCGGCGTGCATCGCGGCTCGGCCGCGCCACCGAAGCAACCGGGACGATTTTACCGCGGGAATACCGCTGCCTTTCTCATGGTGCAGCATCAGGCGTTACACAGATTTGGCCGCGGTACACGCTGCTTTAACGACGTAGTCAAGAAACGCTTGATTGAGAAGTATGGGGTGGACGGGCCATTCCCGAGATCGATGGCGACATCTACAGGGTGCTTGTGGGCATGTTGAGCTTGTGACCTCATATGCATGATCGTCGTGCTCGAGGACTAGGGTGCCTGTGGGCATGTTGAGATTGAAGCCTGAGTGAATGCCCATGTGAACGAGGTGTCGCGTTCCATGGAAGCGGCTATCAACAGCATGTGGTCGGCGCTACGTAAAGGGGACATGTCTGACTTTCTGGCATCCCTGCAACTTTGGTTGTTGGACCATCATCCCAGCCTTCCCCCCTCGGATCACTCCACGTCACGAGCATCCTCCGAGGCAGCCTTCTCCTCCCCGGCTCAACCTCACTCTCACCTCCACCGTAGATGATTATTAGCCTGAGCCGCCACGGACTTCAGAGCAGGAGACCCCACAACCCGCAGTGCCACAGCCCAACTTCTTGGACCTATTCGGGATGGATGTTGCGTTCGATGTGTTTTTAGACGGTGTTCGTTTGATCAACAATAATCCTCCGAACAATTAGGATTCATAAACATTTTTTTGTAAGTTACATGTTATTTAATGAATGGTTTCTCAACCGTTTTCATTTATTTAATTTATTAATTAGTTTGTTAATTAATATCATTATTATTAATTTTATTAATTTATTTAGACATGTAAATAATAAATAGATATTAAATAAATGAAATATACAATTAAAAATAAATGGTACTACATTCACCACGGTCTCTAGAGAAATGTCGGTGCCGCCATACTATATCATGCCTCTAGCGCCGAGCAGCAGCAGATGCACCACGGTCTCAACCGCAGTGCATCTAAAACTGCAGCCTCATTTACCACGACATTCACCATGACCCTCGCCGCAGTTGGTACCACGGTCCAACTGCGTTGGGGACTGCAGTAATACTCCTTCTCTCCACGTAGTGACATCTCAATCAGATTATATGCTAACCTATATCGCCTTCATTATCGGCGCTTAAATCACCAACTTCAACATTCTCATTCTCAACATTATAACCTAAATAAGATATACTTTTGGGACAGAGAGACTAGTAGGAGTGTTCAAACGGTCGGTTCGGTCCGAGTGGCTGGAAACCGATTAAACCGTATAAGGCTCCAAACCCGCCAAAATCGAAACTGATCGGTTTCGGTTCGGTTCAGTTTAAAACCGATTAAACCGAAAAAGATTGTACGTTTTTTTTATAAAAAAAATCAGTCATTGTTGCTTATGTAGAGGACTTTCAAGAGCGGAGTGGACGGAGGCGGGAGGACGGCTCTTCCTCCACTGCTTCTCTGTTGACGCTGCAGTGTTGTGCAGCAGCTGGTGTCTTGCTGGCCGCGGGGCTCAACGCCGGTGAAGGAGTGCTATCCGCTGATCCACTGGTGGCTAGTGGAGGAGTCATGGAGATTTGACAGTGAAAGATGCTACGAAGAAGAAGAAGCGGAACGATAAGGTAATTTTTTTTTACTCATCACTTCTTTTGTCTTAGTTGGGTTAGGCTAGGGGTTGGGCTGGGATTTAGGAATTAAGGAAGTAGTTGGGCTTCAAGTGGGTTAAAGGGGGTAGCTGGTGCCATGGCCCATGGGTAATAATTAATTGGGTTAGACTAAGGCCCATAGAATCTGATACAAAAAAAATTCGGTTTAAACGGTAACTGAAAAAATCAAATGTTTACACCGAAACCAAATCGTACCGAATAATGTACCATTCGGTTTTGACCGTAACCGAACAAACTGAACCAAAAAATTGAATCGGTTCGGTTCATCGATTTTATTCGGTTTACCCAACCATTTGCACACCCTAAGAGAGTATTTATTAGACAACAAGTATTAAAAAATTAGACAAATCTAACACCATTGTCATACAACTTGCAAATACATGTAACTAAAATACTAACACGTAAATGTACGTACACAAATATAAATCAGACATAATGAATTAACTTCCAGACATCATTTCTTAAAATATCAGACCTTTCAACCAGTTTAAATACTAACCTTTCGTGAACATCATCTGCATCTTGATATGGGATATGAGATATCTTTAGTAACGAAAAAAAAGGAAACAATAATGACCCGTGATTCTCTCCACCTCCACCGAATTATTCCAATATTCCAAAAAAAAAATTAACAGCATGAGAAAACTGTTAGATGACAAAGTTTGCCTAGGTAAATATAAAAATCCCCCAATGTAAGATGGGTAAAAAATGTAAATAAGGTAAGACTCTAAAGAGAAAATTATGATAGAATATAATTTGAATCAAGATTTTAGTAAATAAAAATTATCTATTTACCATATATAATATTGGGCCATTTAACTACCACCTATGTGGTATACCACATTGTAATTCACAAAGCCTACTAAAACCCAATCCACTACTCCTATTTTCTAATTGACTAAACTACCCCTAAGAAAACCCCTCCCCTACACGATCTACTCCACGTTCTCAGAGAAACCCCAAGTTTCATCGCAGCTTTCATCGCAATCTCTCAATTAACCAATCGCAAAATATCTAAAAACTCCTACTACTACATTTCCTAGAGAAAATCGTGTTAACAGTAGCAATTTCATCTTAAGGAGCGATGGACAAAGAGAGTTCGTACAAATCCAAAAGTGATTATGTGAATTCAAGCCAGTAACCGCAAGTGGAAGTGAAGAAAACTGTAGAAACGGAAGAATCAAAGAGGTAAATTGTAATCGAACCTTCAAACATCTGGATTTAGTCGTGATGCATCTCCTTCCTCTTCATGAAGCTACTAGTACTGATTAACTGCAGAAATGTTCAAGATAATGAATAGAACTTCTAAACTTCTAAATTTGTAGAGATAATGAAGTTCTAATGGATTTGACCTGTAAATCGCACCATCTGTCTCACGTCTTGTTGTAGAAAGCATTTTGGCTCTTCTCATGATTCGTAGAGACAATGAAGTTACTCTTGTTGAATCTTTACAGAAATGAAAATAGATCATGTTTTAAGAGTTCTCTGATCATAAATACTCAAAATGATGAATACAACCGTACCTTTTATATTCCGTGAAAAAAATGAAGTAGCTACTTACCTGTTATTAAATTACTGACTGACTAAGAATTAAACAAGTAAGACAGTAGTAGTGGTTACCTATAATAACAGTATGTCTACACATGGTAGACACTAACTAATGTTCTCATGATACAGTTTCATATTAGTGTGCACACCGCACATTTAAAATCAAACTAATGTTCTCCTGTTTACCCATCTCAGCACTGGAGTACAAGGCGCAACTGAAGGAGATGCAAAGAGTGCTCATGATGCAGAGAAAGAATCAAGGTAAAAGAAAACACATTCCTTACCTTGCAATATCATGAAAGCTAAGATGAAATCAAAGTATCTCTTAGATGGTAGACAGTATGTTGCTTTGAGATATACAGTTTCGTAGCTGGACATTTAAAATCAAACTAATGTTCTGTTTATCCATCTCAGCACTGGAGTAAAAGGAGTAGCTGAAGGAGATGCAAAGAGTGCTGATGATGCAGAAAAAGAATCAAGGTAAAACAAAACACATTCCTTACCTTCCAATATCATGAAAGCTAAGATGAAATAACATTATCTCTCAGATAGGTAGACAGTATATTGCTTTGAGATATATAGTTTCCCTTATAAACAGTATTGCTCCTACAATTATTGGTTTTGTTACCTACCCTTACCGATATCCTCAGGTAACTAAATCACTTACTACTACCCAAATCAACAACATTATCAATAAGTAACCATTCATTTAATTACTTTAATAAATTTAAATATTCTGCAATGAATGCTTAATATATTTTTGAATATTCACAAGTTGGTTGTTCAGACTTTAATGAAGAATCATCGGGCACAGATTGGTGCAATACTACTCCCTCACCCGGAAAATAAAGAAATGGAGGTTGTGCTTGCCAAAGCAACAACATATCAAGACTAGTTTTCAAGAGCAATAGCAAATCTATTGAGAAAAATGTAATAGATAGTTTCATAAAATTCGTTGAAAACATTCGTACAAATGTTTCAAATGTTTTCGTTTTGATTGTGAATGCATGACAGTATGCCCTATAGGTTGTGTCTAAATTGATCCTCTCATTTTATTTTGTTCAAGCCACATACTGTACACCAGTACTACCTAAACCGTCAACTAGTTGTACATATATCAGAACCGATGTAGCGACGTGGTTTTCGTCATGAGTCGCCACCAATCTTTTTCCTAGGTCGATTGGAAACCTGAAAATGGTCTACGAGAGATCTGGAATCGTTCGTCAGTTACGTACAAAAATGATTAATTTTCGTACGCCCAAAATTGGTACCACTGGTTCTTTTTAGATTTTTGCTTGATTTTAAGAAATAAAGAAAAAGACAAATAATAAAACCAAAAATAGAAGAAAAATATTTTTAGTAATTCACATGACTAATAAAAATTCAAAATATCTTGAAAATAAAATTAAAATAAATCAAATTGACATAATAACAAAAATATTAACTAAAACACAAAAAAAGGTTTAGATCTAGTGCCCAAATCGTTAGTTTTTAAAGATGTGAGATGACTTGCTCGAAAACATGAAAAGGTTAGGTGCTAAAAACTAAAACTAAGAAAAGGACAAAGGGGTAGGAAATAAAAAAAAAAAAAAAAAAACAGAAAGCAAGAAAAGAAAAATACGTACCTGCTTCGTCTTCGCAGAGAAGAAGAGAATGGTTGCGGCGGGGCTGCTTCTGTCACGGCGAGGACGAGGCCAGGCGGCGTCGACGGTGGCTGCGCTTGGCTGGATGGTGCACGGCGAAGCCGGTGGTGGTGATGGGAGGTTGAAAACAGTGCAGCGGATGGAGGTGAAGGATTGGTCTGGTCCGAAAGCTACTGCATGGTCGCGGCGCTTCTTAGGTGCTTCCGGCGGCGAGGAACGGGCGGTTAGGCTCAGTGTGAGGCAGCGGCTCTGAGGGTGTAAGTTGGAGGTGAATGGAGGAAGGAGATGGAGAAGATGGAAGGGGCTGGGAGGAAGGATGGAAGGAATGAGAATGTTGGTTGATGAACACGTACGGGAGACTTCTCTTCCTTTTTTTTTTTTTGTTTTTGGTTGCAGCTCCCCATCATGTTTGCTTCAACTTGGCCATATATAGGTAGATTTGTTCCACCAATTTGCACAGATGAATCTTTTGTTCAATGGAATATAATGGGGCATTGCTTTTGTGAGTGACAGATGAGAGGAGGCGTAGAGGAAAAAACGCAACAAGTCAGGCATGCTGGCTTGCTGCATTCGACTTGTTCCTTTTTTTTCTTTTTTTTTAGTAACAAAGCACACTCAAAATTATAAAAATAAAAGAAAAACAAGATAGCATGAACAATGACAAAAAGTACATAAAATGATGGAAATAATAGAAGTACCAAAAATAAGAAAAATAACAAAAGCACTGAAAATTATAAAAACAACAAAATAATGAAGATAACAAAATTTTCACAAAATAACAAAAACACAATGACAAAAGCTTCATAAAATAATGAAAATAACACTAAAGACGTGAAAAATGATAAAAACTACGTAAAATAATGAAAATGATAAAAATCACATAAATAAACAAGATGCAACAAAATTGCATAAAATAACAACAAAAGTCATATGAAATAAAAACCTAAATTACTAATCCGACTTGGTGTCAACAACTGACAACTTCGAACAACTGAAAACCAGTACTTCATTAACTCCAACAACTGATATCACCATCTATGTAAACTATGCACATAATGAATTCAAATCAAATACAAAAGAATGAGGACATATAGCAAAAAATCTAAGATAAACTCTGGTGAAATGTCTATGCGTATTGTAAACAAGTAAACAAGGTAAACTCAAACTGTCAACTACACTAATCCAAACTATCAACTTCAAACTTTGTTGACTCCATTTGATATTTAAAAACTAAACTAAACCGTATGACCTCGCCCTCGCCCATGACCTCCAGTCTGACCCGCACCAGCACTAGTCTTCCCATGCTTTGATCGGTAAATATTTGAAGAAACAAACTCTGAATTGCCCAACTGAACATCTTTAACAACAGTTGAACTACTTAGGCTAGTTGAAGAATTCGCAGAACAAATTTGAACAACTTTCAAATCTTTCTCCAAATGTGATAATGACTTCTCCAAGATACACCTGTATTGTTCATCTCTCTGACTAGAAATAACAACATTCAAATACCGGTTTAGTAGTAAACCGTATACCCACTACATGCATAATGTCAACCAAAAGTCATCATAATGTCAACAAGACCTGGAACAATTGGAATGTGATGAACATTCAACTGATTAGCAGAGCATTCAAGTTCCCGAGAGAACATGAAATACAAATCCGATCCATCCTCTAAAGTGCCTCCAAAAACACCAGGAGACAAATGAACCAGAGGAGACAAATGACAGGAAAAAGATATGGAGTTGAATTGAAAGCAAAATTCATAGCAACAGCTACAGGGATGAAAGGAGAAGGATCAACACTTGGATTCAACAATAATCGAGCTCAATTGAAGATCATAATCCAGTAGAAGCTCGTCAGAATTGCAGATCAATCGCCGGAAACATCAAACGAAGAATTCTAGAGAATCACAATTATCATAACAAAACGAAGGAAGAATGTATCTCAAATTGCAACGACAAATAGGTCAGCATAAATCACAACACAAATTGGAAGGATACAATTGAAGAGATCAGAGAGAAGGATGACGTCCAAGCGTGCGAAACAAGAACAACGCCGAAAAACTGACGAAGCTGAAAGAAAAAGACAGTATTTAAGGAGGGATATTTAAGAAATTTAACAAGTAGCTGGGATTACACATATGTGTAATTAACTTTGGTAACATAATAATTATACAAATATTAAAAAAATAAAAAAAAAATCACTAAAACGGTGAATTGCAATTCTCCCAAACACAGGCTTGATACCTTCTCAGATTCTTACAATCCCCATGGATGTCTCTTCTCACCACTGCTTGCCTGTCCTGAATCGAAGGACAACCAGAGCACAGAAATCGCAGTTCAGTTCGTGGGTTTGGTGGGAAGTTGCTGTTCCAGCCGCTGAGATTAATCTTGTTCTCCAAGGTTCTGTTTCTCAAAATTGATAACTTGATCTTCACTTTTCCTAATTTTGCAAATATCCCTGTCACCAACTTGATAACTTCGCTTCGAATTATGTATACCTCATCTGATGTTCTTGTTTCATCAGCCGTCTTTTTCTCTTCCCAGTTGTTAGAATTTTTGTTCGCCGGTCTGCGTTAGGGCTTACGGTTGCATTGGCAATTTAATTAATTAATTTGGAATTTAATCTGGATTTTTGTTGTTATAACTAACCTTGGGAAAGCCTCAGTTCTCTAGATTGCTTGATCATGTGGGAATTTTTTTCTTTTTCCTTTTTGCTGTATGTAGCAATTGCTTTGTAGAGTTCTAAGTTTAGAATGGGGAAACAAGGGACCCTGAATGTCAAATTTACTTTTGGGGTCAAGGATCATCAGGTTAGAGGTGTGGAGAATTCTGGTGGTGGTGACCTGGCAATAGGGAGGAGAATTTCGCTAGCATCATCTCATGGGCTTAAGAATGACTGCTCTGTGAAGTTCAGTTCATTGAAGGGGATTGGGAAGAAGAGTTCATGGCTTCACAGACATGTCCGGTCATTTGCGTTTATGTTTGTGTTTATAGGGTTTGTGTTTCTTCTTGACTCGGTTATCGTATGGATTTCCAGTTCAATAAATCTTCAACATAGTTCAACAACGAGAAATTCCGGTTCTGACAAGGTATAGTACTTGTAGAAGCAATGAGTTTTATGGGAGTGGTTCCGAGTTCCATTTTTGGATTATTTTTTCGGAGAGGCCAGGCTTGGAGGATCATTGAGCTCATTCTAAAATATAAATGTGCACAGGGTTTTGTGGGAAACCTGTAGGCATGAACTGTCATAACTGTTAAACACTTTTAGAAATGCAATAGTGTATTAGCGGGACTGATTAGGCTCCTCTTTGATGCTTCTATCTCCAGTTCAAACGCATCTGATGCCACTCATTATGGTTCAAAGTTTTTGGTTAGAATCCTGGTTCACGACGGTTAATCCCACGGTCAAATTGTGCAGGCTGATGATAGGGCAGGGTACATAAACAAAGAGATATCTCCCGTGCAGATGTACAGCAGGCTCACAAATGTAGCTTCAAATTCCCTTCTCCAGGTATAATAGTAGTAATTTTCTCGAATGTGAGGTTAATTAAACTTCTTAAACTAGATAATCCAACTCTTTTTTTCATTTCTGGACTACTCTAGAAAGAGTTTGAGCAGGAAAAACTAGCTTTGTGGAAGGAGCCATATCAGCAGGCACCGAAATGGAAGCCTTGTGCAGATAGGCTGTTGTTGCCCATCCATCTAGGTAATCAATCAAAATGGAAACATTAACTTACTTGGTTTTGGAAGGCCATCTTGTTTATAATGATTAAGTCCTTCTGTTTCAATTGCTGAGACAGGGAAGCCTAAGAAAACCAACGGCTACATAACAGTTAGCGCAAATGGTGGTCTTAACCAACAACGAGTTGCTGTAAGTCTCGGTTTCTCTGGACTCTTTTGCATGTGTCGAAGTGCTATCCTCGTTCTGTTATTGATGAAAGTCGCTGTGAATGGCTCTTTTACGAATGAAACTAATCGAAACTACATAACTATTTCTGTCTGCAGATCTGCAATGCTGTTGCTGTGGCATATTTACTTAATGCAACTCTAGTGCTTCCTAGATTTCTTTACAGCAATGTGTGGAAGGATCCAAGGTCTGGATAATCTTTGATAGTACCTTTTTTTTTATGAATCTCTGATAGTACCTATTTCCCACGGATCATTTGTTTCCTTGAAATGACATGTTGATGGTATAAGAAGTAAGATATCTCGAATGAGGAGAAACTAGGGAAGGTTGCTTCAGATGGTTCAGGTAGCGGGACTTATTTAGCTAGTCATGATCACAACTGACATTTTCAAGCAAACATAGCTCCATCTGAGGCTCTCAGAAACTGATTACTGGATAAAAGATTAATTGAGCAGACATCATGTTGTGACAAACATATGAAACTGAAAGTTTATGCTGTTTTTCCTTTCCTTCATCTTCGAAGTACGATGGGAATTTATTGATTTCTAAATGGAATGCAGCCAGTTTGGGGATATATACCAGGAGGACTACTTCATTGATGTCTTGAAAGATGAACTCACTATTGTAAAAGATCTTCCTCCTCATCTGAAGTCCTTAGATGTTGAAGCTATAGGAAGTCAAGTGAGTAACTTTAACCTCTTTAAGTTTTCATTCACTTCAAAACACAAATGCTGCTATATGACCTACACTTCATGTTTGTTAATAAATCAAATCCCAGCAGTTGTGTGAGTTTGCTCATGAACTTCCATAGAAACAATACATGTATATCATGGAGGAGGCAAAACACACACATATATATGAAGTCAACCTTGTTTTCTATGTGTTTCCCACAGCTTACTGATGCTGATATCATAAAGGAGGCAAAACCTGCTGATTATCTTAGAATTGCATTTCCTATCCTCAAAACAAATGGTGTGGTCCATTTCCTCGGATTTGGAAATCGACTTGGATTTGATCCAATCCCCTCTGACCTTCAGGTTTTGAATAAACCCTTAAATCTTAAAAACATTCTATTATTAGAGATTATGTAATGAGAGGAGAGTTTGAAACATTTACTTTCTTTATAAAGTGAAGGAGTTTCTCATGAAAGGTTGCTTAGTGATGTGTTTTCAATGAATGCAGAGACTGCGGTGCAAGTGTAACTTTCATGCCTTAAAGTTTGTACCAAAAATCCAAAAAACAGGTGCATTGTTAGTCAGAAGGATAAGAAAGTACAATGCTGGAAAGACTATAATGGAAAAGCAATTGCTTGGAGATTTCATGCCTCAGAATCCCCCTAACAATGATGTCTCTGAAGGTCCTTCCAAATTTCTTGCTTTACACTTGAGATTTGAGGTGGATATGGTTGCATACTCTCTTTGTGATTTCGGAGGTGGAGATGAGGAAAGAAAGGAGCTTCAAGCCTACAGAGAGATCCACTTTCCTCTATTGATAGAACGCTTAAAAAACTCAAAGTACGAGCTCATTCGACTTGAAACTAGTAATCTTTTCGCTTCCTGTTTATGATCTGAACTCATTTCACTGATGTGTGCAGGCCTGTTTCATCAGCGCAGTTGAGGAAGTATGGGAGGTGTCCTCTAACACCTGAAGAAGCAGCACTGCTTCTTGCTGCTCTCGGTTTCAAGCGCAAAACGTACATATATCTCGCAGGTTCTGAAATATATGGTGGAAAGTCCAGGATGCAGCCTTTCACCAATCTATACCCCAATTTAGTTACTAAGGAGAAGCTCCTCACTTCGAGCGAACTTGCGCCTTTTAGGAACTTCTCTTCTCAGGTAAACAAAGATAAGTTGCCAATGTGTTAAAAGTGTCTTGAAGATCATAAAGAAAATGAAACTTTGGTTTGTGCAGCTTGCAGCATTGGACTTCATTGCCTGTGCAACTTCAGATGTGTTCACTATGACTGACTCTGGGAGCCAACTATCTTCCCTTGTGTCTGGATTCCGCACTTACTATGGTGCTGGCAACGCTCCAACTTTGCGACCTAACAAGAAGAGATTAGCAGCAATACTGTCAAAAAATAGCACCATAGAGTGGAACAGATTCGTTTACAAAGTAGGAAAAATGATCGAGGAGGCACAACGGGTGCGCGTGAGGGGCTTTGGTAGAAGCATTTATCGACAGCCTAGGTGTCAAGAGTGCATGTGCAAGTCTCAATAATGCATAAATTGCATTTGAAGAATATGAGAAAGAGGAGACTGACCTGAATGAATTAATAGAATATGAATTAGAATTAAGTTAAGAATGAGTCAACTTTACAAGAACTAAGAGATTCTCTAAGAAGACAAAGGGAGAGAATGAGAACATTTCTCTGCATTGCAAAACATATTGAAATTCAGTTTTGTTCTTTCAGCATCTCTCTCTTTTCTCTGTCAGTCTGAGACTTCAGGATGGAGGGAAGAACCGGTTCAAGTTAAATGGAAGAGTGTAGAATTCCTCATTCCTGCTGTCTCCTTTGAACGTTCGGAATTTAACCCACCAAGGCATGCCTCTATCTTTGGCACTGTCCTTGTAATCAAGAGTGTTATCTAAGAACACCGAAACAAACAATGCCACGGTAGGAGCAGAGAAGAAGATGGTATTGAGGAAATCATTGAACTGCAAAAGAAAATGAAAGAAGCCTCAGTTGATATGGTAAAGAAGTCACACCGATGAATTCCTCGGTTTATAGATGGGTGTGGTGGGATTCAGTGGAACTCACCCATCCAGCCCTGGTATAAGCAGGACCATGAAGAGCCTTAGCAGTGTATTCCCTGAAGTATTCAGGAATGGACAAACCCAGGAAGAGGGAAACTCCTGTGATGAAGAGGTTCCTCATTGAGTTCATATTTGTGAATTGCAGAAACGATAGCCCCACCGAAGCTGAAACACATAGTGATTAATGTACACATAATATAATCAGACTAGAAAACAGAGGAAATGTTGAAATAAACTTTCTTTCAGCACACATCATCATTCTTACCAACAAGACCGAACAGTACACAGTACACAGCAGCAAAAATGGTGAAGGGTATTGATGCAAACAGTGCCCCAAATTTGCCTGTAGATATCATAAGTTGATCAGGGATTCAAAAGAAACAAGACTATAAGGAGGAACAAACCATCAATGGAACTCAATTTTAACTCACCTAGCATGGAGAAGAATATCATGAAGCCAGCTGAGATTTGAATGACTCTTCGACTTCCAACACGAGTGCTCCCGAGCAGGCCCACATTTTCCCTGTTTTTACACTCCCATAATCAGTTCTGACTTCTAAAATGAAAGGTAGAAGATCAATACACACTTACACAGAAACCGTTGATCCACTTAGTGTTCCGAACATTCCACTCAAGAGGATCCCAATCCCTTGCCAGCCAATACCGCGGCTAAGTACATGAGCAGGAGGGGGTGTGGCGCTAGCCAGTCGTGCAGCAGCCTTGTAAGCTCCTGTTGACTGCCAAAGCACATGTTAGGTGGTTTCTTAATACTCGAAACAGTGCTCTACTGGTTTTGGTTTTTCCAGCTTGGGGCAGAAGGTACCTCAATCAGTGAGACAAAGACAGCAGCCATCATTCCAAATGAATGTCCAGCATCAAAGGTAGGTGCACCCCACTGGAGAGGATATGGGATCTTTATCCTGATTGCAACAGAATCCGGTTAGAAATCGAATAATCTTAGGTGTCTTAGACCCAAAACGCCTATGTGAAATTATTGATACTCATAACAAGCCTTGCAGACCATGTTTTGCGCAAGTGGCATTACTAATAACAAAGCTTAAGCACTCACCATGGAGCAGAAGAGATGAGGTTGGCCTTGTCGGTTCTGCAGTTATATTGTGTTAATTCTGGGCGATGCTTGTATGCTCCGCTGGCTGTCAAGAGGTGAGCGTATGCCCATATAACTGTGACCGATATTAAAAGAGCAAATCTCTCAAGTATAGGAAGTTGTCTTGTCTGAAAGTTCTTCAAGTACTGTTGAATTTCAAACCAAAAGCAAAAAAGTCAAAGAGTGTCTCTAACCAACCACCAATATTTTGCATTTGAAAACAAATTTGCTGACTTCAAGTGAGAGAAGATTTTGATTTTCTCTACTTGTTCCATTGTGAGGAAAAGGCTAGACCTAGTGTAGTTAATCAACCATGAACATATGTAGTTAGAGTTGAACTAAAACTCTATTGCAATTACAGTTTTGCTAGATTGTTTTCTTCTCCTCTTACTAAATTCAGTGGACATGCTATGTACCTGGGAGAAGGCAACAAAGAGTATAAGCATTGGGATTCCAATTTCGACGCATCGACCAAGCTGAAAACGCATAAAAGGATTCATCAGCATAACAACTAGTTAAGAGAACTAAGACTGAAACCAAATGCTGGTAAATTACTAATCATTTTACCACAGGGAAGCCTCTGTCAAAAAGGCCAAAACCCACAAGGGCAATGACCGGAGCCATGTTTAGCGGGCTGAAGAACCTGAAAGTGAGAAACAAGGGTAAGTTACTTGGTCATTCTGCAGTTTGAAAATTCTGCTAAGAGTGAAAAAGAGTGCTTTACCTGGAACAAATAGCCCACAACTGACTGTACCCAAGAATGATTTGTATGCTTGATGCCACAATAAGTGCACCTTGGACAGCCTTCATAGTGCTTAGGAATCTCTGTACATACACATGATAATCATTCATTAGCTGTTTCTTCTTCTTTTTGGTTCACTAATAGCTGCTAGCAAAAGCCAACACTTGGAAGGTCATAAAACTTTCCTCTATTTACCAAGTCAGTTTTAAAACTTCACATATTTGAAATTGTTAAACTTTGTTGGTCCTGGAACTTTTAAACATAGGTGGTCCTAAAACATTTTTCAATTTACAATATGAGTCCTAAAACTATATGATAAATCGATAAAAGTTTTAGGACTGTCATGGTAAATTGAGAAAAGTTCCAAATGATTTTATTTAACAGCATTAAACATTACATCAACACTCGTTAAACAATGTATGATTCATCTTAAATATTATTAGTATTTTCGATGCCCTTTTCCCCTCATGCAGTCATATAATGATCATTCATCTTCAATTATCATTGTTGAGATGACTGCATGGTCAATACTGGAACATTTATACTGAAACTTTGTTTCTTTCTGGTAAAATGCAAAATTGAATTTAATACATGTAATAATACTAAATATTATTAGTATTTTCGATGCCCTTTTCCCCTCATGCAGTCATATGATGATCACTCATCTTCAAGTATCATTGTTGAGATGACTGCATGGTCAATACTGGAACATTTATACTGAAACTTTGTTTCTTTCTCGTAAAATGCAAAATTGAATTTAATACATGTAAAAACATGGCCGCCATTCATGCTCTCTCTCTCTCTATCATACTCCATCGGTCTTAAAAGTTATGCAGTTTTACTATATGCATATAGATTAAGAAGAATAATTGATTTTATGCCAACATGAAAAGAAATGCTCCCTTCGCTTAAAACTCGCTACAATTTTCTTTCTGGGTTGTCTCAAAACACTTGCTACACTTCCTTTAATGAAAAGTTTCTTACATCAATTTTATTTTATTACCTTACCCCCTTTTACCACTTAAAAAAGTTACTTTTGTCTCATATGCATATTTTACCATTTTACACTCAAATTAACACACATTCTTAACACGTATAAGTCAAATTGACTCAACTTTAAAAGGGATGGGGGAGTATACAAAAACAGGGTAGGTCTTAAATTTTAAGTGGGAAAGAGAACTGAGGTAGTAGAAAATGAAGAAGACAGTAAATAAACTAGACATTAACATTAGTAGTAAAAGCATCAAACAACATAGATGTGACATGTATTTAAACTGGAAGGCTGGCACAACCTTAGCATTTAAAAGTCCATGGTTCGAATCTCGAAGTGAAAAAAAAAGGTGAGCCTATAAGCAAGTGGGTGGGTCACACATATACTGACTTTTGAGGAACACTTATCTGCATTTTCCACTACCTAGAAGAAATAGAGAAGAATTTTTTTACTAACCTGATGACCATCCACAATCCCTGTTAATGAAGGATCATGAACAATGGATATGATGGGAACCATGTAGGCATAAGAACCACCTATCACAGTAGGAAGCCTAGTCCCAAATAGTGTCTGTAGAAGTGTGTTGATTCCTTCAACAAAGAGCAGAGTTTGAACCACCTTGGCTTTGTCTACCTTCAAACATCAAAGTTTAACCAAAAAAGGAATAAGGATAGATCAATCAAAGGAAGAATCTTCAAGTTAGAGGAATCTAAAAGAAGATGTATATTCCATGTGTGCTGAGGATCATGAACTCACATCAGTGCCTCCCATCAAGGGAACAAGAAAAGAAGGGATCATCACAGCAGTCCCCAGTGCCAGAATGTAATGTTGAAAACCCAAAGCTATAGCTTCCCCTGCTTTTTTGTTTTTCACAGAGGAAAAGTTACAAACAGTACATATGCAAAACTCAAAAGCTTTACAAATGAGGAAAAACAACTACTGGGATGATCAAAAGACTAGAAATTTAACACACCCCATGAAGGATTTGAGTCAATGCAATACTCCAACCCCTGAAGCTGGTCCATTGGTGGGTGGCTGATTTCGTCTGGTTTAGGAGCTGCCATAACTTATTTACCCCAAAGCTCGCCGTTTTATCCCCAAATCAAACTGGGTTTCCTCCCCCAAAGCGAAATGATACTTCCAAACAAATGTTTCGCAAAGGGTAAGCTACAGAGAGGATCAATGGAGCTAAAATGGAGACAAGAAGTGAGAAAGCAGAGTAAATTACGGCAGCTCTCTCTTTCTCTCTGACTGAGCCTTGAGACTGAGAGAAAGCGTTGAACTTTATTATGCTACTAATCTCTTAACTTTTTTGACCATTTATATATCAGAAAGTGCCGTTAACTTTTCAAAATTCCCAGGTTGCCCCTTAAGCAACCTGCCAAGACTGAATATTACCGTTGCCATGGGTGCCACTAATTTATTGTTTTCCCCTTTTTTACAACTCGGTTTCTTTAACGCATTCCACCCCAGTTTCATTTTTGCCATAAAAAGGTCACTTACGGACGGTTACTTATTTAATATGGAACTTGGAATTCCAGATTAGGGTTTACCAAAGTATTGACTCAATTGTGCAAGATTTGTAGCTGTTATCGAAAAGTTTTAAGATTCATTTGATTCATATAATTTACTTAAAGTTCATTGACTAATCAAATGGAAAATATGCTTATAAAAGTTACTCCCTCCGATTGTAGGATTTGACTTTCATGTTCTGAGTATCAGTGTTTGACTCAAATTATCACTAAGATAAATAGTGAAAAAAATTAAAAAAAATTTAGAAAATCTATACTTCAAATTATGATATGCATATAAATTATTAAACTTTATATGTCTAAATATTGATGGAAAAAAGTATAGATTAAATACTGTGAAAACATCAAAATAAAACCTAAAATCTTTAAAAAACGGAGGTAGTAGTACTTTAATACTCCCTTCGTCCCTGAATAATTGAAGGGTTTGACTTCATGTTCTTCTGTGTAATATAGTTTGACTCAATTTTTTCCAATATAGATAGTGGAAAAAAATTTTAAAAAAAAATTAGAAAATTTATACTTCAAATTATAATATACATGTGAACTATTCAACTTTAAATTAATGTCAAAACATTCATGAAAATAAATCATAGATTAAATACAGTGAAAACAGTAAAGCAAACCATTCAATTATTCAGGGATGGAGGTAGTAGCTTTTTGGATAGTGTGTTATTAAAAACATGATATGTGGTCATTATTTTGAATCAAAATATATTCAAAAATTGTTCAATTAACTTACATTTGAGCCAAAATAATTGACACATTATAAGATTATCTCATTAAAAACTTGACATGAGTTCATTCTTTTGGACTCAATTCTCAATTGATTGGTCTTTTAGCATGTTTGGCTTCTAAAAAACGTGGATATGTATTAATTTCTTAATGGAAGAATGTGCATGTGACACTTAAAAGTGAGTTTTCAGCATTAATCTCTAATACTTCTTTTGAATAGAGCATTTCTCTAATATTCTCTAATATTTTAGTGAGCCTAAAACAATTACTATGATTTGTTGTTAGCATTTCAATCCATACATATGAAGAATGATTTTTAAAGTATTCTGATGTCAATCAAATTTACAAAAGTTAATTGTATTACTCCCCCATCTTAAAAAAAACAGATATTGCACACATTTCATTTTTCTTATCTTGGTAAAAAAATAGTTGTTTTTTTTACTTTTAAAATTATCAACTATCCTAACTTTGTCTCTTTTTATTATCTCTCGTTTTTATATAGTTTCCACTCATGGGTCATGGGGTCTTATTCTTATCTTTTCTCAGCTTTAAAAGAAGGGAAAAGAGAAAGAAGGAACTTTATACTGTTTTTTAATGGGAATGACTATTCATTTAAAAGCTGACAGTATATGGCTGAAAAAACATACTAAGCAGGATCCATCCGCAACATTTATATTAGAGCTTGAGGCTTCCGTCCCCCTTCCGCTGAAGCCACGCAAAGCGTGCCCGAAAGAGCCTATTCCCTGCAAGGTATCCCTAGGAGTACAAGAGAAAAGCAATCCCAATTGCAAAAAGCCATTTCCAAACTATCACTATGTAGAGAAGTCAGATTTTACTGCGGCGGAGGCCGCAGTAAATGGCGTTTACTGTGGCCTCTGCCGCAGTAAATTTCGCAGTAAACGTCATTTACTGCGGCATTTACTGCGGCGGAGGCCGCAGTAAGGCTGTCTTCTCCACGTAGTGCATCTCTATACTACCATCTACTGACAGTTCTTCGTCCTATAAAAAGAGCGGATGGTTAGGCCGGAAGTAAATGCCCAACCACCAGAGCCGAACTTATCATGTAGATGGGCAAGGAGCGCTTTCACTCCCTGCCTATTCCTTCTGTTCCTGGACAACCTCCTCTTGAGCCTCGACTCTTGCCCTCTTCCTTCAGCCAGATCCCTCTCCTTCCTCTACCACTCCATGCCCGCGACCTCCTATGTTTCGTGGTCCCCCTCCACCACGTGCACGTCCTCTCCTCTGCCCATTTTTTGGGCCGAAATCCGTGGGAGTAAACACCTTCCCGGTCCTGGATCCAACATTGAAGACAAAAGGGACCTGGACCGAGGAGGGGTGAGTATAAATCTCAGAAGGGACCAGGGCTCTCTCTTGACTGATTTCCACTTCTGGAAGCAGTGAAGTGGTCGGTAAAACCCTTTCCCTATCCGAATTACCATCTTTCATAACCGAAGCCGAACCTAAAGACCCACTTCCTTCGCGAGATGACGAGTGCTGGAAGCGAACCGGCCTAGGTTCGATTGACGCCTGCCAGCCATCCCCGTCTCTAACCGAGGTTCAAGTACGTAGCCATGGTCTAAACCTATTCTCTCATGTTTCCATGCAATCTTTCTCAACATGCGACACCATATCACACTTATAACAGAAATCAGGTAATTTCTCATATTTCACACCTAACGCTGAAAACCCATCTCCTTTGATGCCCAGCCGAACGGAACATCTTGTATGTGCGCCCAAAAAATCCACATACTTGAAAGGCATGGATGAAATTTGATCACCCAGTTTCACGGAGAAAAAATAATTAATTTGTTATCAAAAGCCCATGATCCCAACCGAATGACTCCATCCATCTAGAGTTGCTTCTCGAACTCAAAGACAAATAAGTTTTCATGAGGATTTTACGTACCTTGCCAAATCTTGAATTTCACACGGTCTTTCCATGCAACAGCGAAAGCGGCAGTAAGGTTCTCCACACGAGCAGCTCTCGGTGAGAGAACCCTTGCCGCTAGCATGAACAATGGTGGAGCTGGTTGAAGGAGCCCTCTGATGTCAACGACAGCATCGGTTGTCTCAACCTCCAAAGCCACGCTGCCATCTTCCCAGCGACGCCGTCTACGGACATTCACACCAATGAGAGCGATTCGGACTAAACAGATGGAGAGTCCGAATCGAAGAGAATAGATAGGAAGAAGAGATTAAAATCGAATGGTAGAGTGGAATCGCCAAAAACCCTAGCGGCTGCAGGGAAGAATCTCCGAACATAGTTGAACTTTATACTTTTAGTTCGAGTCAAAGAGGATATATGAATGACATCGAAAAATCTTCTAGTGAAATGAAAAAGAAATGAATTTCGATAAATTGAAATATTAGAAAATAAAAAACGACTATGAATTTGATGAAACATAATCACTATGTAAATGTTTCATTTCGTTTTCAGGTTGCTTGTACATTTCTTTTTCAACATTATCATATACAAAGTTAAAAATCTATATGTTCAAGAAAAACAGATATATTTTTTAAGTTTCAAAATACATTTATTTAGATTTTTTTTAAAAAAAATCTTAAACAGTAATAATACAAGTCAATACAGTTTTAGATTCGGAAGTAAATATTTTAAAGAGGGAGGTAGTAGTATATGTCACTACAAGAAAAATGATTTATTGTGACGTTTGTCATATGTCACAAAAAGATGAAAAATGTCATAAAAGCGTTATTGTGACATTTTAAACGAATGTCACCTATGTGACACTATAGTCAGTGTCGCTCCAAGTTTATGTGACATATAAAAAAAACGCTGGTACACTTTTATTATGACGCTTAAAATTGTTATTTTATATACAATAGTGTGGCATTTATTTGTATCACAATAATATAAATTGTTGTGACACCTGTTTTGATTTGATGATAACAATACTTTTATTTACACTTGTGCTGTGTCACAATAGCAACTTCACGAATAAATTGTTCTGACATTAATAAATCATACTTAAAATTTTGCATATAATTAAAAAAATATCCATTTTTTTATTACTTTGGATCAACAGAAACTATAAACTAAAGGAACAAAAAGTTTATAACCTTTTTTGAGGACAAACTTGATTAATTGAGATTAAAAGGAAAACAGAGATACAATGTCAAAGCTTCAAACCCATACGGTAGGGGATCAAGCAACACACTAGGCATGTACAAATAAAGAGGGGAACTAGCAACAAGGCTTTAACATCCTCTTCCCTCAACAGACATCAAACGAACAAAAGAAATTGAAGAAAAAAACATAGACCCGCAGAAGAACACCTCCAGAAAATACAGCACCATACAATCACCATATCCAACATACGCACAAGAGCAGGACTGGAGATGACACCCTGTAGTGTCCATTATCCAGTAAGCTCAACTCAGCAAGGCAGTGTCCTAGGAACTCTAGCTAGCTGCAAACTGGATAACCACAGCTCTAAAATCTCTTTGAATAACCCCAAAGTCAACAACAAAACCCCTGCTGATTAGAGAGAGATAAAGTGATTTGTTGCAGAAAAAATGACAAAAGGCAACAAGAAGAGAGAGTATAATAAGAGAAAAAGAGCATTTCAGATAAAAGCAAAGAAATAAGACTAATTAAAAGTAGGGAGTGCCAAACAATGATTGTGATTCACCACACTTATAATGATCCAACAATTACCATAATACATATGTTACCTTACTATGTCTGTTGCATAATGGCCTGCAAAGAATAGATGATTGCTCATTTCGTGCATTAGGTGTAGAAATGAAACTTAAGGAAGGACAACTATGTGTCAAAGAATAAATCTGCTAAAGCACTACTTCTAATATGTTCCTGTTTCATTGCAACATTTGTGAATATAACTGTTCAGGTTGTACCCCTTGCGCCACAACATTTGAATAAAGGAACCAACCATGACCACAAACAAAATCCAGCAACACGAGCTAATCTTCTATAAAACTTCAGGAACACTTAACAATCTAACGTTCACAATTCTAATGCAACTGAATAAATAAGTTTCAAATGAAACAAATAAAGTAGTAAATCTCAAAGACAAGTTTCCTACCATTTCAACAAGATTAAGATGGTCTTGGTTGCCATCCAAATCAACTTTTGCCACCCAATGCTACCTTGAAGGATTTCCTGCAGGAAGTTTCAAGCATGATAGAACATGCTCCTTAAATTAAGAATTTAGCAGAGCTGGGAATTGGTTAATGAAGATGACTATGTTTAAGAAAAACAAGCACAAAGATGGAAAAGACCAAGAAACTAGCAACTTGAAGCAAAACATGGTAAATGCAGAAAAGGACATCCAAATCGCGTCCAAAGTCATCTAACCCGCCACAAGCCAAGCATTGGAGCCAGCCCTGCTTTCCATTCTCCAGGAAACTAGTTTTCATCACTGGATCTTCACAGACCAACTTCACGAAATGCAAAAAGGACTTCTATAGCATGCTTTGATCAATCCTCGTCGTATGCTTATTAATCGGGGCAGAGTTCTCAAAACCTTCGAGCAGTCTCTGTGCTTAAATTCAGCATCCTTTTCAGTCAATCAAACCGATTCGGTTAATCGATCTTGTGGCCTATCCCTGATGGCCTAATCTAAGAGATCGACAAATCCCTACCTCGACCTTGCCTCACAATTCAAAGATATCCATCTCCGAAAACAATCAATTAAACTTAAGATGGAATTGGAGAGCTTACGGGATATTCAATTTGACCGAAAAGGAGGCTGAGAACACTAGAGATGCGGAAGAGGAGCCCGACAACGGCGCCAGATCCGGAATCAATGGAGATCCTCAACCAATCTACGCCGGCTCCGTCGCGGTAGGCGCCTCGTCTCCAAGCTGGCAGTATCTTCGTTGATGCCTCTCTTCCGGACATGAATCTACTGGAGGCGGAGAGGTTGAACCAACGTAGCTTCCCTGCAGAGAAGCGTTAATGATTTAGTGGAGTGGTGGCTTCCCCTTTTCACTTCAACAGCTTAACTGCTTGGGTGAACGCGTGTAGTTTTTTTTTTTTGATACCGACCGCGTGCAGGTATTTAGAATGACATTTGTGTCAAATGGCACAATGAAGATGTCACTAAAAGCATTTTTTGTTGTAGTGTGTGACTGTAAACTCATATATAAAACATATGCCTTTATTCATGTAATTTTTTTTATTCCATCTACAAATATCTTAATTTTAAAAAATAAATGCTTAAACTAGTAAAGAAATTGCTCGAGGTTTAGTAAACCCTTATCATTTGGAAAAGTTGTAGTACGACTAAGTACCAAAAAATAAGATATGTGGTAGAATTGCACGAAATTCAAAAGAAGTAGACAATATAGTAATTTTACTAAATTCCAGAAATTATAAGAAAATCACTAGAATTATTTAAAAAAAATTAATTAGAAGTTATACCAGTAATTAATTAAAAATTAGCGGTATAACAATAAAATTCTAATTTATTATTCTGAGGCTTGCGTTGCAAGCAATTTTCTTAAAACATATTCGTCCCTCCCGTTGGAGTGAGTGACGATCGAACAAGCGTACATGATATAACGGATACGCGAAAAGAGCTTTGTACCAAAAGTTTCTTTACCGGCGAACTAGAACGGATAACACCACAAAACTTATGCAAAAACTTTTGCAAGAAGAGATGAAGAGAATATAGCAAGAAGAAATGTACAAGGCAAGGCCGGCCTTGCCTACAAGCCAACAAGACTTGTGCTTTGTGCCCCCTATTTTAGGGCCCCCAAAAAATTAATATATATATATATATATATATATATATATATGTATACAAAAAAATAGGTATAAATGTTTGTAATTTTCATATTTTTGTTTCAAATATTATAACATCTTATTATTGTTGAAGGTTTTATTGCTATGTTGTGACATACATATTTTTAAAGTAAAAGATTATGTACAGTGACCGGTCCGAATATATTTTAAAGGGGGATCAATTTTTTTCTTAACTAAAATATGTTATAAAATATAGGAGATCAATTACATTTGAAGAAATTTAACCAATAAATAATATACTCCTCAATCCGAAGTAACTGATTGACTTCACTGAGCACTTGAATTAAGGTGGATGTACGACATTGCACGTTTTGAACTTTTGATGTAAATATCCTTGAGTCAAAAAGTTGTGAAAAAAAGAAACATGAAAAATAAAGGTATAGTGATGATACTTTAGTGACTTTTGAGAGTAAAATGATTCATTTTAATTAAAGTGAACAAATTTTCGGATACTCCATTTATAATTGATTCTTGTTTAAGTTATACTACATTTATAATTGATTTAGTTCATAACCTTCAAAGTTTTAATATTTAGATCATTAAGTTTTATGGAGTATTACACTATATAAATCATCAAAAGTTTTACTTGTAAATTTGGTGCCAAATTAGTAAAAATGTACGAGCATAATAATTAAATTATAGTTTTAACCAAAACAAGCTTTAGTTTAATGATTAATAAAGTGATCCGCTTTGTATTTGCTTGAAGTATAAAGAATTTATTTTCTTTCTCTTTTAATATCTAATATAAAATGTAAAAGATCAATATAATTTTAAAGGGATGCAACTAATAAATTATATATCATATATACACATTTCTGAGAAAGAAGTGGACCCCTTTGTACAACGTAGGTCCGCTAATGATTATGTAAATACTCTCTACGTCCCTGTAAAATTGGTGAGTTTATTTTATGATGATATGGGAAATCAAATTATTACTAGAAAAAAAATTATTAAAAAATCTGAAAAAATATATTTAGAAACTAGACACATTAATCTATAATTTGCATCTAAAATATTTTTAACTTTACATATTAGAATGTCAAATAAATAAAATCATAGATTAAATGCTTAAAACAAAACACATCAATTTTTTAGAGACGAAGGTAGTATAATCTTGGCAGGGCCCCAATTTTCTTTTCGCTTCGAGCCCCCAAAATCTCAAGGCCGGCCCTGGTACATGGGATGGGAAATTAATAAGCATGGTGGAGGTGCCCTTTTATATATAGTGTTTAGGAGAGGCCTAGCCATTAGGGCACCTTAATGCACTATAATGTAAGCAATTATCCTTGATATTAAAGGCCATGAAACCACCATACTAATGGTCCATAAATCACCATATTTATGGCAATGAAACCTTCAAATTTATGGTAGAAAATGAGTATTTTTTTCATTCACATTTTCCATAATTTTTCATCATATTTCCAATAATCCCTCACATGAATGAAAAACTGTTTTCATTTTGACTCTATGGTGGTGTTCATCAACTTAATTCTTATAGGAAAAGTTGGTGTCACCCTTTGAACTTTCTCATTGTAAAATATATTTAATTTACTAACTGTCTAGTAGACACGATATCCTTGAATTGTCTAGCTTTCATGTGTAAAGAATCCATGTATCTTACAAAGGAGATATTCCTCATTTGTTCAGTTCTCATGGTTTTGTTCACATTGGCCGTGAACATGTCCTGGTTATGCAAAAGTTTCTAAAGAATTGAGTCTAGTGAATTCTTCTTTGAAACGGCCCCACTTCTCTTTCATATAGGTGATTTCTTAAATCTAAAATAACCTGAGTACTTAAAAATCATTGAAGCAACACACTACTAACTTTATCCACGTCACTGTTTCATGATAAGAATGAATTTGAGGTTATCCCCCACGATGACCACATTAAGTCTTATAATTAGGTTGTCCCTTTGAACCTAGATGTTCGGATCCCTAGTCAATTAAGTTGGGTTTTCATTCAAAAAACTTATACATCCACGGGCTTTAAGCCCATTTTTTTGTCAATTTTTCAACTAACTCTCTCTATTTAACCCTTTGGTTAATGGATCCTCTATGTTATCTTTTGACCTCACATAGTCAATTGTGATAACCCCAGTAGAGAGCAGTTATCTAATGGTATAGTGTCTTCGAAGGATGTTTCTAGACTTACCATTATACATATTACTATGTGTCCTTCCAATTATTGATTGACTATCACAATTGATACTGATTGGTAGCACAAGTTTTTCCCATTTTGGAATATCCTCCAAGAATTGCCATAGCCATTCAGCCTCTTCTCACATTTATCCAAAGCTATGAACTCAGATTCCATTGTGGATCGGCTATAATTGTTTTTTTTTAAGATTTCCGTGATACAATAGCTCCAGCTAGTGTAACCCATAATTACAAGTATATCGTGGGTACCTTAGTACTCTAACTATTTCTTTCTAATGTTCTGCACTTGGATTTTGAGTTATTTATATCAGATATCCAGTTTGCATAAGTGTAGCCCTCTAACACAGCGAGATATCTAGTATAATGTAACACATAATTACGAGTATATCGCAGGTACCTTAGTACTCTGACTATTTCTTTCCAATGTTCTGCACTTGGATTACTCGTGTAGCTAGCAACATCTGGTCTAGTGCAACTCATTAGATACATTAGGCTCTCAATAACTCTAGAGAGTGTTTTATTTGAGAAATACTCTAACCTCTATTTTTAGATAGATGAGACTAATGTCTAATGGTGTTCTGGCAATTCCAGAATCATCATTGATGAATTTTTTAAGGATTTTGTCTATATAATGAGCTTGACTCAAAATTTGACCTTCTTCCGTTCTTATGATTTTAAACTCCAAAATCACATCAGCAAGTCTCATATCTTTCATGTCAAATTTTGAATTCAATATATTTTTGGTAGATTTGACAGTTTTATCACTACTACCAATAATGAGTATGTCATCTACATAAAGACATAGAATGATATAATCATTTTCAGTCTATTTGACAAACACACTTGTCACCCTCATTGATTTTAAAGCAAATATTTCATGCCTCTTCTTTGGTGCTTGTTTTAGACCATATAAAGATTTTACCAATTTACAGACTTTCTTTTCGTTCTCTGGAGCTCTAAAACCCTCAGGTTGTTCCATGTAGATTTTTTCATCTAAATCTCCATTTAAGAACTGTTTTTACATCCATTTGATGTACTTCCAAATTTCTCAATGCTACGATTGTCAGAATCATTCTTATGGAATTGATTATCGTTACAGAAGAGTATGTATCAAAGTAATCTAAGCCTTCCTTTTCCTTGTTGATGTGGACATCAGTCCCATTTTTGTGATAAGGGACACCCATTCAGCCAGAGGGTCTAAAGGACCCTTGGCGAAGGCTCAGATGAGGAGGGAGCCACATTCTGGGCCCCGGCGAGGCCCCAAGGCAAGGCCGTGCTCGCAAGGTTCTGGGCGAACCCAAGCCCCATTGGCGAACCCTTGGCCTTTGGCGAAGCCATGATCAATGGCGAACCCATGGACGTTGGCGAAGACCCTGTGCCTCATTTCCAGACGCAAGCACAGCCCAGGTGTTCGCCAAGCAGAAGAGGCCTCCATACGCAAGTCAGGCGAACCCTTCAACTTGTGCAGAGGACCTCTTCTTCCCTTTTCCCGCCCAATACAATTCCCCGGGAATTGGGAGCCGTAAAGCAGGCGGCCTACAATGTCACATCACCTGCCACCTCTCATTTCGCCCACCATAGATCCAGAAGCTGGTTCCCTTGTCAAGTCACACATTACTTCCTTTACCTTTTTCCCTTCTATATAAGGAGGCTGTAACTATTGTAAACCTTAGAACTCATTTTGTAAGAACACATATTTGCGGAAGTACGCATATTGTTCTTCGTGGGTCTCAAATCTTGCTCCACCAATCCATTAGTGATCCATTGCAAGAGGATCCAATATAATACCTAGCATTGTTTGATCTCGTAGTCAAAAGGTTCTAGGTCCCATTTTCCTTTCCCAGGCATTTTCAAGGGCATTGCCTCACCTCGTAGTGAGGAGGTTCCCTTGGCCGACTCTGTTTCCTTCGTGTTCTTCCTCTGTTTCGTTTCCCATTCTTGCCGGAAACCGCCTCCTTCGAGCTAGATCCGAGCTCGTGATCACGTACCCCCCACCGTGATCACATCAAGTGGTATCAGAGCCAAAGCGCTTGTCGGAGGTATCATACCGTATCAGTTGTTTGTTTTCTTCAAGTAAAACCATTGCATTCTTTCTTACACTTGAAGAAAAACGTTTTGTTGTTGAAGAGAAACCGAAAATATTTGTGCGTGGTTCATGTGATTCGAGCAAAGCTCATATTTGGATGTTGTTTATCGAAGTTGAGTAAAGAAAGAAACATTTTCGGATTGGAAGTTGAAAAGAGAAGAAAAGTTGTTGTGGTTGTGCACAAAAGAACATTTGAAGAAAGAAAAAGTTTGAGTGTTCTTGAGTGTTCTTGAGTGTTCATATCAAAACACATCCGAACAGTGATTTGATCTAATAATATTTGAGGAACTTGAACAAAAGTGTTTGTGTGGATAAAAGAGCCTTCTCTCATATATACCTTACTTCTTTCAACCCCCATCTCACCCTAAACTCTCAAAGTTAGTTTCAAGTAACTAGAACTTTGTGCTTTACTTGTTTCGGATATTGCTAAGATTTCATTGGATATTCTTTGCATGTTCGCATTTGATCTTAATCGAGATTGGTGGTAAGTTTTGAGGCTTGAAAGAACCGTTGTGTTCTAAACACGAGAGAGAAGTGGTACTGAGTGTGTCCCTAAACACAAACGAGAGGTCAACCATACACGTGAGGAAATGAGTGGTACTGACACTATTGTCTAAGTGTGTAGGTATACAATGGCGCGAACCCTTAAGTTTCGAGGGGATGATGACCTTCTCGGGTTTGAATCATGGGAACACCATCTTGAGGCATTCTTTGCTAAGAGAGGTGTTCACGAACTTGAAAAGCTTGACATAGCGCTCGAGCTGCTAAGAGGCGAAGCCTGGTATTGGTGGTGTGAATACGCCACAAAGCGAAGTGATCGAGGGTTAGAGTTCATACCCTCTTGGGACCGCTTGAAAAGCGTGATGAGACGGCGGTATGGCACCCAAACCCCCATCGCCCACTTGGCCCCAGCCCCTACCCACAGATCGCGACCCCCCACCACTCATAGCTCATTTCGGTGTCCCACATCCGACCCCACTATCACACCCGAAGGGACTGCCACACCTTCAAGAGCCTGCTCACCCCCTTCAAGAGCATACCCGAACCCTCCTTGTGAACCAATCTCTTTGAGAAATCTCACTCAAGAAATTAGAGCAGATTTCGAGGAGATGGAAAAAGATTTAAAGGAGATAAGAAAGGAAGTCTCACAAGTGGGAGATCTTATGAAGGAATGGTGTGAGAGTGAGAGAAAAAGAGAGAAAGAGAAAAAAAGAAAAAGGCTCTTCAAAACCCAGAGAGTGAAACACCCAAGCTTTCAACCGAGATCAATGGAGGGCTAACGCCTAAATCTTTTAATGAATGTTGGTCGTATTTGATAATTCCAGGAATCGAAGATAAAGAAACATTGGGTTGTATGCAAGAGGAAGAAGAAGTCCCGATTTCGGAGCAGAGTCCGCCTCCCTAACTTGGGGAGAGGTAACATATCATTTCATCTTAGTGATGAAACTGCAATTTTGTGACCATGAAATGATTCGTGCTAAAGCTGCCGTGTGCATGCCTACTTTAGCTAGGAAGCACTCATACATTTTGATGTGAATATTGATGGAACCATGGTCATACCGCGCTAAATTGGATGAGCCCACCCGAGTCTATATGATGAACATGAAGGGGTTCTGCATGTTGCGAACGATAGGAAAACTTGCTAGGGTAAGGTTCATACATGACCCCGACACACATAGAAATAAATTGTTTGGAAAAGAGCATGCCATGAATTCTAGTTTTGGAAATCATGTCGAAATTGCATGCTATCTAGTTAAATTTACTTTCGCCAACAAGAAAGCTTTAGGCATAGGGCACTTGTGTGCTTTCATGGCACAGGAGCAAGAAAGAGCGGATTGTTCATCTTGCCCCAACTTGGTGCTTCCTTGTTTGCTATCCATGAGCTAGGTACCATATGTTCCGAGTATAAAAATGCCCATCACCTAGCCATGTATGTAGCCAGCCGAGGACACCCCCACATTGTGCCCCTTTTTCTAAATAGTTGAAATTATATTGTAAATACATTCAGGTTTTTGTCATTGAACATAATACATATTAGAGTCTTTACAATCCCATTTTTGATATGGGTACATCTGCATGACTTTGGTCCACTAACCCTTAACGTCTCTTCCAGTTTGTTGTGGTGTCTTAAGATTTGTAGGGACAATTTCCTTATGAATCCGAGGACGGATTCTTCTGAAGAGGGAGAGTATGATGTGGACATCAGTCCCATTTTTGTGATAAGGGACACCCATTCAGCCAGAGGGTCTAAAGGACCCTTGGCGAAGGCTCAGATGAGGAGGGAGCCACATTCTGGGCCCCGGCGAGGCCCCAAGGCAAGGCCGTGCTCGCAAGGTTCTGGGCGAACCCAAGCCCCATTGGCGAACCCTTGGCCTTTGGCGAAGCCATGGTCTTTGGCGAAGCCAAGATCAATGGTGAACCCATGGACGTTGGCGAAGACCCTGTGCCTCATTTCCAGACGCAAGCACAGCCCAGGTGTTCGCCAAGCAGAAGAGGCCTCCATACGCAAGTCAGGCGAACCCTTCAACTTGTGCAGAGGACCTCTTCTTCCCTTTTCCCGCCCAATACAATTCCTGGGGAATTGGGAGCCGTAAAAGCAGGCGGCCTACAATGTCACATCACCTGCCACCTCTCATTTCGCCCACCATAGATCCAGAAGCTGGTTCCCTTGTCAAGTCACACATTACTTCCTTTACCTTTTTCCCTTCTATATAAGGAGGTCAGAACTATTGTAAACCTTAGAACTCATTTTGTAAGAACACATATTTGCGGAAGTACGCATATTGTTCTTCGTGGGTCTCAAATCTTGCTCCACCAATCCATTAGTGATCCATTGCAAGAGGATCCAATATAATACCTAGCATTGTTTGATCTCGTAGTCAAAAGGTTCTAGGTCCCATTTTCCTTTCCTGCATTTTCAAGGGCATTGCCTCACCTCGTAGTGAGGAGGTTCCCTTGGCGACTCTGTTTCCTTCGTGTTCTTCCTCTGGTTCGTTTCCCATTCTTTCTGGAAACCGCCTCCTTCGAGCTAGATCCGAGCTCGTGATCACTTACCCCCCCCCGTGATCACATCATTGTATCCCTTGATCGCAAGTCTGGCTTTATATTTGTCAATGAAACCATCAAGTTTCATTTTCCTTTTAAAAATACACTTGGATTATGAAGGTTTATTTCCAGGAGGAAGATTTACCAATTCCTAAGTATGATTTTATAAAATAGAATTAACTTCACATAAATCCTTCCATAAAGGTCCATCAGAAGAAGTCACGGCTTATGTATATGTTTGAGTTTCCTTTTCCAACAAGTAAGTAAGAAAGTCATCTTCAAATGATTTCTCTACTCTTGCTTTTTGGTTACGTCTTGGTTTCACTTAAACTGAATCATAATTCTCATCATCATGGCTTTCATCATCATGATTCTCATGATTTTCATGGTCCAAAATTTCATCTTTTTAACTTGACGAACTTGATGCACTATTGTTTCTATAAGGAAATACATTTTCAAAGAAAAATGCATTCATTGATTCCAATATTGTGTTCTTGTAAATATATGAAATTTTCAAATCATGCACAAGGAACCGATAGACATTGTTGTTATGTGTGTATCATATTGATGTAATATATCTCAATTTTTCCAAGCTTCACAAGCCAGTTCGAGTCTAATCGAGCCAAACTTCGAAATTGATCCTACTAATCAAGTCTCACGGGTTATTGAGTCGAGCTCAAACCAAGTCTAATTTTCACGAGCATGAGCTCAAGCCTACCAAGTTCAGGATCAACATGACTAGACTCATTCTCACCCCTAATCTAGGTAGAGGAGAAAACAATATTTGTAAACTTTAAGAAAATTAGGGTTAATTTGTCCAATTCTGCCATTCAAAAAAATTGTCCAATTCTAAAAATTTGAGGTTTAAATGATATTATTGTAACAGACCGTGTACAGTGCCAAAATATTGTTCGCTTTAGGCCCCGGGCCTGCATGGATTTGCTTCTACCTGAATCCACAGGTAAAACGCATCTTGTAGGACTAAGGAGCAACCATCCTTATAAGACATGCATTACTCCATTAGCCCCTCCATGTGGGATGAACAACATCATCAACAATTAGAAGCAAATCAGAGCGGGCCTGGGGCCCAAAGCGGACAATTTTTTGACACTGTACATTATCTGTTACAATTATAATATAGTAACATTGTACCACATGGATGCCGCATGTGCATAGACAAGCCACATATTCAATTTGTTGAAGAATATGGCAGAATATTTCATTCGTTAATAGGGTGAGTGGTAAAGTCACCCAAAAACAAACTTTGGTGGCAAATAATCTCCCTTCTTATAACTTAATGGAAAAATCTAACTCAGAATTAGTTGGAGGACAAAATATGTCTATCCCATAAACATTAGTGTTTCTAGGGAAGTAAGTGTCACCCAAAATATGTCACCCAAAAACAAACTTTGGTGGCAAATAATCTCCCTTCTTATAACTTAATGGAAAAATCTAACTCAAAATTAGTTGGAGGACAAAATATGTCTATCCCATAAACATTAGTGTTTCTGGGGAAGTAAGTGTAGAATTCAAAGCATTAAGACAATAAGTGCAACATTTATTATAGTTCAGGGGGGATAATCGTTAATTCTCTTGTCTCCGGTTCGCCAGCGCAGCCCGTAAACAACAATTTTCATCTGCACCCAAAAAACCGACCACCAAAAGCGAATCCGCTTGTAGCTTCTCTATTCCAATGGCGAATCATTGTTTGTTTTCAATTTAATCTCTCAGCCGGACCCAAATCCGAGCGGCGCCTGATGGGTTCGCCCCAAAGTCCACCAGCTTTATCACCGGTCGGCGGCCGGAAAGACGGTGCCGGCAGCAGGGAGGGTCTTCTTCTCGGCCGCTTCGAGGTAGGGAAACTTCTGGGTCACGGAACATTCGCCAAGGTCTACCTGGCCCGCAACGCCAAGACGGAGGAGAGCGTCGCGATCAAGGTGATCGACAAAGAGAAGGTCCTTAAGGGCGGCCTCATCGCTCACATCAAACGCGAAATCTCCATCCTCCGCCGCGTCCGCCACCCCAACATCGTCCAGCTCTTCGAGGTCATGGCGACCAAGGCCAAGATCTATTTCGTGATGGAGTTCGTCCGCGGCGGGGAGCTCTTCAACAAGGTGGCTAAGGGCAGGCTCCGGGAAGACGTGGCCCGGAAATACTTCCAGCAATTGATCTCGGCCGTTGCGTTCTGCCACAATCGAGGGGTCTACCACCGTGATTTGAAGCCGGAGAATCTGCTCCTTGACGAGAACGGTGATTTGAAGGTTTCGGATTTCGGGCTGAGCGCAGTCGCCGATCAGATTAGGCAAGATGGGTTGTTCCATACCTTCTGTGGGACGCCGGCGTACGTCGCACCGGAGGTGCTCGCGAGGAAAGGGTACGATGCCGCCAAGGTAGATATCTGGTCCTGTGGTGTGGTTTTGTTCGTTTTAATGGCGGGGTATTTACCATTTCACGATCAGAACATCATGTCCATGTATAAGAAGATCTATAGGGGAGACTTCAGGTGTCCTAGGTGGTTTTCTTCAGAGCTAGTTAAACTTCTTAAACGCTTGTTGGACATAAACCCGGATACTCGTATAACAATCGCAGAAGTTATGCAGAACAGATGGTTCAAAAAGGGATTCAAGCATGTCAAATTCTACATAGAAGACAATGGAGTTTGCAACATTGAGGAGGATGATGCGGAAGAGGATGATGATGATGCTTCCTCGGTTCATTCAACGGAGACCGAACCCGATGTGACCTCAAGGAGGAAGACTCCGGCAATGCCGAGACCCGCAAGTTTGAATGCGTTTGATATCATATCCTTCTCTGCAGGCTGTAGCTTATCCGGCTTGTTCGAAGAAGGTGGGGGGGAGCATGCGAGGTTCCTGTCCGGGGCACCGGTTCCAAAGATCATATCGAAACTCGAGGAGATAGCCAAGGTTGTGAGCTTTACTGTGAGGAAGAAGGATTGCAGGGTTAGTTTAGAGGGCTCTAGGGAAGGTGCAAACGGGCCATTGTCGATTTCTACAGAGATCTTCGAGCTGACACCGCAGTTGGTGGTTGTAGAGGTGAGGAAGAAGGGAGGTGATAAACAAGAGTATGAGGATTTCTGCAACAAGGAACTCAAGCCTGGATTAGAGAAACTAACAAGTAACGATATCAAATCGGCTGATGCATCTTTGACTTCACCACCAGATAATAATTCTTACTTCTTACCTTCGGATACTGAATAGGTTTTTTTTGTTTCTCAATCTTAAATCCTGTTCTTTCTGTGTTCCAATGATAGTTTAGATAACATAGAACACAGGACATATATATTTTTGCTGCTAATCTCAGATGATACTGTATTTTGTTTTGTTTAATCCCAATTGGATTTATTCAAGAAATGATGAAATAGTGGTACAGATGATTGTTCATAGGACCATGATGAGAAATTATAAGTCAAATGACATGGCCTTCTTTCAGAGTTCAGACTGTCATCTTAGTTCCTCCTTTCCTATATACCAAATAACTTAGAACAATAGTTCATGTGATACATATCAAGCATGCAACATAGTTTGTCATCTCAGTTTCTACATCATTTCAACTTCTCTTTTTGAAGGGGAACCACACAAAGAAGGTAGAAAAGTGATTTTTTTTTTTAAAAAAAAAAAATCAGGCTTAACCAAAATGTCTTGATCAACCAGGAAAAGAAATCTCAATTAATGAGTTTGCGTAGAAATAAAAAGATAGTCAAGCCGCCGCCACAAGGCCACCGCTTCCAACAACCAACCATCCGGGACGGAATTAGATGACCGGACTAGGGCTATAAACGAGCTGAGCCTTTATCGAACTTACTCGAAATCGATTTCTGTGTTTGTTTTGACAAAAATTGGCTCATTTGTTTACTGATTTTTTTTTTTTTTAAAAAAAACTATTTATCTTTGTTAAATTTTGACGGACGTGAAAGCATGAACAAAGAAGAATTAGAAAATACTTCATCTTCTTCCCAAAGTGCCGGAGCTTCGCCGGACGTCGTCACCGGAACTGGTGTCGACTGCTGATCGGCTTCCTCCCTGTTCACCAGACATTTCAATAATTTCAATCTTGTACAATCAAAGAAAAGCAAACTTAACATGGGCCTTGTGGATCTTCTGGTGGTAATTCTTGAGCCTGTAGAAAAAAAAAAGAAGCGGAAGTAATTATAAGGAAATATACAACCTGTAGAAAAAATAGTTGATCATTATATAAGGAAAAAAAAAACTAGACACCTCATTTTCATTTTCTTGAATTTTCTTTGTAGCTTTTTCCAGGGCACTTTTCTTTTGTTTAGATGATCCAAGTTGATTTTTTTTTCTCCTTGCACTTTATTCCTTTAATTCTTTGATCAAGAGTATTTAATGGTGCAATTTGCTTATCTTGACAAGTAATCAAACATAAGCTTCCATTGTTGTCTTCTTCAACTCTAGCATTCTCCAACTTCAACTCCACTTCTTTGAGTGTCATTTCTTTATTAAGAAGAGCTAGATCAAATGTATCTAGAAGCCAAATGAGCATATGACTTCAAAAAAACCTTATAACGTGCTGCCACATTTGTTTTGAGATCATTGGTCTTGAGGGAGGAAGAAAATCATAGTTATAACCAATATAGTGCTTGATTTGACTATTCATATATACTCTCACTTCTTTGTTGGGTACTAGACATGTCAACACAAAAGTTCTGTCAACCGTAACCGTCTTTGTAGCCAAGTATTATCTTGAAGACCATATTTCTCAAGCATTATATGCCATGCATTCAAAAATTCTAACTCTTGATCATGATCATAGACACAACTGCTAAAGTCTTTTGCAAAAGTTTTAAACTTACCGAACACATGTCTAATTGGCAGCATTTTGATACATATGCCATACACATAGACGATGATAAGTTTCTGGCCACTTCAAACTAAGAGCTTTAGCCATTCCATCATCCTCATCAAATTGTTTTTGGTTTCCTCCCAAACATGACATTTACAAATGAATCAAATAACCACATGAAAGACTCAACTATATATCTCATCAAATAACAAAGCAACACCCAAAACTATAGATTGCTTATGATGATTAACCCCAACAAACATAGCAAAAGGTCGTCATTCACCAAAACACTCATAGTCTAGTTTCATCTGACTATCTATCCATAAGATATTCGTTATAAGGTCCTCAACATCAACTTGAATAGCATAACAAAAATTAGAGTCATCAAACTGCATTTTTTGCAAATATTCTAAAACACTCCCATGTCTCCAACTTTCATTTCTTGCGACACAACACGAATGCATGACTTTTAAAATCCACGATGCTTGAAGTGATTTATGAAACCTTCAAAAATCCAAAATGATCTTCAATGAAAACAAACGGTGCATGATAACCTTTTCTTACTTACCCCATGGATGCCTTTTATCCTGTATGATGTGACACCTAAAAGTTTTTCTTTCTCCCCTTTTCTTTTTGATTCTTTTGTCAATCATATGAGTGAATAATTCATGATCCATGCCCATTAATGTCAATGGTTGATCCTTAAAGACAACTCTTATCAATTTGAAGAGCTTGACAAAATATATGATGGTCCTTGTATAATCATTAAAATCATCATAAAAATCTGGTAGTGTCTAAAATCATCGCCTTATCCAATGAGGACAACCTCAAAATGTTAGTTCTTCTAGACATTAAATAATTCTTGTAATCCTCACGAAGAAAACCAAGATTGGTTATCCCATCAACTTTTCTTGCCATATATTCAACACCTAACCTAGGTGCAATTCTAGATTGATCAAGTGCTTCTAACTTAGTAGCTTGGCCAATGTCAATATTTCTCTGAGATCTCAAAAACACAATCTTCGTAGGACTAGCTAAACAATGTGAGTGTTCAACCATAAATTTTGGAGCACAAAGTTTTTGACTAGATCTTCCATTAATCTGCATCATTGCTTTGCAATTAAACCTCATATCTGGTCGATGAGATTTAACATTGTCATATCTTTTATCAACCTCACGTGCACCTTGAGCAGAACAACAAAAAATTCGATCTAACAATTTACCATGCTTATCCTTATGAAACCTACTCTTCCTAATGCTAAATCCAACTTTTCTAGAATACTCTTTTTGAGCAAAGTCCTACCTTTTTTTAATGTAATTTGAGTTTCATTTCCAACCCAAAATGCCAAACTGACATGTACAAAGAATAAGGATCAGGGATGATATGCTAGCACCTGAATCCAAAGAATACAAAGCAAATCTCCTAACCCTACTTACAAAATCAGGGCACTTACACCCTTAAGTATCCCTATGCATCACTAAAAAATATATCCTACAAGTTTACTCCATTCCTACTTTGTACAAGATGAATAGCATATTCACTCACCTACGCAATACTCCTCTCCTTCCTTTTGAAAATCCTATGATTCCTTTCTTCCAAAATTGCAAACACAACAGCAGCATATAGGCTCCTTCCGAACAAAGCCTTATGAGATTTACCTCTAGCAACTCGTGCCATCCAGCTGCATAGACTATTCCAGTCAAGAGGGGCGTTATATAACTTCACCCTTCTCAAGCATCTCAAACAAAACCTGGCCAGCAAAACCACATCTGAAGAAAACGTGATCTATGTCCTCTACCCCACGCTGACAAAGGACACAGGAGGGGTTCACCATGGAGTTCCATACAGCCATTTTGTCACTAGTCGGCAGGGCCCTATGCTTTGACCCCCACGCCAGTTTCCTCCAATCCACGCCAGCTTTTGGGCACACATACCCTTTCCCACGCCACCGGAGCTTTCCTTGATGTGGTACTCCCCCCCCCCCCCCCCACAAGAAAGCTCTACACCTCTGGTCCACATATTCCAACGCAGATTTGGGGAATGGGAAAATAGAGGACCAATAAGTGTAAGAGATCTAGTTGCGTGTCAAGTACGTGGGAGTTTCTCATATGCATACTTGACATGCAAGTTTTCTAGCACACTTATTATAGAACTCATGCATTTTCCTCACAATTAAATTCCATTCCAACTGCAGGTAATATTTCTTGTAAGATGTTTGAATGAATTGAACTTACAATTGGTAGATTGGATTCTAGTGCACACTCTTCATTACTTTCTTGGACAAGTTCTTTCCTTGAAAAATCCATCGGTTTTGTTAATTCACTTGTAAACAGCAATCTCCAACAAGATTGATTTTCCTCTTCTGAAATTAGTTGCTCATTCTTCACCATAGCCTTGAAAGCAACAAGAATAAAATTAATTACAAATCGTATTACTTAGGAATTATAAAGGCCACCAGATCTAGTTGAATTTAATTTAATATGTAGTATGAGATAGCTTAATTTCATTTGATTTAAGATAGTTGTAATCTGTTGCACTTTAAGATGGATATATATATATATAGAGAGAGAGAGAGAGAGAGACGAATCAGTCATGCATAATGAAATGCAATCATTTCAAGTGAATTTGAAACAACATTTCAGTAATTAAATGCGAATGAATTATGAAATGCTTCGATGCACGTGGTCAGTCAAACAAAAACAAAAAAAATAAATTACATTAATGTAAATAAATATACATTAATGTAAATAAATTACACTTCAACTAAAACTATGCACCACTACAAAGTGCGGGTTTAATTAATTAATTAAATGTTTAAAAATAAATGTTAGGAGAGCTGTGTGTATTGATGTCCAGAAGGCAGGCAAATCGCTTTTAGTTTGCAGAAATTACTCATAAAGAGCCTTGAAATTATCATCTATGATCATTGTTGCCCAGACCCTTCCCAAGTCCAAACTATGTCCTTAAGTGACGGCTTCAGCTCTTGGTAACAGAACTTCGTATACTCAAACGTATCTCCGCCCATCTTCTTCAACTCCACCACATGAAACGACGGCGTAACCTCGAAAATCTCCGCGTCTATTTCCAACTGCCCTTTCCTTCCTTCCGTCGACGCCACCAGTTTCACCGTCCCGTCCATCTTCCCGCACTGGAACCGCTCCGCCACCGCGACCTCCTCCAGTTTCGCCACGATCTCCGGCACCGGCCTCCTGCTGGTGAACCGGGCCACCTTCTTGTTCGAATCCTCCTCCTCGAATAGGCCGGAAAGGTCGAACCCCTTTGAGAGGGAGATGATGTTGAAGGCGTTGTAGAAACTCGGCCTCACCGGATCACTCGCCGCCGGCGGCAGGTGGTCCGTCGTCGATCGACTGCAGCTGCTCGAAGCTGAGTCGGAGGAGTCGTTGTCTTCGAATGAGGCGGCGACGTCGCTGGTTATGAAGTCTCGCAATTCGAACACCGTCTGCCGCGGCGGCGACGCCACTTGCTTGAACCCTTTTTTGAACCAGACGTTGTCCATGAGCTTGGTGACGGTGATTCTCGTGGTCGGGTGCGGGTCCAGGATCCGGGAGAGGAGTTTCCGGACCTCCGACGGGAACCACTGCGGGCACTTGAACTCCCCCTTGCTAATTTTCCGGTACAAATTCATCAAATTAGCGTCGTGGAACGGAAGTTGGCCGGCGAGGAGAACAAATAAGACCACCCCACAAGACCAAATGTCAGCCTTAGCTCCGTCGTAGCCTCTCTTGCTGAGAACCTCCGGCGCGACGTACGCCGGCGTCCCACAGGTAGTATGCAGTAGGCCGTCGACCTGCCGCTGCGACTCGCTGAGCAGCGCGCTTAACCCAAAATCAGAAACTTTAAGATTCCCCTTCTCGTCAAGGAGAAGATTCTCCGGCTTCAAATCCCGGTGATAAACGCCGCGGCTATGGCAGTAATCGACCGCCGCCACGAGCTGCTGAAAATACTGCCGGGCGGCGTCCTCCTTCAACCGGCCCTTAGCAACCTTATTAAACAGCTCGCCGCCGCGGACGTACTCCATAACGAAGTAGATCTTCCGCTTGCTGGCCATCACCTCGTAGAGGCGGACGACGTTGGGGTGGCGGACAAGCCGCATGACGGCGATCTCCCTTTTGATCTGGTCGACGAGGCCGACCTTCATGACCTTCTCCTTGTCGACGATTTTGATGGCGACGCCCTGGCCGTCGGCGGTGTTCCGGCCGTAGTACACCTTGGCGAAGGTGCCTTGCCCGAGGAGCCGGCCCATTTCGTACCGGTGCATCAGGATGGTCCCCTTCTTTTCCATGTTTTTTTCTGATCAAGACATTGTTTTTGATCGGAGAAAAAAAAGGGGTCTGATTCTCTCGTCGGATCGAATCGGGGAGATAAAGATTGATCGGAAACCTGTAACTCTGCTGATGCTTCTTTCGTTCTTTTCGGGGAAATCTCGTCCATCATTTTGCTGGGAATTGAGTAATGTAAAAACCGGTTGAGGGGTAAAAATAGGAAGCGGGTGGATTAATTTTGTGTCTGGATTTTACTGGATGTTATTCTCTGGAATCCAATTTCCACAGAGATATTTTGTGGGAAAATGGTTTTGACAGTCTTACAATCACAATAGCTGCCACTCACCTTATAATCCAGGTACACATTAGTAATAGAACTTTAATAATGTGCGTTTGATTGAATGAATTAGTAGGGGTGCTCATGAGCGAGCTCGAACTCAAATTTTAAACAGCCGAACTTCACGAGTCACGAACTCGAGTTCAAACCCAAATTTTGATTCGAGTATTAAAACAAGCCAAGCTCAAGGTTTGCCTCGAACCATTTTGCGAGCCTTATCGAGCCACCATGTGATTCGAGTTTTACCCTTAAGTTGAAAACCCCAATTACCCTAATTTCAAATCCCAAGTTCCCTGCTGTTGCAACTTATCCCTCCTCCGCTACCGACCCAAACCCTTCACAACTTTGTAAGTGTTTACCAACAAGTTTTTCGCTCTGTTTGACAAAAATTTACATTCATCACTTCTACTATTTTTTAATGGATAAAGTGCACTAGTAGTCTTGTAACTTTAATTTTTATTCCACCGGAGTCTTGTTTTAACTTTTCGTCCCAATAAAGACCCGTTCTTCAATTTTTTTAAAAATTATTGATCCTTTACCATCCGACCTCCGTTAAATTTAACAGATTTTGGGGAAAAAATGATAATTTTAGCAACTCAACTTTTTTAAAAAAATCTATTTATACCCTAAGTTTTAAAACTAGTCATTTAGGTACACCCCCAACAATTATAAACTTAACACTTTTACCCAAAAGTTTTCTCACATTCCTTTCACTATCATGCCATCGTCTGGTAACCGCCGCCTCTGTCAGACCACCGCCACTGCCGCCGCCAACTCTCCAAAACACGCCATTTGCAGTTCGGGGCAGTAGATCGAGGCCTAGGGCCGCCGAATCCCGGCCAAGGGCAGCCGGGTCGCGGCCCCAGGCCGGCGAATCACGGGCTCAAGCTGGTGAGTCGCGGCCCTAGGTCGCCGATTCGCGGCCCCAGGATGGCGAATCACAGCCCTGGGTGGCCAATTCGCGGCCTAGGCTCCCGAAACGCCGATTTGGGCCGCGAATAAACGACCGAGGCCCGCGATTCGCTGGCATGGATTGATCCTTTTCCATCCGACCTCTGTTAAGTTTAACGGACTTTGGGGGGAAAATGATAATTTTAGCAACTCAACTGTTTTTAAAAAAATTTGTTTAAACCCTAAGTTTTAAACTAGCCATTTACGTACACCCCAACAATTATAAACTTAACACTTTTACCCAAAAGTTTTCTCACATTCCTTTCACCATCATGCCACTGTCTGGTAACCGGCACCTCCGTCAGACCACCGCCACTGCCGTCGCCGACTCGCCGGAGCACGCCATTTGCAGTTCGGGGCCGTAGATCAAGGCCTAGGGCTGCTGAATCCCGGGCCAGGGCAGCCGGGTTGTGGCCCCAAGCTGGCGAATCACGACCCTAGGTCGCCGATTTGCGGCCCCAGGCCGGCGAATCACGGCCTTGGGTGGCCGATTCGCGTACTGGGCTCCCGATACGCCTACTTGGGGCCGCGGTTCTCCGACCTGGGACCGCAGTTTGCTGGCCTTGGGCCGCAATTCGCCGGCCTTGGGCCAAGATCCGACGGCCCTAGATTGAGATCTTGCGAGCCCGAGCCCCAATCTACGTTCCGGTGTATTATTTGCTCTATTCCGTATTTTTCGGCGGTGGTCGGCGGTGGTCTGGCAGTGGTCCGACGGGTGTTGTGAGTGAAGGTGAAGTTTGGAAATTTTTGGGTAAAAATTAAGTTTATAATTATTGGGGGTTTGCCTAAATATTTAGGTTTAAAACTTAGGGTGTAAAAGATTTTTCCAAAAAAGTTTAATTGCTGAAATTATTATTTTTTCCCAAAAACTATTAAATTTAACGAATGTTGGATGAAAAATGACCGCGGATTTTAAAAGAGTTGAAAACACGACTTTATTGGGACAAAAAGTTAAAGCTAGACCCCGGTGGGACACTAATTAAATTACAACACTATGGTTGCAAATAGTTAAAGCTAGACCCCGCCGTGGAGCGTGGGTGGAAAAATGACTACTAGCAGTGTTCCTCAAAAAATAATGCATTTCTTTTCAGCATATAATTTATAATTTTTTATTGATGAGTATAATTTATGATTTTATTTCTTCAATATATTGATAAACAAAGTCAAATAATCTAGATGCAACTTACTAATTAATGTGTGTAGCTTATATTTTTTTCAATTTTTTTAGCAATTATTTGAATCTTTCACAATATCATAAAAAAAATGTATTGTACCAACTTTGTAGGTGTGGATCGAAGTTTCCAAGGCTTCTTATTGGAAATCAGCATATAGTGCTTTAGATGGGGACTAGACGTTGCTACCAGCGTTGTCGCGGATTTGTTGTCAAAGAAGTACATATAGATATAATTGAGTTTAATTTACTCATAAACTGCACATATTAAATTAACATTTGTGTATATATAGTTAGAATTTACAATTTAAAATATATCATTATATATTAAATTTTGAAAACTGTACATTTTAAAATATTGAGATAAATAATGACTAACAAATCTTGAAATAACATCCTCAGTTTAAACAAAATTAATACGTTGATTCTACTTTAGTAAAAGGGTTATAAAAACAAAGTAAAAGGGAAATTTAGTGATGTTTTGGGTTAGTAAAAAGAGTTTTTTTTAAAAAATTCGATAAATCCAAGGAAAATTAATCATTTTTTACTAACATTTTAGCTCATGCATTAAAGAGGTTGAAGCAATTAACCTTTAAGAAAAGAGACGGCTGCAAACTTGGTTGAAACAAATACAGAAGTTAGAAAGAAAACAAAGAACATCAAAAATGGGAGGACCGTTTTTGGCATTCTTTCGAATGTTGTTAGACACGTGGGGTTCATTTTTATATTTTACGCGGGATTTTGTATCTACGGTTTTGGTCCTTGGTTTCAAACTTATTAAACCGTTTAGTACCTAACTGCGTACCATTGGGCGAAATGGACACCGCAATTACTAAGTAGGGATAGAGACTCAATTGAACATAAATAAAACTTAGGAAGAATAAAGATAATAATACACAGTAACAGACTAAGCTTGTTATTCTCCCGAGTATCGTACATGTACAGTAAAATTAGCCTTCTCCTTTAGTATATATGAATAACAAGATTTTGCTTTTCCGCACTTCGTAGTGGGGTATATTGCAACATTAATATTTTGTCATGATTAGATAAAGATATAAATGGACATAAATATTGATATAATTTCATAAAATAAATAAGAAATTAAAAAGGTATTAAAGAAAGGCCTAAAACTTTTTACATTTTACCATATTAGTCCTCAAACTTTAGGAACCTATGTGCAAAATATTAGAAATAAAGTCAAATTAGAGTTAATCTCTACACCAATTTGAGAAAAATATAAATTAATAAAATATTAAATTTCATCATATTATGATGAATGATTCAATCTCGTATGGAGGATAGTGTTATTTTATCATAAAAAATTACGTAATTGTATGAAATCATAGCTAATCCACATATATAATTTCTTTACATTTAGACTACCACATTAAAAGAGAGATATAATAAGACCATGATTGAAACTTTAGGACCTATATGAAAAAAATGAAAAAATTAGGTGCAAATAAGTGAATTATACCATTGGCTAATTTAAAGCAAAAAACTTAATAAAAAGGAAAAAACTAATGTATCAAAACCTAATTAGTAGTGGTACTATTCATCAACAGTATCACTACCATAAATATAGAGAAGAAGATCCGAGTCCCTTCATTAAGCGAGGTAATGGGCTACCTTGGGCCTTTCATTGTCTCTTTTTCTCAAGTTAAAAAATTTGTGCTTGGGCCTGATACCATTTCTTCTTCTATGGGGCTTCATGATAACAAGAAAAAATAAATAGTGAGAAGTCTTTGCAAGCTCTATAAGGATTCTGTTTTGTAGGTATCTATTTACCACATATGTAAAAAAAATACACCATGAAAATGCCAAATTTATCCTCTTAATAAATCTCTATGAATGGTGTTTTAGTCTTTTCATTTATTAGGTTAGTTAGTTAAGTTAGTTAATTAGTAGTACATTTAGGTAGGTATTTTTCCACATATGTGATAAATAAACGGACTCTTCTGTTTTATTCGGGGTAATTTTGTTTTTCAAGTGTCTGAATTTCGCTTTGGGGTTAAATTTGTACTTTTTTACATTAAAAATTTAAAGTGTGTTCTTTTGGAGGAAAAAAAACATGAGAAAAAGATAGGGGAAAAAAATTAATTTAACAGATTTTGGCTTTTTTTTATTATTATAAAAAACCAAGAAAACACATTTAATTGACACATAATCCCCAAGTTAACTAAGTACGGTCTGCGTAAAGGTTTCATAATCTGAGAAATTGTCATTTACACAACCTTGCATACAATAACCCAGCATAGTAGTCTCCAACCCTAAAAAATTGCCAAATTTCATTTTTAAAATCCAATTATTTATTTTATTTATTCAACACGTTAATACTACCTCCATCACAGAAAATTAATCACGTTTATTTTTCAACATTTAATCTATGTTTTTTTCTTACAACATTATAACTTATAAATTATATAAATTTATATCCAAATAAAAATTTAATATATCATGTTTCTAAATATATTTTTCAAGAATATTTTTAATAAATTATTCTTAATGAAAATTTGAGTCAAACACAAGTACAAAAGTCAAACGTAGGGAGTATGTAAAGTAAAATAATATTTTAAATGTAAACTATAGATTAATGTTTATAGTTTCTAAATACTTGTTTTCTTTTCCAATTTTTTTAATGAATTCTTTCCATTAATAATTTAAGTCTACCACAACATCGAAGAAAATGAAATGCACTTTTAACTTTGTAAGGACGGAGGGAGCAGATGCGCAAACAAGAGATACAAGTTTCTCAAAACGTATATATGGCTAGAGCATCAAGGAAACAAAAACATATGCAGCTCCTATAGGGAAACATTCTCACCTCGAAATTTTGTTCTTGATAGAAACTGCAGAGGCTAACTTACCTAGTGAAGTACTCGCACATTAATATGATGATTGAGACAGAAACCTCTGTCCTTTGTAATGAATGCATGCATTGCCTGAGTTTGTGATGGGAGACGTACTAGTGCTAGTTTCGTGCCGGCAAATCCCTGCCTGTTAAAAAGCTGGATGGAGGATGCATCATATTCACAGCCAGATAGGAAGCGTTCTATGTCTTCTGGAACGGCGTTCGGAGGAATCCCCAGGAGCAAGACCTGGAAAGCAAGTATTTAAAAAAAAAATCAAACAAGGAAACAACTAATTCATTGACTGATTTATTTTCTGAAGCTGGTTCAAGTTCAGTAACAGAGAGTACAAGTGTTCGAGAATCAAAGAAACTATCAAGATCTGAAGCATGAAATGAAGGTAACACTTCTTTGAACAGTACAACAGTTGACACATGAAGAACTAATATGAGAAATATGAGTAGCACACATGTCGGACTTAGACCGAGGCCAAGTAGCATCAGCAAAGGTAGCCCAACCAATACATCAGAACAATTTTTCGTATGCAAATATAATGAGCTCATCAGAACAGATATTGAGATGTGTTCTTCTGTGGGCATTTATGCTCGTTTCTATTTATATCAGCTGAAGCATAGTTGATTCTATTTATATCAGATGTGTATCTTTTACTAAGATTGGCAGTTCTCAGGAGATAACTTGCCATACACTACAGGATTCAATGTGCGAAATGAAATAATACTCCCTCCGTCCTTGCAAACATGGTACGTTTGATTGGATACGGAGATTAAGAAAAGTTAAAGACTTGAGGGTACCTGGGACGGAAGGATTAATCATAAGCAAGTGCAATCTTGTGCAGCAATGAAGAAGTTAAGGGAGAATAACAGCATAAATAGCTCAAGCAAAAACGTCATAAATCTAGCCGTTGCCTATTAGCCATGAGAACCACCACATCACATGGCAGCCAAGGCTTGAATCCTGATTGAATTTAAGAGATATCATCTTTCAAAATAGCCAGGGGCTAGGTGTACACACATTACGCAGTATAACTTATCTTGTACTGTTATTCTTGTAATTATTCAAGAAATTGGGGAACAAAGCCGAACATTGTCACACAAATCCATCCTGTCATCCTACCCTCTATATTTTCAATGCCGAGGGCAAAACTCAGCCAGCCACATCCTCACTCTAAACAGTGAGCAGAACACAGATTTGCATATTACCGAAACATAGTCGAAGCTAATAGCATCACGACATCACTTCCATCGTCGCAAACGTCATTTCTACAAATTAATGGAATAACATCTAGATGATAAGGCCAAGATGTAACCTACAGTTCTGCCATTGTAAGGCTTTACAATATCCCAGTCAGAAGCTTGAACCTGATACACCGCAGGAGAACTTCATTAGTGCTTAAATAACAAGTTGACCTATGTGACATGGGGGAAAGATTGCATTACCCTCTCTAGCTTGTACATAGGGGAAAGCCTCCTTATCGCCCTCGCCGCATTTCCATATGCTGCTGAAGTTGGGAACCGCACCATCCTAGCAGCAAAACAACACAACTTAACAGCCCCTCAGACAATCCCAAACTTCAAAAACGATCGATTACATTTCCCACAGCAAACATACTCGATCAAAACATCACAATGCACAACCAGTAGAGCAAGAAACAATACACTGAATCAGGGAAAAATAACCGAGTATAGTTGACTTTAACATCATCTTCTGTCAAGCTACACCCTTCCAGAAGGCTAATAACATCGCTCCTCATCGTGTTCTTCGTGATGCCCAGGAGTCTCCCGTACGAAAACCCTAAAAAATTAAACCCATAAGAAACAAATTAAGGTCCATGAACCCGAAGCACTGAAATGAACTAAACCAGTTTACTCGGAAAAACAAAATTGAAAAGTACAATTTATTCCAGATACCTAGGTTAGAGGCGCTGACGAATTGATCGACGGTGGCGTCATGCTCAGTCTGTGGCGGCTGTTCACCTTCTGTAGAGAAAAATCTCGGCGATCCGGCGAATTGAAGAAAACGAGGGTTATTAACTTTCGAGCACAGAGAAGCGGTTGATCTGAAGGTGTTTCGGAGAAGACTCATCTTCTTCTTGTTCCGTCGGAATCGGAAAATGGTTCGGCGGCGAAGATCGTAGATACCGGCGACTATTAAGTGGGGAAATGTTCAGAAAACCCGAGCGGACCAAGATGAGAAGATGGGGTTTATGTTTTTCATGGGCTATGGGCTTGGGCTAATATCAGGTTTTGGGCTTGGGCTGGTTGCTTCGTTACACTTTCTGTAAAGATAAATCATGAGTTGGCCCATTATTATTCCATCTCTTAACAATGGTAAGTACTCTATTTTTAGATGTCCAAAATTATTTGAAAGAACTCTGTTTTTTATTATTATAAACTAGCTTGTACCCCCTCCTTCGGGACGGAAAAAAAGAATAAAATGCAAAATATAGTAAATATTATAATAATTTTCTAATTTTCTAATTAACCAAACCACAGTAACAAAAGTCATAGGTAAGAATTAGAATAAAACAACAAATGTCATCAAACAGAACACAAAAATCATTGTAAGTCATGCTTAAACATCAAATGAAATATTATTATAAAAAATCAAACAATGTTACATGTTTATTAGCCAAAGCAAAGTAAACTGCAATAGTGACTCAAAAGGTTAAATCTACGATCATCATCACATCTGGCCATCGGTAACAGTCTCATCCGAATTTGTTATAGAATATATCGAGTGTTGATGCAGCTCCAATCTAGAAATACATGTCACAAAAAAATCAATTAAATATTGAAATATCTTCAATCAGTAATAGTTCATAAATATATGTACGTACGTGTCATCTATATCGGTGTTAACATAACGCACATCAGAGTTATTCCCCTTTATTGTTATTAGACGACATCGCAACTTCCGGTCCTCTACAACAACCAGGCAACTATAAACGTAGACAAATAAATTAGTAAACAATATTACATCAATGTAATAAAGTTAATTAACCATAAACATTCAAAATACCGAATACCTTTTTGATGTGTTATCACCACTTCTATCATCTTGATCTGCTAAACGTTTAAGAGGCAGTATTAATTTACCCCGTAAATGTCGCTGCATTCAGAAAGATAATTAAGTTTATATACGCATTTAGAAAATAAATCATATACAAAAACACATCCAACTAAAATAGGTAATGTGGCATAGCATACCTCTCTGATGATTTCTATTATCTCTCGACTCTCAGATGCAAAATCTATTTCAGAGTATGTCGTGACCGTAAACCCCGATCGTTTATTTGTAATATTAAAATCAGTCACTTTAATATTAAAGGAGAGCTTCATCGCTTTGACACTTTCAAGTATCTTATCCAATTTATTTCGTCCATCGTTCTGCACAAATATATATATATATATATATATATATATATATAATTGAAGTTATCATGAGACCATTAAGATCATAATACCAAACATCGTAAAATATACGACTTACCCTTTTTCGTAGCTCGCAAATGTTTGCGCATCACAATGGAAAAGGCGAGCCGCCACATTATCAAACATAACAAACTTTGATTCGCCCGTATGGTCACCAACTATCATCTCAACTTTATATCTAACACAAATATTAAAAAGTGTCACTCGTAGCAAGTTCAATCCAATGTTTGTTTGTGAAATTATAATACACATGTTAACCAATGAAAGCTTACCGATGAACGATCGAACGAATCGTTGAATTGCACGATTTACAGAAAATCGGCACTCGATCGAACACTTTTCGAGAGCACAAACGACATGCTAAGTACCAAAGGGGATAATCCTCCTTGATACACAATATCATAACATTGCATCGAAAATTTCTTAATCGCATTGAAAAATATATTTAATCAAACAAATATAATGATAATTATAAAATAGATAAAGAACGAAAAACGCAAACATACATGGGAACGACCATATGATCGAATGGCCTCAAGTTGCCGCAACAATACACGCTTTCACCACAGTCCACATTCACTTGCCGATTTAGTTCCATGTTCATCATCAATTCGTATCGTGATAGCGTCCGCATTAACAACAAACCTGAAATGCATACAATGTTATACAACATTAGATTTGATAATTAGTATCTAATTTAGCAATCAAATTAAACCAATATAGTAAACAATAATACAAAACAACACGTACGAATCACGAATCACAGAAACTTCCTAATGTCCACGTTGACGTATATTTTCGTCCCACATGTTGCAGATAATAGATAATTGTCTAGACAAAATACACGAAAAAAACATAAGCAAACTAAAACTAATGGTTGCACAGATAAAATAAAAAGTTTAAAAATTCAGTTCATTGAATTAAATGTACGAAATTAAAAAACACGTACCTCCGTACTTTTTAACATACGTCGTCGTTACAACCACTATAACACATGTCTCTAAATCAACATGTATCATATCTGCCAACATTTTAACCAGAACGTCCCAGAAGGTTATCTCAACATAATTTCCACTATAATGATACATGTAAAGGTGGTCATCAATAGACATGTATACAAGAAAACATATAAGGATATGGTATACTTTGAAAAATACATATACCTTTGATGCACAATCCAAATAGATTGCATTTGCTCCATATTTTTGCTTTTCAAAGACAATCTGACGTGGATCATCTTGCTTAACTAATCGCCAACAACATCTAGAAGTAATACCATTTTGTTAAACCCTAGTTACACAAAGTTATAACATACGTTCATATAAGTGAAAATATAATACACGCAACAAATAAAAAGTTTCACATGTGCAAAATGTGTTTTTAGGAAATTGCTTAGACAAATCCACATACTGCACGAAGTCGAACTTATGTCTGGGAATATCAAGAGCCTCGGCATCAATCAGACTAAGCACGGTGTACCTTGTGAAAAATATCTTATTTGCACATCGTACGGGTCGCATGTAGTCAGCAGGTTTCCCGACCGCAAAGTTCTTGATGTTGTAAATCAACCCTTCTTTCAACAGTGGACGGAATTTACCATCATGTGCCGGGGACACACGTGCTGATATGTGATCATTCTGACAAGTAAATTAATATATATATATATATATACATCATCAATATAATTAATACGTTACAAAAATTAATGATACACAATACACAACAATATTGTAAGATACTTACATTGGAATCTAATAAAATCAACTCTATGCCAATCAAAGTCCCATCTTTCGTGTTAATTGCATCCCATGTGTGTGTTAGACGCACACGTAAATTCCAATCGTAACGATATGGTTTCAAATCACAAATGTGGTGAGTCATTGAAATCAAACACCTACGAAAACCTTATAGTTAGAATAGTAAATATAACATCATAAAACAGAAAAAACGAATGATGTTGCCGAAATTGCATTACGCATGCATTAAAACAAACACCAATGATGCAAAAATAACATTGACTCACGTAATTATATGATTTTACCTTCTTAACCTTCATTACCATATACTCGTGCAAACACTTCTCGATATACAATATTCTTTGTATGAGTTGACTTAATGGGGTGATCACTCTTCAAAAACACACGGAATCCATCAGGCGAAGTCACCCGTGAAGCTGCAACATATAGCTACCATGACAGAAAACAGGGTTTGGTAAATACAAACCAACCTTGCTGAAAGTTTGACCTTGGCTCTTATTTATAGTCATCGCAAAACAAACCTCGATAGGAATCAAGGCGTCGGGATATATTAAACGGCAATTTAGTGTCCGATGGCACCATCTCAACACGCGGTATAAGACAACGACTTCCGATGTTACTACCCGCAAGGATTTCAGCCTCAATTACCCTTGAAGCTAACTTCGTAACAATGAGCCTGGTACCATTACACAAGCTAGTAGATTGATTTAGGTTCCTCATTAGAATTATTGGAACACCAACCTTCAACTCAAGCTTATGATTCGGCACACCTGAAAATTCCAAACTATTAAGATACTCCACGGGATAAAGCTCCGTATGGGCTTCATAATTCTCCGATGTCCGAGATATCCGATCCGAGATAAATTACACCTTCACCGGTAATTGCGTCATGATGTGATCATTAACCTTATCGACATCCTCATTCTTAGGAGAAAGAATGGCTCTCTCCCTCAAGTAGTCCCTATCACCGATTCTCGTTGAGTAAATGCGGGTATGTACTATCAATAACAGAATCAATGACATCTCCTACAAATGGTAGCAAGAACAACTCGTAGCTTTAACCATTCTCGCTTCCTCTTCATCATCGTCAATCCTTTCTAGAGGTAATAATCCCTCTCCTAATTTCAAAAGCCAATCACTAAACCATGCAACGTCCAAAGAACTCGAATTACGTAACCTCATGTTCTCTCGATAGGGTAAACACTTGACAGATGACCATAATGACGAAGAGCATATTGTCGCTACCACAACATCACCTCGGGTACCCCGTGGTATTACAGGCAATATTTGTCTAAAGTCACCACCAAGAACAACCGTTTTACCCCCAAAAACCTTATTTCCAGCAAACACAATCATTAAATCACGCAAAGAACGATCCATAGCTTCAACGCGTGTCGATGTGCCATGGGAGCCTCATCCCGGATAATCAATGATGCTCGACATATCACTTCGGCCGATGGACTTGAACGCTTAATATTGAGAAAAGAATCCTTATCAAGCACAAGAGGGATCTTAAACCGTGAGTGCGCAGTCTTACCTCCAGCTAGAAGTAATGCGGCAATCCCCGAAGTAGCAACAGCTATAGCTATCTTACCCTCTGCTCGTAGGCGTGCCAAAATAGTTTTCCACATGTAAGTTTTACCGGTACCCCCACTTCCATAAACAAAGAAAAAACCGCCGGTTCGAGAATGCGTTGATGCTATGACTTGATCATACACGATTCGTTGCCCTTCATTCAATCCAGAAAAAAGAGACTCATGCTCAACCAACAATGCACGCCTATCGTAATTAAGCTCCTCAATAATCAAGGAATTCTCCTCAATGACCAATGACTCGATGTCGGGATAAGGCATGCCCTCAATCTCTTTTAAAGACCGACCCAATCTATTCATTATTTTCTCTATTTCATAAAGGGCATAGTTAAATCTCTCGTCATCCGATAACACAAGGTCATGTGAGTTACGCTTTTGACGTTCAATGAGTAAAATGTCATCAGCCAACATCTCGCGGTGTTTCTCCCACAGTACCAGAGGTTCAGATACTTGACAAAACAGAAGCATCGTTACAAAAAGTTCTCGCAAGCTACTTGGCATTGCCCAATGAGAAGCTTCGCGCAATGACTCATGCCACTCACCATCCCCTTCAAGCAACCCCATCGCGAAACATGCATCTCGATATGTGTCATGGAGAGAACCATTCACCGTTCGTAATTCTTCATATGATCTCAGCCCTTTGACAACATTTAGCAACATACGAAGGTAGTATCTCTCCCCGGCAGTTGAATGGGTAAAATACATCCTACCTACAGTTAAACCTCTAATACGGCGAGTCCACTTTTTGTCTCTTTTGTTCCATACATAGTGTTGAGGGAACTCAACATACGTGAACTGTCGGGCATATGTATCGTTCCTGTTACACTCCATCCATGCCAAAACCGTGTTTGACTTTCACTATGCCTTTGTATAACACCGTGAAGATCGAATCCTCCCGAAACACAACACTCTGCTCGTTAGGGAGATGAAATGTCAACCTCTCAACAGGTGGATCATGCTTATGGATGAAAAAACCGAAAATCCGCCAACATGCCTCCGGCGAAATATAACGACAATCCAAATACCGCTTAATCTCATCTACCGGAGCTTTCTTGGATCCATTTCCGAACGATCTCTCCCATTCCCACTCTCAATAACAACCGTAGACTGTCTTCTCCTTTATGCATGTATTTGCATAGATACTTGATGCACATATCCTGTTTGTCTTTTCCACGCATACGTGACATCATATAAAGTACTAAATCCACATTGTGTGGAACCACCCATGCATTATCAAGCTCCGCGCCATTTTTGTTCACGGTATACTTTGTTTTTCGACGTCGTATAACGGATATCCATCCCGTGAAAGTGAAGTGTGCTTCTGCAAGGTGCGTGGATAACGTTTTGAGCACTTCTTATCAACCATGCAAGGACATTTCGGATTCGCATTTCCACACGGCCCATGCATCATATGTTTTGAAACAGCTTCATATGCAAGCGGATAACGATTTCTATTAGGAAGCTCGGCTGATATGAATTGATCTATCTTATGAGGCTCATCAATCCTATCATCTCGATGAAGAAATAGCGCAATATGTGCATGTGGCAGACCTCTTTTTTGGAATTCTATTTTGACAATCACTGCATAACAATTTAAATGTAAGCGATGAACTGTTTGGTATGGTCATTAAGATAACAAATGATAATTTACCATAAATTAGATACATTACCTCCCATGGATCGACCAAACATTGCGCCTTTTGTGATATCTTTCAACAATGAGTACAACTTCATCTCGAACACACGAACACCGATATCTGGCCTGTCATCAGGGACTTGTCCTGGAATTAATTTGGTGAATTCCACTATTTCACTCCATTTCGGATTACAAGTCATCGTTATAAACAAATCGGGATGTCCGAGCCACCTGCATATAGCCATTGCATCTTGATAGTACTGCATCATCACCCGCGGACCGCCTGTGAAAGATGATGGTAATATACAGGGTCTCCCAGTGTGTGAACCCTCCGTATCACCACGACCCAACGCATCTTGTAACCCACATAATACCTCACAACGAAACCGAGCTTGATTATTCCTCAGATAAAGGAATCGCTCCTCAAGAATACAACTATACGCATAAACGACGTATTGCTGAAATAACCTACCTCCCCTTTGAATGATCGAATATACAGATTGACGGTTATGTAACGAAAAGCATAGAACTCACGCATTGTAACTCTATTACGAGATTCACACCCTGAACCATCAACATGCTTAATGTCATCGCGATAACCATCTGCTCCATATGGAAATAGTACAGGGAAATGAAGTGCCATCAATTGAGGATGCAACACATGTATTCTCTGAGGACCATGATCCCTAGTGAACACAACGATATCACGCTTATTACCTTGTTCCTCATCTAAACCCACGGTAAGAGCAGCTACATCCCTTGATGTTGGTAAGTTGTACCTTCGGCCATCATTAGAGCGTGTGGAAAGTAACCTCAATTTAACAGGAACGTTATTATATTCCCTATGCATATCACGTACCCTTACGAATTCCCGCACAAGAACATTATTCGATCAAACATCTGCGTTAACCCATCAACAATTTCTCTATCCATATCCTTAATTTGCCCATCACCAAAACTCGTCATTCGGTTTTCTGTCTCGTGCTCAGTATCAAAAATATACAATTGAGCAAAACGGGGTCGATCATTACTTGATGGTAATAAAGAACCAATAGTATGATGATTCTCCCCTTTTAGACGAAAAATGTATGGTCCATTACCATCATTTATATGATTGTCAATATGTCACCCGGTTGATGTGAACGAAAACCGATTTGTTGAACTCCCGAATGTGACGTCGAAAGTACTTAGACAAAGTTGTCTCCTTTAGAATTTAATAACCGCTGAAGAAACGTTGGCGGCGTTCTCTCAAATGGCAACTGTACTTTCCCATTATTACAGCATATCGAGAATTTAGGATTTCGCTGCTCACTTGAGCGAACGCTCCTCTCCAATCTCCAAACAATAGCACGACAATTGGGATTGGGACAAACAGCATCTGGTGGCCCTAGGTTCTGCATCTCAGTAACTCTCCCTACAAAAAGACGTTGACTAATATAATGATTTTACCAAAATCCATCAATTTTGCTAATAAGATAATGAACAGAAGCACATCTTACTGTTCACATTAGTAGAGACATGAAAATGAACAGCATCTTCCTCGTCGGATGACTCTGATAGAATTGAATCTGGCCATAGTTACGAAGGTTAGCTTAAAGATGTAATCAACGGACATGGATGAACTAATACTTCCGAAATGCGTACCTTCAACAATATCTTCAAGTGTATCGAGGTTTTGGAATGAGATGGGTTGGATTTCTGGTATAGAGTGTCTTACCCTTTTCGATATATTTTGGTGCCCTCCCGATGACTCCCAATATCGCACATGTTGTTCGAGAACGGAAAACTTCCGTCCGCACATGTGACACATGATAACCTTCCAATGCTAGTAGTTGAATCAACTACGTTAGACATAACAATCTGTGAACTCCGGCTTGAATAATCATCAAACAACGTCCGGTCTATATGACGTTGGGGTAAGTAGCTGATTTTCATTTGAGGATAAATTTGCACTCAACCGAACATTATTAGATGACGGTTGAGTATATTTATTTAGTGAGGATTTGAACGGCGCTACATCCTGCTGTAGACTACTCACCAGCGGTGCACGTTCATGTTCATCAGTGACACGCGAAACTTGTACAGTTCTGCTTGATGAAGAGAGTGACACTGATGAAGTAAGCGGTGAACACTGGTTTGTAACATCTAGTAAGGGCCTTCTGGTTAATAGTTGGGGTGTGCTCATAGAAATATCATTTGATATTTGATTTTTGTCAATCCCATAAATTTGAGCGAGTTCGAATAGTGGATCATTACCCACATTCAATGCATGGGTGTTAAGATATGAAGCGACAAATGCACGAGGCCTATCTTTTGTGACACATTGACGATTTCGGTATTGACAATGTGTCGTTGGTCTAATAGGTAACCGCTCTCGCATAATTTTCATGCGAGCTGCTCTTCTTTCCGTGAATCCATTACCTCTTGACTAACATGATATATAATGAATAAAACAAATTACTCACTAATAATTACTGTTATAACATAATTATAAAATAATATTTATGTAATTATAAAAATGATATATAATATTTATGTAAAAATGATATATAATACTTATGTAATCTAACATATAGCCTATATGTGTTTCTAATACCATCTTTACTTTTTCGCATTTTGTTAATAACATGTAAGAAATCAAAAAAGTATGAGATACCTCGATATATTGTTGACGACAAATAGGAGATTAACACGTTCGGACAGATTCCTAAAAAACAAAATATAGAAAACTTTAAATACACAAATCACTGCATTCTTCAAAAATAATTGAATATTCAAACATGTTTGAACGAAAGGAACAACAAACCAATAGCATCAAATAATCAAATAATCAAATAATCAAATACAAAAGAATAATATATATATTATTTTTTAACTGTACATATGATTTTGTATAGAAGAAATCTATTCAAAACAATATTAAATTATTTAAATATTATCTAACTTTAGAACAACCAAAATTCGAGACACGAGCCAAGCCCAAACTATCCACCGTAACCCCTACTAAGTAATTACAAAAAATACTAAATAATAATCTATAAGTAATTTTTAAAAAATTAAGTCAATATACATAAAACTAATATGAACACAATATACATTATATATATTTTTGAATTCACATAGAAAAAATTATTATTTCTAAGAAAAATATTACATTTGTTTTTTACATCTACATAAAAAATGATATTTGATTATAAAAAATATAGAATAAATATACCAAATCTAGAAGAGAGATTAACGAATTCAATTTTCGTATTGCTTACAAAGTATTAGATATCATTGATGACTTATTATACAATTTATTTCTACATAAAAAATATGAAATAATTTATTTATTAAAATTTTAAAAATAAGGAAAAAATCAACCGCAATATGTAACCTTTAGTACAAAAATACATGAACTTGAAATCCTTTATAAAACATGAAATAGAAATAATAAATGCGAAAAGAATTACAGAAAAAACTTCAAAATATTATTTAATTATATTCCTTATTTAATTATATTTATGATAATATATATATATATATATATCAAAATAAATATTAAATTTTAATATATAAAAGTTACTAACATTTCAAAAATCATTGATATGAATAATAATTATAATTAGCCCATTTATTAAAATAAAAATTCATAATTGAGACAGCCCAACTTACAAATTATAAAACACCCTAAATACAACCCAACCCATTCCAAACTATTTTTACGCAAGCCCATAACCCAAGCCCACAACCAATTTCGGGTTGAGTTAAACCCAACCAAACCCACACCAATAGCCCAACCCAAAACCGAACCTAACCTACCTATATAAATACCCTCAGACTCCTTACCGACCTAAAACTCTAACCTAAACCTCACCCTCTCAATCCTTTCGCCGCTACTCGTTCTCAGCTAGGGTTCCATATCTGTTCTCGTTGTTGCACGAGATCGGTTAACTTTCCGAAACGTCCACCGTAATAGATCGCCGTAAATCATTGTTTTGGCCGCCAACTCCTGTTTTCCATCCTTAGTTTTCGTCGGTGAATCTGCCGCCTCCTTCATCGTATGCCTCTGTGCCTTCCGGTTTTCAGAAATCGGAGTTGTTTATGCGATTTCGACTTCGATCCAGAAGAATCCTCCATCATTTCAAAGGATTTCAACGAAAATCCTTACCCTGGACGGTACGACTTGATCTTTACTTTATCGATATTTTGTATATATTCATCTGGGAGTATGATTTCTGACACGGTTCTCATTTTTTTTTATTTTATGGACTCAACGTGATTGGATCTACAAATTGACCTAAGGGGACCGATTAACACGATCTAAGCGGTAAGTAAACGCGATTTGTTGGATTACTTTACTTTATTTACACTGTTTAATTTCTTCATCCTCACCCTAATCCATTTCATTGCTTCTGTTGTAGGACTACATGGTATACTTGGCTGTGGATCTTGCACCGTCCACTCAATCGATGCAATATTTTCATTTCTGACATCTTTTTCTTAGAAACCGATAAAAATCCATTTTTTTTGTTTCTAGGCTTTGTATTTTAAGTCCATACAATTAAACTTGGCATCTAACTTCGTTGGCGGATCAATCTATATCCGACCCGCGAACTATTATTTACTATGTTTCAAACAATGATATAAAATTGTTTTATCACAATTTAGTCAGCCATTTCCATCTATTTGGGTTTATACTCTTCATTGAATATGATAATATTTTTTGGGCTTTTTCATGTATTGAATACTGTTTGTTTTTAATTCTTCAATTCGTTTTGATAAGTTGATAAGAACCTGTTTCATTTGCATCCGAGATTTACATATGTACATATGCTTATTTTCTAACCTGTATAATTTACATATGGCTCCTCTATACATTTACATATGCTTATTTTCTAACAGAATCTGTTTCATTTGCATCCTACATTTATATATTTACATATGCTTATTTTCTAACCTGTGTATATTTACATATGGCTCCTCTATATATTTACATATGCTTATTTTGCTAACCTGTATATATTTTTCAAGAATCTGTTTCATTTACATCCTAGATTTACATGTGCATATTTTCTAACAATTTCATTGAAAATTATAGATTAAATATTTTGAATAATGAAAGCTCTGTTTCAATATAATTATTTACAAAATGATCAAATTTATACGCCAAACATTAACCATAAACCCTTATTCCTACAAGTTCATGAATGAGGCAAACAGACTCCAGCAAACAGATACAGGTGATTCTCGGCACTATTTTACAATTATAATTATAACTAATACTGCTATTTGATTTCATATATATTATTATCATGGAGTTACTGACTTATAGTTTTATTACTCACAGGACTTTAGGATGATATCAAACAGAACACGACAGGAGCAGTAATCAACAGTCAATAAAAGGTATGAAACAACACTCTTTGAAATACTATTTAGCAAGAAAACCTAAATATAAAATACTCACTTTGGTTGAACCTAAATAGAAAATACTCACCGGTTTTTGATAGCTTTTGATAATGTTGCCCTCCTTGCTTAATCTTTCCTCTGTAAAACCTATCCAATTTAAAACATGTGTTATAAAATTTTGATAGAATGTAAGCTTTACTCGATGTAATGGGGAACATGACTTGAAATACTTGAATTGAAGGAAGACTTACCAGTTTTGCTTTCCTGAATGATAAACCCTGATCAGTCCTTGCTTGCTATTGTATTCATCTGTTATAAGTTAACATGGTTCATGATATTCATGGAGAAACAATGAAATAATAAGCGGATATAGCATACCTAGGGGGTCATTCATATGAAGAATAAGTCTAAAATAAATCCTGTGTGTTGTAAATAGAGATTTGTGACTTTCCCGGTAATCTAGAAATTGTAGTGCACATAGGATTCCTAATATTTAGAGTCCTCGAATTCTAAAACAGAATCCCTAATACTATAGGATTCCTATAATTTAGAGTCCTCGAATTTTAAAACATATTATCGGTTTAATAATTTTAATGTGAATAATCTATAAAAGTTCAAGTCATGTTTCGAAATGCTAATTTCGACCCAATAACAGAATATTGAATGGGCTTTTTTTACAAAGTTGTGTTCAAATGGGCCTGTATTATTTTTGTTTTCATGTCGATCCACCATTTATAATTGTCCACATAACTTCCTAAAATCGAAGTGTGGGCCAGAATAATTTAACCCATTGGTCCATATTTATATCCTCACTAAATAAGTATTTACTTGTTAATTCTATTCGAACAAAAATGGACATTTCTGTATAGTGATCCAAATACATTTTTGTAAATCCATTTTTACTGTACATTTTTGTAAATACATTTTTTTAGATTTGACCAAAAGCATTTATGTATACTGATCCAAATTTTACTTAATCTGCCTTATAGGATTAATGGGCCAATAAAAATTCAGATTTTTCATAGCCAAATATTCCAACACCAGGTAATTTCTATTCTTTCTATCTTTATGCAATTTATTTTCAATAGCACAAATGTTCGCCCCTTAAGCATTTTGACTTATTGGGGTTAGGATTTGATGTAATTTATTATTTAATTTCTCTGGCGCTAGATCATCGTTTAGGGTACGCTCGCTTTATTGTTTGAGTCCAAAGCCACGCTAGTATAACGTTTTAGGGCACGATATATTTCTCCGATCTTTGGTTCATTCTAATTTGTGGACAACTGGTTTAACCTATAAAGTTCAAGTAGTCATATAAACATGGTTGAAGTAGTATTCAGAGTATTGATCGCCATCAATATTCCGAAGTAGGAGGCGGCAATTAATTATAGTACATTAGATAGCAACAATCATAGATAATAGTTTTACCAGAATAAACATTGAACACTAAGACCCTAATTGCAAGGATAACCCAACCCCTTATTCCTTACTAACACAAAAAAATAGAGCCTTCATTTACCATCCTTCAGCTGCCTCTTCATGATTTCAATCTCGGACTCCAAAGCCCCAACCTCTCCTCTAAGAAACATGTTCTCATCGAACACATCCTGACAACTTGTAATCTTTTTCCGCATGTCATCATAAGCATCTCGGAGTTCGATGTTCTCTTGCCACAAAATATCGCGCTCCTCCATTAGATGATGAACGGCTAGTTGGGCAACCTCCTTTTCGGACCTCTCCTGCTTCATATCTGAGAAGTTAACATCTTGAACTTCCATCTTAAAAAGGTATTTAATTCCTTTCATGGCTGATAGAGCGGCTGATTCATTAGCCGCCTTCCGTGTGCTGAAGCCTTCTTCTGAACTGAAAGCCCACGGATCTCCAAGCTCGTCCATCGTTACCATAATGACCGTGTACCACTTTCTCTCCGAGAGATGGTGCCTGAACCTTATCGTAGGAAGTTTTAGAAACTTCCTTAACCTGTTAAGCTCTGTTACGTAATCTATGGAGAAGTTCTCCATTTCTTTTTAAAAATGATGTTAAGTGGTTTAAGTGTTTTTGGCTCCTCTATATATAATAAACAAACCCTAAGGTTCAGATACGTATTTCTAAAATCACTATAGATTTCATAGACTCCTAAATAAACACTAAAATATCCTATTGATAGATTGTTATCTTCGTTGATTTTATATTGCAAAAGTGGTGTTACTTTTTATCTTGTTGGTAACGTAGGTATTTTTAGAATGATTGTTTTCATATAATGCATTACATAATTATCATAAATACTGATAGTTAAATTATTTAAAATCACTGTTTACCATATCATTCTTTTGTATTTCTTGAATGTATTGCCATATCATCATATTTCCGAAACTTTATTCAAATCAAAACAATTAACTTTTTTAAACATCAAGTTTATATATAGAAATTAATTTTACAATGTTTTTTTTTCATATAAAGTATATTATAATTATAATAAAACATGTTAGTTAAATAATTTAGAATCACTAATTTCTTTTGAAAAAATGTAGCATCTTCAAATTCATTTCTATCGAACATAGCAAAATTGTTCTTTAAATTGAGCATTTTTGTTTATTGCATGCTTATATTCTCCTTGTCATGATATAATCAAAACTGTATTCAAATAAAAAATTTAACGTTTTCAACTTCATTGTGGATGGCGAAAATATATTTAGAATGTTGTTTTATCAACAAATGTATTAAATAATTTTCATAAAATGTTTTAATTGAAATATTGTTTCATCATTAAAAAATGGAAAACATATTTCATTAGTTAAAATTCGTGGAACACATTTGTATTCTTTATTCAGAGGAAAAAAATTACAATCTTAAGATAAAAAGTTCGGTAAAGACAGTAGTATTCCGCCTTTCCGAGCCAACTACTTTTAACTTAGTTATTCAAATCACTAATCTCTGCCTCCAGTGCCAAATTGCGTTTTGTCAACTCTCTGATCTGTCGCTTAAGTTCGAACTTCTCTGCTACTGTTTCATTCAGTGTCTGTTCCAAATTCGTGTACTCTGTTTTCCAAAATTGAAGAGCTTCATAATTCACATCGTGAAGGGCCACATCGTGCATTACAGTCAAGTAATCAATTCCGGCTCTTGCGGCTCCCTCGTTGGCTTCTTTTCTTGTCCAGAATCCTCCTTGTGAAACAATTCCTATGGGTCGATCGTTTGGGGTCTGGCGTAGAAGAACCTTGCCCATAAAAAATCCACTGTCACTTAATTTGGGACAGTAAATTGGTCGCTCGTATTTCAGTTCTTTTGTTAGATCTGAAAGAACATCAACATTGCAAATCGAGAAATCGTGCATCTGCAAGGAAGATTAATTGTTGTTTTAAAGCAGTTAATGATGAATCATAAGAATTAGGTTGGTATAGTTGATACATACTGTCATTTGAGTAGTTGGACCTATTTGATGCGCGAGCTTGCGGGCTGTATTGGTAGTCGCTGAGTAGTTGATACTTTATATAAGGCTATACAAGAGTAGGAAGTGTATTTCGCGTAAAACACTTTTATTAATTAGATTTCGCATGTGAGATAATTATTATAACCAATTTGATGATCTGGAATAAAATATCCCATAACAAATCATATCCTAGATATCCTAGAACAAATCATATCCTAAATATCCTAGATATCCGAAAATAAAATATCCCAAAACAATTTCCTAAATATCCTAAATATCCCTAATATTCCAAAAATTAACCCGAAAATTAATGCTTTGTCGACCCATTAACCCGAAAATTAATCCTGCACCCTAGCACGCTTTGCAGCCGACCTTGTCACCATTGGAGGTGACGAATTCCTTTTTAGTGTTTCGTTTTCTTTCTTCAGTTCTCTAATCTCTGCTCTAAGATTCGAATTTTCTTCGCCAATCGCCAGCATCATGTCCAACATGTCGATGAAATCTAAACCCCTCTCTTCCATCAACTGGTAGTGCATGCCCCTGATATTCACTGTATGCACAGATTCGAGCCAGTCCAGACCTGCCTTCGCTGCACCCTCGTTGGCCTCTGTTCTTGTTGGATAGCTTCTGTACAAATGTATCAAGCGTGGAAGGGAATTTGGCTGTGGTTGTATAACCACAGATGATTCATAACCTCTATCGGACCTATGAGAACCATAGGTTGGCTTCTCAACACCCAGCTTTTTGGAGGTGTATAGGAGAACATCTTTGAATGAGATGTTCATATTAGTTTCGAATTTGTGAGTTCCTGTTTCGAATTTGTCAGTTCCTGTTTCGAATTTGTGAGTTCATGTTTCGAATTTGTTTAGTGTTATACATATTTATATAGTATGAGAGATCTTATCTATTTAGTAGGAGATAAAGTTTTCCGAAATTTTATAGGAGAGTATTTTACAGGATTATACATTCTCCTAACCGATCCATGAATCTATTAATTATTATCTGCATTATTATTACCGAAATTTATTAGGTGTTAAGGCTTACCGAAATTTAGTAGGTAATTAATTTAATTAACGCAGCAGAATGAGGATAAAATTTCACAATTGAAAAACAAAAGAAATATTAATATATCATTAGCGAAAAAAATCCTAAACTATTACTTCGTAAATCCGATCCTTGAATGAATCGATATCCATTATTATTATTCTAAAACGAAAAACATGGAATATGTTCACGCTTCTTCATCTCGGTTTGTAGTTGCGGAGTCTTCATTTATTTCTGTATGTTCATTGGTAGACGTCCCCAAAACTCTTTCTGGATTAAAAGCAAGAACACGTCGTGTTATCGCCATCCTTTCCACATTGTTCTCTTCACTGTATAGTCGTCTTCTGGCTCTTCTAACTGCAGCCCTTTGGTATCGCACCTCGTTTATCTGTATATTATATTCACATTAGTATGATATCTCGTATTCTATTAAGCGTTCACAATTTGAATATGAATAACCACCACGAACCTCTCTGTTAATAAACTCCAAACGACTGTTGAGAAGCCTGAACTCAAACAATAGTTGCTTAATTTGTTCTAATATGAAGATTCGCATCTGCTGCAGCGAATATTAACAACTGCAACATTGGTATTTATTATTTATACGCTTTTACGTAGATTGAACATACGATTGTAAATGAGAAATTACCTCTCTGTGGATCATTTCGATCTTGTTGTATAAAAGCTCATGCTTTGATCAACCAACTCGCTCGGCCGGCTTATGGAATGTTGAGATGCACCTTGTCATTGTTTTGTCTCACCTTTGATTGTTGTTGCTGTAGAGATGGGATCCGAAATGTTGTATTTATAGTAGAAAATTTAGGTCATCTAAAGGTTTCGAATTTCGTTTTTTTCCCGCTTTAGATTTTCAGTTCGAAATTTGATTCCAAAATTTAAAGTTTTGGAGGGAAATTTAAAGTTTCGAAATTTAATTATTGAATTTCGAATTTTAAGTTTTCTTGCGGATTTAAACGAATCATAAATAACAGATTGTATCCGGATTTGTTGCAACAGATTAGTTCATTTTCTATTACTTAACTGTCCTCATCCCTGATCTATAATTACGAAAAATGCCATTTCAATTATACTACATTCCTAAAATAAAGGGACACGTGTCGTCATGAGAATTCTCTAAAAAGGAAAAGATAAAAATATCCCTCTGTATGCTTCGCTTTTATAAATTAATAATAGATGATTAACGTTGTTAATTAATTTATTAAAATTTTAACAAACGTGTAATATTATTTATTATTTATAGTGGAGAACAGTGGACAGCAACAGGGTGACCTTTTCTTCGGTTTACCAAGCAAGGGAATGGCACGTGGGGGGAGGTGGGCTGGCCACAGAGATGTGGTGCTGTGCTAGCTAAAAAGTGGACAAACTACAATATACTACTATTAGGTTAAACATAATGTTTGTTCACAAAAAAAAAGGATTAAACATCATGTAAATAAAAGTTATCCTATTAAGATTGTAGCGTTTGTCATTTTGAGTTATCGGACAAATATTATTAATTGCTTTTTCGGAAAAATTTTCGTTATCAAATATCATCAATCAATCTTATCTTAATAATTACGGGATTGTCATTCTCCGATCTGTATACATGGCATGCTATTAGTGATGGACGTCACTTTTAATAATTACGGGATTGTCATTCTCGTAATTAATAATAACAACCCGTAATAACCGGTGATAAATCCAACCAATAATATCACGTCATGTATACAGATTGTCCATCTTAATCAATAATGCATAGGTGAGCCAAACTATCTCTTTCTTCACTCATTTAAATTTGAGAAGCATAAAAGTTTATCTATTTTGTTGTTTTCATGTGGGTAAATTGGTAAAAATATACATTTTCAACTTATCACCTTAATTATCACCTTAATCATAAGTCAAATTCTAGAATTTTTGTGAGAAAGGAGAGTACTGTATATACTAAGCACACTCATTCCTTATTATTACATCCATCCATGACTTCACCTAACCTTTAAATTCATTTTCTATGGCACTAAGTAGTACTCCCTCCGTCCGCAAAAGACTCTACCATTTGAATTTGTTGTTTCAAGGTTCAATGTTTGACTCAAATTTTAACAAAGATAAATAGTTTTTAAAAATTCAGAAAAAATATATTTATAAATTTTAGATTTCAAATTATGATACATATATGAAATATTTAATTTTCAGTGTCTAAACATTTGTAAAAAAAATCATAGATTAAATACTGTAAAACTGTCAAAACAAATGGTGGAGTCTTTTGCGGACGGAGGGAGTATTTCACAGAATGTCACTCCATTTTTTTTTCCGTACGAATATTTAAGATTTTAGTGTTGGAAGTGCTGACCTCTTGGGGCACACCAGTAGCTCAGTGCAGCGCGTAAGCCATGCACGAGCAACCGGCCGCCCATCGTCGTGTCCACAGCCCCTCCCTCCATCTGTTCTCACCATGCACACCTCCTCCTCCTATATAAGCACAAACAAATAATTAAACCCCATGAGTGAAGAAACACCACTGCAATAATCATGGAAAGTACTGATCAGCAACTAGTCGCCGACAAGTTCTCCGAGTTCCACACCACCTGGCTCACCAAGCTCAACGATCTCTTCCAGCGCCTCCTCAAAGCCTCCACCACCCCGACCGCCTCCGCCGAGCTGGAGCTCCAGGCTCTGATTTCGAGCTTTACATCGCATTTCAAAGAGTACTACACCGTGAAATGGGCGTTCGCTAGCCGGAGCGTGTTCCCGTTCTTCTGCCCCACCTGGCTAACGGATCTCGAGAATGCTTATTGTTGGGTCACCGGGTGGAAGCCCGGATTCGCGTTCCTCATCATCGACTCGATGAGGAAGAACGCGCAGCTGGAACTGACACCGGAGCAGGTGGGGCAGATCGAGTGGCTGAGAGGGAGTGTGAGGATGGAGGAAGAGAAGGTGGAGAGGGAGATGGAGAGGCAGCAGGTGGCGGTGGCGGACCGGAAGATGGTGGAGTTGGCCAGGAATTATCGGGAGGAGGAGGCGGGACAAATGGCGGTTGAAAGGGTCATGGCGGGGCTGGAGAGGGTCATGAGGTCCGCCGACTGCGTCCGGCTGAAGACAGTTAAAGGGGTTTTGGATGCTCTCAGTCCGTCGCAGGCGGTGGTGTTCTTGACGGCGGCGTGTATGTTTTGCATTCGGCTCAGGCAAATGGGGAAGATAATTCAAGCTCAAAAGACTGTTAGATCATAACATAGGTTATGTTTGGGAATTAGCTTTAATGTTAGAGGGTGAAAATGTCTTTTTGGTGGAATAGATGATCTAGATTATCAAATATTCTAAAACGAAGTAGTAATAGATTATCGTGTTGTAGTGTGTCAAGCAAGTCTAGTGAACTTTTAATTAGGTTGTTTTGGTTTCATCTCTTTGGAATTGGAAGAGGGAGCTAGTTGTATTTAAATTACCAACATGCAGTAATAGTATGAGAGGTATGGTGTTGTATTTTTGTCATTATTTATGTCCTTAAAACGTTACTTCAATTTTTTTTAAAGGTTTTTTAACTTAAAAATGTGTGAAACAGTTTTTTAAGAAATCTACTTATTAGAAGCTACTTCTTGTAAGCTAACTTATTAGAAGCTACTTCATTTTCTAAATGTAATGAATTTTTAAATGTAACAAACTATAGTAAGATTAAACATAGAAATATGTATAAATAAAAATCAATTATAGGAATAAACTCTTAGAGAAAAAAAGCAAACAAAAAAGAAAGAAATGAAAGAGGATGAAGTCGCGTTTTCATAGGGTATTCTCTTTTGGTCGCTGCCATATCATGCATCGCCTGCCCCATTCGTCCGCTGGTGTCGTGCACTCCTCTCTAGCTTTCCCACTGCGTGTTCCGTCCCAGTCTCTCGATTGCTTTCCGCCGTCGATCCTGGCTTCAGCTGTTCTCCGTCGCATCCAATTGCAGCCTCCGCCCCTGGCTTCGCTACTTTTGTTGACGGATTCAGTTGATCTCCGTCGCATCCAATTGCAGCCTCCGCCCCTGGCTTCGCTACTTTTGTTGACGGCTTCAGTTGATCTCCGTCGCATCCAATAGCGGCCTCCGTCCCTGGCTTCGCTACTTTCGTTACGCTGTTGAGCGCCTGATAACCGTTCCATGGACCACTACGTATTTAATGGGACTGACACTCTTAAACGTTTGACCGTTTCATGGCCCACTATGTATTTAATGGGGACGAGGGTAGATGGCAACTGCAATCAGTTAACTTTTCCGTTATTAATGGTAAGGGGCAACTCATTATCCGATCCATTACTTTTTAGCCCCGTTTTTTTCAGATTTGCCATTATCAACCATGTCACCAATAGTAGGAGGTTTGGTAGCGGGTTGCCCCTACCAACTGGCCACGTGGACACTTCCAGCTGACACAGCTGGTAGCTTCCCACCCCTACCAAACCCGCTACAATTGTTTTTTTACAATTAATTTTTTTTCTTTTGCAACAATTAATAAATTGGTAATAATATTGTAATTAATAATATTTATAATTTGGAATTAAAAGCACACAAAAAATAATTATAAATTAATTAAATGTAGAATTTACAATAGAAAACATCCAAAATCAAATAAATTTTACAACATTGTCACTACGTGAAGAAGACCAAGCTTACTGCGGCCCGTACTGCGATTTGGGCCGCAGTAAGCTCAAAGACGCAGTAAATTGACGCAGTTAGTGGTAGTAATGCGGCTAACGCCGCAGTAAGGCCGCGGTAAGGCCGCAGTAAGCTATTTTTTAGGATTCCTCCATCCGCCTCTTCCTTCATTTTTTGCATCTTCTTCAATCCTTCTTCTTCGTCTTCTTCATCATCGTCTCCTCCTCCTTCATCTTCTTCTTCTTTCTTTTCATCATCATCATCATCTTCTTCCGTTTTCTTCTTCTTTCTTTCTTTCTTTCTTTCTTTCTTCTTCTTCTTCTTCTTCTTCTTTCTTTCTTTCTTTCTTTCTTTCTTTCTTTCTTTCTTCTTCTTCTTCTTCTTCTTCTTCTTCTTCTTCTTTCTTTCTTCTTTCTCTTTTCCTTCTCCTTTCTGTTACCTCCCTTCTCCTTCTTCTTCGCCGCTCCATTGACGCCGTCGCCACCGCCACTTGCTCCGGTTTCTGGGTATTTCTGGGAAAAGGTGGATGAATCCGGATGAATTTCATCTAGATTCATCCACCTTTTTTTAATTATTGAAAACGGTTACTGCGGCCTTGTGCGTGGTGAGGCTGCAGTACGCGCCACGGCCTCAGCCGCAGTGAGCGTGATACTGCGGCCATTTTTACCGCGGCGTGCACTGCGGCCCTCGCCGCAGTAGCTACCGCGGGCCAACTGCGTTGAGGGCCGCAGTGAACGCCCTCCTCCCCACGTAGTGTGTCCCACGGGGGAGGGAAATCAAAACCATCATCCTGGTTCTCACGCGGTGGCGTCCGCTGCTCTGACTAGCCCCGTTAATGAATGCCTCAAACACTTCATTGCTCCTCAAGTCCTCGTTCGAGTCGTACATGAAGTTGCTCCTCAAGTATTCGTTTGAGCCGTACACGAAAGGCAAAGATTTGATGCAATCTGGAAATGCTAGCCCCTGCAAAAAGAGTATACGAAAATAAAAATCGATAGAAAAAAAGAGGTATAACAATCGAAAAGAATTAGGTATAGTTACTTTAACTTCTTCAGTTTGTAGCAACTAGTAATGTGTCAGGTTGAAACTAGCAAGGAAACATGCTTCAATAATAAGTAACAAGTAAAATAAGTGAAAGGCAACAACCAATCTTACATGAACATGCCTCTTTTGAACACAAGAGGGCAACAATAACATAGATGGATCTCTCACTAGAAATATGCTTTCAAAAAGAGAAAACATGAATTGAAACACGATGGCAGCCAACACAAGGTTAATACATGCTTTCTATCAACAAGATAACAACCACAATGTTTCTTCAAAACTAAAGGCCAGCCGAGACATTTAACAAACTTTATAATCAACAAGCTCAAGTATTAAAACTCTAAGAGAGTCCAAATAAACTCAAGTGAACAAAGACAACTCAAGTATAACCAAAGTAGACCAAAACATGGCTCAAAGGTAAAAGGTATAAAGAAGAGTTTCAAATAAGAGTCACCATTTCACTAAAAGAGTAACTAGTAAACCAACTTGGAAGTCAATAAAGGATAAGCATGAAATAAGACACAATCAAGTATCATGGTTCATGATATATATGGGCTCAAGGAAGTCATTTCAAACGCTGAAGTCATCGCTACGAGGACCTCCTCGTCGTATATACTATCAATACGAGGGTGCTCCCCATATAGTCATATTGGCGGGAAAGTACCATCTTGTCATGGGTATGGTCTTGACTGACAGACATGGGCAAAGCCTAATTCACACTCCAACTCCAAATCAAAGGACCACTCAAATAATGTCAGGTCAGCACTGTTTGGGAGATATGGCAGCCCCTAAAATCTGGGAGTCAGCAATCCCAGCAGGGAAAAGTCCTGACATCACCCTATCCCAGCATGGGAAAGTCCTGGTATCACCTTATAAGTGGGGTGATGCCAATCCAAAATAAGGTATTGGCTACACACTCACACCTCCCCCTTTTCTTCTACACCTAAAGGTTTTCCGTGTCTTGGGTCTTTCAGGTTTCAGTAGCAGCTCCATTCTAGCTTCCACCACCGCCTGATCGTCTGTAGGCTATCAGTTCAAGTATCATGGTTCATAACACAAGCATCGCAAGGTGAGAACATGAAATGGGTAGCAACATCTCTATGCACAAGCCAACATGATAAGAAAGTCCACCTAACCATTAACTAACTTACATGGCATCAACTAACCAATATGTATTAGGTCTACTAATCAACTTTCAAAGTAAGGAACATGCTTGCTCTAGAACTTACTAAAGAAACCCACAACTCACCTAGAAGGGCAGCGACTAGAACCTTATAAAAATAACCACTAAGATCAATGTAGATTAAAGGAAACTAAGAAACACAAGCAGACACGAGTTCGTGCAACCCAAACCAATAAGTCTGATTTCTTTAAGTAGATAAACTTAGATTAGGCAAGCTAACCGAAACTTCATGAATACTGATTAAGCTACATTAACTTGTATTCTTGGATGGAAATAAGTCCCAGCTCTAGTTCTAGCATAAAACAATTTCAACAGAGACTGCCCAATTTTAAGGAATTAACCTACTTACCAACTCATATAGCTTAAACAACCAAGGAAATAAAAAAGCAATCAACATACCAAATTCAGACATGCATTTACAATAAATCAAAGAGAAAGCAGAGAAGGATCGATCTCACCCTACTCTTTGGAAAACCGCCGCCACTACCCAGGATCCCCACATTCCGCCGTTGCGCAAGAATCTTCTTCATCACGCTCTTCACCGGCACGACTTGAAGCTTGAAAAGCTTCTTCCGTATTGCAGCAACCCAGCGTCACAAAGCACTTCTCCAAATCTCCTCCATGAACGACAATCACAGCCCGCCGGTCTCTAGATCTCCAGATCTCCGTATTGCGACCAGTTCACCCTCCAGCTGCGGGAAAATCGAGCTTCCAATCTCCGTCAAGAAGCTCTAACTATCAATCCCTCGCTCACTTGCTCTTGAATCAGATTTCATGCCCAACCTCAAGAAGAACGATCGAATCTACCATGAAGCTGAGCTCCTCCCCTCTCAAATCGATTATGAAATAAAATGATCAAGTTTATCCCCTTTCCGACGTGTTCATAGTCTTTTGATATATGATCTCCAAACCAATCCATCCACTTAGCAATTAGGTGCAATTCAACCCTTAACTTAATTCCTTGTTGCAAATAAATCCTTCCACTTGGCAGTTTGGTAGGGGGCAAGGTAGAGGGCTCAACGTTACCATTTTGGCAGGGGCAACCCTTCAGTATGCCCGCTACCAAAAATAGAAAAGTGACGCCAATGGTAGCAGGCTGCCCCTTCGCCCCGTCAAAGAGAATTTTTCGAGCTTGGTAACGGGTTTTGCGTTACTAAGCCCGTTACCAGGGTTCCTACAACTACGTAGTGTACCAAGCGGGTGCCTTGTTCATGCTTTTCTGCTGCTATGTCGGCGGCTGGCTATGGTACGGTTCCACCGTTGTTGGTCTCGATCTGAACAGCTCCAGCTCCCACCCGCGGTTCCCTCCAGTCTCATCCTTCCTCGTACCGCGGTGGTTTTGTTTGTTACCTTCAGTGCTCCATGATCGGTTGTGCAAGCATTTTCGCTCAGTGTCGTTGCTTATTTTGGGTCACCGCTGGCAGGTGGCAGTGTGGGGCCCTTTGCCATCGAGCGGGTTCTGATTAATTTCAATGGAGTCTTGTTTTGTCCATCGGCAAACCCGCCTCCGGTGTGATTTGAATGGTTGATCTTAGATGGTCTGTTCCTTTGCGATGCACTAGTAGTTTTATCTGAAGAGGCGGGGCTGAGTTCGGACTCGCCCAATACCAGGGATATGAGCGTGGAGTTGATGGGATGACAAGGTTGTGGGTCCACTTAGTTGATTCCGCCTTGTATCATTTTGACCATTTCCATACTTGTTTTCATTTTCATATTCGGATGGCCATTTTTGTTTTCTTTGCTTCGACTTTGGTAGCTTTTCTCTGGACCTCCTTTGCTATTTCGTGGGTTTGTTTTGCTTTTTGTTTGTGTTTTCTTTGCGTCTTATTGGAGCTATTACTTTTACAAGTTCTGTGGCTTGTACTCCTGAAAACACACCATGACACGTCGATACCATTTAGCTCACATGGAGCATTATGGGGTATCGTTAGCGTCATGACTAGCTATCATCTATTCGCCATGGTGATATTGTTGTTGCTTAGCCTCTTTAGGCAATTATAGGAGTGTTAAGGCATGGCAGTGAGGTGGATAAGAACTGCGAACAGCGGATAACCGACCATTTTTTTGCAGTTTTAACCATGATTAAAACTAGCAGGTTAGCGGTTACGGTTTTTTTACGAACCATTGGTCTAATGGTTGCGGATAACAGTAAGGGGGTATCCGACCACAGATAACCATGAACTGCGGTTTGGCGGGTAACCGTCAATCCATTATGTTACTAAGCCCACAACTCACCCAACGTACAATCCACCCAATCCCACAACTCACCAGGTCTAACAACCCAAGCCCAACCCAATCTATATGTTGGATTTGTGGATTTATAGATATTTGGATAACCTATAAACTAAGTATGTGTGGAGTCAAATTATGTGTAGATGCTGTATCCGTGGATATAGTTGCGAACTGCGGATATCCGTGGTTCGCGGTTGTGGATATGAACCTATAACCGTGATGCGTAAAACCGTGAATCGTGGATATAAAATAAAACTATGGTTCATGGTTGGCGGTTTCGGGGGAACCGCGAATTGACTGATCAGTTACCAATGTTTGTTTTGTAATTATTTATCATTAATAAAATGAGCATCTTTTGTTCAAAAAAAGCAAACAATTATAAAGGTAAATAGAAACAAAATATTTAAAGTAAAAAGAGACATATTAATTACGCCCACCGTCCCTAAAAAAATGCACATGTTGACTTTTACATTTTTATTTGATTTAAATTTTCATTAATAATATTTCGTTAAAAAATTCTTAAAGAATTATTTAGAAATTGGAATATTTATCATTTACATATGAATAATTTTGCATATTAAAAACAATATTGAAGAAAAAAATCATATATTAAATACTGGAAGGGAGTATATTTTAATATTTAAATGTTTTTTTTAGTTTTATTGTTTTTGTAGGAGAGGATAATCTGATTAATTGATAAATTGCAATGAAAACGGTTACTCAAAAAAGAAACTTTCATTCCGACAGGAAAGTAATCCTTGGTAATATTCATTGGTCTGCAATGATCATTAGGCACCACGATATATTAATATGCTAAGAGATAAAATTGTAAATCATATTTTTGAAAGGGGAAAGTGCACTCATGGTCCTATAACTTTAACTATTGTACCACTACGGTCATGCTTTAACTTTTTGTACTAATAAAGTCGTGTTTTAAGTTTTTTTGTCCATCTATGGTCATTTTCCGTCAATTGATCGTTAACTTTAACGGATTTGTGGGAAAAATGATAAAATCAGCAACTCAATTGTTTTAAATATTTACACCCCAAGTTTTAAACTAAACTATTTAGGCACTCCCTAACAGTTTTAAACTTAACACTTTAACCCAAATGTTTTAATTAAGCCCAACAACACCCAGGACACCGCTGGAAAATGTTTAGAACTAGAATTTATTTACATCCCAAGTTTTAAACTTAACCATTTGGGTGTTGTTGGGCTTAATTAAAACATTTGGATTAAAGTGTTAAGTTAAAAACTATTGGGGAGTGTCTAAATGGTTAAGTTTAAAACTATTGGTGTAAATAAATTTTTTTAAAATAATTGAGTTGCTGATTTTATCATTTTCCCCACAAATCTGTTAAAGTTAATGGTCACTGTATGGAAAAGGACCATGGATGAAGAAAAAACTTAAAAACAGGACTTTATTGGTACAAAGAGTTAAAATAAGACCGTAATAATAAAATAATTAAAGTTATAGGACCATTACTGTAATTTACCCATTTTTAAAAGGTCCCAAAATTACTCAAAACACTTTCAAACATTAGGATGGCCACTCTCCTTCGTAATGTGTCACGTGGCAGCCACTAGGACGCCACATGTTGTGAGTCCCATAGATTTGGACACATACATTTGGACACGTGTTACATGTAGTATTTAGCACACAACGCAAACCTTTGGATTTAATAGAGGGTGAAAAATCTTGTGTGGGGATGGGGGGCAACGTCGAATGTAACAGACAACTTTACTTTTAATGTCGAATGTAACAGATAACTTTTAATATTAATTTAATTTTAATTTATTTATATTATTTTTAATGAAAAATATCAAAAAAAAATACATATATATTTATAAAATTAAAATATCAAATTTTTAATTACATATAAAATTTTAAAATTTATAATTTGAATTGGTAAAAAAATAAAATTATAAATTAAATATTAAAAAATAAGTGTTACATATAAGGAGTACTTTGAATTTTAATATTGTCTGTTATTTAGCTTAAGAATGTATTACAAATTTTCTGACCACTGTTCTTCGAATAATTAGCATTTAGAAGCTAGTACTTTTGGATCTAACACAAAACCCTCTTACTCCCATAGTTAAAAGAACCGGACCGGACCGGCGGTCGGACCGGTTAAACGGTGAACCGGTTGCATGTTCAGTCCGGTTATTGGTTTGCATCACATTGGTCAAAAACTGGTCAAAATCAGGAAAAATCGAAAAAATCGGTCAAAACCAATTAAACCGAAACCAATTAAACCGGTGGTTCAACCAAAATGAGGTGAAAAAATTCAAATTTAATTTAAAAAAAAAAAACAAACTCAAATAAGGAAAAAAACTCAAATTTAATTGAGGAGTGAGAGTCAATATTAGGGTTTTATCTACTTAACTCTAAATCATCCACAAAGTTTTATTTTTTGTTCAAATAAACTCTTATATTCTTTACAATTATTACTTTAACCTTTCATCTTTTAAGTAAATAATAATAGTTCTTATTGATTCTTAAAAATATGCATTATTATATGAATTATTTTGTTGCAGTTCTATAAGGTTGGTACTTTATTAATAATTTATAATAATATAAAAGTAACGGTCCAACCACTGGTTCAACCGATTCGACCGATTAAACCTTGAACCACTAACTTTACGGTTCAATGACCAGTTCGTTTTTTTAACCATGCTTACTCCTGGTATTGTTTCTCTTCATATATACTTCATCTACTAAATTTGCCACACCTCCACCATTGCAACACCTTCGCCACTCCATCACCCATCTCCTAAATTTGGTCAACACAAATCCTCACCACACTATACCGCGATAGAGGGAGGTGATGGCTAGGATGATAATTCTGAAGAATTTTAGGGTAATTTAGATAAAAATGAAAAGGTAGGGATCTAGCTAGGTATCATTAATCGATATTCAATGTGTAGGGGTGTACATCGGGTCGGGTGAGGGTGGTTCGGGCTCGGGTCGGCCTGAACCCAAAATTTTGGAACACTTGTATGTTGATCCAAACTCAGCCCAAACGTAAGTTTGGGTTAGGTCAACCCGAACTTTTCGTGTTAGGGTCGAGTTGACCCACACTACGTTGGGAGGACGAATTTCACTGCGACTTTTACTGCAGTTAAGGCCGCAGTGAACGACTCCCCGCAGTAAACAGGAACTCGGCGGTGGTAGTAATATTTACTGCGGTCTAAACCGCAGCGAGACCTCATGGGCCACATGCCCTACTTACCACCATCCCTACTGCGGCCTCGTACTGCGGATGAGACCGCAGTAGGTTCGTCTATATATATACTCCCCCACTTCTTTCCAACACTTCGCAATTTTTTTTTCATATCCTCTCATCTCTCAACTATTACACAAAATATCATCTCTAAATCTGAGTAGAAGCTGTGGTGCCATCAACTTTAGGTGTATTACTAAGGTAATAAATATTTTATGCATTTATTTATGGTTACATAGTTTTTCATTCAATTTAATTCATGAATTGGTAATTTTATTTTCTTTTTAAGTAATGTAATTAAATTAGTTGAGCTATAGTTCCTGTCTATGAAAACTTGTAAAAATATATTTTTACACTGTATTTCAAAGTTTTGAAATAACGTTATAAAATAATATATTGTACAGAGTTTTCATGGATTGTCCAAGTTGAACAGTTTGTAAAAGTTTACTACTAAACTTGTATGGTTGTGTATGTAAAACAAATCGGATTATATAAATTTCGGTTGCATTTCTTAGTCTTGTTCCACGTTATACCTGTTATGAGAGTTATATTCCAGAAAAATGGTAGTGTGGAACTAAGGCGAAATGCTGCCGAAATTTATGTAATTACAGTTTTACATACACAACCATAAAAGTTTCTTTACTAATAGTACTTTTATGAATAGGATATGATCCATGCACCCTGGATTAGAAAAAAAAATGATATAAATATTTATATATGAATGTGTTCAGTAATTAAGAACTTTTGAGGTTTTTTATAATATATAATTAATTGTCATGTTTGTTATTGTTTTTATTGATGAATGAATAGGAAAGACCATAAATAATCGAAAGACGTGATTGGATTTATCAGCGCTTTGAGGATGAGACTCACTATATAAGTGAAAGATTTTGGACTAGGCTTCAAGGTTTTATGGATTATGTTTTTTTGTTGCTAAATCAAATGGAGAAGAATTGGTTAAATGCCCGTGTAAAAAGTGTAAAAATAGATACTATTATGATCGAATAACAATTGACAATCATTTACTATTAGACGGATTGAAACCCAATTATCATGTGTGGGATTGTAAATGTGAACGACCCGAGATCAGTCCATGTGTTTATCGAGGTTATTGATTTGATGAACTAATGTCAACATCAATGAATCTTGCAACTACGAGTACTGCACTTAATTCTTCAGAGGGTAACCAAGAACAAACGACTTATGAAGAAATGGTTCTTGATGATTTTGGGTTTCATGAGCACTATAATAATTTTGAAGATGATCAGAATAATGACGATGAGGAGGTTCCAGTGCCCGAAGTGCCAAACAAAAGAGCACAAAAGTTTTTCCAACTAATGCGTCAAAAGCTTTATATGAAGATTGTGTTGATAAGTACACCAAATTATCGGTGTTATCCAAGTTGTTGAGTATGAAAAGTCAACACAACTTATTAGATGCCTTTTTCTCAGAGATGATCGGATATATATCAATGAAAAATTACCCGGAGGAAACTCGTTGCCAACGAGCATGTGTAGTACAAAAGGTATGTTGAAGGAGTTGGGATTACCGTACAGAAAAATTCACGCTTGCGAAAATAATTGTATGTTGTTCTACGATAGCTTCAGCAAGTTATTGAATTGTAGAGTGTGTGGAGCGGATAGGTATGAAGGGTGTGATCCGGGTAAGAAACCGAAACCTAAAAAGGTTTTACGATACTTACCAATTACTGAGCGGCTACAACGACTTTACCAGTCGTCTAAAACCGCAGAATTCATGACATATCATATTAGAGCAAGTGGAAATGTATCTGACACTATTGAACATCCATCTCAAGGCGAGGCATGGAAACACGTCAACGAACATTATCCTGATTTCGCACAAGAGTACCGAAGCGTACGATTGTAGTGAAGTACTGATGACTTTAACCCGTTGTCCGAAACAGGACAATCTTATTCGATGTGGCCGATACTCATTGTTGTTTATAACCTGCCGCCTGATTTATGCATGAAGGAGTCGTACACTTTCATGCCTCTGCCAATTCCAGGTCCTCGATCTCCTGGTCGTAACATTGATGTGTTTCTACATCCACTGATTGAGGAGTTACAAGTTTTATGGAATACAGGAGTGGAAATTTGGGATGCGCACCATAATCAGAACTTTGTTATGCTAGCATGTTTGCTTTGGATGATAAGTGATTTTCTGGTGTACGGAATTCTATCGAGCTGGAGTACGCATGGAAGACTTGCATGCCCATACTGCATGAGTGATGTTAATAGTTTTCAGTTGAAGCATGGACGAAAAACCAGTTGGTGGGGTTGTCATAGGAGATTTTTACTACGTCGGCATGCTCTCCATAACAATACCGAATCTTGGGGAGAAACTGATTGTAGACATTTGTGTATGTATAAGTTAGGTCATGAGATCTTAAGGGATCTTAATAAGATTGTATTCCCAAAATTCGGAACACCGTGGGACAAAATGAGGGTTGATAAGTTTGGTGATGAGCACAATTGGGTAAAGAAATCAATTTTCTTGGAGTTGTCGTATTGGGCAGACTTGAAAGTACGACACTGTCTGGATGTTATGCATATTATTGAAAAAAATTGTTTTGATAACATTTTCTACACAGTTTTGAACATGAAAGGGAAAACTAAGGATAATGCACAGTCGAGACGCGATTTACAGGAGTTAAATATCCGTGATGAAATGCATTTGAGCATTGGACAGAATGGGAAACCATTTCAACTGAAGGCATTATACACGTTAAATGATGATCAAATTGCGATGATTTGCAATTGGTTGAAGCATATTGTTAAACTTCTCGATGGGTATGCATCTAACATTGGCAGGTGTGTCAATACATCAAATAATACATTTTACAATATGAAAACCCATGATTGTCATGTGTTCATGCAAAAGCTGCTGCCCGTTACAATACGTGGTTATATTCCTGACGACATTTGGATGAGAATTGCAGAATTCTGTAAATTCTTTAGGCTACTGTGTTCTAAGGATATTCAGTTGGACGATGTGGAGAAGCTTGATGAATTAATCATCGTAACACTGTGCAAGTTGGAAAAGATCTTCCCTTCATCATTCTTTGATTCTATTGAACATCTTACTATGTATCTACCTTGGCACCTTCGAACTTGTGGACCTGTCGGATATTGATGGATGTTTCCTTTCGAACGGAATATGAAGAAGTTGAAAACAAAATGTGAGAACAAAAAATTTTTAGAAGGCTCGATCATTGAAAGTTTTTGATACAGGAGATAGCATTTTTTGTGAGCATTACATGGAAGATAATCAAGGAACACGGGTGAACCCTCACATACGGAACGAAATTAATTTTCCTACACTTGTTAGTGATTCGGGACTATCAATTTTCAATCATCCAATAAAAACTTTTGGTAAGGCTCGGGCTCGAGAATTGTCTATTGAAGAATTAAATCATGTCAAAACATACATTCTTCAGAATTGTCGAGAGGTGGAACAATTTATAATTCGATTTAACAAGTTATCCCGCAATCGGTTTCCAGAAATGAACGATGATGCCGTGGACAACTTAAGACTGACAGAGTTTGCACGATGGTTCAAGAATGTGGTTAGTTGTGTTTATTTATTTATTTGTTATCTTAATCACAACGAAATTTATCATGTTAATTATCGATTATGTATAGGCCGTCGCAAATCAAGCAGTGCTCTCACAAGCACTATATGACCTGGCATGCGGTCCTAGAATGAGGGCTAAATTGTTCCCAAGCGTATATGTTAATGGTACAGGTTTCACACAAAACAACATGGTGAAAATAAAATGACAACTAATTGAGGCGTCTGCGTCCTGGGGGACACAAATGCGCAAGACTATTTGGATTTCTGTGGCTGATTGACGAAATTCTTGTCCTTCAGTACAGGAACAATAGTCTTACAGTCTTCAAGGGTACGTGGTTTTCTACCAATAAAGGCATCTGTACCGATAAAATTTCAGGGATCACCGATGTTGACTACACATCCCGACTATATCCGGATGATCCGTTCATTCTTGCAAGCCAGACCCAACAAGTGGTATACGTCGAATATCCTTTAAAGCGTCGTGATCTAAAAAACTTTTGGATAGTTTTCAAAACGAAACCTCGACGATTTAAGGACGCATTGTTGATAATGTAAGTGTCACTGTAATCAATGCAGACCCAGACGAGATAGGTACGAAACATCTTTCACAAGAATCGACGACACTTGTTGAAACCATACGACCGACCCCTGATGCAAGTATGTCATTATTAGATCATCGTGCACATTTTGATATTGTTGAATTGGATAACGATGTGGAAGATCAACTGCTGTATGACGATGAAGATGATGTTCCGGTGGATTTGTAGTTGAATGTATCTTATTTGAATTTGTAATTTAGAAAGATATTTGGACTAAATTTCAAATTCTGAAAAATGTTAGGGCTAAATTACAAATTTGAAAGATATTTGGGCGAAATTGCAATTTTTTGCCGCATTATAGTGGGGCCACAATATCCAAACACATATTAAATATGGGGGGAAATGAAAAGTTTGAAATTGGATGTTTGCTGGGCTTCACTGCGACCTCACCACGGACTAGCCGCAGTGAGGCTCCTGGGCTGGGCCTTACTGTTGCAATTTGCGCAGTGAGTCCCAAGCCCAGGAGCTTGCGGCTACTGCCTCAGTAAGGTCGTAGTGAGGCAGTTTAAACTGCAACTTCGTCTGCCTCCTCCCGATCGTCTCTCCCTCTCCCTCTCCCTCTCCCTCTCCCTCTCCCTCCCTCTCCGTCACCTCTGTCCCTCTCCGTCGCCGCCGCAACCGACACATCCCTTCCTCTCCATCGTCGTCGCCGCAACCGACGCGTCCCTTACTGCAACAGGTAAGTTTTTTTTCCAATTGTTTCGGTTTGTTTTTGAGTTTTTAGGGTGTTTATGAGTTTGTTGTGGAATTAGTTTTTAGAATATTTGTTGTGAATATTTGATGAATATGAAGTTTGTTGTGGATATTAGTTTTTAGAATATTTGTTGTGAATATTTGATGAATATGAAATTTGTTGTGGAATTAGTTTTTAGAATACGTGAATATTTGATGAATATGAAATTTTTTGTTGATATTTTTTGTGAATTTTGGATTTTTTAAAAAAGTTTGGGGTTGAAATGGAAATTTTTAACCAAATGCATGTTTTGGGCTACCATTGCAAAATTTTCAATACTTCGTGGCTTAATTGTAATTTTCAAAGACTTTTGGGTTGAAAAGGAAAATTTGAAGATGTTTTGGGTAATTTGCAAAATTTACAAAACTTTTCAAATTACAAAACTTTCAATTTTAAAATGAAAATTTTAATCAAATGCATGTTTTGGGCTACCATTGCAAAATTTTCAAAACTTCGTGGCTTAATTGATATTTTGTGCCTTAATTGCAATTTTCAAAAGTTTTTTTGGATTAACTGACATTTTTTGAATGCTTCGAGGTATGGCGGACGCACCATCCAGTAGTGGTGAGCGCCAAGATCAGTCAGGCTCGGGTTCACGTGGGAGATCATTCTCTCGCGCTAGGCGTGGTGGCGGCTCTCACACATTGAGCCGTCGCGCACCGTCGAAGACACCAGAGACTACCGATTCGGTGGATCAGCAGCTGCCTCCTCATCATGCCGATGCACCACCTGCCCAGTGCCGACATACAGCAGCACCTCTCGCGCCTCCTCTTCCGCCGCCTGAAAGGGGTCCTGATGGTAGATTGGTCGCTCACATCGGACAGCAATGACGGAACTACTCTTTGACAGGGGGAGGCTGCTGCCACCCCCATTAATTGGAGGGGTATAGTGTATATAGTATATAATATTAGGATTAATGTAATAATTTATCCATTAGCCTCCTCTACTCAACCCAATAAAATTAAAGCTCAATAAAAATTAAAATTCAACCCAACCCAATCCAATTTCATACATTATTAACTCATCCATAACTAAATCCAAATACAACCATGTATTTAAATGTTCTATTTTTTTCCACACTCCCCACCATTACTTCTTCACTTTGTGAAAATCAATTGAAAGTGTCATCCCACAAAATTATTCAATTATGTCCAAACTCCAATCCAAGTGTTTTGGACTTTTTCTAAAGTGCACAAAAGCATACTGCACCTGTTTTCAAATAATTATGCATTTTGACTTTTCTATTTCAAAGTTCAATCTTTGACTAAAATTTTAATAAAGATAAAAAATTAAAAATTTATAAAATATACATTTAGAAATTTTATACTTCAAATTATGATATGTATATAAATTATTAACTTTAAATATCTAAACATACATTTAGAAATTGATTGTTTTTTATGGGGGAACAATCAATTTAAAATTAATAATTTAATTATTCTTTACTCTCCCAATAGAATTTAAAAATACTCCATCCGTCCCCAAATAATTCTACACTTTATTTTTGTTGTTTTACAGTATTTAATCTATGATTTTTTTCATGATTGTTTAGATATTTAAAGATAATTATTTAAATTGATTTTTTAAATACTCCATTCGCGTAAACTTTTAGAAATATCAAAGAATGTCATGTTGAGTTTTGAGTATTTTATACATGTATTACTTTGTGATATTTGTGTAAAATTTAGAGTATATTTTTGTAATACTTGTTTTGGTTCCGTCACTCGTGATTGACTTATTATATACTCCCCCATCCCTTTATTAGTGCAACATTTTGACATTCGATATCCATTTAAATTTAATTAATCTACATTAAATTATTTAGAAACTAGACAAATTAAATTATTATTTGATAAAATTTGTAAATTTATATCTAAAAATATTAGAGAAATAAAATATACTATATTGAAAGATGGAAAACCAAAAGTTACAATAAAAAGAGCGAAGCTAATATTAAGCTACACACCTACCTAGCCCCCCCAATCTCAAATTTCTGGTTCCGTCACTGTCGGACAGTAAGTCTTTTAAGTTTTCATAAATTTATTAATTTTGATATTTTATTTCAGCATATAATTATAAATTAATTACCATATTTCAATTCTTATGCAGTTTGAAGCAACAAACATCGGGGGTGCCAAAAGCGATCGGTGCAATCGTTGCAAGCAAGTTCAAAGGCTTCCCGCCTACATACACCGACCTCCCAGCGGATGAGCAAGCCGACTATGCCAATCAATTCGCGGTAATACAAATACTAATTATTTCACTATTTCTATATACTTTTTAACTAATTCTATTCATGGATGGATCACAAATTTCTGGAAAAGCTCAGTTCCCGATTCACGGAATTCTACCGAAACACCCAAGACAACATCCGAGATTGGGCCCAGAGAAGACATTCATTGGATCGTCAGACTACAAATTACATGGACTGGCTCGACATGCCTCCGCAAAGGATAGACCCTGCAAAGTGGAAGCTGCTACTAGAGCATTACTGCAGTGAAGAGTTCAAGGTGAACTCCGTCCGGAACAAGAAAAATGTCAAGAGTGAAAAAATGTCCAAAATTCAAGTCGCATGACAACAAGTCAAAATGACTATTTATGAAGAAATGGTAACTTTTAAAAAATATTTATGTATAATTATGTATGTATAAGTGGTATTTTTGAATGTCTAACATATTTTAATTTACAGTGCAAAAAGGCGGGACAGAGGCTGCGGGTGGACCAGTTTGGGGAGGATTGGTTGGGTAAGGAAAATGCGACCTTGGTAAGTTTAAGTAGTTTCTCAATCATTTATATATTTAAATTATTCAATTTATTATTCATTAACATAAATGTCTTCATCTTAACTAGGAGGAGTACAAGAAACGCTTGATTGAGAAGTATAGGGAGGACGGGCCGTTCCCCGATATCGATGAGGGCGATGGGTCGGTGTCCCGTCCTAGCTTCCTCAGCCCGAGCTGTTCGAGCAACCTCGGGCGTCGCAGGTAATAAAATTAAACTTTTATCAATTCCATACCTTTACAGTACCTTGACAATTCATCATTATAAGTATAACCTTTTCAAAATGAAATTTTGATTTCAGCGCGAGATTGACCTAGAGGAGCAACATCTAAGGGACATGGATGATGTTATGAACCACCGTTCCAATTGCTTAGTAAAGCAGATTATAAACCGATGAACGACGATTCATAACCTTCAGGATCTTTCTTTTATAAAACTAAGTTTTGAAATTAATAAGAAATAAATAAGTTTCTTATTAAACTTACAAACTTTACGTGTATACATGTATTTACAAGTTTAAAGGAAAGAAGAAGAAAGGGTAAAATTTGTGAAATCCAAATCCTTTCTTGTGCAGCTTTCTTGATCCTCAAGTTTCAAGTCCATTGAACAGTTGAATAGATTCAGGAACTGGTACCAACAAGCTATAAGATTTATTTGTGGCTCGCACTACGTAGAGAAGGCAGGCCTCACTGCGGCCCAACGCGCAGTTGGCCCGTGGTACCAACTGCGGCGAGGGCCGCAGTTGAAATGTCGGCAGTTTTGGTCTCACTGCGGCTGAGGCCGTGGTACTTACTGCGGCCTCACTGCGGTGTATGCCGCAGTAGGCCTGACAGCAGCTGTCAGCCGTTTTGGCGGCGTCGCCAATCAGTACTGTGGCCATCACTGCGTCTTTGGCCGCAGTACAAAGAATTTTTTCTGAAAAAAATAATTTGTTATAAATATTTAGTAACTATTATTTAAATTAGTAAATGAACATATAATAATAATGTTAATTAATTAAGAAAGTAATTATTAATTGAAATAAATATAAATTGAATGTATTTTGAATATAATTAACCGGTTACATCCTAAAATTATTTACAGTAATTCTAATTCTAATTGTTCGGAGGACGCTGTTGTAGAAAATCGTCAAAATCCTGATCTTCCATATTGAGGAAGTTGCTAAAAAAGTTGATCCGGCCGGTCTGCTGGTCCGATGTCCGCGGCGGCTCCGGGTGATATTCATCTCGGGCGAAGTGGAGGGTGAGGTCGGGATTCGGAGAAGGTGGCCTCGGAGGATGCTCGTGACGTGGGGCGTGCGAGGGAGGCCGGGATGGTCCGGCGACAAAAGTCTCTGGCACGTCGGAGAGTCGGACATGTCCCCAGCTGCGTAACGCCGACCAGATCTTTGCGATCGCCGCTTCCGTCGAATCGTCATCTCGTATGCCGGGCTTCCACCTCGGCTGCCACCTCGGCTGCCACCGGGCTGCAACGTCTGTCTGCGCCGAGCGGCGTTGTCCTCGAGTGGCGACCACCGCATCGAGGTCGCTGATCTCATCCATGTCCCTCCGATCTTTGCTCCTCCGTGTCGATCTCGCTGAAATCAAAATTACGTTTTGAAAATGTTATACTTATAATGAAATGATGAATTGTCAATGTCTTGTAAAGGTATGAAAGTGGTAAAAGTTCAATTTTATTACTGCGGCGGCCGAGGTTGCTCGAGCAGCTCGGGCTGAGAAAGGCTGAGGCGGGACACCGACCCATCGCCCTCGCGTGGCGGGCCCAAGACATCCGTGTAGATGTCCTCATCAATATCGGGGAACGGCCCGTCCGCCCCATACTTCTCGATCAAGCGCTTCTTGTACTCCTCCTAGTTAAGATTAAGAAAATTTGTGTTAATGAATAATAAATTGAATACTTTAAACATATAAATGATTAAAAAACAACCAAAACTTACCAAGGCCGCATTTTCCTTGCCCAGCCAGTCCTCCCCGAACTGGTCCACCCGCAGCCACTGTCCCGCCTTCTCGCACTGCCAATTAAAATATGTTAGGTATTTAGAAGTTTCTTTATACATACGTAATTATGTATAAATTTTTTGAAAAAACTTACCATCTCCTCATAAATTGTCGCCTTTGACTTGTTGCCATGCGACTTGAAGACTAGTCGTTTGTCGCTCTTGGCATTTCTCTTGTTCCGCGCGGAGTTGACCTTGAACTCCGCGCTGCGTAATACTCGAGCGGCGGCTTCCGGTTCGCGGTTCTATCCTCGGCGGAGGCATGTCCATCCACTCCATGTAGTTGGGAGCCTCGCGATCGAGGGACATCTCTTCCGGGCCCAATCCCGGATATTGTCACTGGTGTTCGGTAGAACTCCATGCGAACCGGGAATGGAGCTTCTCCAGAATTTGTTATCCGTCCACGAATCTGCTCATGTTCGAAAAAACATCAAAACGTTGAAAGTTATAGAATTAGTTTTAAAAAAGTATAAAGAAATATATAGTGCAATAACTAGTATTTGTATTACCGAGAATCTGTGGACGTAGTCGGCCTGCTCATCCGCGGGGAGGTCGGAGTACGTAGGCGGGAAGCCTTTGAACTTGTTGGCGACGATCGCCCCGATCGCCTTGGGCACGCCCGACGTCTGTTGTTTCAAACTGCATAAGAGTTGAATGTTACATGCAGAAATAAAATACTAAAATTAGTAAATTTATGAAAACTTAAAATTTAAAACTTACTGGCCGATGTGAGCGACCAACCTCCCATCAGGACCCCTCTCGGGCGGGGGAAGAGGAGGCGCGGGAGGTCCTGCTGTACGTCGGCGCTGGGCAGGTCGAGCATCGGAATGTGTAGTCGGGATCGGCTGCTCCACCGATTCGGCGAGCTCCGGTGTCTGGGACGACGGTCCAGGGCGGCTCGATGTGCGAGAGCCGCCACCATGCCTCCCGCGTGAGCCCGAGCCACGTGAACCCGAGCCACGTGAACCCGAGCCTGTCGACGTATCCTGGGTACGGGATGGTGTGTCCGCCATACCTCGAACCATTCAAAAATTCACTAATTTAACTAATTTAATTAATTTCACTAATTTGTCTAATTTAATTAATTTCAATTAATTTGTCTAATTTAATTAATTTCTCTAATTGCACTAATTTAACTAATTTCAACTAATTTAGTTAAATTCACTAATTTTACTAATTCATTAATTTCAAATAATTCACTAATTTCATTTAATTTGTCTAATTTAATTAATTTCACTAATTGCACTAATTTAACTAATTTCAACTAGTTTAGTTAAATTCACTAATTTCACTAATTCATTAAATTCAACTAATCCACAAAATACACTAATTTAACTAATTCACTAATTTCACTAATTTCACTAATTTCAATAATTCATTAATTCACAAAATTCTCAAATAATATCAAATAATTTCAAATAATTCACAAAATCCTCAACTAATCTCAAATAATTCCATAAAATTCTTAAATCCACAAAACTCACAAACTAACCTATTCCACAAAACTCCAACTAATCTCAACTAATTCCAACTGATTTAAACTAATTTCCACTCAAAAATTCAAAAACACAAATCAATGAAACAAACTCAAAAAACTCAAAAACTAACCGTGGAATTCGAAAATAAAACTCACCTGGGGCAAGGGGAGGCTGCGGCGGTGACGAGCCCAAGCGGTTGCGACGGCTTCGACGGCTTCGACGGCGGTGAGGGACGGTGGTTTTTTGGAGGAGAGGGAGATGAACCGAGAGGAAATGCGAAGAAGAAGACGTTTGACTTTTAATCTCGATCACTGCGGCCTCATCATGCGGCAATCGCCGCGATGGCGTAAATGGCTGGGCCTCACTGCGCACGACGCCGCAGTAAGGCCCAACCCATTTGTCTCACTGCGGTTGGGCCATAGTGAGGCCGCAGTGAAGCCCACAAACAGCCAATTTCGACATTTTCGTTTCCCCCAAATTAATTATGCAGTTGGATATTGTGGGGCCCACGTAAATTCGGCAAAAACTTACAATTTAGCCCAAACATCTTTGGAACTTACAGTTTAGTACAGATATCCTCCGAGAGTACAAATTCAAATAGGAGATATTCTACTACAAATCCACATGAACGTCATCGTCATCGTCATACGCCTGGTAATTTTCTACATCGTTATGCACTTCAACTATATCGGTATGGGCACGGTGATCTAGTAATGACATATTTTCATCAGGGGCCGGTCGTATGGTTTCACCAAGTGTTGTCGATTCTTGTAAAGGATGTTCCGTACCAATCTCGTCTGGGTCTGCATCGATTACAGTGGCACTTGCATTATCAACAATTTCGTCCCTAAATCGGCGGGGTTTCGTTTTGAAAACTGTCCACCAGTTTTTCAGGTCACGACGCTTTGAAGGATATTCGGCGTATACCACTTGTTGGGCCTGGCTTGCAAGAATGAATGGATCATCAGGATATTGTCGGGATGTGTAGTCGACATCGATGATCCCTGAAATTGTATCGGTGCGGATGCCTTTAGTGGTCGAAAACCACGTACCCTTGAAGACTGTAAGACTATTGTTCATGTACTGAAGAACAAGAATTTCGTCAATCCAGCCATAGAAATCCAAATAGTCCTGCGTATTTGTGTCCCCGAGCAGACGCCCCAATTCGCGATCCTTTTAGTTTCACCATGTTGTTTTGTGTGAAACCTGTACCCATTAACATAGACACCTGGAAACGATTTAGCCCTCATTCTAGGACCGCACACCAGGTCATATAGTGCTTGTGGGAGGGCTGCCTGATTTGCGTCGGCCTATACAGAATTACTAGTCAACATATAAATTTCGTTCCGATTAAGATCGCAACAAATAAATAAGTAAATAAATGAGTAAATAAATAAACACAAACTAACCACATTCTTGAACCAACGTGCGAACTCTCACTACGTGGGGAGGAGAGGCCTCACTGCGGCCTCAGGCGCAGTTGGCCCGTAGTACCAACTGCGGCGACGGCCGCAGTGAGTGCCGCGGTAAAAATGTCCGCAGTTTCGAACTCACTGCGACGTCGGCCGCGGTACGTACTGCGGTCTCACTGCGGCCATGGCCGCAGTAACCAATTTGAATAATTAAAAAAAAAAGTGGACGAATCCGGATGAATGTTCATCCGGATTCGTCCAATGAAACCCAGAAAATTCGAAGAAGAAGAAGAAGAAGAAGAAGAAGAAGAAGAAGAAGAAGAAGAAGAAGAAGAAGAAGAAGAAGAAGAAGAAGAAGAAGAAGAAACATAAAAGAAAAACAGAGGAAGAAGAAGAATTCGAAGAAGAAAAAGAAGAAGAATTCAAGAAGAGAAAGAAGAAGAAACAGAAGAAGAAGAATTCGAAGAAGAAGAAGAAGAAGAAGAAGAAGAAGAAGAAATAGAAGAAGAAGAAAAAAAGGAAGAAGAAACAGAAGAAGAAGAATTCGAAGAAGAAGAAGAAACTAAAGAAGAAGAAGAAGAAGAAGAAGAAGAAACAGAGGAAGAACAAGATGAAGAAGAAGAAGAACAAGAGGAAGAACAAGATGAAGAAGAAGAAGAACAAGAGGAAGAACGAAGAAAATGAAGAAGAATGGTGCGGCGGATGAAGAGAAAGGGGAGTTTTAACCCTAAAAAAAAAATTTACTGCGGCCTTGGCCGCAGTAAATCTTACTGCGCAAATTTACTGCGGCCTTACTGCGGCCAAGGCCGCAGTAAATCTTACTGCGCCAGCAACTGGGCCATTTACTGCGTAAATGGGCTTACTGCGGCCCAAACCGCATGCAGGGCCGCATGATAAGAAATGTCTTCCCACGTAGTGTCGTAAGTTGTCCACAGCATCATCGTTCATTTCTGGGAACCGGTTGCGGGACAGCTCGTTAAATCGATTCACGAATTGCTCCACCTCCCGACAATTCTGAAGAATGTATGTTTGGACATGATTTACTTCTTCAGCAGACAAATCTCGAGCCCGAGCCTTCCCAAACGTTCTTGTAGGATGACTGAAAATCGGTAGTCCCGGATCGTTAACAACTGTCGGAATACACCGATAGTAAACTTTTACATACACAACCATAAAAGTTTAATACACCGATAGTAAACTTTTACAAACTGTCCAACTTGGACAATCCATGAAAACTCTGTACAATATATTATTTCACACCGTTATTCCAACGTATTGAAATAAAGTGTAAAAAAATATATTCTTACAAGTTTTCATAGACAGGAACTACGGCTCAGCTAATTTAATTAAATTACTTAAAAAGAAAATAAAATTACCAATACATAACTTAAATTGAATTAAAAACTCTATAAGCATAAATAAATAAATAAATACAATATTTAATTACCTCAATAATACACCTGAAATCGACGGTACCGCAACTTCCACCAGAACTTCAGAGAATTGAGAGATGAGAGATTTGTTTTGTGAACCGCGGTTGAAATGAATTGGAAGGAAATGGGGAGGAGTATTTATAGACTACCCTACTGCGGCCTCATCCGCAGTTACGGCCGCAGTAGGGTGGTGGTAGGTAGGGCACGTGGTTCACGAGGCACGTACTGCGGCATAACTGCGGTTATGTCCTCAGTAGAACGAACTGCCACAACGGCGCAGTTCGTTCCCTGCGGGAAGCTGCTCACTGCGGCCTTAACCGCAGTTAAGGCCGCAGTGCATTTGGGCTTCCCCACGTAGTGTCGGGCCCCAAAGGGGTTGCCTAGTACCCTTTCAGTATCAGTGATATTACTTAGAGAGGGATTAGAGGAATCACGTAGTTCTCAACCTGTTTAGTCAGTATCTGATCTAAAGAAAGAATGGAAGAAAAGAAAATAAAAAGAAAGAAGTATACCTTCTGTCGAGCCTGGGTAGAGGTTCTATCATTGATGTAGTTCTATGTAACATGCATTCTCTTATTCACACTTAAATAGCAGCATTAAAAGCAACAGAGGATTAAAAGTTTGATCCTAGCTTTACATAGGTTTTCAAGTGAAATTTACCCATGTTCATTTTAATTATCTAGTAGGCAAGTAGATGCACAAATGGGCAGCAAATAAGGAAACGTAGGTGACCGAGAGTAACAACACAGATAAAAGAAGAAAAATGCTTAAAAATAAAAGAAGAAATATTTCTTCGTAGTTGTTTTACAGACAAGTTAGGACAAAGAGTGGTAATTTAAATTACCAAAGTACTCCCTAACTTGTAGTAGTATTACAGTTTTATGAAGATCTAAATTCTAACCTCTATTTTCTATTATTATTATTATTATTATTATTATTATTATTATTAACTGGACAACAACTAAGTTTTCAGAAACAACTCAAGAGTTGAGAAAGTTATGCACAAACATCCAGTTAAACCACAAGGAAAAGAGGTCACTAACTAAGCTTGTTATAAGAGATGGGCAACAAGCATTAGGAAACCTAAAATTGACAGCAAGTAGTTTCCAACTAATGAGCATGCTTGAAAGAATTAACATGGCAGCAGGGCATGAACCACACAAAGAAATAAGAGCATCAAATCTTACAAATCATTGGACTCATGAAATTGAAGAGCATTAGACCGAAAATTAGTAACTTTAGAAACTAGGAAAAATCTCCAAAATTTCTAACACGTAGCCAGCCAGCCACTCATTTAACTTAACAAATTACCAAAAAATTAACATCTAACTCTCAATTTAATGCTACGCTTAAGCTTATAATTATTAGGCAGCCAAGTAAGAAGCAATCGGAAATACAAGAATTAATGAATTAAGTTCAGCTAGCTAGAAAATATAGATAATGCTTCTTAATTCCTAGACAAGAGGAGAGAGTAAGTAGAAATTGAAGAGCATTATATATTTAAACATACTTTTATTTCACTAAACAAAACAACCCTATTCATTAACCTCATTGATTTAGAAGTTACTAACCTACTGGATCGCGAGGTTGCTAGGGTGGCCCGGATTATAGGCTGCGTCCAGGATTCTCTTCCATTCACCTACTTGGGCCTTCCGGTAGGCCAAAACATGAGTCGGCGGAAAAGCTGGGATCCTGTGGTGGAAAAAATTGAGAAGAGGCTTTCGAGTTGGAAGGTAAATTCTTTATCCATCGGTGGTCGGTTAACGTTGTTGAAATCTGTGATTGGAAGCTTGCCTCTATATCATTTTGCCCTGTTTCGTGCCCCTTCTGGAGTGGTGAGAAAAATTGAATGCTTATGCAATAAATTCTTTTGGGGGTGCTCGGGAGAGGGTAGAAAATTAATTTGGGCTGGGATGGAAAAGTTGTATGGAAGTAGTGAAGTAGGGGGGTTGAGCGTGGGTAGTCTTCGGGGAAAGAACTAGGCGCTGCTAGGAAAGTGGAAGTGGAGGTGGAGGACGGAGGAGGATCGGTTGTGGAGGAAGGTAGTCTCGAGTATCCATGGAGAGAGTGAGGGAGATTCGTTTGCCCGAGAGAGATCGAGGGGCTGGAGTGTGTGGAAGGATATTTGTAGGGTGAGTGGAGAGATGGAGAGGGTAGGAGTTATGTTTAACTCTCTTTTCAAGAGAGTAGTTGGGTCAGGAGAGCAAACAAGGTTTTGGGAGGATGTTTGGGTGGGAAGTTCCAAATTAAAAGATAGGTTCAAGAGGTTGTTCGCGCTGGAGGAGAACAAAGAGTGTTGGGTAGCGGAGAAGATTAAGTGGGAGGAGGGGGTTTGGAGGTGGGATTGGAGATGGGAGAGGCCGGTGAGAGGGAGAGCCCTCGGTGAGTTACAGCTGCTGTTGTCTCTTGTGCAGGACTTCGTTCCAAAGGAGAGCTGTGTGGATACGTGGCGCTGGGAGCTGGGAAATGGTGTCTATACAGTTCAGAGCCTATCCAAGGTGATTGATGCGGAGCTAGCATCGGGTTCCACCATCCAGACGAAGTGGTGCAATAAAGTCCCCAAAAAAGTAAATATATTCGTTTGGAGAGCAACAAGAGGGATGATTCCAGTCCTGGACTAGCTTCAGAAACGGGGGATTGTGCCACATTCGTCCCTGTGCCCGTTGTGCGGCATTGAGGCGGAGACGGTCGATCATGCATTGGTCAACTGCAGCAGGTGTCAGAGATTTGGAAAGCAATCGCGGCGTGGTGTGGCATGGGTGTTCGGATCCCTACGGACATTCTGTCTCTCTTGGATGATGCTTTTATCTCTCAGGTCCAAATCTCGGTGCAGCAGGTGTGGCAAGGGATTGTGTTTGTTTCGGCCTGGGCTTTATGGAAGGCTAGAAAACTTGTGATGCAGAATACCCCATGGAGATCAAATGTAATTTTCTCAGATGTGCAGGTGTTCTCCTTCCTTTGGATCTCTAACAGGTGGGCTAAGTTGAACCTGTCTTGGGGAGACTGGCTCTTAGCCCCGCTTGTTGGAGCAGCAGGGAAGCTGGCTTAGGTGCTCAGGTGTTCTGTGTATTGCTGTCTTGGGGTTTGTGGGGTTGTCCGGTTATCAGGTTCCGTTTATGTGTTGGCGGTAGTTTTTTCGTTCTGGGTCTTTGTTTCTTAGCCGGCATCTCGTTGGCTTCATGTCCGTTTGTGAACTCTTTCTTTATTAAATTTTGTTGCCGTTCAAAAAAAAAAAGAAGTTACTAACCGAAAGATAGGCATGCAATTCCACATTAATATATAAAGGAGTATTCCCTTAAAACAAACAGTTAACATGCATGATTCTAAAAGAAACAATAAGGTTCTTCCTAGCAACAACAACCGAGAAGCTGTATTATGAAGCCAAAGTTGATTCTTAGAAAATCAGTATCAATAATTACAAGTTTAATGGTTCTAAACCTGACATTAATTAGTCACAGATGATTAAGCCAATTCTGCAGCAACTCAAAAGTAAGTAAAAGGGAAAATGAAGAACTCGCCAGGCGCCGGTTGGGTATCACAGCATATACCGCCAATGTTGATGTTACCACTCTTCTATTCCAATCTGTTTTTAGGGGCCTCACCCTTAATTCCATACATTGTTCCTCATCGGTTCATCATAGAGACTAAGGCCTTGCTTCCGTCGAACTTCCTTTTCAAGAAACAGTATTAGAATTGCAGTAATTACAACAGCCTAGCTTCTTCAATTTGTCCAGATGCAGAACCGATTGCACAAACAAAACCCTAGCTAGGTTGATTTCCCTTTTGCCTCCAACTCAGAATTCATCCTTAGTACGTAGTTGTTGAGCCATTCCCTTTTCTTCTTGTCCCAATTTCCAGATGGCCAGCACCGATTTCTGCCTTCTCCTCCATGAACACGACCCGATAGCCTGGGCACAGAGGAGGAGGTGTAAGGTGGTAGGCTATATGTTCGGGTTCGAGTTGAACACGACCCGAACCCGCAAATAACCCAAAATATCGGGTTCGGGTTATAGAAGGCACTTTCACCCTTCGAACCAACCCTAACCTAATAGTTCGGGTTCGGGTTCAGATCGGGTTCTGGGTTTCACTTACACCACTATTAATGTTGTCACCATGTCACCTACATATTCATTTCTTGCAATGACCCCTCATTGCCTAATAGGTTCAGGAGAAAATATGATGGTTAATTTGGTCCACATTTTAAATGTTCAATCCATTTACGATTTACATGTAACTTATTCAATGTTTTGTATCAAACTATCAATGACAAAGATTATGTATGAAATTTTATAACAAAATAGTTTTTTTTCCAAAATAAACTGTGTGCTTAGTAAATATCAAAATGTCAATGAACTCCTTAGGCTTAAGCTCGGTCCCATTTGGATCTGTCCGAGTTTGAAGCTCGAGTTTGTCGAGAGCTTGGTAACTAGCGGCAGTGGCGAAGCCAAGAAATAAATTACAGGATGGTGGGAGATGATTCCAAATCTGTTGTCCCATTCATATCCCCTACTGTAAATAGCAAACGGTGTTAAATATTTTGTTAACCTTTTAACAGAAAAAATAACAGTGTTAAATAATTAAAGTGAGGGAGAGGAATGAGACATGAAATAATGGGACAACCACTACTAGAAACTGAGTGAAAAAAATCATGTTTACTTTGTTAGATGATTTTTTTCTTATATTCCAACCAATTTTGATATGAAAAATGAAACAATTTCTTGAGTTTATCTTCAATATTATGATCTCAATATTAGTCACTCTTCAATATTTTGATATGAAAAAAGAAACGGTGTTAAATGATGTTTACTTTGTTAGATGATCTCAATATTAGTCACTCTTTAACTTGAGTTTATCTTCAATATTATGATCTCAATATTATGTTCTTAACAGTTGGGTTAAGCTGGGCCTCAGTATTAGCCACTATGGCTAGAGTTAAGTCATAAGTGGATTGTGGGTAGTTAGCTTTTTAGCTAGTATAGTGGGTGCATTTTATTATTTGGATGTTATATTTTTTTACATCTGTATCAATTTTAAACTCACATTAAAATTGCATATAAAACAGAGAGTAGATAAGTATAATAAATTAAAAATAACAACAAAAAGTATACTAATTGTATACTATATACACCCATACTTTTACAAAAATTACGGGCAGACGGTCGCTCCCCCTATCCCCAAACAGCTTCGCCCCTGACTAGCGGCTTAAGCACGGCTCTTGGTAGGTTGAAATATATGCGATACTAGTAAGCTCGTATTTGGTAAGTTTGAAAGGCTCGGTTCATTTAGTTTGAAAAACCTAATAAATACTTAAAAGTGTAACAAGAATTAGAAGATATTTATCTCAGTTTAAAAGGCTCTCCTTTTAGTTCGAACGACACCCTTATTAAGGCTCGTGAAGCATTATGAGCCAATCTCGACTCGTTTAATAAACAAACATACAATTCGGCTCGAGCGCATGGTTTGTGGTTCATTAACCTCAGCTTGTTTAGCTATACTCGAGCTCGATTCGGGTCGTGAGCTGTTTGATTCATTTTACACCATTATTTTTTTAATATAATACTATATTTTACACCCCTATTACTAGAAAAGATAAAAAAGTTGGTTTGCGGCATGTTCATTTGTGAAAATGGGAAAGAAAATTTTGATTTTTCGTAAATTGATGGGAAGTTGTCTAAAGAACAAATTGATTTGATTGATGGAAATTGTTTTTGTTTTGCTCAGTAACATGCCCTTAAAATAAAGCTGTAGGATTCAAGTAAACATTCAGAATAAGCTTTAGGATGAGAAGTGTAGTTTTCTTAAATTAACACTCTCGGCCGGTAGTCCAAAACTTCCCGCCTTTCTCATTCTTTTTCTTTATTGTTTTCCGATTAATAACGTTTGAACGGAAAAATAAAAAAGCGAAATAAAGAGAAATTATTTTGGGGAAAATCAGAAGAACAGAAGTCTGTCTCTGGGGCTTCCTCATGGGGGGGAAATAGGAGACAAGGAAAAGAGGAGAGAGAAAGAACTCAAAGAAAAAGAAAAAAAAAGAAAAACGAAGAAAATCTCTTGAAAAAAACAGAAAGAAAAGAGAGGAAAATCAAAAGAAAAAGAAAAGAAAAACTGTTGAAAGGCGGAAACTTTCTGAAACCAGGAAATCTCTCTCTAGGAGGAGAAGCTCAACGTTCTTCAACGCCCATTTGAGGAAGAGGCATTAACAACGAAGGAAAAAGATTGAAGCTTTTGAGAAAATTTTCGAAACCCCATTTATCAAGTCTCGAGCTTTTCAACGAAAAATTGCTCATTGCTGCCAAAATTTGCGACCCTTATTTTTTTCTTGTTAATTTTTTCGTCCTCCAAGCCACAGAAATTCCCAAGTTTGTTTGGCGAAAAAGTTTCGATCTTGGGCACCCTTCTGGGTAAATTTTCCTTCTCATTTCTACTTTTCATTTGAATCGTTTCCTTGCTTGCGATTGAGGTTATTCTCTTCTAGAATCTTCTTTGAGTCTAATTCGGTCTTCATGTTTCAGCGCATTTTCTTGCGCTTTGGACCCCAAGGACAGAGGAGCATCAAGCTATTCATGTCAAGGAAAAAGGGGGCTTAAGATGAGATCAAAAAAGATGAGGGACCCGGATTTGATTAGCTTTCGGCACAATGAGTTCGAATTCGTTTGTTATTTGGATTGGAAATTGTAGTGAAAGAGGGTGTAGATAGTTTCTTGGACATTGTTGTTCTTGTTCGGAACCAAAGTTGTTGAATTTCCAAAAGGGGTTCTTCTGCAGAAGGAAAGCTGGCTGTTTTCTGCAATTGTTGCTACCACCACCACTGCAACCATTAACAAGCGATGGGGGGTAGATGGAATCCAAATGGATTCCAGTTCTTAAATTTCTTGGTTTTGATCTTCGGTTTCCTTATTCAAGGATTCCATTCTCTCAACTCTGAGGGTAAATTTTCTTCCTTGTCTGTCTTGTCTCTTGTTTCTTGCTTCATTGGTATGAGTTTGATCTGAAAGTTCAAACACAGGATTAGCATTGCTGGAGTTTTGGGCAAGAATTGATTCAGATCCTTATGGAGCTTTCGCTGATTGGAATCCCAACGATAGCAACCCTTGCACATGGTCAGGAGTTCACTGTGTTGATGGTAAAGTGCAAATGCTGTAAGTTCATCCCATTGATGCCTGTTGCTTTTGATTTAGGCATGTAAACCATAACCATGATGATTTGGTTCTGTGTCCTCATGAAAGTTGGAAACTTTGATTTGTTAATGTCTTGCAACATAGTGAAATTACCAATTTCGCAGTGAGATTGACTTCTAGTTTGAAAATTATGCAAAATTCTGAAACTACATTCTGATGAACATCATTCTGTTTGATTATAGGGATTTGAGTGCCCGTTCTCTGGCCGGAACATTGGCTCCTGCACTTGAAAAACTTAGTGAATTAAGATCCCTGTAAGAGTTCAAAATAGACACTCTCATACATAGGTTTTAACTTCATAAGAGCTTTCAACTATGCTACTTTGTTAATCACTCTTAGAAATGGTTTTTATTTCCACCAACAGTGTGCTGAGCAAAAACCAATTATTCGGTGTCATCCCTAAGGAGTTTGGACAACTGAAGAAGCTAGAGCTTTTGGATTTGAGGAGTAATTACTTGTCTGGAACAATTCCAACAGAAATCACCAACCTGTTATCCTTAAAATTGCTGTAAGTTAGGGATCTTTACAATTATATCAGCCCCTATCTTGTATTTGACCAAGTTCTTTGTGTAATAGGTTACTTAGCAACAATAAGTTTGAAGGAAGTAGTGCTCTGACTCTTGGGAAGCTCAACATGTTTTGTAACTTGAAATCTGATCAAAATCTTACATTGCTCAAGGCCGTCAGAATTCGTTGCATAAATAGAAAGCTTGGACATTGGTAAGTAGAGCATCTCTTGATTAGGCACTCTTTTACTGTGTACCAAATACATTTCAGTTTAGGAATTCTAAACTTTAGGGCTTATTTTACAGCATCTGGCAGAGTAATAATGCAGAGTCCTGGTTAATCTCTGTCAGGGGAGCTCTTATCCGCTACTTCAACACCTTCCCTATACTATTGTATGGACAAAGTTTTTCTTTTCCTTTTTCCATTTTGATTTTTTCAATCTCTTTATCTGATTCCTTCCTTCCTTCCTTTTAGATTCAATGTTTCTAAGGATTTGGGTCCTGAGGATCAGCATTGCTGCAGCAGTAACATGCATGGTGCGAGAGATGTTCGAATTTTAATTGGTTCCCTAATTTGCATATTCTCATCAGAAGAATGATTGATCTCTTTTCTTTGTTTCTTTCCTTTTTGGCTAAAGTAGGATATCATACTAAAAGGAATCTACTCCAGTTATCCCACAGAAGGTTAATTGAGCAGCCTAAGAACCTTGAAGTCACAGCGCCTGGTGATGCAGCACCTATTGAACAGATAATTGCTGTACCGCTGCCTCGAAGCAGTGGAACATATCCAGCAGTCCCGGATGTGAAGAAGACTGAGCCTCCTCCACTTGTAATGCTTCCTATGCCACCTGAACCTTCACTTGAGAGCCCTGATTCAGGATCTCCCAAAAGCTTCTGGCCAAATGCATCTAGTGAAGGAACTTCAGCTTCACAAAATCTGTGGAAGTATTTGATCATCATTCCTATTGTTGCCATTGTGCTGGCTGCCATAATCCTTCTCATAATCTGTAGAAAACGCGCTGCCAAAACCATTGGTCCATGGAAAACAGGGATTAGTGGGCAGTTACAGAAAGCGTTTGTCACAGGTTTGTATGCAACTGAAGATATGCTGGCCAATATTTTCTGATGACCAACAAAGATCTCTTGTTACAAAATGTATTGTATGCAGGTGTGCCGAAGCTTAACCGACCAGAGCTAGAAACAGCTTGTGAAGATTTCAGCAACATTATCCAAACGCCGCTTGATGGTTGTGTGATATACAAGGGGACACTCTCTAGTGGAGTTGAGATAGCTGTTGCATCCGCTGTTGGGAAAACTGCTGAAAGTTCTTCAAAAAGCTCAGAGAGGGCTTTCAGAAAAAGGGTCGGTCTTCTTGTTTTCTTTCCCCTTCAGTTTCCTTTTCGCTATAAACTATTCGGTGATTCGCATACTGTGATCACATCAGATTGACACGCTCTCGAGAGTAAACCATAAGAACTTTGTTAACCTCATTGGCTACTGCGAGGAGAAAGAACCCTTCACAAGAATGCTGGTGTTTGAGTATGCTCCTAATGGTGCCCTTAGTGAACACTTGCATGGTAAGTTAATTACTCACATTTACTCCATCCATCCCATATTGATATTGTATGTTTTGATTGGCCTCGAAGATTAAGGTGAGGTAGTTGAAAGTGTATGTTTTAACAAATTTAACCCTACTTGAAAAGAAAGAATGAGAAGTCTTGTGGTTCCTAACTTTTAGAGGAGAGTACAAAGTGATAAAGCTGGTAGTAGAAAGATTTCTTTTAAGGAAAAGTCACAATGAATTTGGGATGACCAAAAATAGCAAAAGCTGCAATTTTTATGAGAACGGAGGGAGTATCCTAATCTTAATTCATAGCATAATTTATGACAAAACTTTGCTGTTGTTGGGGTACTGAAATATATGTTCTTTTTCTTAGTGGAAGAAATGGAGCATCTTGATTGGATCTCAAGGATGAGGATAATCATGGGTGTAGCTTACTGTCTTCAGTACATGCACCATGATCTTAATCCTCCTGTATCAGTTATGAGTTTGGTTTCAACCAGCATCTTTCTAACCGATGATTACGCTGCAAAGGTATGAGAAATTTCCCTTGTTTGTTTTTGTCCAACAGCATGTATTGGACACCAATAACATTTGTTTTGTTTCGCAGATCGGAGAAGTCAACTTCATCACAAAATTCGAAAACAAGTCCAAGATCTCAGGTGAGGATGATGGAGAGTATTCCGAGCTGTTATCAGAAGTAGATCCAGAATCGAATGTCTACAGTTTCGGGATCCTCCTGATCGAAATAATCTCTGCAAAACACTCAAGATCTGAGAAGGAACCTATAGAGAATTGGGTATGCCTGAACCTTGACATGTAATACATGTCTACCTTTTCATAAGCAAATGTTTCGGGGAAAAATGCAAAATCAGTCCTATAATTATCCTGTTTTTAACGATTCATTCCTAAATGTTCTCAAATGCTACCAATGTTACTAATGTTCACGAGCTTGCAGGCTGCTCAATACCTTAAAGACAAGCGGGACTTCGACAAGTTGGTAGATTCAAGCCTGAAATCGTTCAAGCAGAAGGAGCTCGATATCCTCTGCGAAGTCATCAGAGAATGCATCGAACCGGACTCGAGGAAAAGACCGACAATGAAGGAAGTCACTGCCAAGTTGAAAGAAGTGATCAGCATCTCCCCTGAGCAAGCTGCACCGAGACTTTCACCTCTCTGGTGGGCGGAACTCGAGATCTTATCGCAGGAAGCGGCTTAAGTTTCTGTTCTATCTCTTCTCCTCTTTGTCCGTAACGCGAAAGGTACAGCCTTTTTGATCATCAGTACTACTCCTCTTGCTCCCCTGAAACAACACTGCTGATTTTTCACATACTTGGGTTCCAAGTCACTTTGTTTTTATCTGTATAATCATACAGTTGATTACATTCAAGAACGTTTTCACTGTTTCCTTCTTAGCTTTCCAACTTGGTGTGTACATTTGATGAAGGAATCCGATCTGTAGAGATATTAAACAAACTCTTCGTTGTTCAGTTCCTTCATTTTGGTTGCGGTGGCGAAGCCAGAATTTGATCCGTGAGGTGGCGGTGATAAAAAAAAAGTGTTAACCAAAACTGGATTTAAACACTATCTATTAAATTAAATCAATTTTATTCTATTTTCTTGACGAATTAATGAATAATAATTAAAATTATCTTTAATGGATTTGATATTCATTCATTTGGGACGAGTAATGATCTAAGATATATACATCTAATCCACCAACGTAGAATTTTTTTTCCATTATATTTTATCGGTAGTGAAAGTCTACAAATTTAGTATAATTGACTCACAAATTTGTTTTAATAAAATGTTGACAATAGAAACAAAGTTTCATCACTAGATAGAATATTTACTCATGATTTTATGCATTAATAATGTAACTTTTCTTTCATCGATGCCTTTTATAGAAATAAATCTTGCATCATCATGGATATGTGGACCATATAGAATGGGTTAGTATAATATTACGTTAAGAATTTATATTTGGATATTAGATTGGGTTGAGCTTTTTTATTTATCAATTTAACCTAATTTCAAATATGTAATGGATTATAAATTTAGATTTGGATTAACATAAGAGAAAATATATAATTAATCCAAAACTAATTAACCTAAATATACGCTATATATTTCTACATTTTCAAAAACATTGAGTGGCTTCCTGTCCCTACATAGCTCCGCCGCTTGTACAAATAGGTCGATGACTTTTGCTGCTTCTTTTCTAAGGTTTCCTCTCTTATTCTTGGGAAAAGTCCTATATTGTCATCAAAGTTTGACTTTTGACCCAAACTATCACTACATTGAAAAAAGCCCTATTTAACCACTTTCTTTAGTTTCACGTCATCACCGCCACATCATCGTCGTCGTTGCTTGATCACCGCGTCAACACGTCGGAACTCACCATTTGCGGTTTATTGTGGTAGATCCAATAGCCCTAGGCCAAGATCCGGCGACCACTAGACCACGATCTACAATTCGGTGTATTTCTCTCCGTTCTTGATTATTTTGCTAGTGGTCGCGGTGGTTTGGTGGTGAGCGTTGGTGACAAATTCGCCACATTGGTAAAAATTAACATCGATGGAGAATTGGGATCAGAAAGTATAAGCTGCGGGATCGGAATGTATAACGGCGGTGGTATTATAGGGCTTTTTATATATTAAAGTAGTGATAGTTTGGGTCCAATAGCCAAACATTAGCCAAACATTGACGACAATTTGGTACATTCCCTTATTCTTTTGTGCGTTTTCTTTTCTTTGCAGCTTTACCATCTAATCAAAACTAGTTTAAGAGTCTTTCGTTAAACGGGAATATAACATTTATTTTCTTTCGTTGTTGGCCTTTGCTCGCCAAAGATTGTAAACAAAAATCATAAATTAAATGTTACCCGTTAGTCTTTTTTCTTCCCTTGATACATTGGGGTAGGAGATTTGAGGTAGGGAAGTTTGAATACTAGATATCCATCGCATTTCCTTAGAGCTTAATCACTAAATTAAATGCTTAGGATAAGTTTATTTTTAATCATATTTTTGAAGTAAATGAAGGGTCAAATAGAGCCGTAGGTTTTACTATCAGTGGTTCAAACATGAGTGATGGTGCAAGGGACTTTTGGTTTGAATGAAGGCAAACCGGTGGGTATTACATTTCCCTAAATTTGGCCACCAGACTAACAAAAGTGACATGTAATTTGTGGGTTTTTAGTCACTTATAGAAGAGCAAATGTTCAATCATCGGTTTGTGTTCATTGGAGAGAAAACAACGATTTCGCCGTCAGTTTAATGGGAACCAACGATCTAATAGTTGGTTCATATAGAATCCATGATGAAGTTGTCAGTTGTTATTAAACCGAGGGTTGAGCTATCAATTATCTGAAACATGCAATATGACCTTGGGTTTACTGGAAGCGATGATAAAATTCAATCCCCAATCCATACTTACATAAAATTTTAAGGGAAACGACAGATTTTACCACTAATGTTTGCCAAAAGTCACTTTTTCTTTGCCATCGACATTTACTCTTAACACGTATTTTACCATCGACGTTTAGTCTTTGGACACAATTTACCACTGATTTAGTTAACGAAGAGAATATTCCTTAACTGTTTGACACATAACATCTGTATCACTATTCTAGTTGTCACTCTTGTTATAACCGAAGGTATACTAAAAAACATCTAAAAGAAAAATTCCCTAGGCTAGCAGCACTTGAGTAGGATGTTAGCTGTCTAGTGTCAGAAAGAGGGTTTGGAGGGATGGAGTTTGGAAGTGGGTATGGCGGTGGTCTATAGCTCCTAGAGGAAGAACGTTGTCTGAACTTGATGAATTGTCTGGTTTGTTGGGTCATCTTACTCTTACTGAAAATACTCCAGACAATTGGAGCTGGCGCTGCGACCAATCCAATTTCTTCAAAGTTTCGTCACTCTCAAAACTCATTGATGCTGCTGCTCTCAAGCGGATCCCTGTAAATGAAAGAACTCCGTGGAACTCGTGTATCCCGAAAAATATCAACATTTTAACGTGGCGTGCTTCTCTGGACTGCCTTCCTTCAAAAGTGCAGCTAGCCAGACGTGGTGTTCAACTTGAAAACTTAGGATGTTCTTGTAGCTGCAGCTATGAACAAACAACACATATTATATTCTCTTGCACTACGGCCTTCTCATTATGGCCTAATGTATTCCAATGGTGCCAAATGGGTACTTTCTTCATTAATGTTAGATGGGAGGGCCTTCAAACGCAAACCTAGGACCATAGAGGGGATCAACTAGGGAACATACTATAGAACCCTCTTGACATCATAGAACATACCATAGTACCCTTAAGGTACCGTAGAACCCTCTTGACACTCTTCCAATGCTGCATTCCAGGGTTTGAAGAATATCGAGCCAATAAGCCAACTGCTTGGCTGATGTCAGGCCTTGTACACAACATGGTATACATTAAGGAACCTATAGCACTCAGGTATGGTATGTTTGTCATTTCTTCCTTTTCTGCTGGAGTCGTGGGACACAAGTCCCCTCCAATCTTGCATCCATATGCAAGTGGGGTATTCATGGGTTTGGAGTTGGTTAAATTAAACCTTTCCAGGATCTTATCAATATAAGGTTTCTGTGAGAGGCCTAACAAGCGTTCCTTTTTATTCTAGTGTATCTTGACACCTAAAATAAAGGAAGCTTCTCCCATGTCTTTCATGTCGAAAGTGGAAGATAACCATCCTTTGATGATTGTCATTAACTCAACTCCACTACTTGCAATTAGTATGTCATCTGCATACAAGGTCATTATAGCATAATCGGATCCAGACGAGTACAAGTATACACAATGATCTTCATGCATCATTACAAAACCATAGCTTGTAATTGCATGATGGAACTTCAAGTACCATTGTCTTGTTGCTTAAGACCATAAATAGACTTTTTAAGTCTACATACCTTGTCCTCAAGACCTTCTTGGACAAACCCTTCTGGTTGTCTCATATAGATCTCTTCACTCAAATCACCATTGAGGAAGGTTGTTTTAACATCCATTTGATGTAACTCCAGATCCAAGTATGCCACAATGGTAAGAAATAATCTGATGGAATTGAATTTCGTAACAGGTGAGAAGGTATCTTTGAAATCAATACCTTCCTTTTGTGGGAAACCCTTAGCCACAAACCGGGCTTTGTATTTTTCGATACTTCCATCAGAATTCTTCTTTATCTTTAACACCCACTTATTACGAATGGCCTTCCGACCAACAGGAAGATCTGACAATTTCCACACACCATTCACTGCCATAGAATGAAGTTCTTCATTTATGGCATTTAACCATTCTTCTCTTTGTGCACTATTAAGAGGTTCTTTAATATTACTTGGTTCATCTATTTCAGATGACACCAAATAAGTTTCACCCTCCGAGAGACCCCACCTTTTGGGTTGTCTCGATTCCCTAGACTCTCCAATTCGCAGCGCAGGGGATGGTGGGCTATATGCTTGATCACAACATGGACTCTCTAGTCTCAACAATTTTTAACCCATCTTCATCGCAAGTGTGTACCACGGTCTCGGACATTCAGCTCATATAATTTCTACACTAACAGGTTCTCGAAGGCTAAATTTTCTTAGTCAGATTAGGTGTTAAATCCATTTGAGGCTTTAGGAAACTGTTAGTATTTGTTCTTCTTGTTGCATTTTCCTAAGTCCTTAGGTCCATAACTTTTAATGCTCTTATCTCTTGCTTGGAGGTAAAGCTTCTCTTTCCCTCTTAATTTATTTCCATCAGAATGCCTTTTCAAAAAAAAAACATTGATGAACCTCGAGTTTCAGTGAAACCTAGGGTTAGGAAAGAATCTAGCCCAAAGTCTAGCCATCATATAAAAAATATACTACTAAAGAATTCTCTTTTGAGATAAAAGTGTAAACATTCTTGTTCTTATAATATAAACATTTTATGTTGTTGTTTCTTATAATATAAACATTTTATTTTGTTGTTTCTTATAATATAAACATTTTATGTTGTTCTTATAATATAAACATTTTATGTTGTTCTTATAATATAAACATTTGTTTTTACTATTTCACAGTATTTAATTATCATTTTTATGAGTATTTAGGCATTTTAAGTTCAATAATTCCTACTATCATAAATTCGCAGGTTGCATGGTTGAAAAACCCTAGCGTCGCATTGTCGCGGCTGCTACTTTCTTCGCCCCCAAGCTTGGTGTGACTCGGTATCTCTTCCTCGTCTCGCTCAACGTTGCCTCCTCAATCATTCCTGCTCGACTGGTTCAGGGGAGTGCTCATCTCAACTTCTAGTTAACCCACGACGAACTGTCTAGTGCTATTCTTCTGCAACGTCTCAAAGTCGCTTCTCGTGCAAGCATCAAAGCCGATCATCTTTATCTCTTGTTTTCTTGCTACAATGTCATCCCATAAACTGTCCATGGCCGCCTTGGACTCCCGGTTATCATCCCCTGCCCTATCAACTGATGAGGATGTGGTGGCAATTGCCGCTCTGGCGGCGGTTCGTTCGTCCTCCGGCATGGTGATTGTTGATAGTATCCTCTCGGCACGGCCTATCTGAGCAGATGTGGTGGAAATCTCGTTTCGCAATGCATGGCCAGAAGTTACCTACTCTGTCAGGGCTGCTTCGGCAATGTCAGGTGGCAACGTGTTCCTGTTCCAACACTACGTAGAAGTTGCAACATTTACCGGGCGTTACGCGGCGGAGGCCTCGGTAAGCAACATTTACGCGGCATTACCGCGCGGAGGCCACGGTAAAGCGACTTACACGGCCTATTGCGCGATTTACGCGCCGTTTACGCGCAATAGGCAAACATTGCAACTTCCACGTGGTGCAATTCGTTTCGTTGGAACAAGTTCGGCACATTATGGAATGTGGCCGTGGTCCTTTAATAACAGGTTGGTCGTTATGACAATTCTACAAAAAGGTGACTGCCCTTCCTCATTAGAACTTTCAAAAGTTGATTTCTGGATTCATATAGTTAATGCTCTATATGATTTTTTTACTACTGCAATGGCTCAATCTCTAGCTGCGTTGATTGGGCCGGTTAAAGAGGTGGATGTGTCTGGTCCATCATTGAGGGTAAGAGATACAGCAGATGTCACAATACCTCTCCGTATGATTGTGAAAGTTTCTGTGGAAGGGATTGTCAAACAATTTCTGCTTCAATATGAAAGACTTACAGATTTCTGCTTCTGATGTGGCCGGTGTATTCATGTGGAAAGGGAGTGCTTAGCTCCATTGGATGCAACGGTTGCACCAGACCAATTTGGTGAATGGTTGCATTACCCGGGATCACGTAGAAGAGGGTGTTCAGTTCGGACACAAGGAGGCCCTTGAGGGAGGAGTCGATAATCCGACTGTAGCGACAAGGTTTTTGACAGGAGTCGCCACCAATCTTTTTACCTAGGTCGATTGGAAACCTGAAAATGGTTTACGAGAGGTCTGAAATCGTTTGTCAGTTACGTACAAAATGGTTAATTTTCGTACGTCCAAAATTGGTACCACGGGGTTTTTTTAGATTTTTGCTTGATTTATTAAGTAAAGAAAAAAAAACAAATAATAACTCTAAAAATAAAAGAAAAGGATTCTTAGTAATTTACATAGCTAGAAAAAAAATCAAAATATCTAGAAAATAAAAATTAAAAATAATTTAGAATGGACATAATAACAAAAATATTAACTAAAACACAAAAAGGTTTAGGCCTAGTGCCCAAACTGTCAGTTTTTTTAAACTTGTCAAAACATTATTATGGGTAGATAGATGTTAGTGACTCAAACGACATCTTTTGAAGCTTTAGGGACCTAAGTGAATTAAGGAAAGAAATGGTATTACCAAGTGAGTAAAAAAAGAGAGAATAAAAGAAATAAAAGAAATAAAAGAAAAGGACGCAAAAACACTTACCTGCAGCTGCAGCTAGCTTGTTCGTGAGCGTGAATGAGGAGAGAGCAAGAGAGGCTCGGGTGGTTGCTCCTGGGCTGCGTCGGCGGAGGAGAGTGATGGGGATCGACGGCGCGTGGACGGCGAGGAGAGTGGAGGTGGTGGGAGCTCGAACGGAGGTCTGCGGTGGTGGATTAGACAGGGTCAATCGACGGGTCGTTTCCGGGTCGAAAGGATCCGGTTCTTCAGGTGAGTCTGGCGCTTCTTGGCGGTGGGGACAGGTCGGAAATGGTGCGGCGGAGGCAGGGGACTCGATCGGCGGTGGTGGTGAGACGAGTTACGGCCTGGAGTGTCGCGCTCGAACGTGTTGGGTCACAAAACGGGTCGGCGGGTCACGGCGATTTTCTCCTCTTTCCGGCGACGTCCGGCGGAGAGAATGGTACCGTTGAGTTGCTGGAGATGCGCCGGTTCTGGAGGTCTGGTTGGTGGCAGTTGGAGAAGAAGATGGAAGGAGTTGGATGGTGGTGCAACTTCGGACGAACAAGAACATACGCTTTCGTCTTTTTTTCTTTTTTTTGCTCAGTTTTTGATTGTGAATTGGTACCAAAATGCTCATTTCTCCTTCAATTTATAGAGAGATTTGAAGCTTCCATTTGCCCAAGCTTCATCCTTTTGTTCAGTCACATGAAATTGGGAGTGAATTAAGGTGAATTGACAATGGAGAAAAGATCGGGGAGATGGAAGACATGCTTGGAAGGTGGGAGGGATGCTGAAGCAAAGTCACGCATGCTCATGTTGCTGCAGATTTTCTTCTCTTTTTTTTTTCTTCATTTTTTGTTAATTAAACATAATAACACATTATAAATTATAGACTAAAAAAACACATTATAAATTATAGACTAAAAAACGAAAACACATAAAATAATGATAAAAACAAAAAATATGTAAATTAACGAAAATAATAAAAATACGCGAAATGATAAAAATCACATAAAATGACAAAAAAAACGTAAAATAATGCAAACGAGTAAATCACATAAAATGATGGAAAATGACACAAAATCACATAAAATAACGGGAGTGACCAAAATACATAAAATAATCACATAAAATAAAAATAAAAATAAGGAGAAAATACCAAAAATCAAAGTCACGAATTAAATATTACTACAACCTAGATTACTAGTCCGGACAAAATTAGGTGTTAACAGCTACCCCCCTTTGCATGATTCATGGAACATGGAGCATGCAAAGTAGGACGATCCCAAATTTTGTCCGGCGAATAACGAGAACCTTCTCATCATTCACGAAAGGAAGAAACTTTTCTTACCTTTCCTAACCTTCCTTGTTTCATTAAAAAGTACTCCCTCCGTCAGAAACTTTTCTCTCACCTATCTTCACTTTATCTTTACTTTTTCTACCTCGTTTTTTGTGCACTCTCAACTAAGGGGCAATTAAGTAAACATATACAAACATCTTACATTCACCTTAATCTCCGTGTCCAAACAAATCTACCAATCTTTCGGGGACGGAGGGAGTATTTGTTAAAATCATCTCTAGCTATAACAATTATACAAACTTCATGAATAGTAAATTGAGACATTTTTAGGGTGTGATAATCAGGTGTAAATTAAGAATGCGAGCTCATATGCCTCCTCCCAAATATATATATATATATATATATATATAGCATATTAGTCTCTTTTTTGTTAACTATATAGCCAACTTTTTTCAATTCTTTTGTTTATTCTTTTATTTTATTTTATTAGTTATATATATATATAGCATATTAGTCTCTTTTTTTGTTAATTATATAGCCAAACTTTTTATATTCTTATATTTATTCTTATTTTTTATTTTTTTAATTATATATATATAAACATTATATATATTATAAATTTGGCTCTCTTTTTTTTCTTCTTATTTCATAAGCTTTTATTGTTTCTTTGTTGTATATATAACTTTTGCATTATATAACAATTATACTTTCTCCATCTCTTTTTAATTGAAACAAATGTTTTGACGTAAAGATTAAAGTGAATGTAGAATTAACGCATTATGACATATATATAAATCCATATGTTTTTGCTTGAATTTATAATGAGCAATTAATTGCCACTATAAACTTCATGCCGCTGACCCAAAATAGTTTGTTGAGATTAAGGTGCTACTAATGACTTAATGAAGATGAATGATGATTTATATACTCATAACCCACCAAAAGTGAAAAAGTGGAGTCAATGGTAAAGTGGTAAAGTTAAAGGGTAAAATTTACCATAAAAACGTTTTAATCAAAAAGGGACATATAGGTGAGTATTATAGAGTACACACACAAACATACACATTTAGAAACATGCTTTGATAAGGATGAATAATTATTGATATATTTTTTGTCCATTATTAATTACAATTAACTTCTTTTTTCTTGAATGAGATTGACGGAAATGAAAAATAAAAAAGTTTAATAACAAATGCAATAAGATTCGATAATATGGGTCATATGAATAATAGATGTCTCTAGCATGATAGCATGATAGAGAAGCACTATTAATCCATAATATCAACATAAACATTAAAACGAATAATCTCAACTGCTTGCTGACCCATTTTAATTCACTAAATATTTTTGTTTATGCCAAAATATACACGCGAAGTATGCAACATATTTAGTATATCATATCAATTTTTATATTTTTTTCAACTGCGTATACATTAATTTGAATAAATTAAATTTTAACTAAAATCATGCACCAAAGTGCGAGTTAATTTGCACCTTGTTATAAAAAAATTGAAAATAAAAATACAATATATCCCAACCCTCACCAATAAAGACTAACCTACCAAAACTACCCACCTAAACCATAAAGCCCAACATTAACCCAACCCACAACCAATAGTGTTTTATTGATTATTTACATTTATCTAAAATTACTCCAAACTTTAACCGTTGTGATTTTCATTTTAGGGAAGCAAATTATGGGAATGCCATGATCAGATCCCCGAAGCAAATTGGTGGCGGAGTTAATAATCTCCTACCGCCGTATTCCATTTTTAAAAATAGTTTACTAGTTTTCTTAATTATGGTTTTATAAGATTTTACAGTTAACATCATTTAAAAAGATGCCATAGCTATGTTTTTTACTACATTCTAACCCCATTTTGTAGACACATTATTCCAAGATCAGCTACCTGTTGAGTGTCAATAACACAACATGTTTTCTCATACTTTTGATGCAAATCTACTTTGTTTTGAGCTTAATTGGATATCATCTAGAGCAAATTACTTGTTATAGATGCTTCTTATTGGTGTAGATAATTGGAAGGGGAAAGTGTGTTGAAGTGGAGTTTAAGGCGTCGAAGGTTAGAAGAGTTGAAGGTCTTGGACAATATCAGGACAACACTAAGGCGAGACCAGGGCACCAATATGAAGGGTGCCCAAATTCCAGTTTCTATCACTTGGGGCGAGCATGGGGCACGAAGTAGAAGTATGCCCCAAATTTCTGTCAATTGGGGCATAGTTGGGGCGAGCATGGGGCGCCAAGCAAAAGTCTGCCCCAAGTTCCAGCCATTTGGGCAACATCCGCGCGAGCACGAGGCGCAAATGAATACTCACCCAAAGGCAAATTTTGTAGATTTAAATTACTACCAGTGGTGGTTTCTACTCAACAAAAGGACGGTTTTCACCAGTTATTTTGCATAACTTGCTCTCCCATTGGCCTGGGGATATGTGGGCCTTAGAATTAGGTTAAATAGACTTTCAATAACACATTAGGAGAAGTTATCAAGTACAATTTCAGATTCTAGACTAGTTTTCTCTCTTGTTCTTCCTCGGAGCCTAGAGCTATGAGAATTTCCTGGAGACTTCCATGGAGGCAAGTGAAGATCAATATGGGAACTTGAAGAACCAAGATTGAATTTGATTCTTCTACCTTCCTCTTGTTATTTTCACTATGTTTATGCTTAGTTCTAGAGTAGTTATGGAGTAGACATTTAATCTCCTTAGATCTCGTTTGTGATGGATGATTGAGACTTGATTCATGACTTATAATGGTCGCTTTCCATCATTTATGTGTTATTCCTTATGCTTCATGGTTAACATGTGAGATTCAAAGTTTTGCTTGCATGTTGTTATCAAGTGCTCGATGAATTGTTTGAGAGAACATTTGTAGAACATAGATAGGAATAACGTAGTAGTTCAATTAGCTTGAGACGGTTAATGAGAATCTACTATGTGTGTTTTAAAGCTTGAGATTACTACAATTCTAGGTGCTCAAATGGATAAGAGATTTACCTTGAGTTACTTAGTTAATTAGGATAACTTGCTTCCAAAAGAAGTAGAAGTTAGGTTTAAGAATGCTAGCATCCGTAAATGCAGCTCATAATTTTGTCTCAATCCACATCATATAACTAAGGTCTAAGGAGATATTCAATTAGTAAACCAACTAGATTCTTGTTCTCATAGTTTGCTTAGTTATCATTTAGTTATAGAATTGCATTTAGTCGTAAATTCCCATCTTACATATTCACTTTGTATTTCACGTTAAAGTTCTAATCTCCTTAAACAATTGTTCATCTTAGTTTTTCTTTTGATAGAAAGCATACTCACACACACTTCACACACTATATTCGTGGGATCGACCCCCAATCACCACTCTACTACAAAATGATCCTTACACTTGAGGGTGAGTCGGGCATACATTTATTTGCCTCTGTCTGATTCGCGAAATAGCACTACCTTTGCTATGTCTTTTAATTACCCATAGTTTCTTGCTATATATTCAAAACCAATTGACCTAAAAACATATGTTATAACTCTGACTATTTAAATCTTCTTAATAATCTATTTTACTGACCTCTTCATTAAAAGATTGTTTAAATCATCTACATTTCTTTTTATATAGTAAATATATGTTTAATGCAAATGGTTTATATCCGATCAAAAGTATAGAGAACATACATGTCTTAGCCTTGTTTGCGTTCTTACCGCTTTGGTTGCTTTTTGTTGTAGTAAAATATCAGGCTTAACATAAGTACTAGGTCGCGAGTATGAAGAGTAAAACTTGTAAGATAGTATTTATGAGTCGATGAGCAATTCTTGAACATATTGTGTTCACCTGAAAATGTGTGTTAGATATCATGTATAGTGCCCAGAACTATGTCTTTTGCGATCTTGATGTAATCTACCGATTGAGGCATCTATTATTATATACTAATACGGGAGCCTTGCCACAGTAGCAAAAAAAAAAAGTGAACGGAGCGATTTCGTGAGGACACCTAGGATCCACGTAGGTGCCACCTAGGATAAGAATTTTTTTTGCGCCATGTATGCATCAATCAACCCACCATTTTTTAAGGAATATGCCTACCACTTTTTAAGGAATCAACCTACCATTTTTTAAGGAATTAGTTTCCAATTTCAGCCATCAAATTAATTAGATTGATTTTCTTAATATTGAATTCGTTAATTAGATTGATTCTCTAAAAAATATATATTCAATTCATTAATTTGTAGTATTAATCTATAATCTATTATTATATACTAATACGGGAGCTTTGCCACAATAGCCAAAAAAGAGTGAACGAAGTGATTTCGTGATGACAGCTAGGATCCACGTAGGTGCCAGCTAGGCTAAGAGTTTTTTTTTTGCGCTATGTATGCATCAATCAGTCCACCAATTTTTTAAGGAATCAGCCTACCACTTTTTAAGGAATCAACCTACCATTTTGTAAGGAATTAGTTTCTAATTTCACCCCTCAAACGGGATGAACGAAAAAAATAGATGAGACAAATGAAATAAAAATATGTAGACAAAAATGTTTGATAAAAAACAGTTTTAAAAAAGAAAAAGAAAAATGGATGAGAATCTTAATTAACACAATGAGATTTTGTAATGAGAAGTGTTGATTTTTTGATGAGGAATCCAAATTCAAACCAAATTTTCCTACAGAAACCGCAACATCCCACTATTAATTACACAAGAGTCTGACATTTTTTTTCTTTTCCTTTTTCAAATTTCTTAATTGTGTCAAAATTAACTCATTTGGTTTTATCTTTAACTATACTAACGGAATATTCCATTTTAACCTCAATTCTGTTAGTTTTCAGTCTATTTTAGTCATTTTTTCAAATTTTTCTGTCCTGGTCGAGTTCTTTCGGTCTATGTTGGCATTTAATCAGGTGGATGTATGGAAATTTCTATTTTGCCCTTAATTAATTGCTACAATACGTCACAGTTTTTTTAAACTTAAGTTATTCTTACCCAACATTTATTAAACTAGACTTCAATACTTCTCAAATTTTTACATACTTTCCTTTGTCGTCACATAAAAATATGTGTTTTTTTGCTACATATTGCACACAATGTTTTTATATATTAACATGTTTGGTGGGGTTAACATGATTAATTGATAAATTATTGCACCTGCAATGAGCCGGGTATTTAAACTATCTGGCATGATATAAAAAATCCATAAATATTCTCATGTTGGTTATTGGTCTTATGACTATTTAGTGTTACATCCTTAGTCCACGAGAAAGGTAAGCAACAACGATCTAACTTAACCGCGAGACGGGTAAGCATCCACTTTAACGACCTAACTTAACCCGAGATAGGTAAGTAACCATTTTTCATGGATAAGAAACCATTATAACGGCCTACTGAAATTATTTCACGATTAAGAATGCAACACTAAATAGTTGCAGAACCAATAAACAAGATGAAGAATGGTTTAGAGACATTCTATGTTCTTAACCCCACCCAATTGTGGATCTTGGTGATCAAGTATAATGTACTTAAGCACACAAAGAACATAGTTGGATGCATGTAAATCTTTACTATTGCATGTACTTTCATTAGTTATACTGTACTTTACATTTATATTTTTTGGATTATAAATGAAGTAATACCAAACACATCGTTTTTAGTTTATATTCCGAATACATGGTATCCATGTCAATATTCCAATAATAAATTAAAATCAAAACTTTTAAAAGTGAACTATTTGTTTTCATAATTAATTACCCCGAATATATTGTTATTTGATACATTAAAGATTTTGATAATTATTAATTCATTGAACCCGTGACGAAGTCGGGTATTAGAACTAGTTGTTTTTAATGGAGGGAAAAGGAGAGATTTAGAGAAAAAAATGAAAGTGACTTTCTTTACCATCAACATTTGCTCTTTACACATTTTTTACCATCGACATTTGTTCTTTGGACACAATATTTACCATTAAATCCATTAACGCGGAGAATATTATTAACTTGTAAAAGCTACAATCTAACCCGCATCCACCCCATCTCACATTGTGGACCACCAGCCACACCGCCACAATACCACACCGATACTGACGTAAAACAACACTGCACGAGAAACCAAGTCCTCCATGAGCGACCCCCTGCAGGCTGCTGCGAGCAAGCCTTGGGCCTCCGCGATCTGGTTCGGGAATGGGTATTTAGAGGCCCGGTGATAGGGAGGTGGTGCATCGATTGTTGTGTTAAGGTTAAGGGATGGAGGGAAGAAATTGTAAAAGTTTTAATCTGTCATGGTTCAGAGCAGGGCGAGTACTCAGCGCTCAGCCCTGCTAAAAAACCCTTCACCACAACTCCCTCCTCCTTATTCAGCTTCAACTTCTTACCTCTGCTTGAACCGGTTTTCTTTCCACTTCTAGAACCAGTCCTCTTAACACCCTTGAGAAGCTAATCTACATTTGAAACAACCTTTCCTACCTTATGCGTGGGGCCAAGAGTATAGGTGCAAGAGTGGCATCGTTACCTTCCAGAGCCGGGCTAGGGATCAGAACCAAGGGAAGCTCCCCAACACTAACCTCAATGTCCACCAGATCGACAAGCATATGAGCAGCTGTGAAGGACAAGCTCCTTACCTTCTCCACGACCTGAGGGTGGTCAAGGAGGCCCCTCACCTTAGTAGCAGAAGAAGCAGTGAGATGATCAGGCAACTTGTTGAAAAACCATCCTGATATGGCCCTTGTCTTCGAAGTCCAAATGGAACAGATTGTCTCGGCTGTTTCGCGTGACCGGTCGCCAGGGCCGGCCCTAGCCCAAAGCGGGTAAGCCATCCGCTTTCCTAAGGGGCCCCCAAAAAATTATATATACATATATACTATACACATAGAAAAAACCTAATAATAGAACATATTTACATAATATTTTGTGAAATAGAGGTAGCTTATATTTATATAATCTTTTACTTTAAAGATATGTATGTCACAACATGGTAATAAAACTTTCAATAATAATAAAATGCTATAATGTTTGAAATAAAAATATCAAAATCACGCTCAAAGTTGAGAGCGAGTTCCTGGTTCGAATCCAGCTCGTGAGTAGAAACTAATATTTGTAGTTTTTATATTTTTATTTTAAATATTATAGCATTTTATTATTATCAAAAGTTTTATTACTACATTCGTCAAAAATAATGATGCGTTTCATTTTTAGTATTTAATCTATGATTTTACTTCTTTAACATTTTAATATGTAAAGAAAAATATTTTTAAAGTTCAATTGTTTCTTTGGGCTAGCTTATATGTAATTTTATTATGATAAAATCTTTTGTTGCTTTTCAAGAAAAAAAATACTATATTATTTTCCAAAAAATCTACTGGATTCTTCCAAGTAATGATTTGAATTTTCCACAACATAAAAAAAAAAATAAACACACCAAAATTTTAAGGATGAAGGAAGTATTTTGACAAGGAAGCTCTAACAGTGAAACCCTAGCGGCGAGTGAATATCTACTGAATGGACAATTTTGTTCACGTAATAAAACAAGATTCATGATGATCTACAATATTATTACAATTTTAGCTACAAACTAGTTACAATAGTATTAATAGCATCTCTAGAATAAACTAATTAAAGATGACAAGCTAAATATAAATTGTGATTTCAGGGGACACAATTAGTTTTAATTTGCAGTCTAATCCACAATATAGAGTTTCATCTAACCAAAAGCTGGATTATTTGAGTGGCTTATTTATCAAAACCCTCATAGAGTTCAGAATACTTCAGCATTCAAGCCTATGGTGGTGGGTTGTTAGCATATTCAAGATCCTGATCAACTACAGGGGCAATGTAGTCAATATAGATATTATTGAGACTGGGAGTTGGGGCAATTCCAGGACAACAACAGAGACGATCATTGCTTTGATCTTTATAACAACAAGCATCTGTGTTTAAAACACCAGTAAATGCAAGGCAAGTCGTGCCACAATTTCGATCATCTTCGCCACCAAGGTCATCCCCGCAATCTTCACCGGATGGAAGAATTTGCGGACAATCCACCTCCAAATGAGATTTCAGGTGGGCAGAGTGCATTCATCTTTCTCCCTGAAATAGACGAAAAACATAAACACAAGAGGTCTTGAGCATTTAGCTTAGTGGTTAAGTTCTAAGGATATGCGGTGGAGGTCTTCCGGTGAGTCCGTTTATTTACCACATATGTGGAAAACTACCTACCTAAATGTACTACTAATTAACTATCTGAACTAACTAACCTAATAAACTAAAAGACTAAAACACCCTTCATAGAGATTTATTAAGAGGGTAAATTTGACATTTTCATGGTGTGTGTTTTTCCACATATGTGGTAAATAGACACCCACTTTTCCGGTTCTTAACCTGTCCTGGAAACTGGTAAAAGTAGAATGTGGAGAACATCAACCAAAACTAGTCAAGTAGAACTTAGAAGTATATTGAAAGAGTGGCAAGCTTAGAAACAGACATGAAGAAAGGAAAAAGATGCATAGCCATATGATGATGATGACACTTAAGCTTCGTCCACCGTGCAATGCCATGACTTTGATCCTCAAACTCAAATCACCAACGAAACCGCGTCTTTGCTTGAGAGCGCCTTTCTACCACCTTAGCAACTCTATGAGAAATATATAAATTCAATGGTCCATATGAATTAATACGAAGGAACATAAAAAACAAAAGCTGTTGGGGAAACTCTTATGAACTATTGAGTTGGAAATATCGACGTACATTTCTTCTACAGCTTTGATACAACTTTGATAGAGTCGGAAAATGTTATGGATTTTGTTGGATAACAACTTCGGAAACACAAGTTCGGCCCTTTACTCTCCACCATATTGGCTTTTCGCTCGCACTTAAAACTAGAAGTGTACTAAATGGGCTAGGTCACACTAAATGGAAGCCCGCTATACTTGAACTTGATTCTTTTTTAGTTATTTGATAATATATGGGCTCGAGCTTGAATTGATCAGAGTCCAATTTGTTAAACTCGGGCTTGAATTACTCAATATTTAGGTAGAAGTTAAAAAGAGCATGGACTTAGCATGCAAGGAGTAGAACATGGGCTTGGAATGCATGACAGAAAAAGGAGCATGAGTTTAGGATTTTACTTGTATCTGTCAAGTCTGTGGATGTCATAAGGCAACCTTGAACTTGATATGGCAATAAAAGCCTAACTAGTTTATACCCAATGATGGCCACCGGGCTCAATCTACTTGAAAGGCCCAAAAAGGCCTAGTAAAATGGCCAATCAGTAACCTAAAATAAGGGTCTCATTAAAAACTCAAATAACCGTACGAGACAAGAATATCACCGGACGTAATAAGAATTGATCCGAATGTATTAAGGAAATTCCCGGACAATACTCCCGAACATATCAAGGACACGTGTCCTCTGACACGCCACAATACTATATTGGGATATTACCATAGTGCCACTCTTTGACCATGGACTATAAAAGCACTTATTACTTGCACCTTAAAGGGTAACGATTAACTGGACTCGCTCTCGCCGCTGTCATCCGATTTTCCTAATATTCACTGAATACAAACAGAGGACCCCTCCTCTATTTTCTTTTCTCGAATTCCGAATCCGTCGTACATCACACGGATCTCTATGGCGTCCAGCAACGTCAGAACACGTCAACACAGGAAAACTATGGCGGTAGCCCACACAGATCCGCCACCAAATGGCGCCGTCTGTGGGAAACGTGGTGGCCCCCAAGACCAGGTTCCTTCAACGGAGCGTGGGGGCCATTCACGGTCCCACCTATCTAGGCCGGAAGGAGGAGGCTCAACTGACGGCCGCACGGCCGATCCCAGCTACCAGAGTTCCTCTGAAGACACAACTCACGGAGCAACCTCCTTACGGCCAACCTCTAGCCTCCGCCGGAGCGATATTCGACAACTAGACCCGGATCTAGTCCAAGCAGTGTGGGTCTCGCTCCGGGAAGAACGGAGCAACCTACACAAGCGGCCTGAACGATCCCACAGGCCATGAGATGAGCAACGTTCGCATAAAAAATCTCCCGCTCATGAGATCGGACAACCAGCGTCACAGCAGGCTCTCTCCCTGGACCGACATAGCCGGCAGAGGTCCAGGTCCCCTAGGGAACATCGAAGAGAGCGGTCCCCAAGACCAGAGAAATTGACAACTGGAGACCCCAGGATGAGGTTATCTGGCAAATGTTACACCGACTAGAGCAGGTTGAGAGAAACTCGAGCAGGCCAGAGGCCAAGTATGAAGCGGCTTCAGAGGATGGACCGTTTGCTTGTCAAATTCGGGACAGCCAGATGCCCTGGATGTTCAATTTGCCTCACCTGCTAGAGGTCTACAATGGTACGAGAGACCCGGACGCCTTCATACGGAAGTACAAGAGGGAGATGGAAATGAAGGGAGCAAATGAAGCGGCCCTTTGCAAATGCTTCGAAGTTGCACTTGGATGTCCGGCATCGGTGTGGTACAATTCTCTTCTCCTGGACTCTATTGCTTCGTTCGGGGACCTGGCAGCCAAATTCACCACCCACTTCATCGGGTGCAAGAGATCGGCCAAGAGGGCAACCATATGTTTAAGATCAAACAGGGACCGAATGAGAGCATTTGGGAATTTGTTGAGAGGTTCAACAGGGAAGCAGTCCACGCATCAGACCTGACGGATAACATCCAAATCATGGCATTCACAAAGGTGCTCCTCCCGCACTCCAGGTTGGCTTATGAACTATCCTGAAAGAACTTCACCGAAGTCGAAGATATGTACGCTGTCACCCAGGAACACATGATCGCACAGGAGCTGCTGTCCCAGAGGGAAGGGAAGCAGGAGAACAAAGACAACAGGGAGCAAATGAGAGATAACCTGAAGCCTACAGTCATTAGGCACTCAGGGAGTTGGGGAGGCCAGAATAAACCCTTCGAGAGGAGCACGAATTTCATGCCACTCAACTCCACCCGGACCAGCATCCTCGCAGCACTACAGAGGCAAGGAAGCGGAACCATCAGTTGGCCGAGGGCCATACCAGAGGAAGCAAAACACAGTTCTTCCAAGTACTGCCAATTCCACAGAGATACCGAACATGATACCGAACAATGTTATCAGTTGAAGAGGTACATTGAACACCTTATCAAGAAGGGTTCCCTGAGCGAGTACTTGAAGATGCCTTCGGACGAAGGAACTTCCCGAGGTAAGGGGTAGGTCAAAGGGGTCGCTCTGGGTCCGGACAAGAAGAACAAGGGAAGGAAATCCCCGTTCCAAGCTACCGGAGTACTCACCGCCACCCCGTGGTCACGAGGAAGAGGAAGGTGGTGGCGGATCATGCGGCGTGATTGCCACGTTAGGTTTGACTTGCGTGTCACGATGTTGACAGATGAAATTAGTTCGACTTTGCGTGCTAGAGCGCGATTGTCGAGAAATAGAGTTACCCTCTGGGATGGTGATTTGACGAGTCGTGTTGAGTAGTTGTTAAACGTTACCCCTTTAGGTATGAATAGTGAATGTATTTATAGTTCTATGTCTCAGTGGTATTATTGTAATATCTCAATATAAGGTGATTATGTATTTTAGGTCATATATGCACTTCGGGAAGTATGGTTCGGGAACGTCCTCAAGCTTTATTCGGGTTACTTGCTAGTTTTTTAATGGGGCCCTTATTTCGGGCTTATGTTTGGGCCTTTTGTTAGGCCTTTTATGCGTATTGGGCCTGGCGGCCATCAAGTCCCCCCTCAGCCCTTTTGGCCGACTAAGAGGAGTCCAAAGTTCTCTTCTCCAAGATCCGTTTTTGAATGTGCGGGTCATGTTCGGGAATTGCTTGGTCCGGGCAGCCTTCGTTGTTCGGGCGAGTGATTCCTCTCGAGGTGTTCGCAATCGAGTCTTTTGTTTGAAGTCTGTTCGGGTATTGGAAATGTACTCTGGACTTTACTGTCCGGGAAACTGAGGACGAAAAGTCCTCCTTTGGTCCCGAGCGATGTTCGGGCTGTAGAAGCGTTTCCCGTACTGTAACGTCCGGGAAACTGAGGATGTGAAGTCCTCCTTTTGTCTCGAACGATGTTCGGGCTTTAGAAAGCGTTCCCGTCTTGTAATGTCCGGGAAGCCGAGGAAGTGAAGTCCTCCTTTTGTCATGAACTATGTTCGGGTTTCTGAAGTGTTTCCCGTGATGTAATGTCCGGGAAACTGAGGATGTGAAGTCCTCCTTTTGTCTCGAACGATGTTCGGGCTTTTGAAGTGTTTCCCGTACTATGATGTCCGGGAAACTGAGGATGTGAAGTCCTCCTTTTGACTCGAACGATGTTCGGGCTTTTGAAGTGTTTCCCGTACTGTAATGTCTGGGAAACTGAGGAAGTGAATTCCTCCTTTTGTCTCGAACAATGTTCGGGCTTTTGAAGTGTTTCCGTCTTGTAATGTACGGAAACCGAAAAGTGAATTCCTCCTTTTGTCTCGAACAATGTTCGGGCTTTAGAAACGTTTCCCGTACTATAACGTTCGGGAAACTGAGGTCGGATCTGGGGTTTTCTCTTCGGGATCTGTGACGGTTCATCTCCTTGACTGCCACTTTTTGAATCGACGGCAGGGATCGAGTGACTTTTGACGTTTCATCTGCCCGATCTTTTCTATAAATGTGAGTTGAGCGTCACTTTCATTTGCACCTCAAGCTCTCTTCTCTCTTCTCACAATAAAATCACGACGGATAATCCTACGCTCCAGGAGGCGGTTAATATCTTGAAGATGTGGAGAAGCGTCGAAGAATCTAATCTAGAAGACTTCTTCCCCCTTTCCTCGGTGAAGCCACCGTGCGGAAGGTTCTGAGAGGTTCGTCCGCCGTCCATCAGTTCTACCGACTCCATCGTCGAGTTGTCGACGCCGCCGCTGTCGGCTCGTCTTTTAGCATTCTTCCAGCGAGTCCTTGTCTCCTCCGGCCATTTACCCGAGGTACATGAGAATGGTTCCTACTTTTCCCACCCCTTCTACTATTCGTCCTTCAGGTTGCCTTTTAGAAACCAAGGGCGAGATTCCTGAAGGTTGGTGGTCTGAGATAGAGAACTACCGGAGTAAGGCAACTCCGGAGCTAATAAAAGAGTGGCAGTCCACTTATTTTGTCCCGATGACAGTTCGTACTCGGGTTCCTTCTCCGGAATGTCGGGCATATGAGCCTGGGAAAGGCTAGTTGGTGATCTTTAAGGATCAATTGCTGTGTGGGCTCCGCTTCCCCGCACCCATTCGTTCGGCGGTGGCGGAATCCCACGGGCTAGCGGTTAACCAATTCAGCCCGAATACCTCCGCCACATAAACGCCTATCTCATTCTTTGTGCTGCTCGAGACAGAGCCAACCGTATCCACTTTCCTCCAAGACTATAAAGTTAATGTGATCCCGAGGAACTGTTTCTACTTCTTCGGTGCCGGGGTCCTCCTCTTGTGAAATTCAGCTTCGTTTGGAACTTGCCAACCAGCCGCAAGGGATGGCATCGGGAATTTTTCTTCATGAAGCCTGATCGTCATGGGGCTTGCAAAGCTGCGCCTCGAAGGTATTATGACCGGTTCGATAATAAAATCCGGACCATTGCTCCTTGGTGCGGGGATGGACCGAATGAAGTCCTCCCATTTCCGTGTCTTGGAGGCTGATTACTCAAGGGGTCCTTTCTCACTTGGGTATTATCCAGGGGGACTTGGGGAGTTGGGCATCCGGGAATCTCCCCTTCGACCCGAGACTTGGCCTTAGTGCACCGTCTTGGGCGAGACGCCCTTCGAGGACTTCAAGAAAGGTTTATATCGTTCTTGTTCATTGATGCATTCGTTTGATATTAACTAATACTTCCCCTTTTTGCAGAAATGGAGCCAGAGTTTGATCTCAGCGCAATCTTCCGGGACGCGAGTAAAGAGAAAACTGGCTCTAAAGCCGGAGGTTCGAAACCCGCTGAGAAAAAGCGAAAAAGGGCTGCTTCGGTTGATGCTGAGGCTGGAGGCCAGCCTGCTGAGAAATCATCCGGGGAGGTTCCATCTCCGGTTCATGTTGAAGGTCATCCTACTCGGGATGACGTTTATGAGATGCTGCAGAACTCCCCCGAACGAATCAGAAGGGCTAGGGGGAAGTTCACGGCTTCGAGGGTGGCTGAGCAAAGAGACCCAGAGGTCCCACCAATCGAGTTTCAACTAGGTAACCAGTTTGTGAAGTTACGCAATCTCGCTTTTGGCATGGTTTTAAAACCGAACCGCAATAGAACCGTTCGAGCACCGGTTCATGGTCTGATCGGTTCAATCGTTTGGACCACCGGTCCAACCGGTTATTTTTTAAAAGTTAGTTATTATCACCCATTGTTTAGAATTATCATGAAATAATCTAAATATGAAATAATAATGCACATTTTTTATATTAAAATAATATTTTAAAATACAAATTAGTCATTTTATAATAAGGAAAACAATATTCTATTTTTAATTAATTATGTCATTGAAAATAATAATTTTAAATAGCAGAAAATTATTTTGTATATTTATATTATAGTTTAAACATGTTTTAAAATATATTATGAGAAAAATTAAAAACATTAATGTGTTAAATATGAATTTATAAGTAAATGTGGAATAAATTAAAATTAGTGATAAAAATTTGGGAGTTTTTGACAAAAATTTTCAAAAAATGCAAAAAAAGAAGGAATCACCGGTTTCCGTTTGTTCTTCCGGTTCTCACCGGTTTAACCGGTTTTTTCCGGTTTTGACCGGTTCTTGACCAAGTGCCTAAAAACCGAAAACCAGACCGGCTATCTAACCGGTTCGCGGTCCAACCGGTTCGACCGTCCGGTCCGGTTTTCAGAACCATGGCTTTTGGAACTTATTCGGAAATCTTTCCCGAATGTTCGGTGAAGACCCGCTGCATGACGTGGTTCGATCTCATTTTTGTACGTTAGGTCCGGACTGGAAAGAGTCCTGTGAAGAGAGGAGGCGGCTGCGGGACGAGAAGCTCGCACTCGGGAATAGTCTCATTCCCGGGAGCCGGGTGGCTGATCCATGAGGATCGAGAACATCCCGGGACGACGAAGATGCCAAAGATATGGCTCCCGAGCTGTTTGAAGGGACCGCCACCGCCCGAACAATGGAGTGCTTGGAACACTTTTACCCCGACTTGGGACGTGCTTGAAAATGGCCGTCCTTGGGTATCGGGTTGGTATTTGGTGGTATTTGGTTTCTTATTTCTTAAGTCTGGACTTCCGGTGTAATACCGCGGGAAGGTAACCCTTTTTGATGGTGTCCGAGTTAAGTCGAGCACCGGGCGATCAAAGCCATAGCCGTGGTGGCTAAGCTGATCCAGTGAGTCCACCACTATGAGCAGCCGTGGCACTCCTGCATTTCCACCGTACTCGAGCTTCCCGAGGGCACCCACATCCGAGAGAACCTCAACCCGGCCGAAGCGATGATTTTGCATTGGCTGAGGTTGCATTCCCGAGCGCGGTCAAAGACCACCGCCATTCTAAAGACGCTCTTCGGGAAGAAGTTCGGCAGCTCGAAGCTGAAAAGAAAAATTTCAGATTGACTTCGACAACCTGAAAGAGCATCACGAGCACGAGCAGCGGGTCAAGGATGAAGAGATCCGCAAGCTTCAGGAGGAGCAGGATCTGAAGGCCAAAGATGAGGAAATTCAGAGACTTCGGGATGCACTTGCTAAAGCTGAGGACAAAATCCCGAAGTATCAGAAGGCGCTGATAGATTCCATAAATCTGGCCTTTGACAAATACACCTTCGGGTTACTGTCGCCAGAAGCAAATTGTTGAGCGCAATCCTCATGTTGACCTAACCGGGCTTGACGGGAATGACGAGCCCGAAGAAGATCCTAGCTGGTATGGCGAGGAGTTTATGCAACCGCCCGAGCCAGTCACTATGGACGACTTTACTGATCCCCAATGATGTAATTTTCTTCCAAGTCCATTTTTGTAATCCAGCCTCGGGCGTTATTAATGAAAACATTCAAGGATTGGTTCAACAGTTTTCTTCATTCAGTCGTGCTTTATTACTCCGATCATACAAAATATTTCTTCAGTGCTTCGGAATGATAAGAGTTTGCTAATTCCCTTCCTTCGAAATCCAACAACTTGTAAACTCCTTTCCTTTCTTCAGCGACAACCTCAAATGGACCTTCGCAGTTCGGGGCGAAGGCGCCCGCTTTTGGTCTTCGGGATCCTAGTTTGGTTTGCCGTAGAACCAAATCACCCACTTTGATATTCTTTGCCTTCACTTTGGAATTTGTTGTCGATGCGGTTCTTTGTTGGAAAGCTTTCCTTCGCAGCTCTGCTTCATCTCTTCTTCCTTCGAGTAGGTCCAAATTTGCCCGCAAACCTTGCTCATTCGCCATCTCTTCGAACACCTCGGCTCGGAGGGAAGAGTTCGCTACTTCAATCGGGATGAGCGCATCGGTCCCGTATGCCGAGAGAACGGAGTTTCTCCAGGTGGACCTTCGGGCGTGGTCCGGTAGCTCCATAAAACATGAGGGAGTTCTTCGGGCCATTTCCCTTTGCTTTTCCAAGTCTCGTTTTTAACCCATCTTTCAAAGTCCGGTTGGATACTTCGACTTGGCCATTGCTCATGGATGGGTGACCGGAGCAAAATGAATTTTAATCCCGAATTCTTCGGCGAAATCCTGGAATCCCCCGTCAGTGAACTGAGTTCCGTTATCTGCAACTAGAACCTTCGGGCATCCGAACCTGCAAATGATGTTCTTCCACACGAACTTTCGGATGTTTTCAGCCGTAATTGTGGCCAGTGGTTCGGCTTATATCCACTTGGTAAAGTAGTCCACGGCGACTACGCCATACTTCAGTCCTCCGGGGGCGGTAGGCAAGGCCCCAATCAGATCGATTCCCCATACGGCAAACGGTATGGGGTAGTCTGAGGCGATACATACTCCGAGGGAATTCTCTGTCTTCGGGTGTGTTACTGACATTTCTTGCATTTGTTAACTAGCTTCCTTGCGTCTTCCTTGAGGGTAGGCCAAAAGAACCCTTGTCTCAGTATGACCGCGGCCAACGCATCTGATTTAATGTGTGACCCGCAGGTGCCTTCATGGGTTTCTCTCAGAATATCCTTGGTGTCTCCTTCTCCGACGCATTTTTGCATCGGGGAAGAGAATCCCTTTCGATACAGGTTATCACCAATGATGACGAATTTGCTTGCCTTTCTCCTGATGTTCGCAGCTTCGATCGGGTTATCCGGGAGTACCCCTTCATCTAGGTACTTCCAATAAGGGACCCTCCATCCAGAGGTAATGCAGCATATCCGGGAGTAGTCGATGCATGGTTCACTTCTTACTTCATCGTAACAAGCTGACTTCGAAAGCTGATCAGCCTCCGAATTGAGCGACCTTGGGACCTTCTCGATACATAGCCTCTCGAAATCCGCGGCCAATTTTCTAGCTACCTCGGCGTATTTTTTGAGGCTCGGTTCCTTGACCTCGTATTCCCCATTCATCTGCTGGATGAGGAGGTTTGAGTCGCTGCACGCTTTTAGTGATAGGATTCCCGATTTCTTGGCCAGTTCTAGGCCAGCGATAAGGGCTTCATACTCGGCCGCGTTGTTTGTTACCAGGAAAGTGAACTTGATCGATTTTGTTGCTTTCATTCCTTCTGGGCCTTCTAGAACCAGTCCGGCACCGTGCTTGTCCGATCCCGAAGCGCCATCCACGTGTAGGGTCCAGACCGGACTGTCTTCGTTCAAAGAATCCTTACTTTCAGATTCCTTGGGCAATTCTGCGATAAAATCCGCTAACGCCTGTGCCTTGATCGCTCTTCGAGGTTCGTATTTGATCTCATACTCGCTCAGTTCTATGCACCATTTTGACAGTCTCCCGGAGTGGTCTACCCGTTTTAGGATGTCCTTGATAGGGACATTACTTCGAACAATGATTGAAAATCCGAGGAAGTATGGTTTCAATCTTCTGGCTGATAGGACTAGAGAGTACACTACTTTCTGGATCATCGGGTAATTGAGCTCGGCTCCGTGCAATGACTTGCTTACGTAATAGACCGGCCACTGTTTTCCTTGGTCGTCTTCTTGAACAAGTACCGAACTTACGGCCTTTTCCCTACTGCCAAGTATACAATGAGGGGTCTATCCTCGGTTGGTTGCCGAAGCGTAGGCATTTCCAAGAGGTAGGTTCTGATTTCCTCCCAGGCCTTCTGACATTCGGGATTCCAACTGAACCTAGCTCGTTCCCTTGCGTTCTCGTCCTTAGATTTCTTCTCTCCATTTCGTTCCGCAATCCTACCGGGCTCTGCACCTTCTTTGATCAAGAGTTTGAAGAAAGGGCGACACTTGTCTCCATATCGAGATATAAAACGACTTAGGGCCGTAATTTTCCCGAGAAGTCTCTGCACGTCCTTTATCGATGAGGGTGTCCTCACGTTTAGAAGAGCTTCGATCTTTGCTGGATTCGCATCGATGCCGCTCGGACACCATAAACCCGAGAAATTTCCCGGATGTTACTCCGAAAACACACTTGTCCGGATTCAACCGTAGTCCATACTTCCGGATCTGCCCGAACACCTCTTCAATATCGCGGACGAGGTCCACTTCCTCCTTGCTCTTGATGATGATATCATCAACGTAAACTTCAAGAATTCTTCCTATCTGTCCGGAGAATACCTTATCCATTAACCTTTGGTAAGTCGCCCCGGCGTTCTTAAGTCTGAAGGGCATTCTGGTATAACAGGTGTGTCGGTGTCGCTTATGAATGACGCTCTTTTCTTCATCTGCCGGGTTCATCCCGATCTGATGATAACCACCGTAAGCATCGAGGAAAGAGAGCCTTGCGTGTCCGGCCGTGGAATCCACAAGCTCGCCGATCGGAGGAGTTGGGTACGAATCCTTCGGGCAAGCATCGTTCACGTTAGTAAAGTCGATGCACATGCGCAACTTATCGCTGTCTTCTCGGGTTGCAACCACGGGATTGCTTAACCATTCGGGATACGATACTTCTCTTATGACCCCAGCATCGAGAAGCTTCAAGATTTGCTCTTTGATGAAGGCCCTCTTAATGGGGGCGTTATTTCTTTCTTGTCTTATAGGTCTTGAATTCGGGTCAATGTGCAGGCTGTGTTGGATGACTTTCGGGTCGATCCCGGGCATATCACTCGGAGAGTAGGCGAACAAGTCTTTATTCATTTGAAGCAAGTTTACAAGATTTTCCTTACTGCCCTCGGGCAAGTCTTTCGCAATTCTTGTTGTCCTATCTCCTTCTAAAACGACTTCTTCGGTATCCTCTTTTCCCTTGTCATCCTTCGAGCAGCTCGGAGTAGGATCCTTCTGAGCTATTGCCATGACGTCCTTGGCCTCTCTTTGGCTTACGTATATCGAGACGTCGCCCTCATCTGTAGCGAAAGTGATGGTCAAGTATTTCACGTCGGTTCTCATGTGAATAGCCACTTGGGTTTCTCTCCCGATGATAGCGTTGTACGCAGAGGGGACATCGATGACAGGCCATTTGACCATCAATGTCGTGTATCGGGATTGACCTTCGGGACCGACTCCCAGGAACATCGTAGGGAGCTCGATAGAACCGAGCACTGGCAGTTCATTCAGGCCTACGCCATAAGTCGCTGTCTTGACAGGGTTCAGTCGGCTTGACTTAAGCTTGAGGCCTTCATAGGCCTTTCCGAATAGCATATCTGCGTTTGAGCCATCATCGCAGAGAACCCTCTTGACATCTATGGTTCCAATTCGGAGGGTGATGATGAGTGGGTCGTAATGCGGAAAACGCACTTCGGACCCGTCCGCTCGCTTAACTCTCGAAGACGGATCCCCGTAGCTCAATGAGGCCACCTCCCTCGCTTTCCTTTTCCTTGCATTTGAACCCAGGGTGGTCGTTATCGTATTCAGCACTCCGGTTGGTTGGGGTGGGGATTTCTTCTCTTTGCCCTTCTTGTTCGGTCCCGAGGTGTCTTCTTCAGCCTTCCCCTTACCTCGGGAAATTTCCTCGTTCCGAGGCATCTTTAGATACTCACCCAGAGAGCCCCTCTTGATGAGATGTTCGATGTACCTCTTCAACTGATGGCACTGCTCAGTCTCATGCCCAGTGTCTCTATGGATCTGGCAGTATTTGGACGAATCGCGCTTTGCTTCCTTTGGCATGGCTCTGGGCCAATTAATGTTTCCCGTACCTTGTCTCTGGAGGGCTGCGAGGATGCTAGCTCGAGTCGTATTGAGGGGGGTGAAATTCGGGATTCTCTCGAAAGTTCTCTTCTGTCCTCCCCAGTTCCCCGGCTGTTTGACCTGCGGAGTTCTGGTGTTCTCCTTCCTTGGCTCTCGGTTATCTCTGCCCGCTTCCCTTGCGTGGGACAACATTTCCTGAGCGATCATATGCTCCTGTGTGACGGCGTACATTTCTTCGACACTGGTGAAGTTCTTTCGAGATAATTCATAAGCCAGGCGCGAATTGGGGATGAGCGCCTTTGTGAACGCCATGATTCGAATGTTGTCCGTCAGATCAGAAGCGTGTACGGCTTCTCGGTTGAACCTTTCGACGAACTCTCGAATACTCGCTTTGGTCTTTGTTTGATGTCAAACATTTGGATGGCCCTTTTTCGCTGACCTCTTACATCCGATGAAGTGTGTCGTGAATTTGGTGGCCAGGTCCCCGAACGATGATACCGAGTTTGGGAGGAGCGAGTTATACCAAGCTGAGGCCGGACCTCCGAGGGCTACTTCAAAACACTTGCATAGGGCCGCCTCGTTGGCTCCTTTCAGCTCCATCGCTCTTTTGTACTTGCGGACAAAAGCATCAGGGTCTCCTGAGCCTTGGTATACCTGAAATGGGTGCGGTAAATTAAACACTCGGGGCATCTGGGCGTCCCGAATCCTGCTGGTGAATGGCCCATCATCAGGGGTGACCTCGCACTTGGGTTCGGGAATGCCCGAGTTTCTCTCGACTTGTTCCAGACGATGCAACATTTGCCTGATCACATCGTCCCGCGGATCACCTCGTACCAGTCTCTCTGGTCTAGGGGATCGGTCCCTCTTGTACTCCCTCGGGGATCTTGACCGCTGTCGGCTTTGACGGTCTGGGGAAGCAACTTGCTGTGAGGCTGCCTGCTGTCTACCATGGTCCGACCGCTTCTGCCGTGGTAACAAGCTGTCCCAAGGATTATAAGATCGACTAGCCTGGTCGTCTTGGTTTCTTCGCTCTTCTGAAGAACCATCCGAACTGCTTGGACAAGATCGTGGTCCAAGTGTCGAATGTCGCCGATGGAAGCCGGATGTAGGCCGTAGGGAGGTTGCTCCATTGGACAATTCCTCCGGGAGCCCTTGTAATCGGGATCGGCCGTGCGGCCGTTGGTGGAACCTTCTCCCTCCGGTCTAGTTGATCGGGAACGGAATGGCCCCCACGTTCAATCTGATTTTGGGGACCACCGCCTTTCCCACAGACGGCGCCATTTGGTGGCTGATCTGTGCGCGTGATCGCCACGTTCCGATTTGACTTGCGTGTCACGATGTTGACAGAAGCCATTACGCCGACTTTGCGTGCTAGAGCGCGATTGTCGAGAAATAGAGAGATCCTCTGAGATGGTGATTTGACGAGTCGCGTTCAGTATTTGTTAAATATTACCCTTTTAGGTATGAATAGTGAATGTATTTATAGTTCTATGTCTCAGTGGCATTATTGTAATATCTCAATATAAGGTGATTATGTATTTTAGGTCATATATGCACTTCGGGGAGCATGGTTCGGGAATGTCCTCATGCTTTATTCGGGTTACATGCTAGTTTTTTAATGGGGCTCTTATTTCGGGCTTATGTGTGGGCCTTTTGTTAGGCCTTTTATGCGTATTTGGGCCTGGCGGCCATCGAGAAGGCAAGAGAGATACCTTCTCCAAGCTTCGGGGACCCAACCTCGTGAATCAAACGAGTAACTAAGGTACAATTCCCGCATTACGACCCACTCATCATCACCTATGCTAAAATACGGACGCTTAACTCCTAAGTCTCAAAAATGGGGAATACGAGGTCAAGGAGCCAAGTCCTATCTCCAGGTATTCAACATTACTTCGGGATGGAGAGCTCCCTATTGGAAATACGTCACCGAAGGAATACTCCCGGAGGATACCATCATGGCAGCAAAAGTTAGGAGAAAATCAAGCAAGTTCATTATAATAAGTGGCAATCTATATCGAAAGGGTTTTTCTTCACCTATGCAAAAATGTATCGGAGAAGACGAAACTGAAGACGTTCTAACAGAAGTTCACGAAGGCACATGCAGGTCCCATATCAAGTCGGATGCATTAGCCGTGGTTATAGTCGGGTAGAGATACTTTTGGCCAAACATGAAGGAAGAGGCTAAGAAGCTGGTCAACAAATGCAAGAAGTGCCAAGAGCACGCCTGAATACAGAGAGTACCTTTAGAGTATGTAACATCTTCGGACTACTAGATATCCTTTTCCGTCTGGGGTATTGACTTAATTGGAGCACTACCAATGGCTCCCGGAGGATTGAAGTACTGCATAGTCACCGTTAGGGGTGAGTTCGAGCCAAGCCGAGCCGAGCCCGAGCGTAACAGTTGAGCTCGAGCTCGTGAAATTCGGGCTCGGCTCGAGCTCGGCTCGAGTTCGAACGAGCCCGAAAATTCGAGCTCAAGCTCGGCTCGAGACAGCTCGAGCTTGGCTCAAAGATTCGTGAAGCTCGATTCAAATCGACCCCAGACGAGCTCGCGAGCTCGTTAGGCTCGATAAGGCTCGTTGATAAGGCTCGATAAGGCTTGATAATGCTTGATAAGGGCTCAATAAGGCTCAATAAGGGCTCAATAAGTCTCGATAAGGCTCTATATATAAACAGGGTATATTAGTAAGTTCACACCAAGCTCGATAAGGCTCGCGAGCCTATCGAGCCGAACCATTCATGTTCGAGTTCGGCTCGTTAATTAAACGAGCCAAAGAATCGGCTCGAGCTAGAGCTCGAGGCTCGTGAAGCTTCGGCTCTTTTGGGCTCGTCGAGCTCGAGCTCGAGCCGAGCTCGGCTTGGCCCGATCTGCTCAACACCCCTAGTCGCCGTAGACAACTTTAAAAAATGGATAAAAGCCAAACCACTGGCGTCTATAACGGTTGACAACATCCGAAAGTTCATTTGGAAGAACATCATCTGCAGGTTCGGGTGCCCGAAAGTACTCGTAGCAGATAACGGTACCCAGTTCACGGACTGGGGATTCCATGACTTTGCCGAAGAGTTCGGAATCAAACTTCACTTTGCTCCAGTCGCCCACTCTCAGAGCAATGGACAAATTGAAGTATCAAACCGGACGTTGAAAGACGGGTTGAAGAAGAGACTCAGAAATGCGAAAGATAAATGGCCCGGAGAGCTTTCTCATGTTTTATGGAGCTACCGGACCACACCACGAAGGTCAGTCGGAAAACTCCGTTTTCCTTAGCCTTCGGTACCGAAGCACTCATCCCCATCGAGGTAACTAACCCATCTCTCCGGGCTGAAGTGTTTGAGGAAAGTGCAAACGAACAGGGCCTAAGGAAAAATTTAGATTTGCTCGAAGGAAAAAGAGAAGAAGCCGAACTTCAAAGAAAAGCCTTTCAACAAAGGATTGCATCTGTGGCAAATTCGAAAGTTAAGACAAAAAATATCAAGATTGGAGACTTGGTTATAAGGCAAACCATGTTAGGTACCTGGAGAACAAATGGGGGTGCATTCACCCCGAACCGGGAAGCCCATTTAAGGTTGTTGCTGAAGAAAAGAAGAGAGTTTACAAATTGTTGGATCCCGAATGAAGGGAATTAGTCAATTCTTACCATTTTGAAGCACTTAGGAAATATTTTGTATGATTGAAGATTTAATGAGGTATGAGACATTCGGGAAAGAGGATGTAGGTCTAACGACGGAACCTCTATAAAATGTGTTGAACGAATCCCTATGATTTTCATTAATAAAGCCCGAGGCAGGGATTACAAAAAATGGAATACAAAAGAGAACCACTACGTTACTAAGGATTTGTGAAGTTGTCCACGGTCACAGGCTCGGGAGGCTGCAGGAAATCCTCACCAAACCAGGAAGGGACTTCTTCGGGCTCTTCATCTCCATCAATCCCTGAAAGATCGACGTGAGGATTACGCTCGATGATTTGCTTCCTGGCCAGACAGAATCTAAAGTTAAACTTGTGGATTGCGAGTGCAACAAAATTATTCAGTGCCTGGCGAAACTTCAGGACACATTCGTTGGCCTTGGTAAGCTCATCCCAAAGCTTCTGGATCTCTTCATCCTTATCTTTCAGATCCTGCTCATAGTAGTTCCTCAGGTTGGTGAAATCAACTTGGGATTGCTCATTTTCAGCCTCGAACTTCCGAATGTTTTCCCGTAGAGCGTCCTCAGAATCTCGGCAATTCTTGACTGCACCGAGGAATTACGCCTCAGCCTTGGCAAAATCCTCAGCCTCGGTTTGGTTGAGGTCATCCTGGAAGTTACCTTCGGAGAGGACCAGGGTAGGTGAGCTGCGGGAATACCGTAGTAGTTGCTCGTATTGATGAACTCGTTGGATGAGTTTCGCCATTACGGCAATGGCCTTCGTCACCCGCTGCTCAGCTTCGGACGGGATTCTGTCCATGGACGGGACCGTCCGGGAAATCCAGCCACTCATTGTAGAAATCTGCATATCACCCGGACAAACGTTACATCCCGAAGATTAAAAGAAGGAAATTGACATTGACAAGACTTACCTGATAACTGAGGACGGACAACCTAGACGAAGCAACATCCAGGTCCAGGTAGAAATGCTCAAGGCACTCCATGGTCCGGGCTGTGGTTGTGCCATTCCACAGCCGGGAGCCATCTCCTTTGCGTCTTCCTCGTCCATGATGTTCTGATCCTCATGGATCAGCCATCCAGGCTCCCGGGGAATAAGTTCGGTCCCGAGGCGCGAGAGTCTTTCATCTCGTCAACGACGCTTATCTTCCTGAGCTTCTCTCCACTCCGGACCTAGTGTACAAAACTGAGACCGAACCACGTAGAGGGTCTTCGTTGAACATCCGGGAAAGATTTCCAAATATGTTCCAAAAATAGAAGTTTTCTAACTTTACAAATTTGTTGTTACCTAGGTGGAACCTGATGGGCATGACCATAGGGGCTTGTTTCCCGGTCACAGTAGCGGCTTTAAACTGCCCCAGAATCTTTCTGAGGCATTCGGGGGAGTTCTCCAGTATCTCGTACACGTCGTCCCGAGTAGGGTTACCCTCGACATGCACCGGAGAAGGGACTTCCCCGGAGGTCTGGATAGGGGGAGCTATTGGCCTCAACATCGACCGAAGCAGCCCTCTTCCGCTTCTTCTCCAGGGCAGCGGACTTCGAACCCCCGGACTTTGATGAGTCCGCAGCCTTGGTGGACTTCTTAATGTCTTTGTAGATGGCGCTGAGGTCATAATCGGACTCCATCTCTACGAAAGAAAAAGCGAATTAGTTAATACCAGATGAATATAAGACAAAACAAAAGAATGGTACAAACCTTTATTGATCTATTTGAGGGATATGTCGCCCCGAAGACGTTGTACCAAGGCCAAGTTTTGGAACGAAGGGGGAGATTCCCAGATGCCCAACTCCCCCAAATCACCCCGAATGATTCCAAAGTGGGATAGGACCCCTTGGGTTATCAGCCTTCAGTACAAAGGAAATGAGAAGACTTCTTTCGGCTCATCCCTGAACCAAGGAACAAGATATCGGAGTTTATTGTGGAATCTGTTAAAATTGTCCTTGGCGTCAGCTTTCTTCAGCAAGCGTGAAGGGTTCTGAACGTCCGAAAGCCCTCGTACCTTCTGCGCCGTCTACAAGCCCCACAAAGCTTTTGAGCTACATAAAGAAGAACTTATGATGCCACCCTTTACGACTCGAAGGTCAGTACCAAATGAAGTTGGACCTTAGGGTAGGAGGACCCCGGGCGCTGAAGTAATAAAAACAATTTCTCGAGCTGATGCTGACCTTGTAGTACTAGAGGAAAGTTGTTATGGTCGGCTATATTCCGAACAGAGCACACAAGATGAGGTAAGCGTTGATATGGCAGTAAGTGTTCGGGCTAAACTGGTTAACAACTAGCCCATGGGACTCTGCCAGTTGCCGAACGAAGGGGTGCGGTGGAAAATGAAGCCCGCACAACATCTGATCTTTGAAGATCACCAACCAGCCTTGTCCGGACTTGTACCCTCGACAATCCGGAGAGGGCACTCTGGTGCGAACTGTCATAGGGAAGAAGAATGTGGATTGTCACTCCCTTATTAACTCCGGAGTAGCCTTACTCCGGTAGTTCTCTAGCTTAGACCACCAACCTTCCGGAACGTCACCCTTGGTTTCTAATAAACAACCCGAGGGACGAACAATAGCAGGAGTAAGAAATGTAGGAGCCATTCTCATATACCTGGGGTAAATGGCCGGAGGAGAGAAGTACGAGCTGCTGGACGAAGATCAAAGGACGGGCTGGCGGTGGCAGTATCAACGGCCTTATAGTGGAGCCGATAAAATTGGTGCACAGCCGACGAGCCTCTGTAGTCTTCCGGTACAGCGGTGGAGTTGAGAAAGGGAGCAAGAAAATCTTCTGGGTGGGCCTCTTCGACGGTCCTCCACTTCTTGAAGATACTAACAGCCTCCTTATGAATTCGGTTGTCCGTCGTGACGGCCTTTGTTGTAGAAAAAGAGAATAAGGAGAGAGCTTGAATATGAATGCAAGAAAGAGAAGTGAGGAAATGAATTACCTCTGGTCACTATTTGAAGAAAATCCGGGAAGATGAAACGTCGCAAGATATTCAATCTCCACCGTTCATCCAAAAGTAGCAGTTAATGAATTAATGAATGAGTTCCAAATGAACTTGCATCCTAGCCTAAATGGTGAGGGGAAGGGAGGAGAGAGGTGGCTTGGAGACAAGCCTCCTAAGATTAAGGTGGGTGAGGTGAGGGGTGTGAGAGATGGATGGGAGGGGTTGACTCCCTTTCTTTAATTTCCATAAAACATATATCTCATACTTATGAAATTATATGTTTTATGGAACTTAAAGAATTACATTTGGGCTGAAAATAGGTTGAAAACTACAAATATTGGAAAGTCAACAAAAATGGCTAGGTTTCAAAAAGTGGAGGGAAATGCATTTTCGGAGAGCCAGGCGACCGATCCAGGAGTTTGGGTGCTTTGATCCGCCTGGGTTTGGGTGAAACAAAACGTCTCAACTTTCCCGAATCTCGGAGATATATTGTCAAAACCGCCTCGAATCCCATAGATATATCGTCAAAGAACCACCTCGAATCCCGGAGATATATAGTCAAGAACCGTCCCAGATCCCGGAGATAGGCTTTCAGAAATCAGTTCAAAAGGTCGAAGGTAGTTCGAGACAGAAGGAGGATGTCAAATCCTCAATTTCCCGGACATTGTCATCCGGGAAATAGTTCAAAGCTCGAACCTAGTTCGAAACAGAAGGAAGATGTCAAATCCTCAATTTTTCGAACATTATCATCCGGGAAATAGTTCAAAAGCTCGAACCTAGTTCGAGGAAGGAGGATGTCAAATCTAAATTTCCTAGACATTTTCATCCAGGAAATAGTTCAAAAGCTCGAATGTAGTTTGAGACAAGGACGATGTCAAATCCTCAATTTCCCGAACATTATCATCCGGGAAATAGTTCAAAAGCTCGAACGTAGTTCGAGGTTGAAGGAGGATGTCAAATCCTCAATTTCCCAGACATTATCATCCAGGAAATAGTTCAAAAGCTCGAACGTAGTTCAAGACAGAAGGAGGATGTCAAATCCTCAATTTCTCGGACATTATCATCTGGGAAATAATTCAAATGCTCGAACTAAGTTCGAGGCAGAAAGAGGACGTTAAATCCTCAATTTCCCGGACATTATCATCCGGGAAATATTTCTAAAGCTCGAACATAGTTCGAGACGAGGATGTCAGATCCTCAATTTCCCGAACATTGGCATCCGGGAAATAGTTCAAAAGCACGAACATCGTCATTCGGAAAGAGGTTCAAAAGCCCGAACATTGTCATTCAGGAAGAGGTTCAAACACCCGAACGTTGTCATTCGAAAGCCAAACACATGTCCTTGATATGTTCAGGAGTTTTGTCTGGGAATTTCCTTAATACATTCGGGTCAATTCTTATTACGTCCGGTGATATCCTTGTCTCGTACGGGTTATGGATTATTTGATTTTTAATGGGGCCCTTATTTTTGGCTACTGATTGGGCCTTTTGCTAGGCCTTTTTGGGCCTTTCAAGTAGATTGGGTCTGGCGGTCATCAATTATTAAAAAACCATGTATTATAAAAAAACCATATAACATATAACATATCTATTTAACGAAACTTCAGAACTTATAACAATTTCAGATGATGCTTGTTTAAGTGGAAGAATACTATTTTCTTGTTCAAAACTCTACATATAAACATATAATAACACCAAATCTTGATCAATAAAAAAATCAATAATTTAAATATTAGTGACAAAAAGTTGTGAGCCCCCAAGCATTAACGACAAAATGATTCCTTTTCCCAAGTTTTTAATTTTGTAATTTTTAACATATTTTGATATAACCCAAATCACTAAAGAAAGCCTTTATCGAAATAAAAAAAGCCTTTATTGTATAGATAAAATGTATAATACAATTATATCTAAATTAGGAGTGCCTTGATATGCGCGATAATTTTAATTATGATATTTGTTATGCCATATTTATTATTGATTTTAATATGCATTAATGTAATTATAATTGATTTGTATTTTAATAAGTCAATTACAATTTTAATGATTTTCATACATAGTCAACAATATTATACCAACCGAGGTGGGATCATCCCCACGCTTCGTTGCGGTGCGGCATGCTGATAAACAACTTAAGTTCTAAGAAGTGAAAAAATAAGGAATGCAGGAGATGTGAAGCTATTGGTGCGTTTAGATGAGGAAAGTTTTCCCATTTTCTAATCAATTTTCGGGAAAATTGGAAAAAGAAAAAGAAAAGGTGTTTAGATGAACTTTTTCCAATTCTTGTTTACTGGAAAAGTATTTTTCCAATTCACTTAAAACCTAGGAACTCATTTACGGAGTTCCTAGTTAGAGAACTCTCCTGCTGACTCTCGACTCTCGACCTCCCGACGAAATCTCGACTCCTGACCTTCAGACGAACTCTCGCTCAGCTCGCAAGCTCGCATCGTTGCAGATCGTGTCCTTCTCCGATCTCCTCAGCTCGCATCGTCTTGCCGGTAAGCTCTCTCTGCCTGGCTCTCTCTCTCTCTCTCAGCGATTTCTCTGCCTTGCTTCACTGGTTAGGGATTTGTAATGAGTCGCTGGTTAAGAAAAATACGGCTTGGTTGTAGAGGCAGTGTACAGTAGAGTGAGGTTTAAAAGGAAGAGTTATCTGCTCAAGCTGCGATTGGGCGAGAGAGACTAGGGAGCAGATAAGTATAGAGGCTTGAGGCTGCTCGGTGGTGGAAATCATAGATGCTGGTGATACAGTTAAGTCTTTCCCTTAGTTGAATTAACTAAGCTATTGGCTTGATGCTATTCATGTGTTAATCTGTGTTGATTATTCTGGTTAAGCTGTTTTGGACTTAAGGGTTGGTTAGTGTTGGTTAGCTGCTTTATGTATGATCGATCTTGATGTGCTATCAATCTATTTCCTTTTTTTACTATATACCGGCTGCATCCTTGTGCCTGTGATATTGAAGATGTTTTTGTTCGGGTATGGATTATTCACACTTGATATTTTAGCTATAGCTAGCTAGCTATAGCTGTTTGCTGTTGCTGTACTACATAGCTGTTTGTTGTTGCTGTACTACATAGATGTTTTTGTTCGGCTGTTGTTGTTGCTGTTTGCTGTTGCTGAAGCAGATGAGGTTGAGTTCTCCATGAGTTGTTATTTGTGTTAGTTAAAGTTGTCTTATGTAATTGTTGTAGATGGCTGCAAATACGAAGGATGGGGATGACAAGAAGGATTGGCCTGACAAGAATGAAGCTGCTTTCCTTCAATTGTTGCATGAGAGGACGGTCAATCATCCTCAAAAAGCTCGCTCTTATAAGCCAAGTGATTGGGAAGCTATAAACAAAGAAATGTTTGTTTCTACTAGGGTGAATTACGGAGCTGACAAGTTGAAAACGAAGTATCATCGACTTTGCATAAGGACTCGTCAATTCTCACAGTTATTGGCACACACTGGAGTTACTTGGAATGCAAATTCCAACACTGTGGATGCTCCAGATGATGTTTGGGAGCATTTCATTAAGGTATGAAGCTGCACACACACATACATCTGGTTTGGGATTCTAATAGAGAAGTTGCTGTCATGGTTTTGGTAGTTGGGTCAGCAGTCAAAATGTTGCAGAATTAAACTATAAAGTAGGAAATGTGATGTCAAATTACCAACTCTGTCCCGTAGCTTGAGAATGAATGGGATGCGTGTGTGTATGTTAATTATCAGCTGCAGTTTTTTAAAATTGCTGTAGTAATCTATGTTGCATGTTTGAGCTTCAAGAATTGGGTGGGATCCTTCCTTTGCTTTCATTAATTATTAAGAATTTGCATGTTTTAATTATGAGTACATGTTTATAATATTGCCTAACTCATTGATATGAGCCAGCATATATTTTCTTAATATAGTTTCGATCCTTGCTTGCTTTCGTGCTTCTTCAATTGATGATTGTTTGATTCTGTTTTGGTTTGAAAGTTTTGCTAGCTTTCACAGATTACTTGGTTGAGTCTTGTGTAGAATTAATTAGCAAGTTTTTACGTTTTAAGCTAAAAAAATAGATTAATGAGCAAAGAAAACGTGTTTCCATAGGTGGTTAAAGTAGAGTTATTTTATTTTGGTCTTTATTTGCACATCACCTGTACTCTCAGTTGAAACTTTAAATCCATCCACCTCTTCTTTTAGTAGCAAACATTTATGATTGTTCACCTGGAGTTTCTTTATGTGTATGCCTTGAGTTAATTCTGTTGGCTAAGGACCTTTGTTTGCAGTTATAATACTTATGCAGTTGGTAGTTTCAAATCAAAGTAGTGAATTAAGTAGCATGCTCCTACCCATTGCATTTTTTTAAATTGTTGTAGTTTTCTATGTTACAGCTAGACAAAATGAGCTTCAAATCATATCGCAGAAATGGTTGCAAGAATTATTATCTGCTATGTGAGATATTCAATCACACCATTGCCACGGGAATTCTCCATTACGCCTCTACCCAACAGCCACCAACAGAGGAGGAAGAGCGTGAACTTGAGAATGATTTTATGAGTGGAGGGAAAGAAAGCACCGAGCAAGTTGGTCAAAAGCGTGCAGCTTCTGAAAACTCTGGTGAGCGACGTGCTAAAAAAGAGATAAGATATGATAAAGTCGAAGCATGCTTAGAATTATTGTCATCTAGCATAGCTACTAGAGCCAAAATACTTGAAGAGAGAGCCAAAAAAAGAGAAAGCTGTTAACAGTCTCATATCTGATCCATACTCTGTTGAAAATGTCATGGATGTTCTTGAGAACATTGAAGATGTGTCTACCACCTCCTATAACAAAGCTGTTGTCCGCTTCTGTGATGCTATTTGGAGACAGATATTCATGAACATGTCAGCTATAAGGCGAAAAAAATGGTTGGATAGTTTGGAGTAAAGAGAGTTGAAGTTAATGATGTTTAGGAAGAAGAGTTTAGACACTTATGTATCTGTTTTAGTTAATGCTATTGCAATGTAGTACGTTCTGATTTTTATATGATTTTGTTTCGACCTTTTAGAATATAGTTCAGATGATTCTTTTGGTGCGGATCTAGACTACACTCTAGATTTAACGGCTATTCAATTTTTAACAGAGTTTGAAAGATCATTGTTCAAAAGGATGCCTTGTAGAACATCTACATTAAGTGGCCGGGCATATATAACGGAAGTATTGAATGGACATCCTGTTAGGTGTTTTGAAAACTTTAGGATGAAGCCTCATGTCTTTAGAAATTTATGTGATCGATAGAGGAGAATGAATTTGTTGAAGGAGAAGAAGGATGTATCAGTTGAAGAAAGTGTAGCTATTTGCTTGTCAATTTTATCAAATGCTGTTAGCCAAAGACATGTGGCAGAGAGATTTTAGCATTCAACCGGTACTATAAGCCATTGGCTTAACGTGGTTGTGAGGGCATTAGCAGCTTTGGCAAAGGATATTATCAAGCCTTCAACCGTAGGTGGTCATGTGCAACCTGAAATTCGAAAGCATAAGAGATGGTATCCTTATTTCAAGGTACTTTTACATGATTCTCCTTAACTATCTATATCTTCTTCTTGTTGTTTTTGTTTTGTTCACACAATATGATGTTCACATTTGTGTATACCGGATGGGAAGGCACAAAGCAAATAACTCCCGTATATTCATGGATGCAATCTCAAGGCCGGAGAATGAGTTCCCTTTACCCTTGCAAGGCAAGTTTTCTTAAAACTCGTATTATATTGATCATTAATATCTTTCTTAAAACTCGTATTTTTGTTAATGCAGATCATTATTATCTCGGTAGATTCTGGGTTTTCAAATATTCCTAGATTTTAACTCCTTACCGAGGGCATATCTATCACCTAAAAGATTTCCGTGGTAGGAGAGGTTTTAGAGGGAAAGAAGAGTTGTTCAATTATACACACTCATCTTGCCGGAATGTGATAGAAAGGGCGTTTGGGGTATTGAAGAAACGATTTCCAATCTTGAAGCATATATATAGTTATCCGCTTATTGTCCAGCGGTTGATCTCCATCACTTGTTGTGTATTGCACAACTTCATCCGGATGCAAGATGAAGCAGATGAAATGTTTACCGATTTCAAAGTAGAGGACATGATAGTGGAGGGTGAAGATGGTTTCGGTGTTGAGCAAGTGGTCGAAGTTGATTCTTCTCAAACAGCTCGAATGAGAAGTATGAGAGATGAGTTAGCCGCAAGGATGTGGAACGACTACCAGCGGAGGAATCGTCGACGTACTTGATATACATTTTCAAGTTTGACATTGTTTCGTTTGATGTTGAATTGTTGCATAAATACATTTACATGTATTTTTCTAAGTTGAGAATTTTCTCAACTTAACGCGTTTTTCAAAATTAATTTCCGAAAAATTGTTTTCCATATGAAACAACTAAACGCGTTTTCTAAAAATTGAATTGGAAAATTACACATAGAAAATGAAAGAAGGGAAAAGGAAAATTAAAATAATTTCGTACATCTAAACGGGCCCTATGTTTTTCTATCATTCAAAATCAGATTTTTCTCCAAATTATGTTTTTATATCTATTTACCAAAATCGGTTTTTTTTCCAAAATCGGTTTCTTAAACATCAAAAGAACACACATTCAAATATTACACAGTGAAAGTTATCTTACCCGTAATACGTTGTTTCTACTATCAATGAGTGCATTTGCTTTACATTGTTACCATAATCATCTTTTAAACCAAAGCTAAAAATTTGACACGTTTTTCTTGCGATAGAGGAGCATTTTTAGGCATCGTAGAGGACATTTTTCACTACGGCTAAGGCCACAGTGAACGACTCCCCGCAGTAAACGGAGCGCGGCGGTGGCAGTAAAATTTATTGCGGCCCAAATCGCAGTTAGGCCGCAGTAAGTCCTCGTGGGCCACGTGCCCTACCTACCACCATCCCTATTGCGGCCACGTACTGCGGAGGAGGCCGCAATAGATTCATCTATATATACTCCCGCACTTCTTTCCAACACTTCGCAAATTTTTTTCATAACCTCTCCTCTCTCAACTATTACACAAAATATCATCTCTAAATCTGAGTAGAAGTTGCGGTACCATCAACATTAGGTATATTACTGAGGTAATAAATATTTTATGTATTTATTTATGGTTACATGGTTTTTCATTCAATTTAATTCATGTATTGGTAATTTTATTTTCTTTTTAAGTAATGTAATTAAATTAGTTGAGCCATAGTTCCTGTCTTTGAAAATTTATAAAAATATATTTTTTACACTTTATTTCAAAATTTTGGAACAACGTTGTAAAATAATATATTGTATATAGTTTACATGGATTGTCCAAGTTGGACAGTTTGTAAACGTTTACTATCGGTGTATTAAACTTTTATGGTTGTACATGTAAAACTGACCGGATTACATAAATTTCGGTTGGATTTCTTAGTCTTGTTTCACGTTATACCTGTTATGGGAGTTATATTCCAGAAAAATGGTATAGTGCGGAACTAAGGCGAGATGCTGCCGAAATTTATGTAATTACAGTTTACATACACAACCATAAAAGTTTCTACACTAATAGTACTTTTATGAATAGGATAGGGCTCATGCACCCTAGATTAGGAAAAAATGATATAAATATTTATATATGAATGTGTGCAGTATTTAAGAGCTTTTGTGTTTATTTTTTGTAATATATAATTAATTGTCATGTTTGTTATTGTTTTTATTGATGAATGATCATAGGAAAGGCAGAAATGGGCGAAGGATGTGATTGGACGTATCGGCGCTTTGAGGATGAGACTTGCTATACAAGTGAAAGATTTTGGACTGACGTTCAGCAATTCTTGGATTATGCTTTTTTTGTTGCTAAATCAAATGGAGAAGAATTGGTGAAATGCCCGTGTAAAAAGTGTAAACATAGATACTATTATGATCGAATTACAATTGACAATCATTTATTGTTAGACGGATTTAAACCCAATTATCATGTGTGGGATTGTCATGGTGAACGACCTGAGATCAATCCATGTGTTTATCGAGGTTATCGATTTGATGAACTAACGTCAACATCATCAAATCTTGCAAGTACGAGTACTGCACTTAATTCTTCTGAGGGTAGCCAAGAACGGCCGGCTTATGAAGAAATGGTTCGTGATGCTTTTGGGTTTCATGAGCACTGTAATAATTTTGAAGATGATCAGAATAATGACGATGAGGACGTTGCAGCGCCTGAAGTACCAAACGAAAAGGCACAACAGTCTTTCCAGCTGTTGTGTGATACGTCAAAACCTTTATATGAAGGTTGTGGTGATAAGTACACCAAATTATCGGTGTTATCCAAGTTGTTGAGTATGAAAAGTCAACACAACGTATCAGATGCCTTTTTCTCTGAGATGATCGGATATATCAATGAAATATTACCCGGAGGAAACTCGTTGCCAACGAGCATGTTTAGTACGAAAGGTATGTTGAAGGAGTTGGGGTTACCGTATAGAAAAATTCACGCTTGCGAGAATAATTGTATGTTGTTCTACGGTAGCTTCAACAAGTTATTGAATTGTAGGGTGTGTGGAGCGGATAGGTATGAAGTGTGTGATCCGGGTAAGAAACCGAAACCTAAAAAGGTTTTACGATATTTACCAATCACTGAGCGGCTACAACGGCTTTACCAGTCGTCTAAAACCGCAGAGTTCATGACATATCATATTAGAGCAAGTGGAAATGTATCTGACACTGTTGGACATCCATCTCAAGGCGAGGCATGGAAACACGTCGATGAACGTTATCCTGATTTTGCACAGGACTACCGAAGCGTACGATTGGGGTTAAGTACTGATGGCTTTAAGCCGTTGTCCAAAACAGGACAATCGTATTCGATGTGGCCGGTATTCATCGTTGTTTATAACCTGCCGCCTGATTTATGCATGAATGAGTCGTACACTTTCATGCCTCTTCTTATTCCAGGTCCCCGATCTCCTGGCCGTAACATTGACGTATTTCTACATCAACTGATTAAGGAGTTACAAGTTTTATGGAATACAGGAGGGGAAACTTGGGATGTGCGTCGTAATCAGAACTTCGGCGAGCATGTTTGCTTTGGACGATAAGTGATTTTTCGGCGTACAGAATGCTATAGGGTTGGAGTACGCATGGAAGACTTGCATGCCCATACTGCATGAGTGATATTAATAGTTTTCAGTTGAAGCATGGACGAAAAACCAGTTCGTGGGGTTGTCAGAGGAGATTTTTACCACGTCGGCATGCTCTGCGTAACAATACCGAATCGTGGGGAGAAACTGACCGTAGACATCCATGTGTGTATAAGTAATACCGAATCTTGGGGAGAGACTGACCGTAGACATCCGTGTGTGTATAAGTCAGGTCATGAGATCTTAAGGGATCTTAATAGGATTGTATTCCAAGCATTCAGAACACCGTTGGATAAAATGAGGGTTGATAAGTTTGGTGATGAGCACAATTAGGTAAAGAAATCAATTTTCTGGGAGTTGCCGTATTGGGCAGACTTGAAAGTACGACACTGTCTTGATGTTATGCATATTGAAAAAAATTGTTTTGATAACATTTTCTACACAGTTTTGAACATGAAAGGGAAAACGAAGGATAATGCACAGTCGAGACGTGATTTGTAGGAGTTAAATATCCGTGATGAACTGCATTTGAGCATTGGACAGAATGGGAAACCATTTCAACCGAAGGCGTTATACACGTTAAATGATGATCAGATTGCGATGATTTGCAATTGGTTGAAGCATATCGTTAAACTTCCCGATGGGTATGCATCTAACATTGGCAGGTGTGTCAATACGTCCAATAATACATTTTACAGTATGAAAACCCATGATTGTCATGTGTTCATGCAAAAACTGATGCCCGCTACATTGCGTGGTTACATTCCTGACGGCATTTGGACGACAATTGCAGAATTCTGCAAATTCTTTAGGCTACTGTGTTCTAAGGATATTCAGTTGGACGATGTGGAGAAGCTTGATGAATTAATCATCGTAATACTGTGCAAGTTGGAAAAGATCTCACATCTATCATTCTTTGACTCCAAGGAACATCTTACTATGCATTTACCTTGACACATTTGAACTTGTGGATCTGTCGGATATTGGTGGATGTTTCCTTTCGAACGGAATATGAAGAAGTTGAAAGCAAAATGTGCGAACAAACAATTTTTAGAGGACTCGATCATTGAAAAGTTTTTGATACAGAAGATAGCATTTTTTTGTGAGCATTACATGGAAGATAATCAAGGAACACGGGTAAACCCTCACGTACGAAACAAAATTAATTTTTCTACAGTTGTTAGCGATTCGGGACTATCAATTTTTAATCATCCAACAAAAACTTTTGGTAAGGCTTGGGCTCAAGAATTGTCTGTTGAAGAATTAAAACATGTCCAAACATACATTCTTCAGAATTGTCGAGAGGTGGAACAATTTATAATTCGATTTAACGAGTTGTCCCGCAATCGGTTCCCAGAAATGAACGATGATGCTGTGTACAACTTAAGACTGGCAAAGTTTGTATGGTGGTTCAAGAATGTGGTTAGTTGTGTTTATTTATTTATTTATTTGTTATCTTAATCACAATGAAATTTATTATGTTAATTATCGATTATGTATAGGCCATCGCAAATCAGGCAGCGCTCCCACAAGCACTATATGACCTGGCATGTGGTCCAAGAATGAGGGCTAAATCGTTCCCAGACGTATATGTTAATGGGTACAGGTTTCACACAAAACAACATGGTGAAAATAAAAGGATAGCTAATTGTGGCGTCTGCGTCTTGGGGGACACAAATGTGCAAGACTATTTGGATTTCTATGACTGGATTGACGAAATTCTTGTCCATCAGTACATGAACAATAGTCTTACAGTCTTCAAGGGTACGTGGTTTTCGACCAATAAAGTCATCCGTATCGATAAAATTTCAGGGATCACCGATGTTGACTACACATCCCGACTATATCCGGCTGATCCGTTCATTCTTGCAAGTCAGGCCCAACAAGTGGTATACGTCGAATATCCTTCAAAGCGTCGTGATCTAAAAAACTGGTGGACAGTTTTCAAAACGAAACCTTGATGATTTAAGGATAACAATGTTGATAATATAAGTGTCACTGTAATCAATGCAGACCCAGACGAGATAGGTACGGAATATCCTTTACAAGAATCGACGACACATGGTGAAACCATACGATCGGCCCCTGATGCAAGTTTCTCATTATTAGATCATCGTGCACATTTTGATATAGTTGAATTGGACAACGATGTGGAAGATCAACTGTTGTATGACGATGAAGATGATGTTCCGGTGGATTTGTAGTTGAATGTATCTTATTTGAATTTGTAATTTAGAAAGATATTTGGACTAAATTTCAAATTCTGAAAAATGTTAGGGCTAAATTGCAAATTTGAAAGATATTTAGACTAAATTGCAAAAAACTTCTGAATTACAGTGGGCCCCACAATATCCAAACACATATTAAATTTGGGGGAAAACGAAAAGTTTGAAATTGGATGTTTGGTGGGCTTCACTGGGGCCTCACCACGGACTAGCCGCAGTGAGGCTCCTGGGCTGGGCCTTACTGCGGCAATTTGCGCAGTGAGGCCCAAGCCCAGGAGCCTGCGGCTACTGCCTCAGTAAGGCCGTAGTGAGGCAGTTTAAACAGCAACTTCGTCTGCCTCCTCCCCATTTTCCTCCCGATCTCGTCTCTCCCTCTCCCTCTCCCTCCCTCTCCGACGCCGCCGCCTCTGTCCCTCTCCCTCCCTCTCCGTCGCTGCTGTAACTGGCGCGCCCCTCCCTCTCCATCGTCACCGCGGCAACCGACGCGTCCCTCACTGCAACAGGTAAGTGTTTTCCAATTTTTTTGTTTTATTTTTTAGTTTTTACGGTGTTTATGAGTTTGTTAAGTGGAATTAGTTTTTAGAATATTTGTTGTGAATATTTGATGAATATGAAGTTTGTTGTGGATATTAGTTTTTAGAATATTTGTTGTGAATATTTAATGAATATGAAATTTTTGGTGGAATTAGTTTTTAAAATATTTATTGTGAATATTTGATGAATATGAAATTTGTGGTGGAATTAGTTTTTAGAATATTTGTTGTGAATATTTGATAAATATGAAATTTGTGGTGGAATTAGTTTTTAGAATATTTGTTGTGAATATTTTATGGATATGAAATTTTTTGTGGATATTAGTTTTTAGAATATTTGTTGTGAATATTTTATGAATATGAAATTTTTTGTGGATATTAGATTTTAGAATATTTGTTGTGAATATTTTATGAATATGAAATTTGTTGTGAATATTAGTTTTTAGAATATTTACAGTGAATATTTTATGAATATGAAATTTGTTGTGGATATGTGCTGTGAATTTTGGATTTTTTTAAAAAAAAATTGGAATTTTTTGGAATATTTAAAAAGTTTGGGGTTGAAATGGAAATTTTAACCAAATACAAGTTTTGGGCTACCATTGTAAAATTTTCAAAACTTCGTGGCTTAATTTCAATTTTCAAAGACTTTGGGGTTGAAATGAAAAATTTGAAAATGTTTTGGGTAACTTTGCAAAATTTACAAAACTTTACGGTGCACTTTGCACTTTCAATTTTAAAACAAAAATTTTAACAAAATGCATGTTTTGGGCTACCATTGCAAAATTTTCAAAACTTCGTGACTTAATTGATATTTTGTGCCTTAATTGCAATTTTCAAAAACTTTTTGGATTAACTGACATTTTTTTAATGCTTCGAGGTATGGCGGACACACCATCCAGTAGTGGTAAGCGCCAGGATCAGTCAGCCTCGGGTTCACATGGGAGATTATTCTCTTGCGCAAGGCGTGGTGGTGGCTCTCACACATCGAGCCGTCGCGCACCATCGCAGACACCAGATACTACCTATTCGGTGGATCAGCAGCTGCCTCCTCATCATGCCGATGCACCACCTGCCCAGCACCGACATACAGCAGCACCTCCCGCGCCTCCTCTTCCGCCGCCTGAGAGGGGTCCTGATGGTAGATTGGTCGTTCACATCGGACAGTAAGTCTTTTAAGTTTTCATAAATTTATTAATTTTGATATTTTATTTCTACATATGATTATAAATTAATTACCATATATATTTCAATTCTTATGCAGTTTGAAGCAACAAACATCGGGGGTGCCAAAAGCAATCGGTGCAATCGTTGTAAGCTAGTTCAAAAGTTCAATTCGCGCTAATACAAATACTAATTATTTCACTATTTCTATATACTTTTTTTAAACTAATTCTATAGATTTTAACGTTTTCATGTTTTCTGGAACATATCCAATATTCATGGACGAATCACAAATTTCTGGAAAAGCTCCATTCCCGATTCGCGGAATTCTACCGAAACACCCAAGACAACATCCGGGATTGAGCCCAGAGGACGTCCATTGGATTGTCAGACTCCAAACTACATGGACTGGCTCGACATGCCTCCGCAAAGGATAGACAACATTACTGCATTGAAGAGTTCAAGGTGAACTCCGTCCGGAACAAGAAAAATGCCAAGAGTGAAAAACGCCTAAAATTCAAGTCGCATGGCAACAAGTCAAAGGCGACTATTTATGAAGAAATGGTAACTTTTTAAAAATATTTATGTATAATTATGTATATATAAGTGGTATTTTTGAATACCTAACATATTTTAATTTACAGTGCAAAAAGACGGGACAGAGGCTGCGGGTGGACTAGTTTGGAGAGGACTGGCTGGACAAGGAAAATGGGGCCTTGGTAAGTTTAAGTAGTTTCTCAATCATTTATATGATTAAATTATTCAATTTATTATTCATTAACATAAATTTCTTCATCTTAACTAGGAGGAGTACAAGAAACGCTTGATTAAGAAGTATGGGGAGGACGGGTCGTTCCCCCATATCGATTAGGACATTTACAAGGATGTCATGGGCCCGCCCACGCGAGGGCGATGGGTCGGTGTCCCGCCCAGCCTTTCTCGGCCGAGCTATTCGAGCAACCTCGACTGTCGCAGCTTAATAAAATTGAACTTTTATCAATTCCATACCTTTACAAGACATTGGCAATTCATCATTATAAATATAACCTTTTCAAATGAAATTTTGATTCAGCGCAAGATCGACCTGGAGGAGCAGCATCGGAGGGACATGGATGAGATCCGTGACCTGAGATGCAGGGTCGCCGCTCTCGAGGACCAAGGTGCTCGTGCGCATACTGAGGTTGAAGCCCGAGTGGAAGCCCGGGTGAACGAGCTGACGCGTTCCACGGAAGCGGCTATCAGCAGCATGTGGTCGGCGCTACATAGAGGGGACATGTCCGACTTTCCGACGTGCCACCGACTTTGGTCGCTGGATCATCCCAGCCTTCCCTCCCCTCGGTTCACCCCATGTCACGAGCATCCTCCAAGGCCGCCTTCTCCTCCAATTCCCGAACTCACCCTCTACTCCGCCCAAGATGATTATCAGCCGGTGCTGCAACGGACTTGAGCAAAGAGATCTCGCAGCCCACGTGGCTGCGACCGCAACGCCACCGACCAACTTCTTGGACTGCTTCGGGTTGGACGATCATGAATTCGATGTTTTTATTAACCAAAATAATCCTTCGAACAATTAGATTTAGTGTAAACATTTTTAGAATGTAATTTGTATATATTCCATTTACATTTATTTAAATTAATAATTACTTTCTTAATTAACATTATTATTAAGTTTATATTTATTAATTTAAATAATAGTTACTAACTATTTATACGATTTTATATTTATAAAAATAATAGTACTAGTGCGGCCACGACGCAAGATGCATGATACATAATGGCGGGGCCGTCGGATGTCCGACAATGGCTGCCGACGATCGCGGCCTTATTCGTGGTGAGGCTGCAGTACGCACCACGGCCTCAGCCGCAGTGCGTTTGAAACTGCGGCCGTTTTTACCACGGCGTTCATTGCGGCCCTCGCCGCAGTGAGTACCACGGCCCAACTGCATTGAGGGCTGCAGTGATGGCCCTCCTCCCCACGTAGTGTAAGAAGAATTGAAATTACTTAACAAATTACCTTGACAAAAGAGTAAACTCCATTTTTAGTCTATTAGCTTTGATGTGTATCATATTTTGGTCTTATTTAAAGAATTGGTCCTAATTGGAGTCTCTTAACTTTGATTTTTATCTCAATTAAGTCCTTTCGTCTATCTTACCGTTAACTTGACTGTTACTTGATGAGATATGATGAAATTGCACATAATAAAATTTCAAATTATACCCTCATTTTATAACAATGTACATAGAAAGTCCATGAATTTTTTTTTCTTACTGGCTTCTCTTCATCATCATCAACTCCCTCACCGGACACATCCACTCTCTTTATCATCAACCTAATTAATTCCTCCACGCTCCATCACCACTCACTAGCTTTCTGGAGAAGAACCATACGCAACTCATCTTCCTCAATTCGAGCAGATCTAGAGCGAAACCATCGCTCTCATTTAGCCATTGCAGCCAAACCTACTCTGTACCTACACCATCAGCCGCTTTACCAGATCTCGGCAAGGTCAAGAAAGTTGCTATGAAGATAGAGGTCGGCGTCGGTTAAGAAAGTTGCTGGCCAAAGGAAGAATGTTGGGATGATCAGTGACAAAATGATTGGGCTTCATCCATGTGTCACTGGAAGAGATACCGACGCCATAGACAAGAGAGAAATTCTGATGATGAGATCAATTTAGGTTTCGAAAAGTTCGGAAAATACTTTTATGTTCGTTTCTCCACAATTTTCAAATTAAATTTTATGGCTGATGGATTTGGATTGATGTAGTTTGTGAATCTTTGATGGGAACAATTTTGTACTGACCATGTTAGAGTTTTTAGTGAGAGACAGAAGATTAGATGATGATGATGATGATGATGATGAATAGATAGATACTAGTAAAGAGAGAAAAACTTTAGGGAGTTGTATATACATTTGTTAAAATCTTAATGACCATACTTCTATTAAACATGTAATTAATCTATTATTGTAGGGGTATTTGCATAACAATAAGTAAAGAAAATGGTCAACTTAACGGTCAAAGGGACGGAAAGATTTGATTGAGATAAAATCAAAGCTAAGGGACTGCAATAGGATGAATTCTTAAAACATGATTACGAGCGTGCAACAATGCTATACTTTTATCTCCAAACCATGTACTTTATCGATAATTTGCTAGCACTTAGCGTGGGCTCGACCAAATTTTGTAGGAAAACCCGTGCTGGAGCAAAATGCGTAGAAATGACGCATTTTTGGACATGAAAGAAGTTGACACCATCAAAGCTTGGGGGCCAGATTGCAAAAGAAGGAAGAAATGGAGGAAAAAGCCTCCTGCAGCACGGGCCAACCCGCGGGATGACTCGTTCCCGACAACAGGGGCGATCGCCTGGCCAAAATGTTAACTATATCACCATCAAGGCAAGGCAACCGAGAGGGGCGATCAATATAAAGGCGCAAGGCGATCCCCCTAGTGTCACGAGTGTCTGCAAAGATTCCCCTTACTGGGGCGGCCGACATGAAATCATGGGGTGTACGTGGGGGGGCGTTCCAGCACTCCTACCTCCTCCACTTCCTATAAAGTGTCCTAAACTCAAAACCCTAACACCTTCACCTTCTCTACCACCACCTCCACACTCTACGCCTCCTAGGTTTAGCTTCTCTCAATGATCTAGTCTATCTTTACTTTTTGTATTTCATTTCAGTTGTATTTCATTCCACTTAGGAGGTGAAGGATTTTAGACTATATGCAGAAGAAATACAGACATACCTAGGAAGCAAAACAAAATACGATAACAAAAAACCATCACCAGATAGCTTTCAGCGGGACCAAAGTCCAAACCAGCTGCAGCTGACATGCATTATTTTTTTAACCCTTATAATGCGTAGCCGGTTCTATTCCTTGATTAATAAATTTATTAAGACCGACCTAAAATCCCAATTGCGGAATAAAATCACAAGGAGAAGACACAGAATTTATATTAACCTAACATCATAATCAATTCATATTTTATTTATTCATAATTAGGAATTAATCAGACAAGATTCCTCTTTAAGGGTCAATATTATAAAAGCTATTGATTTAGGATGAAGTGAGCAAATTTTATATTGGCCAGCTAGATTTATTAGATCCAATTCAGGTTTGGAGGTCTTAATCGATGAACCACTGAGAAAAATGTGTAGTAGGTTTACACCTTTATCATGTGTTGCAAATCAGTGTCCAACATTTTTACTTTTGCAAAAAGCTACTCTATCACATCAATCATTTCTTCAATCTTTTCCCTCCACATATTTGTAATCAATTTAAGAAATTTCACATTTTCTACACCAAATTATCTTCAAAACAACACACCTACTTAAAAGGTTAACGGTTTGTTTTATAAAAAAAATACTGCACATGAGTATTTTCCTTAAACAACTATAAAGCATATTAGTTAGTACGAACGACAAACAACCAATCTATGAATTGTTAAAAGATCCCTCCTCTCATTGAAAGCCAAGAATGGTAAGTAAGCATCAACAGTTTTTTTTGAACAGGAAAGGTCTATATTAATAATTTAAGCAAAGCAGAAAAAGAAAAACGAAGAAACCTCGCGCATGAGGATTAGCGATAACTAAAAAGCACTAACGGAGACAACAAAGCAAAAGTATCAGAAACTAAAAGATAACAAGCAGTGTTGGCTGATGCTAAGAGCCTGAGATGTCGAAATGATGGTGTGAGAGATGGGCCCTGAGATTCATCTGACGAATACCAAAAGACCTACACACCTGAGGCAAGCTGGTACGTTGAATTGGGTACATGACCTGCTCCAGACAAGACTGATCATCAATGAGACCAATTCATGTCCCGTTGAAGGGGCTTGAGTTGTCCTGGAAGGTCCAGGTCCTTGACAACACCAAGGAGTCAAATTCAACAATGCCCGAACTGTCAAGGGAGACCCCCAACCCAAGAAGCTCCCAGAATAGTGGATCATGATGCCAGGTAGGACGAGGCTCCGCTCAGTCCTACCAGTACCAGAACACCAACAATCATCACCATCATAGAACCAACCTCCACCAGCCCATCCCGCCATGACGGTGCACCACATCCCATAGTCATAGCCACGAAACCCATTCACGAGGCCGTGGAAATAATGCGGAAATGGTCGCAATAAAATCCGCATTATATAAGCCCGGGATAAGTCGTTTAATGAGGTTTTGCTGCAGTTCTTAATGCGGCTTTAGCCGCATTACTGCATATTGGAAATAAAAAAAAAAGATGAATCTAGATGAATGTTTATCTAGTTTCATAAAAAAAACCCATATATGTTTATTTTTTTCATCACTTTGCCCAGAAATGTTCATCACCTTAACTGGTGGTGATGGTGCAGATAGTGACCAAAACACGGCGAGGGAAGGCGGCAACAACGGGACATACAGAGACTAAGATCTGGGGAGGAAAATGAGAGAGTGAGTGAGAGTGATGAGTTTTTTCAACATTCAAGAGAAATTAATTAAAAACGAAAAAAAAGTTGAAGAAACCATTACCTGTTGGAAATGTCACTCATGTCGTCCATCGCCGTGCAAGGTGATCAGAAGAGGAAGAGCAAGGAAGAAGAAGAATCAAGAAGAAAGAAATGAAGATGGTGCGCTGAAGAAGAAGAAGAAGGAAGAATAAAAAGAAGAAGAAATGAGAAGTGAATGGTGCAGCGGATGAGTTTAAACCTGAAATTCAAGCTTAATGCGGACAAACTGCATTCAAGTTGTAATTCATCACATTTACCACGATATTTAATGCGAAGATGGTTTAATGCGGCCTAAGCCGCATTACTATCCACATTAAAAATTGTATTAAAGACGTAGTAAGGGTGGACGCCAAAGGCGCATGCGCGGCCATAGATTTCTCAAAACCCATCCAACAAAAACCGATAGCGGGAGCCCTTCTCTGTCCGCCATGAGCAGACATTCACAAAACACCCACTGAGAACGGCTGGGTCTAGCCTCGCCACCACAAGCCAGGGCCAAAGCGTCCTCCACTCCTAAGACCAGACATCGGAGTATGAAAGGAAGAAAGAAATCGACAAGGCCCACACTATCCGCCAGATCCGGCGAACACCCACCCACCCAAGACAATCCGCGTTCCACAGAAGCTGACCACACGGAGAAAGAGTGGGCCGTTCATGGAAGCAAACGACCCACCAAAAGAGACGGACGGTGGACCTTTGGGCATAATGCAACTCGTCGGAGGGCTACCCAAACGCCGCAGCATCCATCGAGGAACCATCACCGTCAAATGGGCCGACCCGAAACAAAAAAGACGCCTGTGCGCGGTGGATCAACCGCAGCAGCGATGGTGAAAATCCAGCACCGTGGTGGCGGCCATGAGATGCGAACCCTAGCGAAGCCATCATTATATTATTGACTTAAGCGTCAACAGATCTATAACAAATGGTACAAGTTTATATTTTAAGGATCATATTTGTAATAGATCATAAAGATATGGCACTATAGTGCACATTTATCCCTTTTACCAAATGTCTCAAATAATTGTTTTTTTTTTCCTTGAAAAAGACAGATAGAGAGAGAAAAATAACCCATAAAATAATCTGTACGTCAACTCCCCATGCAGAGAAGACAAAAATGAAAATACTTTGTTTTTCTTGGCATTAATCCTTAGAATATCTGTCTACCGAAAAGAACAATTTTTTACCCACTTCATGTCAGCTCGTGTCACGCTTAGCTAGATCTGTCTCCTACCCCAAAACCTAATCCCATTTTTCAATCACCATGCAACATATTAGTAGTATATTATTTTAAATAATTACCATGCAACCGATCGATTACTTTAAATAATCGACATTTTATCTGATTTAAGAATTTTTGCGTCTTTAGAAAACGGTTGAGATGGAGAATTCTAAAAATTCATCAAATGTACAAACTCTACTCTAAATAATTAGCTAGTTTGTATATTTTTTTTTCAAAAAAATATGTTTACAAAATAAGAAAATTGATTAGTTGTATATAAAAGTTTTAAGCTTATAATTTAAAATAATGTCAAAATAACATCATAAATTAAATGCTAAAAAAACATCAAATAATTAGTACATTTAAGCTTTTCTTGTAATTGACTTGACGATCAAATTATTTCTCTGTAATTGTATCCAAGGTGAGTTTAATGAGTGAAAAGGTCAATATTTTTTTAATGGTAGACTTTGTTTGATGATATCACTACTGCAAAAACTGATGGATTCTTGTAATTTGTTTGTGTCTGTATACACACATACATAAGAAAGTGATTCTACATATATAAGTCAATTTCTGATTTTTTTTTATAAATATTTTGCTTTCAAAACCTTATATTAAAGAATTCCCAGTACTGCGAATTATACTTTATATCATTATCACATCTCAAACCAAAATCGATGTTTAATCGAAGAATATTTGTTGGAATATAATTGAAAAATAAAAATTACATAAACTTCTACATCTTGATGTTGAAGTCCAATTGTGCCAAAAACCTTTTTTCAAATGTTTGCGTCCACAAGAAACCCTAATCAATTCTTTCAAACTTGGAATTCTTCTAATTTTCCACTTCCATAAATATTATAAAGGGCAAGATTCTAGTCGTCTACATTTTCTCCAACCAAGGACTTCAAGTTTTGTTTTTTTCGCCATTTTGCCCCACAATTGAAAACGACCCATGGAAATTGTCACTAACGCCACAAAAGTGATTTAATTGTTAAAATTAAAGCTGTGGACTCTATCCATTCAAACATGGGGACGAGACAAAATAGTATTGGGAGGTTAAAAGGTAAAAATTAGAAGAGAAAGTCTTTATTTAGGTGGGAAGAAACCGATGGGTTGATGGAGAAATGGCCCCCAAAATTAACGAAGAGCTGGCACTTTTGCGTCTAATTACATAAACATTAATCAAATAGGTTAATAGTTTAACTTAGTTTGGAGCTATAAAGTGCATTTTTGTATATATCCTCAAAAGTGGAATGTCAATTTAAGAAGTTATAGGATAATTTTAAAATGGTGTAAAATAGACTTATAAAATTGGTGAAGATATATAAAGGCCAAAATTACTAATATTGTTTTTCAAATATCTAATGTTGTTTTCTTACCATTATGCCGGAAGGGCTTATATAGTGCTATTTCCATTACAAAAATTAATTGTAGACTAAGTAACAAAAGTATTAGTCTTATTTCCCTTACATAGATCATGTTTAATAAAAAAAGATTTACATTTAACTCTATTTAATTTACTGAATGTTTTAGAAACTTTATTTATTGAAACAGGAATGGTTTGAATTAATTGAATATAAAGATTTTTATTTTTTGAAAAAATGGTAACTAATTAATTGATTCATCAGCGAATTAGGAGTATAAAGAATTCTGATAAATAAGTTAGTTGAATATTGATTTTTAAAAAAGGTTAAAGTAATGAGATGTACATAAAGTTTAATGGAATTACTATGGGAGACGCTGTGACGTGGAAGACTTAATTAATGCCGCTGAAATCCTCATAAATTATAGAACGCCACAAAGAAGCAACTAAAAACTGTATTTTTTTTAAAAGCATAGTCCAACTTTATTAGGTTATTTATGGGAAGGGATTTAATTTATCTGTAATTCACGCTTCATTTCAACTCCCTGCACAGGAACTCTAGTTTTGGTGGAACCTATTGGGAGTTGGCTCTCTCTCCTTTTGGAACACATTTGCAAGTATAGTAGGCACGTTTTGACTCCGCCGCAACTGTGCGTGCTATAGGTGAGTTTAAGGATCTATACGGGTGAGTTTCCAAAATTTGGATAATGCTTTATCAATTTGGAGAAGGGGAAGCTGTTGGACCAAAAAAATGTTCAAAATTCTCTAAAAGTGAGCATATCAACAAAATAGAGAAGCCGTTGGAGATGCTCTTCGAGGAGGTCTGGTTTCTGTTAAGGGTGTCATCAATTTCGACGCCGTCTTCACTGGCTACAGTTGTCCACTACTCTATGTTTAGTGTCTCTTGCACTGCGTAATTAATACCATTTTTAGTGTGGTCTATAATCACTACGTATTTGATTTCCGTTACATTACCGCTCCTACCGTAGCGGTTAAGGCCGTTGTTTTCACTACTCCTACCAGCTTCGCTTTTGTTGATGTTGCCGCTTCAATCGTAGTGGTTAATCCCTACAACATATTTTATGAATTAAAAAAAATATATATACCCAGTTCTGGAAACGAATTCCATATCCGGGTTTGAAAATTCATCAACATTCATCGCACAAAACCCAGAAACATAAACGCAAATTCATCCAAATTCATATCTTCAACACTTTTATTCTTCACCAAACCAAAATTTTCATCTAAACTCATATCTGAATCATTTTCTATTCATATTTAACCAAAAAAATACAAAGACAACTCAAATATGCTACAAAAATTAAAATCAAAATTAAATCTACAATACAATTTGAATCTACACTATAATAACTTAGATCTTGAAAAAATCAAACAAACTTGAAGCTTCATCACCGCTGGTCTGTGTCAACCTCCACCGGTGCCTCTCCACGTCCTCCACCGCTGCAGCCACCAAGTCCTTGCCATGTGTAGATGCTCAAATGGAAGACGAACGCATGACGGAGATAGAGAAGGAATTGTTTTGAGAGGGAGGATGAGATAAAATGGTAAGAGAGAGAGAGAGAGATATCAGAAATTGAAATGGGAAGATGGAGAGAGAGAGAGAGAGAGCGAACTTTGTATCAAATTTGGACGTGAAAAAGAGGACTTTAATCGAATTTAATGTTTTGAAGCGGCCTTGTAATGACCGCAACCGTTACAAAGCTAAAATATCTTCTTATTTTTTTACGCTTTGTAGCGGCAAAAACTGCTACAAGACCGTTACAAAACCTTCAGCAACTACGTAGTGAATGCGGCTTAGGCCGAATGAAAGTTGTGCCGCAGTAAACACTAAGGTAAGTACAACTGTAATGCGGCTTAGGCTGCATTACGCCTTTTTATCGTTTCATGATCTTCCTCTCTCTCATTTTTCATCCGGCGAAACTTTCTCTCTATTATCTCTCTTCATTTTCATTTCCTCTCTCTCTCTCTCTCTCCCCAAATCTAAGGTCGAAGATCTCGCCGGATTTGAGTTCTTCTTTCTTCCCCTGATCCGGCCTCATGTCCACCAGCTCCGTCGTCCCTGAATATCGCCGGATCTCGTCGAATCTCACTGAATCTCTTTAGATCTCTCTGGATCTGGAGTTCTTTCTTTCCTCAGTCAAATTCTTCTCCTCTCTGTCTGTCACCGATGTTTCGGTCGCCACCGCTTCACCATCGCCGGCTAAGGTAAGGTATTGTTAGAATTTGGTTTTAATTCATTTTTTAGTTCAAAAAGTAAACCCTAACCCGAAACCATTTTTCCCCAGGGTGGCAATGATGGACAGTGGTGGTGGTGGCGGTGGTGGATGGTGGCGGTGGTGGATGAACTCTGGGTTTTTTCGTTGAAGGTTGATGAATTCTGGGTTTAGTTGGATGAATCCGTATGAACGTTTATCCAGATTCATCCAGTTTTTTATTTATTTTCGAAAAAAGGGTAATGCGGCCAATGCCGAATTAAGCCGCGAGTTCGGCAGGGCCACAGTAGACAAGCTATTGCAAGCTTATTTACCGCGGCTTCTACCGCAATCATAATGCAAAATTGCCGCATTAAATGATGTTTCCAACGACGTAGTGTTGCTTCCTATGTTTGCTTCTTTTCATTATCTTACTTTGAACGTTGTGTCGTTCTTTCTAGCCGTTTTGTGGCTTTTTGGTGCTTATATGTGACTCTTCTATTATGGTTTAACGAGATTTAATCTCCCTTTAATCTTCGTTTTTTTATAAAAAAAGAAAACTTTATTATTTTCTTTATTGGACTGAGTTGGACTGAGAATGAGAGAGGCAGTGAACTGAGAGAGAGTAAAGACAACTGTGAAAGAAGGGGAAGTCACATGATTTATCCAACAAATCGCATCTGTATCCATAATGAGAGAGCATCATAGATATATATAGCACATAACTGCAAGCGGTGCATGTGTCAAACCACAGTCGATCTTTTTCATATAAAACCCTTTTTTTTAAAAAAAAATTATCTATATATTTTTATATATATATTACATAGTAAAAACACAAAAAGGATAATTAAAGTCTTCACGCTATTTAAATTTTGATGACTTTTATTCCACGGCTCTCTCTATGACCTCAAACAAAAAATCACCCCAACTTGCAGACAAGAAAGACCCTTCAAACTTCAAACTCTTCCTTCTTCTTCTTCTTCTTCTTCCTCTTCATGATCTGCTTCTTCTTCTTCTTGTTCTTCTTCTTTTTCTTCTACTTACTGTCTCATCTTACAATCGATCGTTATATCGATCATCATCATCATCATCATTGACTGATTCAAGAATCAAATGATCAGGTAGCTAGGTTGGAGCAATGAAGGATATCAGATCAGGAGGTACTTACATGCTGTGATCTTGGTCTTCCCTTCTCTCTGTTTTTCTTTTCTTTTCTTTTCTTTTTTTCTTATTATTTCTTGCCTCTTCTTGCTATTCTCATGATCTGCATATTTTTCATGTGCTGCTAGTTCTTATATATATATATATATATATATATTAATTTTTCCTTCTGCTTCAAAGTTCTAGCTTCCCTTTGCTCATGATATACAAGAAAATTTGTAAGAGAATTAATATCTTATTTATGTAAGGAATATAAGTTTTTTCTGATCTTATCATCACTTATTATTAACTAAATTGCTTTTGAAAATATTAATATGAAGAAGCATATATGTTGAAGTTTTTCTTTGAGAAGCAAGTTTTAGTTAAAGGGATAATTATGGCCTTTTTGCCCATCTGATTTAAATTGATCAATGCTTCCAGCACTAGATATGGGCTTTGTTTTAGTACAGAACTCAGAATTCTCTTCCTTTCTCTTTCAGCATTTTTTTTCCTCTTTGTTGTGATTATATACTGAGAATAAATTTGCTAATATTTAGATTACTTAAATTAATTAGGGCCCAATACTAAAAAACAGCACGTTCACTTAACCTAAATTTCTTTAGTTTTTGGAACAACTTGTATTTATAAAGGTTGATGTTGTTGGCTTGCCCAATAAATGTTTATGGATATGAATTTTGGGCTGTGATCAACTGGCACCTAATTTTGGAAAAAAGAAAAACAGATGTCCTGACATCCATAAAATCAAACATTTGGGTGCAGTAGTTGGAACTCTCACAAGTCCTTACAGCAGAAGAATACTTGTGATCTTGCTCAGTAATTTAATTTTCTTTTCTGTTTTCTAAATTACTTAATCAAACGTATTGATATTGACTGTTCTTTCTGAGATTTAATGTTTGCTGTGCATAGCTTAATTTCTATGGAACAGTCAAAAGAAGTTTTCACATTATTGTGAGGTTCAATTTTTTCATATATATTTACCAAATATATCCCTCACCTTTGGTTCCGCTCATACAACATAAGCATTAATTTAGAATAATTACCTTAAATAGCTCAAAAAATAGGTAATTAAATTAAATCATTCACATTTCTGTTTTCTAGGTTAAATTTTTCTCCATACCAAACATACATGTTTTTGACATTATTATTTATAATCTTGCAGATCATATTGGATATTAGAAGGAAATTGGGATTAAAAAATGGAAGAGAAGAATGAAGTGGGAATTAGCAGTGAGGAAGTTAGTTCACAAAGAAGTGCCTCATCTTTTGACCTAAATGAAGAGGTCACCAAGTTGGGTGGTAGTAGTGACTATGAGGACTCATATGAGAGTGATGATTATGCAAAGGTACCACCTGAAGATGGTAGAACAATGGAGAGGAGTTCAAGTGAGAATAATCTCAGTGGTAGCGGTAATGGTAGCGGGAGCGAGAGGAAGTCGGTCAGGCAGTATGTCCGGTCAAAGCTGCCACGGCTCCGGTGGACTCCGGACCTCCACCTCTCCTTTGTTCATGCTGTTGAGAGACTTGGAGGGCAAGAAAGTAAGTTTGTTACAATAAGATTTCTATTTATATATGTCATGATAATACTCCCACCATCTCAAAAAGATTGATCTAGAGATTGGATGCAATTATTAATTCATGATTTACCATGTTATGACTTCCTTTTAAGCAGTTCAGGAACACTTGACACATTTTCTAATTTGGATATTTATTAACAAAATTTTTATCTTATTACTCCTAGTTTCTCTTACACTCAAAAAAACTAACTTTTATTTTCCCACCCATTCCTAAAACGAAGTTATAATTTTTTTCCAGCATTTAATCTTTGATTTTTGTTCTTCAGTATTTTATAATTTATATGCAAATAGTAAATGAACACCTCTAGTTTTTAAATATGAAGTATTTTCTATAATTTTTTTAATGAAATATTCCTAATAAAAATTTGAGTAAAAGACAAGTACGAAAGTCAACATTTTCATCTTTTTAGGGATGGAGGAAGTATACATTAGCTCATAAGAACGCGAGGTGAAGGTCTTAGATTCAAATCTCCCTAATCCCCTACCTCTATGTATCAAAAATTTTATACATATACACTAAAATTTCCTTTATCTCATACTCATCGTTCATTTTTCTTTTCTAATAAAGAAGAAAATGCACGATCAGAATGAGACATTCTTTTATTTCCATATATACTGGAATCCAATAACGATAATGTTTACTATCCCAAATCTTTTTTTTATGTTTTAACATTTAATCTATTAAATCTGATATGTTTATTATAAAATAAATAGAAATAATCTATTAATTAACATTTAATCATTAATCGATATGTTTTAACGTTTGGCGACGCATTTCGCGGCGTTTTCGAGGCCGATTCACGCTCCTCCTCGCACACGATCGGACAGTTGCCAACTTCGTGGGGAGAAACCGTCCCAAACTCCTTGCCCATTGGAGTGGTTCCGCCGGCGATTTGAGGTATCCGGCCAAAATCCCTCGCCGACTCGCAACCCCAACTCGCGTATAGGAAGCCGCCGCCTCGCTCGTCTACCAAACTCCCACGCGACCGCCTCCTTTCCGACGTCTCACCGGTCATCCGGCGTCACAAACCGCCGTCTTCATTGCACTCACCGTGGGCGCTCGCGGATTTCATCGAGGGCAGCCAAGCGGCAGAGAAGGCATCTCGGCTTCAAATCGCGATTTTCCACGGCCGTGTGGCGCGGTTGCGGGCCGGAGGCTCGATTCTGCGGCTGTGCGAGGTGGAGAGGAGGCGAGGCCGAGAGAGGGACGAGGAGGCATGGCTGAGAGAGGGACGAGGAGGCAGGGGAGTCGAGACACTGAAGAGAGCATGTAATTTTCACTTTTATTTGGTGGTAACGCCTAGGCGTTACTAGGGCATTACTCATTTCAACTTTAATTTGAACTGGTCGAGCCAGGGAATTGAAAATGAAAGCCGGTAACGCCATAGGGCGTTACCATGGCGTTACTACTACTTTCGGCCCCACAGTAACGCACAAAGGCATTACCAGGGCGCTACTAGCTCTGACAGGCTCTGACCCGTAGCGCCCTCAGTAATGCCTTGGGCGCTACTACACTTTTCGACCCCACAGTAACGCCTGGGGCGTTACTCCATGCATTACGAAACCAACTCCAAGTACGTAGTGACACGAGAAGAAGAAGAAGAATTCGAAGAAGAAGAAGAAGAAACTAAAGAAGAAGAAGAAGAAGAAGAAGAAGAAGAAGAAGAAGAAGAAGAAGAAGAAGAAGAAGAAGAAGAAACAGAGGAAGAACAAGATGAAGAAGAAGAAGAAGAAGAAGAGGAAGAACGAAGAAGAATGGAGTTGTGCGGATGAAGAGAAAGGGGAATTTAAACCCTAAAAAATAAATTTACTGCGGCCTTACTGCGGCCTTGGCCGCAGTAAATCTTACTGCGCAAATTTACTGCGTTACTGCGCAAATTTACTGCGGCCTTACTGCGGCCAAGGCCGCAGTAAATATTACTGCGCAAATTTACTGCGTTACTGCGCAAATTTACTGCGGCCTTACTGCGACCTTGGCGCGATATATAATCTTGCGCCAACAACTACGCCATTTCTGCGTAAATGGGTTTCATCGCGCCCAAACCGCAAAGAAGGGCAGATAATAAATGTCTTCCCACGTAGTGTATATCTGGAATCCATTTAAATACCCTAGTTTAAATATGACAAATTGAAAACTTCTAGAGAATCATTGTTTTAACTTTTTTTTTCTTTTTTGTTTGGCAGGAGCAACTCCTAAGTTAGTACTTCAACTGATGAATGTCAGGGGATTAAGTATTGCCCATGTGAAGAGCCACTTGCAAGTACTAACCAATTTGTTGTTATTAATTAAATTAATCAACTTTTTTTTTTTATTTTAATTTGTTCCCTAGCTACTATATCACTACAATTTATTTGTTTTCTGACACCTGAATATAATTCAACAGATGTACAGAAGCAAGAAACTAGACGAAGGTGGACAAGGTGATGAAACTTCCTTTTATTTTCTATTGTATTGTGGAGAACTATATAATTTGTTAATTTGGTTTTGCAAAATTATTGCAGTGTTAAGGGGATCAGAGAGAGGAAGGAGTACTATGGTCCAACAGCTCACAAGCAGCTCAAGCCATAACTACTTCAAAATGGAGAATGGTCACTTTGTTCTTGCGACCCAACCACTTGACCAACCTAACTTCACTCACCGGACTTCTCTCCATTTCGGACGAACCTTCCCGAGGTATAGTGAGTCATTCAACATTTTTTTTAAAGATTCATTAAAAAATAATTATAGACATGCAGTTATCGAGTCAAGTCAAGCAGTTTCAGCTAAACGTCGATCCAGACTTCGATTCAGAAGAGAGTTCGAAAAACGTTAGAGAAATTTTTGAAAACTTTTAGTACTAAAAGTTATAGTTGGATAGCGTTTTTAATCTCTAACTTTAAATATTCTTATCATTCCTAAAATGGACTTAAACAAAGAACATTAAATTGATTCAAGACCTCTAAAAGTAAAAACCCCTTTGAAATAGCTAGTGTGAACCAGGAGACGATACACTCTACAGCAAATGTAAAGTATTGACATTTTTTTCTTCCAATGTTTAAAAACCAAATTAATCCGGTTTACCTTACCAATTCAACCGTTTGAATCATCGGCCTAACCCAAATTTTTAATGTATTTTTAGGGCTTCAAATAATTCCTACATACCAGAATTTCTTAGCCTAACCAAATGTTTTAAAAGCCAAGAAAGTATTATCACATAATGATTGTTACAGAGTTTGACCTCATTATTCCTTCTATGGGAAGTTTATGATAGTAAGAGCTTCTAACCTAAAAGTTTCTCTTTTTTTTACCTCTTAGATTTGTTACTGTCATTGAAATTAATAATTACTAGTAATTCTTAGTATTAATCTTTTTTACTTACATTACTCAGTCCAATGAAACCGAGCATGTTTGTGGAGGAGAAGAAGTGGCCGCCACTTGAACTCATCAGCAACAGGTGGAAACCCAGCAGCAGAAACGATCATCTCACCAAACAAACATTGCTTGCCACACAAGCTACATCTTTTCACCATCATTCTGCAGACAAAGTTTTCAAACGTTTGCCCAAGTCTCCAGAGACCAAACAGCTGTTGTCTGATCAAGATCCTTTCTTGGATAGCTTAAGACCTAAGTATGGTCACCTGCGGTTTCCAGTACTTGACCAGGTAATTATCTCGATCCGTCTCATAAAAATTGAAACGTTTTTATTTTTTGCGGTGGTCATCGTAGAAAAAGCGAAACTTTTTATTGAAAACGTTTGACTTTCAATGTTAATTTAACTCTCTTCTATATGTTCTTATATAGTACCCAATTATCAAAACTATTTTTTTAATCTCTCATTTTTCTCTCTACTTTTTCAACTTTTCACTCTACAAATATTAAATATCACCTCTAACAAAATAGAAATAATAAACTACAAACATAAAATTTATCATTTTTGTACAAAAGTTTAGATTTGTATTTCAAAATGGAAGTAAAATTGTAGATTAATTAAAGGATTTTTGAAGCTGGTGCTTATGGGGTTTCTTGGAAAAGTTAGGGGTATTGTTGGATTAATAAAGGGATGCATTATTTTTATTAATGGTCATGGTTGAGGGGTATATATTCTACTATTTCACTAGAACTGTATTTCTTAGTATATTAATTATACTAATTAATAAAAAAATTCTTTTTTTAAAAAAGGCTGAAAATGCATGTTTCAATAATTTAGGGAGTGGGGAATGAAGTTACCTTTTTATTATCCATCTATATTTTCAATATTTCTTAATCTTCGTTCTCAATTAAATATGTCTAACATTTCTGGACAGAGAGACTAGTAATTTATTGTGTTATTCTCATTTTTAATGGTATAAAAAATTTATTACTCAATATATATACACACACACACTGAGTTATTCTCTATGTATTACTGATTTTTCAGTTTACAAACGAAATGAAGAGCCCAATTTTCTCTCAAATAATTGTTTTTGAGTGATTCTTTTTCCGAGGTTTGGCTCATAAAGATTGTTTTTACCTGAAAAAAAAAATGTTATTACCTTAAAAAATAGAAAAAGATTTCATTTTTATATCTGATATTTATAATTTCTCTTTGTTCCTGAAATGTTAGATGCTATGTGATAGTAAGCTTGATGAAAAGGAATGGTTTCCTGACCTGAAGCTAAGACTAAGCCCAAAAGTTGGAATGGATCATGAGGAGAAACATCAAATCAGCACAAGACTTACACTTTCTTGATAATCAGCAGCAGAAATCTGAAGTACATTGGGGTGACTGTATGTACAAAAAAGAAACAACAAAAAAAAAAAGGAAGTTGCTTGAGGTGAGAAGTGGGAGATTTTCTAAGTACTCTTCTTGTTCAGGAGTTATAGAGCCTTAATTTCCTTTAATTAAGGTGTGATTTAGTGAGTTCTGTGGGGTCATGGTTCGTAACCGTTATAAATCTAATACTTTCTGCATGTCTCAAATTGGTTGTCACTTTTTCTTTACAAAATTTGTAAAAGAAGGTGACATATCATTTGAGAGGGAGATATATAGTACGTAGAAGAAGAAAGAATTATCATGTAGCGGTTATAATTGGTGACCTCATAGTAAAGGAAGAAAATTAGGCATGGGTGTGAATGTCTTGGGACCCACTACGTAAAGAAATAGGTTTACTGCGGCCTCCGCTGCAGTAAAATCGCAGTTTCTCTACGTAGTGACCTCTAGTCATGTATGATGAGTTTTGCTTAGAAAAAGATTTATTGAAAGTAATTGATCAGTTTTTGAGTATTTTCTGGGCAGATTTTTTATTTACTCCAACTTCTTTTGACTCTCACCCTTCTCTCTCACTTCTTTTAACGATCGGATCAATAAGAACTAATTTCCTAATAACATCTTCTGCGTACGCATGCATGAATGAGTAGAAGAAACTAATCGTTTTAATAGAGACTTATTTTATGAAGGTTGGTCGGGTAACGAAACCGCCAAAAATATTTTCGGTCTCACTAACAAATAAACCAATTTGTGTATAGTGGTGAAAACCAAGTCGAATCCCAAATAAAATCATTGAATTAAAATCTCTAAGCAATTAACTGAAATTAAAGATTGAGGGGTTTTTTCAAATTGGATACTAAAATAATCAGCTGCAAAATTAAATGAATTAATCAAATGCTAAAAACGTTCAGTCTAGGGTTGATTATCTACTCCAAACATATGGTTGATCATCGAAACAAATATTTATTTAACTCAAGCAAATAAACCAGATTCCACCTAAAGCTAGAAAGAACCCAAATAATTCATTGATAAATTAATCAGAATAAGCGACTAATTAATTCCTTAGTTCCAAGCAACTAGATATTGAGAAACAATTTCTAATCAACTTAGAACTAGCATGAAGAACAATGATTGAATTGTTTATTCCAAACAACCACCTAGAGAAGCTAGTATGATTTAACTTGTCATATTTCTTCTACACGAATTATCAATAATTAAATTTACGAAATTCCAATTAATCCACTTGGTTATAAACGAATCCTTTCGCACAAGCGGCTAAAAAGATCATAATCACAATTTCAGAACCAATTCAACAAGCGAGAATTAGAAAATCAATTGCAATAATTAAGTACTAAGAAAAAATAGTTACTTGGAAATTAAAGAAAATTATAGCTCAAAATCAATTCTCACAACCAAGAGTTTGAAGATAGAAATCTGACCCTAGGCTAAACTAAGAAATTACTCGCACCTATATTGTTTAAAAATGCAAAGAAAATTTATTGAAAATTTATTGAAAATTAGATTGAGCTCCCGGCCTTGGTTGCCTCTTTAATAGAGCTACATGTAGTCCTAATCCTAATGTAGTAAAGAATTCTAAACTCACTTGAAAACTGCTATGTTGAAGTCTATTTAGGCTTAGACGAGCTCCTTGAAGCTTTAGGATTTTTCAGGAGTCCACAAACTGTCAGGCTTTCCGAATTGGCTTCATTCATGCAATTAATCAAACAGCTGGTTGGCACAACTTTGTTGCTGAGCGAACAGCCACTCAGTGTCTTCCAATCACCCCAGCCTTTTGAAACTAACACCCAGGCTTCATCCTAACTACTACAAGCTTCAACGTTGCTGTTTGTAGCTAATTCACTCTTTATATGAAATGTAGCTCAGGCTTTCAGCTTTCTAATGCATCTTGAATAATCCAATTCTGACTTTTGTACATCAAGATATGATTTTTCTTCCAAACTATCTCCAATTTGTCAAAATATTTGAAAAATTAACAATCAAATCCCTATTTAATCAGTTGTCTCCAAATAAGCCATAATTTATTAAACATACTCAAAATGGATCTTTAAAGCTCAAAACTCATGAAAATAACTTAAGCATAAAAAAAATATATTTAACAAATATCAACTTGTCAAAGGTACATGACAATCAGCCCATTAACGGGGAACTCACCACAGAAGCAAAGTTACCATGAGGAGAAGAGGTCCATGGACCCCCCTTTTTTCTCAATAGTATGTATATATGGTGTATAATTTATGGATAATATCTCATAAAAATTGTAATGGATACCCTATAATTTGTGATATTATTTATATATTTTATATTTCATTCGTTCTAGAATTTTTACAACACTAAGTGGTGTCTTCAAAACATTGAAATATAGTCAATATTTCTCTATTTATTTTCCAAATATGTTTTTTCTCTTATATTTCCTAACTATTTGATTTTTTTTCTTGGACGATTCGTTCTTATAGTTAATTTATTTTGGCATTTTTTTATCAGTTTATGTTTCTCAGTTTAATTTGACATTTGTACAATATAAAGAAATGGTAAAATAGGGAAATTAAAAGCCAAAATTCTCACTTTAAGGCCTATGTCAACTTAAAATGTTATAAATATTTTTAGGCGGATAAAGTAATATACATTATAAGATATAAATGGACCCCCTTTATAAAAATCTTGGATGCCACTGATGAGGAGTCATTGCGACTATGTGTAAACTCACCTGAACTGGCCTCCGAAGGCTAAACATACTCGTGACAATGGACATGACTACTATGGCGGTAAAAGAATCTAAGATCCTACTCCCAACACCCCTGTACGGTACCGGCGCATCATAGTGAGTTAAGGTGAGCACTACATATAGTAGTAATGGAAACCACAATAGCAAAGCCACATGATACCTAATGCACACTGAAAGAAAAGTACTAATGAAACTGGAAAAATAAACAAGGGTCCGAAATACAAAAAATAAAGTCAAAATCAACAAAGTCTGAAATAACGAAGATAAACTAACGGTCCTCGCATAACTGATAGAAGGACAACAATCCATCAAAGACCTTTGTCCGGCTCGGAGTCCCTCGACTTCAGTAGTAGATGATCCGAAAACAATTTCTCAGCAAGGAAACCAAACACCGGGGCAGGGTGCCCTCTACCGGCCGCCATTAACACCCGCCGGGGAAGGCCGAGACTATCCTTAGCAAGGAAGCCACACTCCCAACTCAACCCCTCCTCTGCTCCGGTGACAAAACGACGTCAAAACAGACGAGGAACACGATTAATCAATCCACCAAATACCGGCCAAACCGGCAAATACGCAACCATTCGAAAATGAAGCACAGCGACAACGAACAAACAACCACCATGAGTGACAGACGATGGACCACCGGGCAGGACTCCGCATGCCGGTGGACCACCCAGACGGCGCACCTCCAATTCACAAACATGGACGCACAACCGGGCCGGATCTGAGGGAAACGAGAATGCAGCACGAGTTGAATTGATCGATTGGAAACAATATCGACCAGGCAGCGAAGTGGCACCACCCAGGCGAGAGAGTCGAGCGACCAACGACGGTGGTGCCGGAAGAAGTCCCACGCGCTCACCAACGCCGACACCGCCGTAAGGGATCGGGGAAAGCGGCACGAGCATCTAGGTTATTTTCTATGGATCCTCCTAGACATCTTAAATACTCTGTATTTTAAGGTTATATTTGTTCTTGAACCAATGTGTTACACATTACAAACAAAATATCATTTAATATGCTAGTAAATTATGAAAAAAAATGTTAACATTAGGTTTGAAGGAAAGAATATTTGATAGATTAATATGTATAAAAAAAAGTTATCAAAAAGGGAACCGTTACATAATTTTGCTCTCTTTTCCTCTTAAAAGAATTGATACGTTTTGAGTTGCTAGAGTCAAATTAATATGTTTTCATTTCTAGGTAATTTTTTCATATATACCAACTTTGCATAAGGTTGATGTTTTGAGTTGAAGTTGTACCTCCAACATCCTTTTCTTATTTAAAAAACTTTACTTTACAAACCTCTATTTACCTTCTCACTTAAAAGATTATTTGTTTTATATACCTATTTTACTCTCAACTCAACATTCCTTAATTTTTGTAAACAGTCAAACGTATTAAATTTACTGGGATAAATGAACTATTTATTCTTTTGGGCTTTAGAGTAACAGTGATACTTAGAGCATCTCCAATAGCTTCCCCAAATTTTTTTCCAAAATGGAGAAGCAAAGTCCACATTCTCCAAATTGTTTTTACTATAACTCCAACAGTTCCCTCATTTTAGAGAATCATGCATTTATTACAACAATAAAATATTATATATTTTTATTAATAATTAATAAATTATTTGAAGTGATGAGAGAGAGGAGAGAGAGGAGAGAGAAAATATGTTTAAACCAAAAAGAAATAGTCAAAAGAGATGAGAGAGGAGAGATGTTTGAAAAAAGTTAATTTGGGGAGGCTCTCCAAAATTTGGAGAATGCTCCAAATTTGGGGAATGCTCCCCATTTTTCCCCTTCTTCCCCTATCTTAGAGAATGAGATGAGGAAACTGTTGAATAAAAAAACCTCAAAATTCTCCAAAAATTAATATTCCAATAAAATGGAGATACTCTTAGAGGCATAAGGTTAGAATTCGCTGAATTGCCTTATGTACCACATGCATGATTGACATTTAAGAACTTGCCTTAACAAACAAGGTGTGTGGCTCATTGTTCGTCCATGTCAAACATTGGTACAAAATTTTTAGAGAGAATATACTCTCATTTTCAAAAGAAAATAAAAAAGAGAACATATATAGTTCTGATTCGTTAGCTCTACAAAACAACGGGGAAGAAATCAGAACGAAACACCGAAATCCCAATGAAGAAAGAGAACGAAGAAGAAGCACAAGAGTATACACCAAGATTATTTTGTTGAGGGCAATGACGGAATCAAGATTTCCTGGTAAAAGGGGTTAGAGTTGCTTACTACTCAACCATGCCTTAGTTATAGGGGGACATCACACAAAACTATCACATAAATCCCTAAAATATTTTCTAATCACCCTATACATAATAATGCATCTCATAGTTATAGAAGGCCAGCAGCCCCCTCCCGTCCCTTGTATGTTCAGTCCCTCTTTAAGGGTTAATCTTTTTGAACTTTTCACAAAAGAATATCTATCAATACTTATGGGACGGAAGGAAGTATTTTCTCTATCCCATAAAGATTCAATCAAATTCCGTACTACTCTCTATCCCTGAAAAATTTAGTGGATTGTTTTTCATGTTTTGTGTTGCATGTTTGACTCAAATTAAACTTAAAATAAATAATGAGAAAATTCATAAATATATATATATATATTTAGAAAAAAAATATATTTCAAATTATGACACACGTATAAATTATTCAACTTTATATATCTAAATATGTATGATAAAAAATCAAAAATTAAATACATTGAAAACAAGAAAGCAATTCACTCAATTTTTCAGGGACGGGAGGTGTATTTGTTATCTCATAAAGGTTTAATTGTTTTCTTTTAAGAAAAAATGTTAACAATTTTTTTATCGTTATTTTTTTTTCTCCATAAACAAAAAAAATACTTTTATTTTATATGACAGTTTTATTTTATCACCTTTAAATTTTCTAACACTTCATATTTTTCGTTTACAAAATTCTTTCTAGGACGGAGGACGAGTATTAAAATTGGGGGAATAAACAAAAACCTGAATTCTAGTTCACGCAATACAAATGTGGCCAAGGCCCACCAGAGTTGACATTGCCGCTGTCCCATGCAAGATGGTTGAAATTGGGTTTGGGCCAAATCTATGAAACCTAATCCGATTAATTAATAACCTTACTAAAATACAGTAAAACCTCGTTAAATTAATATCCAATTAATTAATAACCTTACTAAAATAGTAGTTTTTATTGGTCCCAAGTCGAGGACAACATTCTTAAATTTATAAGATAATACAAATATGAGAATTCACATAAACTCCAATGAATATATAAACTAAATAATATCTTAATAAGCATAATTTATTACATATTTATGGAGACATGATCAAGAATGAGTCAATTGTGACTTGTTTTTTCAGTTGTCATCGTTAATTTTTTAACTCCTTTGAGATGAGAAGCCTTTTTTGTCTTTCTATTCTGTGTAACTATGGTTTTTTTATATTTAAATAATTTGTTTTTTATTTACTGTTCGTCAATTGAACTTGTATAGTACATCAAACTTATGGTACGTTGAATAATAGAGTGCATCGATTAATTAATACCTCTCTAAATTAATAGACTTTAGCAGTCATGACCTTATTAATTTAAAAAGGTTTTACTGTACATCATATTTATCCGACTGGTGAAAAAATAATTTTATTTTTTTAAATTGTTACATTTCTTTTCTGATATTTAATTTATGTAGTTTTCTTTAATATTTGTGTTTTAATATCCAATATCTCTCTCAATCTCAGCAAAATTGGTATGTTTAACTGGACATAGAGATTAAGGAATATTGTTCACTAGAGTGTAATTAGGTAAAGTCTGCATATAAGACAAACAAAATTTTGTGAGAAACGAAATGAGGAGTAATAAGTTAAAGTTGATGTGAAAATGTTTCTTTTTTAAGAAATGTATTAGTTTTACTGTGATGACCTAAAAAGAAAATTGTATAAATTTAGTGATTCAATATTTAAACAAATGGTCGAAAGTCGAATGTAACAATTATATATGGGGATTGGGGTTTTCTATTTGAACACTGAAAATAGTGGAGGAGGTAAATGAGTCGTTATGTTGTGAACCCATCAATGCCCAAAGCCAAGACCCTTACAATGAATTCGAAACCCAATCACAAGAGCGGAAGCAAAGAAGGTGACCCAAACTATTTTCCTTTTCATGATCGATTTTGCAAACGTGGAGAAACAAAATGAAAAGATTGAAGAAGAAGAAGAAGAAGAAGAAGAGGAAAAGAAAGAAGAGGGAAAAGTGGATAATATTGGCACCAAACCCAATGAGTAAGTCAAAGGAGTGGTCCAAATCTTCTCCATCATAATTTTGGGCCCAAGAAAAGTAAAGCATTTTGGAAACTTCAATTACTTAAGTGACAAGATAAAAGAAGTTGAAGGGGAAGAGGCAATTTCATGAACTTCTACATTCTTGTCATTTCATATCCAAAGGTATCAAGCAATCAATTGGCCACTAATACTACAAATAAATTGGACAATTAGTATAGAATTAATTTCCTACAATTTTTTTTTTATAATTTTCCTTTATTTTTCTTCTACACTAGGTCAATTTCCTACCCAAAAATAAGGGTTGTTTCTACACTTTGAAGATAGACTTGATGTATGAAATACACTTGTACAAATTAAGAGAAAATTCTCTATGGCTCTGTTTGGGAATTAGCTGTAACGTTTTGGATAATTTTTTTAATGGTTGAGATCAAACACCTAACAGCTAAACTCAAACTGTTGTCGCTGATAGCTTTTTCAAAACGCAACAGCTATCTTGATAAAGCTTTTTTCAAACACACATTACATTTTCACAACATTTTCCCACTCAACTCTTGTTCAAAACAAGTTTGATAAATCCAATGTTGATTTCTCTTGAAGAAAGTAGTGTTGGATCCATCTTCATCTATAAAACCTCTTTTATTTGAACCATTTTTTTATTCAAGTGTGGTTGTTGGCCAATATTTATCAATCATTTCTAGACAAGAAAAAGATCCTCCAAGTGTGTTTCCTAATCTATAAGAAAACAAATTATGTTATTTATGAATTTTTGACTTGAAACATTTCTCATTCCAAAATTCGATGGTAATATTTGTTATGACCCGTCCCCACCCGACGTGTCATAACTGGAAGGAATAAAATGAATAAGGACTAAATTGAAAGAAATAGGAATCTTGGGAATTGAAAAGAATTAAATTTGATTAATTTAGAAAGTGACATAATTGAAACCTAGTAACTAAGTTGGGTAACATTTGTACAATTAAAACTTACCCAGCACTAATTTAGTAATTAACTAAACCTAAAGACTAAGCTATCTCCTACAATCAGACTCGACAGAGACACGGGGAGGAAGGGAATGAAATTACTTTGGGGATGGGTTTTTGCTTGTTATAAAAAGAAAATAGGAGGATCAATATCCCTATCAATCTCACTGTTGGTTTTCGATCTGAAGGGAAAAAAACCCACCTCCTTGTTCTCAGGGGCGGATCCAGGTGGGGGCACATGGGGGCACGTGCCCCCAGTGAAATTTCAGAAATTATATTGGTAGTGATAGTGTTTTTTTCCATAAATAAAATATATAGGCTATTTTGAACAAAAGTATATAGTGTTAGGACTATAGTTAACATTTGAAGCAAAAGAAACAACACGGAGCACGCAGCAATAGAAGAAAAAAATGGGTAAATTACAGTTTCGGTCCAACAATTATGCACTATTGTTTATTCAAGTCGTAAAACTGTTTTTTTATCATACAAGTCTTCAACTTTTAATAAAAAGTTAAGAGTTAAATCCTAAACATTTATAATGTGGTTAAATATTATCAAATAAAATAGATTTCATCTAAAAAATAAGAGTAATTAGTATTTTATGAAATTGGAATATCCTATTATGATGTTTTGAATGAATAAAAAATAGTTAAAATATTTCATTATTTATTTCAAATTGCTCTGAAGAATTATTACGCTTTCAACTTTTAAATAAATTAACTAACTAACTACCACATGTACCAGTGGAGAAAACTTGCTTATCCACATGGGCTCGAAACATATAAATCTGTATAGTTTTTTTGAAACATCAAACCGAATACTTTATTTATAGGTGAAGATGACAAAACAAGTCATGAAAGTATCAGACCAGCAACTACCGCCTCTTAATAGCATGATGATTGCTTATCAAACCAATGATGAACCATTGGTAAATCTTACATTGCCTCAAAAGGTTCCCAAACACTAAAAGAGCTATGATGAATAACACCTAGATCTCGCTTCTAGTACCACTGATATGCTCTATTTGAGCAAAATGATACTAGCGCATCATGACAGTGCATAAGTAAGATATACCAATGGTAGATTTGGCCAACAAAATTAGCAATATCGTGGAAGCTATGCAAAAGAACATAATCCAAAAGACGTGCATCCATAGAAAGAGAACCAACAGTCAAGTATAATAACAAGCTACCTATCCTATTGAGTCATAAGCATATAGAGAAAGACTAGTCCAACTATTTACCTAATCTTTCCCATCCCTTCTGAATCATGGTTTTGGACGAGACTCGAAACCTTCTAGTCCCACCCTTGAATTCTTTGCCACCTTTGCATATTTATGTATCATCATCGCTTTATACCTGTGTTGGTGATCCTCCATCCAAATCATCTGAGTTTCCTGAATTAACCACCTAAACAATTGTGCATGAATCCGCAGTTTCATCTTCTAACACTTTATTCCTTCCCTTCTTATGGTAATTCATTCCAATTACACTTAATCCAACAACACACATAAAAAGTTCTCGTTAGCACCTTTGCCCAATTCAAACTTTAAAGTATTGTAGAAGCAAACGGCCAGAACCAACCAAAGCTCACAACCGCCAGTCATCAAGAACCGCCAGGAGTAAAGCCACCATCTCTGCCACTGCCTTCTCCCTCCCAGCCCGACCCTTGTTCATCCCCTACAGGCCTCTGTCACCCTTCCCCCTAGCATCCGCCACCCCCGATCGCCATTGCCCACTCCCTCCTTCCTGCCCCCACCGTGATTCCTCCTTCTTTCCAATTAAGGCCGCCATGCTGCCAAACTTTGAGGAGCACTACGTGGGTAGGACGACCCTCACTAGGCCCGCGACGCAGTTGGGCCATGGTAACCACTACGGCGAGGGCCACGGTGAAAAAGGCCGCAGTTTCGAATGCACTGTAGCTGAGGCATCTGACGGCGCCGCCATTACGTACTACGACCTTCACTGCGTCTATGGCCGCAGTAATACGAATATTTTGTGAAAAAAATAAAATCGTATAAATATTTAGTAACTATTATTTAAATTAATAAATATAAATTTAATAATAATGTTAATTAAGAAAGTAATTATTAATTGAAATAAGTATAAATGGAATATATATTGAAGATAATTAACCAATTACATCCTAAAAATATTTACAGTAATTCTAATTCTAATTGTTCGGAGGATTATGTTAGTGCATAAAAACATCGAATTCTTGTTCGGAGGATGCTCGTGACGTGGTGTGATCCAAGAGGGGGAAGGCTGGGATGATCCGGCGACCAAAGTCGCTGGCACGTCGGAAAGTCGGACATGTCCCCCCTACGTAGCGCTGACCACATGCTACTGATAGCCGCTTCTGTGGAACGCGTTAGCTCGTTCACCCGGGCTTCCACCCGGGCTTAAACCTCAGTATGCACACGAGCACCTTGGTCCTCGAGAGCGGCGACCCTGCATCTCAGGTCACGGATCTAACCCATATTCCTCCGATCCTGCTCCTCCAAGTCGATCTCGCGCAGAAATCAAAATTTCATTTTGAAAATGTTATACTTACAATGATGAATTGTCAATGTACTATAAAGGTATGGAATTGGTAAAAGTTCAATTTTATTACCTGCGACGGTCGAGGTTGCTCGAACATCTCGGGCTGAGAAAGCTAGGGCGGGTCACCGACCCATCGCCCTCACCTGGGCGGGCCCAGGACATCCTCATCGATATCGGGGAACGGCCCATCCTCCCCATAGTTAAGATGAAAAAATTTATATTAATGAGTAATAAATTGAATAATTTAAACATATAAATGATTGAGAAACTACTTAAACTTACCAATGCCGCATTTTCCTTGCCCAGCCAGTCCTCCCCAAACTAGTCCACCCGCAGCCTTTGTCCCGCCTTTGACTTGTTACCATGCGACTTGAATATTGGGCGTTTTTTGCTCTTGGCATTTCTCTTATTTCGAGCGGAGTTCACCTTGGATTCTGCGCTGCAATAATGCTCCAGTAGTAGCTTCCACTTCGCAGGGTCTATCCTCTGCGGAGGCATGTCAAGCCAATTCATGTAGTTGGAGCCTGGCGATCCAAAGGACGTCTTCTCTGGGCCCAATCCCGGATGTTGTCTTGGGTGTTCCGGTAGTATTCCGCAAACCGGGAATGGGGCTTCTCCAGGAATTTGTGATCCGTCCATGAATATTGGATCTGTTCCAGAAAACATGAAAACGCTAAAATCTATAGAATTAGTTTAAAAAAAGTATATAGAAATAGTGAAATAATTAGTATTTGTATTACTACGAATTCAAATTGGTTGGCATAGTCGGCTTGCTCATACACTGGGAGGTCGGTGTATGTAGGCGGGAAGCCTTTGAACCTACTTGCGACGATTGCACTGATCGCTTTGGGCACACCCGATGTTTGTTGCTTCAAACTGCATAAGAATTGAAATATATGGTAATTAATTTATGATTATATGCATAAATGAAATATTAAAATTAATAAATTTATGAAAACTTAAAATTAAAGACTTACTGGCCGATTTGAGCGACCAATCTCCCATCAGGACCCCTCTTAGGCGGGGAAGAGTCGGCGCGAGAGGTGCTGTTGTACGTCGGCGCTGGGCAGGTGGTGCATCGGACTGATGAGGAGGGATCTGCTGCTCCACCGAGTCGGTGGGCTTCGGTGTCTGAGACGATGCGCGGCTGCTCGATGTGTGTGAGTCGCCACCACGCCTCCCGTGAGAGAATGATCCACTACTGGATGGTGTGTCCGCCATACCTCGAAGCATTCAAAAAATGTCAACTAATCCAAAAAGATTTTCAACTTTGCATTTCAACCCAAAAGTCTTCGAAAATTACGAAAAAGCCACAAAGTTTTCAAAATCTTGCAAAGTTACCCAAAACTTCTTCAAATCTTCCATTTCAAGCCCAAAGTCTTCAAAAATTACAAAAAAGGCATAAAGTTTTGAAAATCTTGCAAAGTTACCCAAAACTTCTTCAAATCTTTCATTTCAAGCCCAAAATCTTCGAAAATTATGAAAAAACCACAAAGTTTTTGAAATCTTGCAAAGTTACCCAAAACTTCTTCAAATCTTTCATTTCAACCCCAAAGTCTTCAAACATTACAACAAAGCCACGTCGTTTTGAAAATCTTACAAATTTACTGAAAACTTCGAAAATCTTCCACTTCAACCCCAAAGTCTTTGAACATTCCAAAAAAGCCACAAACATTTTGAAAAAATCCAAAATTTACAACACATATCCACAACAAATATTCACAACACATATTCACAACAACTTTCATAAAATTACAAACACATTTCATCAAATTTCATCAAATATTCACAACAAATTTCTTCAAAATTCATCAAATATTCTAAAATTTCCACAACAAATCCACAACACATTTCAACTAATTCCAACAATCAATACACATCCACCAGTCCATAAACATCCTAAAAACTCAAAAATATCCTAAAAATCATGAGTAAATTCTGCTGGTAGTCCCGTAAAAATAATTGTTGTCATGTTTTGCTCCTATTTTAAAAACTTGTCCTGTTTTGGTCCTATCTAAGGGTTCACTGTCCTATTTTAGTCATTTCCGTCCATTGGTGCCATTAGTCTTGACGGATCTCTGTGAAAGTACCATTTTGCCCTCTGGTTACCTTGACGTGGCGCTCACATGGACCAACATTTAATGACATGGCATTGACCTCCAGACTGAAATGGAGCGTGGACAACTAAAGGGGTTTAAGTGGAAAAGGGACGAAAGTAAAGGGACAAGGACTGAGGTTGTAATTTTACCCAAAAGAATTAAAACATGCAGCAACCTCCAATTCTTCTTCGACGAGTTCCCGGCAGTTGCAGCGGTGACGGCAACGGCGACGACGACGGTGGTGACGAATTGCGACGGTGGTTCAGGTTCGTGTTGGTGCGGAGGTGTTTGGCGGTGATTTCACGGCGAACGAAGCTCCAGTTGGAGAGAAACGAGTTCCGATTCGGCAAACGGTTTGTCGGCCGGTTCTCCTTCGTCAGACCCTCTCCGGTCACTTGGGAAGGTCGTTTGGTTTCCTCTCAATGTGACGGAGCTAATGGTGATGAATGGTAGTGGTGAAACGCAGCAAATCAGAGTGAAGCCCATAAACTTCCAATTTCAAACTTTTCATTTCCCCCCGTATTTATTATTTGTTTGGATATTGTGGGGCCCACTGTAATTCGGAAAAAACTTGCAATTTAGCCCAAACATCTTTCGAATTTGCAATTTAGCACAAACATCTTTTAAATTTACAATTTAGCACTAACATTGTTCAGAATTTGAAATTTAGTACAAATATCTTTCGAAATTACAAATTGAAATAGGAGATATTCTACTGCAAATCCACCGAAACATTATCTTCATCGTCATACAGCAGTTGATTTTCCACGTCTTTATCCACTTCAACTATATCAAATTGGGCACGATGATCTAATAATGACATACTTGCATCAGGGGCCGGTCGTATGGTTTCACCAAGTGTCGTCGATTCTTGTAAAGGATGTTTCGTACCAATCTCGTCTGGGTCTGCATTGATTACAGTGACACTTACATTATCAACACTGTCGTCCTTAAATCATCGAGGTTTCGTTTTGAAAACTGTCCACCAGTTTTTAGGTCACGACGTTTTGAAGGATATTTGACGTATACCACTTGTTGGGTCTGGCTTGCAAGAATGAAGGGATCATCCAGATATAGTCGGGATGTGTAGTCAACATCGGTGATCCCTGAAATTTTATTGATGCGGATGCCTTTATTGGTCGAAAACCACGTACCCTTGAAGACTGTAAGACTATTGCTCATGTATTGAAGGACAATAATTTCGTCAATCCAGCCATAGAAATCCAAATAGTCTTGCGCATTTGTGTCGCCCAGGATGCAGACGCCCCAATTAGCTGTCCTTTTATTTTCACCATGTCGTTTTATGTGAAACCTGTACCCATTAACATATACGTCTGGAAACGATTTAGCCCTCATTCTAGGATCGCATGCCAAGTCATATAGTGCTTGTGGGAGCGCTGCCTGATTTTCGACAGCCTACACATAATTGGTAATCAACATAATAAATTTCATTCCGATTAAGATCGTAACAAATAAATGAGTAAATAAATAAACACAACTAACCACATTATTGAACCAACGTGCAAAATCTGCCAGCCTTAAGTTGTCCTCAGCATCATCGTTCATTTCTGGGAACCGATTGCGGGACAACTCGTTAAATCGAATTATAAATTGCTCCACCTCCCGACAATTTTGAAGAATGTATGTTTGGATATGATTTAATTCTTCAGCAGACAATTCTCGAACCCGAGCCTTCCCAAAAGTTTTTGTTGGATGACTGAAAATCGATAGTCCCGAATCGCCAACAACTGTAGGAAAAATAATTTCGTTCCGTGTGTGAGGGTTCAACCGTGTTCCTTGATTATCTTCCATGTAATGCTCACAAAAAGGCTATCTCCTGTATTAAAAACTTTTCAATGATCGAGCCCTCTAAAAATTGTTTATTCGCACATTTTGCTTTCAACTTCTTATTATTTCGTTCGAAAGGAAACATCCACCAATATCCGACAGGTCCACATGTTCGAAGGTGCCAAGGTAGATGTATAGTAAGATATTCCATGGAGTCAAAGAATGATGGCAGGAAGATCTTCTCCAACTTGCACAGTGTTACGATGATTAATTCATCAAGCTTCTCCACATCGCCCAACTGAATATCCTTAGAACACAGTAGCCTAAAGAATTTGCAAAATTCTGCAATTGTCGTCCAAATGCCGTAAAGAATGTAACCGCATAATGTAACGGACAGCAGCTTCTACATCAACACATGACAATCATGGGTTTTCATACTGTAAAATGTATTATTGGACGTATTGACACATCTGCCAATGTTAGATGCATACCCATCGGGAAGTTTAACGATATGCTTCAACCAATTGCAAATCATCGCAATCTGATCATCGTTTAACGTGTATAACGCCTTCGGTTGAAATGGTTTCTCATTCTGTCCAATGCTCAAATGCAGTTCATCACGGATATTTAACTCCTCCAAATCGCGTCTCGACTGTGCATTATCCATCGTTTTCCCTTTCATGTTCAAAACTGTGTAGAAAATGTTATCAAATTTTTTTTTCAATGTGCATAACATCTAGATAGTGTCGTACTTTCAAGTCTGCCCAATACGACAACTCCCAGAAAATTGATTTCTTCACCCAATTGTGCTCATCACCAAACTTATCAACTCTCATTTTGTCTCACGGTGTTCCGAATGCTGGGAATACAATCCTATTAAGATCACTAATTAAGATTTCATGACCTGACTTATACACACACGGATGTCTACGGTCAGTTTCTCCCCATGATTCGGTATTGTTACGCAGAGCATGCCGACATGGTAAAAATCTCCTATGACAACCCCACCAACTGGTTTTTCGTCCATGCTTCAACTGAAAATTATTAACATCACTCATGCAGTATGGGCATGCAAGTCTTCCATGCGTACTCCAGCCCGATAGCATTTCGTATGCCGGAAAATCACTTATCGTCCAAAGCAAACATGCTCGCATAACAAAGTTCTGATTACGGTGCGCATCCTAAGTTTCCACTCCTGTATTCCATAAAACTTGTAACTCCTCAATCAGTGAACGTAGAAACACGTCAATGTTACGACCAGGAGATCGGGGACTTGGAATTAGCAGAGGCAACAAACTGTACGGCTCCTTCATGCATAAATCTGGCGGCAGGTTATAAACATCGATGAATACCGGCCACCTCGAATATGATTGTCCTGTTTCGGACAACGGGTTAAAGCCATCAGTACTTAACCCTAATCGTACGCTTCGGTAGTCCTGTGCGAAATCCGGATAACGTTCGTCAACGTGCTTCCATGCCTCACCTTGAGATGGATGTCCAATAGTGTCAGATACATTTCCACTTGCTCTAATATGATATGTCATAAACTCTGCGGTTTTAGACGACTAGAAAAGCCGTTGTAGCCGCTCAGTGATTGGTAAATATCGTAAAACCTTTTTAGGTTTCGATTTCTTACCCGGATCACACACTTCATACCTATCCGCTCCACACACCCTACAATTCAATAACTTGCTGAAACTACCGTAGAACAACATACAATTATTCTCACAAGCGTGAATTTTTCTATACGGTAACCCCAGCTCCTTCAACATACCTTTCATACTAAACATACTCGTTGGCAACGAGTTTCCTCCGGGTAATATTTCATTGATATATCCGATCATCTCAGAGAAAAAAGCATCTGATACGTTGTGTTGACTTTTCATAATCAACAACTTGGATAACACCGATAATTTGGTGTACTTATCACCACAACCTTCATATAAAGGTTTTGACGCATCACACAACAGTTGGAAAAACTGTTGTGCCCTTTCGTTTGGCACTTCGGGCGCTGAAACTTCCTCATCTTCATTATTCTGATCTTCTTCAAAATTATTACAGTGCTCATGAAACCCAAAAGGATCACGAACCATTTCTTCATAAGTCGGATGTTCTTGGCTACCCTCAGAAGAATTAAGTACTGCAGTACTGGTACTTGCGCAATTTGATGATGTTGACGTTAGTTCATCAAATCGATAACCTCGATAAACACATGGATTGATCTCAGGTCGTTCACCATGATAATCCCACACATGATAATTGGGTTTAAATGCGTCTAATAGTAAATGATTGTCAACTGTAATTCTATCATAATAGTATCTATTTTTACACTTTTTACACGGGCATTTCACCAGTTCTTCTCCATTTGATTTAGCAACAAAAAAACATAATCCAAGAATTCCTGAACCCCAGTCCAAAATCTTTCACTTATATAGCAAGTCACATCCTCAAAGCGGCGATACATCCAATCACGTCCTTCGCCCATTTATGGCATTTCCTATGATCATTCATCAATAAAAACAATAACAAACATGACAATTAATTATATATTACAAAAAACACACACAAAATTACCTAAATACTGCACACATTCATATATAAATATTCACATCATTTTTTCCTAATCCAGGGTGCATGGGTCCTATCTTGTTCATAAAAGTACTATTAGTGAAGAAACTTCTATGGTTGTGTATGTAAAACTGTAATTACATAAATTTCGGCAGAATTTCGCCTTAGTTCCACTCTATACCACTTTTCTGGAATATTACTCCAAGAACAGGTATAACGTGGAACAAAACTAACAAATGCGACCGAAATTTATGTAATCTGATCAGTTTTACATGCAAAGCCATAAAAGTTTAATACACCGATAGTAAACTTTTACAAACTGTCCAACTTGGACAATCCATGAAAACTCTATACAATATACTCCCTCCGTCCCACAAAGGTTGTAGGATTTGTTTGGGCACATATATTAAGAAAAGTGAGAGAATAATAGTGTGTTGACAAAATTACCCTCATAAAAAAGAAAGAAGGAGAAAATTGTGGACCCCAATTTTAAGTTGAGTGGGAGGAAAGAGAAAATCATGTGGGTCCATGATGTGAGATAAGAGGATAAAATGGTAAAAATGGTGATAGAAAGTTTCTATTTTAGGAAAGTTGACAACCTTTGTGGGACGACCCAATATAGTAATGTTGACAACCTTTGTGGGACGGAGGGAGTATTATTTTACAACTTTATTCCAAAATTTTGAAATAAAGTGTAAAAAATATATTTTTACAAGTTTTCATAGACAGGAACTATGGCTCAACTAATTTAATTAAATTACTTAAAAATAAAATAAAATTACCAATACATAAATTAAATTGAATGAAAAACTATGTAACCATAAATAAATAAATAAAATATTTATTACCTCAGTAATACACCCAAAGTTGATGGTACCGCAGCTTCTACTCAGATTTCGAGATGATATTTTGTGTAATAGTTGAGAGAGCAGAGTGATAGAAAAAATTTGCGGAGTGTTTGGAAAGGGGGGGAGGGAGTATATATAGACGAACCTACTGCGGATTGCCGCAGTGGGGATTGTAGTAGGTAGGGCACGTGACCCACGAGGACTTACTGCGGCTTGTTGCGTTTACTGCCGCCACCGCGCTACCGTTTACTGCGGGTTTCCGTTCACTGCGGCCTTAATCGCAGTTAAGGCCGCAGTGAACAACGTCTTCCCCACGTAGTGGAGAGCCAAAAAACCAGTCCTGCTTTTTCGTTGGATTGAAGCAAACCCGGGTATAGCGTGGCCTCCACGTTACCTTTCTACCCTTCATAATTCAATTCCGAATGAAAAGTCAAGGATAGATCAGAAGAGCAACTTGGGAAAGATCAGACATGATGCCAAGAGAGAAGGAAGTCAAGTATTTCAGCAATGCCCAACGTGGAGAGGCCATGAAACCCTATCAGAGTCATCCCTTGCTCCTAGAAACGTGCGCTTTATTCCATCTCTAAAATTGTGCGCTTTATTCCATCTCTAAAATTGTAGACATCGACCTTCTATATAAACAACAACAAAATGGAGTGCATGGCATTGCATTAAGTGACATTATTTTGGAATCAATTTGCATCAGTTATTTGATTAGTGGCTAACTTTAATAAAATTTATTGTTTTGGGCTTTGTAGCCATATTTGTCCTATTTAACTAAAATTCAACAAACTTTGCTTTTGAATTAATCCTTATACTCCTCCCTGGAAAATTGTGTATTTCTTTTTTGATGTTGTGGGAAATTTGAATTATTATTATTATTATAAAGAATTTTTAAAAACAATTCTGAAAAAATATGGAAACTGAACACATTAATCTATAATTTACATCTAAATTATTTAACTTTATAACTTTATGTATCAAAATAATCAAAATAATGAAGAAATAAAATTATAAATTTATTGTTGAAAAAGAAACAAACAATTGATTCAGGAACTCGAATAGTATATAGTAGCGCAGTCTTGCTTGTACTATTGTCAGTATATTACTCCCTCTGTACGCAAATATACACTCATTTGTTTTGACAGTTTTACAGTATTTAAGGTATGATTTTTTTATGAATGTTTAGACACTGAAAATTAAATATTTCATATGTGTATCATAATTTAAAATCTAAATTTTTCAAATATATTTTTTCTTAATTTTTTAAAATTATTTATCATTGTTAAAATTTGAGTCAAATATTAAATCTTGAAACACTAAAGTCAAATTGCTTTATTTTTTGCCCAGGAAGTTAGTTAGTAGCACAAATCTCTCACATTCATGAAATGTTTTTAATCGATAAATTGTAACACTTGTACTCCCTCCACCAGCAATTAATTAGTCCACCCGCAATTAATTAGTCCATTGTTTTATGAATGTTTAGATATTTTAAGTTAAATAATTCATATTCATATCACAATTTGCAATATACATTTTTCTAAATACTCTGTTCACTCCCAAATAATATTCCACTTTGACTTTACTGTTTCAAAATTTATTTTTTTTACAAATTTTAAAAAAGATAAGAAATTTTTAAAAATTCATAAAAAATATGTTTCGAAAGTTTATACTTTAAATTATGATATGTATATAAATTATTTAGCTTTAAATGTCTAAAATTTCATTAAAAAATCATAGATTAATACCGTAAAACAGCAAAAAGAAAGTGCAATATTATTTGCGAATGGAGGGAGTATATTTTTTATGATTTTACTTTTCACTGTTTGTCTTTATTAAATTTTGAGTCAAATATTAAATCTTGAAACAGTAAAATTGATCAATTAATGATGGACGATGGAGAATTTAGTTGGACTTAAAACGGACTTAAGTTCAACCCTCTCACATATATAAATTTTCTTCCTGCAATTTACTCAAATTTAATAAATATACTTTTGAAAACACTAAATTTGCTTAAATCGATTATGAATTCATGATTTCTATCATATAAATGACTTTATTCCTAATGGATTAGGCAAAAGCAGGATAATCGATTCAATTAAGAAATTTATGTGATAAAAACTTATGAATTTCTTAATTTAAGTAAATTTACTGTAAATAAACCTATATTCATATAAGGCTAATTAAAATTGTCCTTAAAGAAGATGATTGGCTTACGTGGTTTATCAGAGCCGTTAGCTTTTATCTATGTGGAATGACAATGTGACTCAGGGTTGAGTGGGTCATTCGGGTTTCGCGTTGTTCTGTTTTCGAGTCGGGTTCGGGTTTGAGTTACTTCGGATTGAACTTATTTCGGGTTAACGTCACTAGGGTTTCCGGTTTACACCGGGTCGGGTTTCTTCGGTTTCAAGTTCGGGTTTCTTCGGGTCACAACAATTTTTGAAATTGGATTGCTCCAATAATTTTGGAAAATAGACATTTCTTCAACAAAATTGAAAAGTAAACATTCCTCAAACAAAATTGAAAATTGGACCTTGCTACAACAAAATTGAGTGATTCCACATTGTTCCAAAAGATTAGAAATTGGGCATTGTCAATTTGTTATAACAATTTTGAAAATTTGATATTGCTCCAACAATTTTGAAAATTGGACATTCTGCAACAAAATTGGAAATAGATAATTGTTCTAAAAAAAATTGGAGATTGCATATTGTTCGGGTTAATCGGGTTTGGGTCAGGTCGGGTTTAGGTCATTGATGAGTGCATATTTTATATAATTTTACCTCACCAATTGTGCTTAATTATTCTCATAAAATGTTGGTTTTTATACATTTTTTGTACTAAAATCTTGTAGGTACTTCAAGTGACAAGTTTTGAGCTAAATGGATTAAAATATGGGAAATTGGGAAGTTTTTGGGCTACATTGACACAAGGGAAAAAGATAAAAGGCTAGATGTAGAATAAAGAGGGAAATGGGGTCATCTTGGCGAAAATTAGAAAGTTCAATGGTGCAACATGAGTTCAGCTCATAACAAATGGTCGTAAATCTTCTTCTTCTCTCTCGCGTTCAGATACTGAACCAGCAAGCAACAGGGGCAGATTTCACAGCCAGCTGAGGCTGGCTCGAGCACAGCCCCGCCGGACCTCACCCAACAGAGGCAACAAATTTACACCTTACTAAAGCATGATCAACATCCTCAAAGATCGCAAACCACAAGGGACAATCAACAGATAGAATAGGGACTCCTTGCATTTCAAAATTCAGAAAGCACAGAATAAAGGATCTTCGAGCATGCCAAATAAACACATTTATTGTTGGGTTGTGAACATTTGTGTGAATTGTTGGTTGGGTTAGTGTAGAACACTTCGGACCGCCTCTGGTTTGGGTTCTTTTATGGATTGAAATGTTCTGAACTTGCTACGTTGGTGAAACTGATGATTTTTGGTTGCTCAATTGCTAGATAAATCTTGACATTTATATGATTATAGTACCGCATGTTTATGTTAATTTGGTGTTCGACGAGTACTCGAGAGAGATTCGTCAAACATAGGCCACAGGTTGAGCACGAGTTTCCAGCTCTGGTCGAGAGATTTGGATGGGTCACTTAAGAGAATAAGGTTAGAGCATAATGGTTTTCACCTCGGTGCAAGATAAGAGATTGTTCTTGGTCGAGGTAGAAGAATGTGTTCCGTGACTTGAGAAAGTCGAAACCGTCATTTGAATCCTCTCCTCTTTTATCTATTATTTCTCATCGTTGTTATTGATGTGTATCTGTTTCTAGGAACATGTTTCATGCTTAATTATGGTGTGAGTTCAGCTTAGAGATTTCACGTGCACATGCTCACATGGTACTCAGGAACAAGCACGAAAGTGATCTTCCCGAGTTTTGGCCAAAAAACATGTTCGAGGGGTTTGTCAAACCACTTAGGAATTTATGGTTAGCACTTAAAGCCCTCTCGTTGGTGTGGGATGAGAGATCGATCTCGGCCATCGTGCAGGTAACTGACTCGAGAGATGTCGATACTTCTTGAATCCATTTCCTCTAGCAAAAATAAAAATCATGCTTGTTTGACTTTCATGAGATATTTGACCCATTCCCCGAGGTGATTATCTCTTTATTTTTATGTATTAGAATTATTTAGGTAGGTAAAGTAGCATGATCTAACTATTTAGCATTTCACACATTTAGTCCCTGTGGATTCGACCCTTACTCATTGAGTGCTACGCTCGACCCGTACACTTGCAGGTGTGTAAGGTTTTGTTTCTCTGACACACGTCATAGCAGTCATTTTCGGGCTGAGCTGATTTTGGGTCAAGTCGGGTTCAGGTTTCCATCGGATTGAGCTTATTTTCGGTCAGGTCAGGTTTGGGTCATTTGGGTTTCAGGTCGTTGACTTTCTTGTTCAACCCGGGTCAGGTCGTGTTTGTTTCGAGCGGGTTCTAGCGGGTTGCTCGGGTCGGGTCAGTTTTTGACATCCCTAGTATATTTATCAACAATGAGTTGCATAACACATTTCTAGGGTTTGGTGAAAATCTGATTGTCAATAGAATTGGAAAGATTGGGAGGTGGTCTAGTGTGATTTTCTCCAACAAATGAATTTTGTTGGAAATTTCAGTGACTCGCCACTGCCGATGACCTCTGATTGCGATGATGATTATTTTCGTTAACACCACGAATTGTAGTTGCGGTGAGAAGTTGCAGATGAAGATTTAGTGAACCTTCAAGAACTCTTGAAGAAGGTTTTTTTTGGGCTCGAATAAGATAAGTCTTTTAAAACTCACAAATTTTGAAAATTGGTTGATGGCAAGTATGCCAATCATCCTCTTTAGTGACAATTTTAATGAAAATTTGATGACAATTTAACCCTCAAAAAAATGTTGGAGAAAATTTAGAAAAAAGTTGATGGCAATTTTAACCTTTTCTCCAATTGTATACAAAGCTCATATCATATACTCCCTCCGTCCCTAAATAATTGAAGGGTTTGACTTTCATGTTTTGTTTAGCACAGTTTGACTCAATTTTTTTTCAAGATAAATAGTGAAAAAAATTAAAAAAAAATATTTCAAATATTTATACTTCAAATTATGATATCCATGTGAATTATTCAACTTTAAATGTCAAAACATTCATGAAAATAAATCATAGATTAAATACACTGAAAATAGCAAAACAAACCCTTCAATTATTCGGGGACGGAAGGAGTATGTGTGAGTAAAGTGGACTTAAAGCACCAAAAGAACCTTTATGGAGCAAAATGGACAATAGGGGGTTTTAAACATACTCCAAAACATGTGAAAAATGGAGTATTTCACCTGTTTTTATCCACGTGAAAAACAGACGTGAATTCACCTCGCGCAGCGCGGACCTCAGGTGTGTTACGGTCACCCCGAGCGGGTTGTGACACGGGTGACCCGGGGCTTCGGTTTCGGCTTGTGGGTCACGGTTTTGGACGGTTAAACGGCTCCCGAGGCTTATCTGAGCATTATTTATGGGAATCCTTCGGGTTTTGAGGTCGTGTGGGTCCCCCGGACATTTCCGCCGAAAATATTTTTCCGGGGCCGGGACTTGTCTCGGGGTACAGCGGGCTCGGTAGCGCTCTCGGGACATCGGATTGGGAAACCAGTCGCATATTTGGAATCGTGGGAACGTCCTGCATTGTTTTACGGAGTATAATTTCTGGGTTGGGACGTTCGGTCCCGGGCGACTCCCGGGGCTCGGGATGGAAATTCTCCGACAGCTTGGGTGTAAAGTATGTTATATTTTAAGACGGATTTTATGGTAATACTTGTGGAATTTTGGCATGACGAGATTTGGATTTGGGTTAGCACATCGGGATTTGCTCGGTTTAGCGGGCCCGGTAGGACACTCAAGAATTGCAAATGGACTTTGGAAACATGATTTGTGTGTGATATGAGGTCCCGAGAATGTGTCTCAGTTTACGTTCCGTTCGGAGTTACTGTTTCAAAGTTGAAATTTTCGGGTTAGGCTAAATTGCAACTTTTTAGAAAGTTTGGGGACCAAGTTGTAATTGACCCACAAACCAGCCATAATTGGAAATGGACAAGGAAAGAAAGCAGCTGAAGAGGCGGTGAAATGAAAGAAGAAACGTGAGGTGTGTGTGAATGTAGTAATAATGTTATATTATTAGTAATATTATACTCCCTCCGTCCCACAAAGGTTGTAGGATTTGTTTGGGCACATATATTAAGGAAAGTGGGAGAATAATAGTGTGTTGACAAAATTACCCTCATGAAAAAGAAAGGAGAAAATTTTGTGGACCCCAATTTTAAGTTGAGTGGGAGGAAAGAGAAAAACTTGTGGGTCCATGATGTGAGATAAGAGGATAAAATGGTAAAAATGATGATAGAAAATTTCTATTTTAAGAAAGTTGACAACCTTTGTGGGACGGCCCAATATAGTAATGTTGACAACCTTTGTGGGACGGAGGGAGTATTATATATAAATGTATATATGTATATATATATATATATAGTATAGTATTAGTATTAGAAAGAAAAGTATCAGAAGCCAAACCTTCATCTTCTTCTCTGAACGTCCATGGCTGAAGCTTATGAGCAATTTGGGATCTCTCAATTTCTCACCAAAATCTTAAAGGTCAGTTGGTTAAATCGATCCTTAGGAGAAATAATTAACTCCTTATAAATCGGTTTTTGTGATTGTGACTCCGGTTGGAAACCGTGAGCTGCTGAAATTTGGAAGTGGTTATGGAACCACCTTCTCTACTTGATTTCTTGGTTTCTAAACATTCCCGGCACCTTCTTGTGCATGTTTGATAACAGGAGCGTAGGAAGAAACGCGCCTGAAGTGGTGCCGAAGTGCGTCTGAACAATTTGGTGTAAAATCCAACGGTGGATTCAGCGAAAGGTAAGGATATATTTGTGATCAGAGCGATGTTTTGATTCTGATGGTGTAATTGGTTTTGTCAGAAAAGGCTCGGTGTGGAAGCTGTTTTTTCCGGCCCGAGCCTCGGTTTTGGCGCCAATGATATTGGCTGATTTTGTGAATTCTGAACATATATTCTCAGATTCATGGATCATTTGTGAACAGGGGGTAGTCGGAAACGCACTGAAACTCGCCGAATTTTGTACCGGACAATTTGAACGAGAATTTTGATTCGGACTTGTGTGAACGATTTGGGAAGAAGGTATGATTTAAAGGTTTGGTTGTGTTTATGGATGTATAAGTAACAATGTTCAAGCTCGGTACCGAGCTATTTGTTTGTGGTTGTTCAGTGTGTTTCTGCAATGGTGGAGTTGTGCGGGACCATAAAAGTCAAGTTGTCACTTTTCGGGCCGGGAGCCGGGATTTCCCGGGATTTGTGCCGGAGCGCTTTTTCGAGGTAAGGGTTTAACTTCTCTCGTTATGCATTCTGGGAGTATTTGCATGTATATCGGGTTTAGTTGAGGCGGGTTCTGGATGAGGGCGGTGGTTCGGTGACCCCGAGACCCGTCATATGGTAAGATGTACGTTTGTTCTGTTTCAAGGCCCGAATGGTCTTGGAGGCCACGGGTTTATATTCTGTTCTGCATATCCGCGCTAGGCGCCGATATTTATACTTATACGTTTTTTATATATTCTGTTCTGTTTTGCATATGCATTCTGATATGTTCTGTTCTGTGACGAGACCCGGATGGTCTTAGAGGCCACGGGTGCTCCTTGGTTCGGTTCTGCGTATCTGCACCGGGAGCGCCGATACTTTTGTTCTGTGTTTGCACTGGAGGGTGCCGACATTCTGTGTATATCCGCACTGGGGGTGCCGATATACTTCTGTGACCCTACGACAGTTTGGGGATCATGACCCCAGCCGGTACCGTGCTTCTGTTCTGTATATTCTGACCTTTTGGAGAGGGCTGTCGTTCTGTGGGTCAGCGGTTGGACCGCATGTGATAGGTTCCGGCTCACCTCTGACTTTGCATACATTCATATATATGTATATTTGTGTTTGTGTTCGTTCTGTTTTGCAGGTTCGGTTCATGAGTCCTTGTACAAACCGTATCTTACCTCAGCCTCACCGGTCCTCCCGAGGACTCACCCTTATATGTTTACCACCTTTCAGACTACGACAAGCGGTCGGCGGACTAGAGATCCGCGGTGCTTTCTATTTTGGTTTTCAGCAAAGATCGCACTCGTGCGAGAATCTTCCGGGCGAGAGGTTTTCCGATTCCGCACCTAGGTATTCTAGGTTTACTTTGGTGGCTCTGTAGGTGTAGTTGCATGCATGTATTTCGGATCATGATATTGTATTTGACGTATATTCGGAATATGTGTTGGTTCTCAGATCTGTCTTCGAGTCGAGGGCGGAGACCCGACTTGCGTATATTGGCTGTACGTATGAAATGATTTCTGTGATTTGGTTATCATGAGTAATGAATGGTATTCCATGAACTGCATGTTTGATCGTTAAGTTGTTTGTATACTTGCCATGTGTGTGTTCTGTAAGTTGTGGGTCGTAGTACGACCATTCTGTTATTGCGGGCCGGGTCATGAGACCACTGCACGTAGCGGGTTTCGGTAGTACCGTTACCGCGCTTTCCGCCGTAGCTTCCGCTTCTGAACGTCGCGGCGGGCCACGCCTCCGCAACCGGGCGGGGTGGTCGTGACAAGGTGAATCCAGTCTTCACCATTCGCCGCTCCACGAGCTGTCGCAGCTGAAGGTCATCTCGTCTTCATCGTCTTGCTACTGTTGTACGAGGTCTACTTTCATATTCTAAAGTAATGTAGCGCCATATCTTCCTGAATTTGTCTCCTCCCAACTAAATACGGTAGAAATTCTCGATGGGTTAGGGCAGAGGTTGCTTGATTTTGTCTCGACTTGCTAGAGTTGTGCTGCCCTGATGTGTAATTTGAACTCTCCTCTAGTGCATCTCGAAAATGTGCACAAGGGCGAGTTTAAGCTTGATGCCAAATCTGTGGGTGACCGTTGGCGTAACTACTTGAGCAAGTATAAAGCCGCCCGTGACAAAAGCAACACCACTGGTAACTGACAATGTTGTGCGCAACTCTACATGGTAACTGACAATGTTGTGCGTGATGGCCGCCAGGCCCAAATGCATACAAAAGGCCTAATAAAAGGCCCACGCATAAGCCCGAAATAAGGACCTCATTAAAAAACTGTTAATAGAGTAAATAACCCGAACCATAAATCCCGAAGTACCTATACACCCTAATAACATGGAGATATTACAATAATACCACTCAGACATGGAACTATAAATACATTCACTATTCATACCTTAACTCAACACGACTCGTCAAAACATCACCTCAGAGGACCTCTCTATTTCTCATCAATCTTGTCCAATTACGCAAAGTCGGTCTAATGGCTTCAGTGAACATTAGGACACGCAAATCCAACCAGAACGTGGCGGTTACGCGCACAGATCCGCCACCAGTGCGCAACTCTACATGGTAACTGACAATATTGGCAACTGAAGGGACAAATATGAAACCCTAACTACAGAACCATGGTGCGCTGTAGAAGTACAGTAGAACGAGGGATGGCAAGCAAATGTGTGAATCATACCTTGGCCATTGCTGTTTGTTTGTTGAACGAAGCCTTGGCGAACAGGAAATTTCAAAGTCGCGAACTTGTGCGTTACGCGAGTTGTGCTTTTGGTGTGCGAAAGGGTGGAGAATGAAGTGATGGCTGCCAAATAAAAACCCTGGGGTATATATAGCAGTTTAAGTTAACCGTTGTGCGCAGCGCACAACCTACCGCACATACTACCGCACAGTTCACCCGCATGCTGAAGTGTGCGCACAGTTACGCGCACAGTTTTGCGCACAGTTATTCGCACGGTTTGCATTACATGTTAGTGCACAGTTGTTAAAAAATATATTAGTATTCAACATAACCAAAGCAGGTTTCACACAAAAAATCATTACATCTCGTAGTTGTAGCTACTTACAGAACAACATGTGATTCAACTAGAGGAAGTACACCATTCAAATAGCCTTTCTGAACGACATAATATTTGACTTCCTCTTTAAAGGCATTCGCGCGTGCCACGTCAGTGCCTTCTAGATTCTCTGCTAAACTCACATCTACGGGAGTCACTTCACTGAACATCTCCTCCCATGAGTCTCCGAGATTGTTCAACATGTTGTGTAGGATGACACAAGCAGTTGCTACTCGGATGACTGTCTGCACATCACTTGCTGATCTGAATTGCCCGTGATGTTCCCGCAAGCATGACCATCTTCCTTTCAAAATACCAATGTTGTGCTCGTTCCTCACTCTTGCTTTGACGAGTACAAAATTGAACTCTTTGTTAATCAGTACGTCTGTTGCAGGTGACTTGAAGGCAGAAATAAGGTAACTAGAGACACCGTAAGTCGAGTCCCCGATCAGGTATTCCCCTTTGCTAAAGAAGTGGCTGGGAGTATTGGATTGTGATGACTTCCTCCATAATCCAGCATCGTGCATAGAGCCAGGCCATCCGCATGAAAACACAATTTGCATATTTATGGAATATCTATATTTGCGATCCCAGTAACATTCTCCATCAACAACTGGGTTCTCCGCTAGAGGAATGGTGGTTCCACCTACAAAACCAACACAGCTTGGAAAACCCTCCACCTCCATGACCTGTCCAATCTCCATTCTTCTTTCTTTGCTAGGCCACAAAATATACCTACTTCCGATTTGCAACAATGCCGTTATTACCCTGCCTGTAAACAGAACCATGGTTCCAACACCAAAGCCAAATAGCATTGACTGCATTGCGGTGGCTGCACCGTTCCCATTGTGTCCAAGATGTCATAGAGCAATATAGACTTGCCATGTCAATGCAGTTTGTGCACACTTGCTCTGGTTGTGAAAAATAGGATACGGTTCCAAAAGTTCAACTAATCGGAGGAATGGCTCCAAATCGCACCGAAAGTTCTGTTTGAATTCAGATGCATTTAGGTTGAGCGCACAATTAAGAAAGAACTCCGTGGACCGTGGCGATCTAACGCGAGTGTTAAGGTAACGTGAATTGCTTATTAGAACATAGACATCGTATAACTCCTCTAACTTATCGTCATCCTCATCGATTCCAATAGCGATGACCATTTGTTACTCAAGAACAGATAAAACGAGTCGACGATCAGTTATTTTTGGCATCGCTCCTTTTACTTTACCAAAAGGAAGCCAACATGTTCATGTCTTCCTGCATTTCATAGAAAAACACAGCATGATATTGGTCTACTATACTGTAACAACGTATTGTGCGCAGTGCACAGTAACCCGCACATCCTAGCGCACAACGTGAAAACTATTCGTGCGCCTGACACAGCAACGCGCACAACTTCTAAACACATGAAAACTATCTACCATGTGTAACACAGCACTGCGCACAACGTCTAAGCACATGAAAAACTATCTGTGCGCGCCGCACAGATGTGCGCATGCACGACCGCACATATGATTCCTAACTACACGCCCATCAACTCAAATGTGTACAACCCAGAAAACGGACAAATATGAGACGCGCAGCGAAATGGCAAGAAAGATTTATATCAAAACAGTGGGTTTCGAACAAACCCATTCAACTGCGGTGAGCTCTCCCAAATTTCAGCTGCCTTCGTGACGCAAGTCTCTGTTTCTCTCATTTCATTCTCGATTGCACATGCGGACCTTAACCACTAAGATGACATAGTCCATAGAAGATGAGCAAGCGGAAGAGGGCCAAAACTCACCCCAAGAAGAACTTAGAGGAGAGAGATGCACAAAAGATGAAGGGAATGAAGAATTCGGTTTTCATACAGTAGGGAGCGCAACAAAAGGAAGGGAAATTTGAGGCGGGAAACGGGTTGGGTGGCGAATTCACACTGTGCGCTCCTCCTTATTCACGAAGTCCTCAAACTTAACCCTCCTCTTTTCACTTTTCTTACTCACCTCCAATTTACTTACCAATTAGGTGAATAATTTTCTATTCACTTCTTATATTTGAAACCCCTAATATTTTTGTAAAAGTAGTCATGTAATCGCTAGCTTTCAATCTAGCATTTTTATTGTGTTCCTTCTGTATAATTTAGTGGAAAAAAGGGGAACAATTTTAAAAGCTATATGAAATATGGAGAGGAAAGAGGAAACTATACTCCCTCCCTCAAAAAAATATAATAAAATAATCGTATCACTTTTGGAGTTGTGTAAGAAAAATTTGATCATTTTCTTTTTTAAAGAAATCTTGTCACACCATTTTTATCTTTTAATCTTCAATTTTTATTTTACATCCAAAATTTTATTTTTATATTATATGACAGTTGTACTTTATTACCCTTTAAGTCTTCAATATTTTTTTATTTTTTTATTTAGTCAAATGCTCAAAACAATTTAAAACGGAGAGAGTATATGATTTGATAGAATGCACATATGGTTGTGTTCTACACCCCAAAAAAAAATAAAAAACAACAATTTAAATTTACACAATTTTCAAAAAAAAGTTCTCTCCTAATCTTCCCTCCAATTTTTAAATCATTGTTGTTTTGTTGTCAAAAGTGTTGGCTCCAACACACATAAATTAAGTGTGTTCTTTCTGAAAATGATTGCAAAAAAGCACCAACTTTTTGAAGTTTGAAAGAAGGATTGTGAGAGTAAAACTTGGAGGAAAAATCATTCATCTAATGTTTTGTTGTTTTGAAACGTTTTATTTGGACACTGCTTGTTTTAGGTATTTTGAGTTGATTTGGTAGATGGAAGAGAGTGATGAGGGATAATTGAGTAAATTCATGTACAAAAGTTTACTAAAAAAGGAAAGTGTTTCAATAATTTGGAGAAATTTGCGATAAGGAATGGAAGAATATAACCTAGTATAAGCAAAATTCATTGAGATATTGCTTTTGCAAAATCTGACAAGAATAGAACAGGGCAACGTGAGCAGAGGGACTTTCCTTAAATTAAGGAAGCATAAATCATGAAATATGGGGCAGAAATTAGGATTTGGTAGGACATGATTGATTTGGAGTTTTCTTTCTGATATCAAGGGCAATTGTCTGTAATCAAGGGCAATTGTCTGTAATCACCTCTATCATGTTTTTTTATTAAAAAAAAATCTTTATGTAAAACTAGCAAATTATTAGCATCACAGTCAACTGTCTTCGAATCCAACATTTCTTCAACTTTATTTTCTGTCCTCTAATATTCAAATTCAAAATTTCCTTCCAACCGTTTGCTCACAATATTTCCATCCATTTTTTAAAATGCCAATTTCTCTTTTAACAGGTTGTTCTATCTTGGAGAAGCTTTTTCCTTGGCATTTGAAAAGCTAAATACTGTTTAAAATCCTGAAAATTTGATTTTTTCTGTGTTCATTCAAATTATTATTAGAAAGAACCTATTAAAAAAAATTAAAAAACTATATTTAGAAACTAGACACATCAATATATAATTTGTATCTAAATTATTTGACTGTGTATATCAAAACATTGAAAAAATAAAATCGTAGATTAAATGCTGAAAAAGAAATACCTCATTTTTTTTAGGATGGAGGTTGTAGGTGTAAGGATAAAATGAAAAAACATTTAAGAAGAGAAGATGTTTAGAAGCAACCATGTTAATTATCATATAGGTAATATTTCACACATTAGATCAAATGACTCAGCTACAAAGTAATCTGAAAACTCAACCCTAATTAATCGTACAATTACATATTTATCCCTCATTCTTCATGTGCTCTAAGTGGTTAAAAATTCAAAATAACATTGATGGTTTAGAAGCATAGAGGGCTAGAACATCAAAGTTTTTTTTTATAGTTCTCATATGGTGTTGAGGTACAGTGGTTGTTTATCAGTTCATTTGAGTTTGCACGTCAAATGTTTTTTTTAAAAAAAAACATATTAAATGCTGAAAAATAAAGTTATCTATTTTAAAGGACTGATGGAGAAAAAACATCACAACTCATGCATGATACGGTGATACATGAGTTTTTTATGTTAGAAACATTTAATAAACAGATTTCTAACTAAGCAAGTTCAAATTCCACCAAGCAGAATTTTACTACTTCATTTTTATTTTATTTTTAATGAAATTTTACTACTCCATTTAAGGAACAAAAGAAAGCCTGAAACCCCTAAAAAGAATAGGCTGTATACAAGCAACCTCCAATGTCTGCACAATCACAGCAGAAACTTGCACCGAATTGAACAACTTCTCTGGCAAGCAAGCCCCGAGATCAGCTATGCCGGGCGCATAATCCTATAACCGCAGCCTCAGCGAAGCCGATGATGATGAGAACAGACGAACTCGCAAGCTTCAAAATGAAGAAAGAAAAGGAAAATGAAAAAAGAAATTAAGTACACCTACTGATCATGAGAGGACTTGAGTTTGGCCCTCAACAGCTCTACTTCTTCTGATGTTTAGAGACAAGAGAGGTCAGTTCCTGCAAATCAGTTAGACCTATTCAGACAACTGATTCTGTAACTAATGCCCAATTAGGCCAATTATCTAAGTCCAACCTCAATCAAACATATGATATTCTCTTTACAATTTACCACCAAACAAGATAAATGTGTAGAAAGAGTATATTTACTTAAATTAGAATGAATTCTAAAATTTCGATCACATAAAATAACTTAATCTAATGGATTATTCAGCTTAAGTCATTTTTGACTTAATTCAATGGATTAAGTTGGGTATGTGATTAGAAATGTGAATATATTCTCAAATTAAGTAAATTTATTGTTTTTCTGTATACTTGTTAAAGTTGAACTTAGACCATTGATGGCTTAAGTCCAACCAAATAGCGCATAAAGATGATGTAACAGGACCTTTTATGATACAGTAGACAATTACCTCAGAATACCGCACATGATCATGATGCTGGTACGAAGTTTTAACAATGGTTTCCCACTTGGTGGTTGCAGCAGGTGTTTTAGGATCCTGCTTCTTGGTGCCACCTTGAGCCTCCGAACTGCCCAAGGTGACCGTGGACAAGGTACGCCAGAGCCATGACTCTGAAGGCACTTTCGGCAGAGGAGGAGGCAGAGGAGCTGGTTCATGATAATCACCCTCCTTAGCTTCTCTTTCGTCATCTGCTTTGCCCAGACTGTCCATGTCTCGGGTTTTCGCCTCTGCATAAGACTGATAGGGCACTATAGGCCCTGAAGCTCTTGGTTCTGGTACCATTTCATCTTTCAGCAATGCATATGGAGCAGAAGAAGAAGCTTCCACCCTGTTACCATTATCAACATGAAGTGTCCTCTCAACTGCAGGGCTGCCTAAACCTGAACCCGAACCTTGTTTACCACTTCTGTGTGACACCAGTTCATGAGAGTGACACCGGATACTGGTCCAATCGTACTTATGCAACATGGTGGTTCTCGGATTCTCACCTTCCTTTGGAAAACCGAGCAGTCCTCCTCCCTTGAATGGAGACTGAGGCCTCTCCCTACGATATGGTGAAATACGACCACTCACAGATAACCTTGAGGGAGATGAACCATTTGCTAATTCCTGATCACCAGGCTTCGAAACCCGACTTTCACTGCACAATGGACTATTTCTCATCTCTGCTAGCTTTGGAGATTGAGGTCTGCTCATTATCTGCAGCTCACCTGACCTAGTAAGCCTATTTTCACTATAAAATGGCCTATGTCTCATCTCTGCTAGCTTTGGGGATTGAGCTCTACTCATTATCTGCAGCTCACCAGACTTGGTAAGCCGACTTTCACTATAAAGCGGCTTACCTCTCATCTCCGGTAGCATCGGGGACTGGACTCTATTTGTTATTTGGAACTCTCCTGACTTTGTAAGTCGGTTTGCAGTGTAAAGTGGCTTATTTCTCATCTCAGATAGATATGGAGATTGTGCTGTACTTGTTTTTGGTAGCTCGCCTGACTTAGTAAGCCGATTCGCAACATGGAAAGGTTTAACTCTAATCTCTGGCAGCTTGGTGTTATGCTGTAAAGAATGCTGAAAAATACAGAACATAAATGCACAAGTATCAATTAGAGATTCAAACTGTTGATTATATTTGAATGCAAAAACATTAATTCATACACACCTGCTTAGAAGTGGCTTTGCTTGGTTTTATGCTTTTACCAATGGAGGTCTTTGAAGAATGAGGCCGAACTTTCAGTCCTGGAAGAGCATTCAACAGACACAGAGAATTCTTAAAGCACAATCGCGGAAGCAGCCCACAGGCTTTCCTCGATATGTTGCCACGAATGACATCAGTCTCGCTGTCTTCCTCTTCTGTTTCCTCTTCGGTTTTCAGCCCATAATGAGGCACAATAATTGCTTGACATTGGTTCTGAGGTGGCCTTACCTCCTGAACAATCATTCTGTTCACCTCCCTCGGTTGCTCAGCTATCATTGGCGGTTTTCTTGAAACGTACTGAGGCGGCTCCAAAGTCATTGCCTTGGCAGCTGGTAAGAACCGGCTCATCATGAAATCTCGAGCCTGTACATCAGAAGAGAAGGTTCCTGGAGGCTTTACGGGCGCACGGTCTGATTCACTCACCATACTTACAGTATAGTTCAGAGAGATTGAATCTGTGGGTGAAAGTGTTTCAAGAGCATCCGAAAAAACCTCTTCCTCATTATCAGACTCTAAACCATTCGCTTCATCTCCACCAGTATAGTGATCTGGTTTCATCTCATGATCATTCTGAATACAAACACTCTGACCTATCACTTCCTTCTCTGAGGGATATTTCACAGGATCCACTACTCTGCCTGGTGGCAGGCTCGGCATCATTGGTCCTTCCGTAGAAGGCTGCAACTCCGAGCTCACAGAATCCTTGCATTTTCCGGGGATTTGCTCCCACACGAAAGGAACTGCAACAGGCTCAGTCACTTGATCCAAGCACACTTCTGATTTGCGAGACGAAGAATCTCGTGTTCGTCTACTATTTTGTAAAGAAACCACATTTTTCTTTGCCTTGCGTACAGTGTAAGATGCTTGGGCTGTTGAAATTCGCCTCACTGATAATAGGGGTGCGTTGAGGTTCAGTTTCCTCTCCTCCATCCCCACCCTTTCACTGATTCAACACAATGCTCCCAAAATTGGTTAATAATTCAATCTGCAGAATTGCAGTGTGTCATTACCAGCAAACAAGAAGATAATCTGAAAAAGAAAACACACACACACACAAAAGGACAAAATTTTATCAGAACCAATACCAATTGGCAACAACACAGCAGAGCAGAATCTCTTAATGCTCAACTAAATATCCAAGAGTTTTCATATGGCAAAAGGCAGAACCACAAAATCTCCATCATTTTTGCACAAAAAACATCATCTTAGACATGTATATGGCAGAAAGCTAGGAGGCTGTAGAGCTATCAGAATGACGTATCCCAAAAGATAAGGACAAACGCAGGAACATAGAATTCTGCCTTCGTTACAAGGTAATTACAAGAACAGCTCATGTGCATTAATACTCTGGACAAATAGCAATGAATAAATCACCAAAACTGTCCAAGACCAAGAGCCTAATCAAGAAAATAATCACATAAAATGGATTTAAAATTTTACCAGACACCATAAATGCATTTACTGGAGCAGATGCAAGATATCCACTCCGCTTACTCCTTAAGAAGAGCTTTAACTCCCACCAAAAAAAACAGAATTTTTCACCCCAAGAATCACTTTTTAGGAGAAACCCAATTGGATTTGACAGGAAACAAGAATAAAGGAGTGAAATTTGAGTAAGATCTTTGATGGGGCTGGACAAGAAGAGACGAAGCACCTCACATGAATGAATGAGTGAAGATGATCTGCTTATGTATGGGACCAGGAATGGTGGCAACAATTAAGGGAATGAGTGGGGGAAAAGGAAAGATTAGGGAGAGAAACAGTAATCTGTCCGCTCTTTCACTTTTTTTTATGGAAAATAAAAAAAGTTTCCTTTTTTTAAAAAAAGAAGAAGAAAAAAAAAAATACAAAGCGGGCCAAGTCTGGTCTGAATTGAGAGAAGACGGAAGAGAGTGGAGTGAGAGAGAGGAGACTGTGATGTTGAATTGCTGATCCGATGGAAGGGAATAAAACTGACTTGTAAAAAGATTTTTCAATTTCGAGATAATAAGATGAATATGGATTTACTTTCTTACCCAATATCTGGAAACACAAAAAAAAAAATTGACTCGGAAAACCATAATATAACATAAAAGTAGCAAACACCTGAACTATTTCTTCTCGGAATACGAGATAATTTTAAAAAGCTAATTCCAACGTTCGACAATTCAACATGACAAATACGAGTTTGAACAAAGAAGATTAATAACTAGCAGTTCAATTACAATCTACATCCCCATGAATCATAATAGCATCTCATGGCAGTCAGGCCCAATCAACCAAATACTCATTCCGTCTTTTTTTTATTGTAACACTTTTCTTTTTGGGATATCCCTAAATATTTGCAACGTTTCCTTTTTTTTATTAAATTTTTATAAATAAATTTACCTATTTAACCTTTCAACAATCTTTCTTCTTATTTATTTATTATCTGATTTGACACCCCTAACTTCATTCACGCCACCCACTCAACTCTTTTCTCTCTAAAGGGTAATTTTTTCAAAATTTTACTTCTTTCTAATCACCTTAATCATCGTGCCATATTCATATGTTGCAAAAATCAAGGGACGGAATGAAGTACTAAAGATCAGAAAGGCCCAAAAAGGTCTGACGAAAGACCAAGTCAGTAGCCCAGAGCAAAGAGCCCATTAAAACTCGAACTAAGGACTAATCTTGGACCATAATAACAATATTCCCGGAACATAAATGATATTCTCGGATAAAGACTTACCCGGACCATAACAATGACTTCGGGACAATAACACCCTAACCATGTATATTCGAGACCAAGGACACGTGTCCGTATATTGAGATATTACCTTATTGTCACTCTTTGACTATAAAAGCAATAATCACACACCTTTTAAAACAATTGGATTCTCTCAGTGCTATGATATTCATTGCCTAAAATTCACAAACATTGACTTGACATTGGATCACCAATCAAAGGGTCCCCTCTACTTCCCATTTCTGGCACTTCGATTCATCATTCTTACGCCGATCCGAATGACGACCACTAATGTCATGACTCGACGCAAACAACACAGAATGACAGTGACGGCCGCTAACACCGATCCGCCACCAACATCTTCATCTACGTTACACAATCGTCCATTGCTATCGGTGAAAAAAAAGTAATGACGGTGGTGAGGGCCAAGGGCTTGGGCCCGGCGGCCCATGCCACGGGCCGGCTCCAGGCGTTGCGGCCCATGGAACCTGGGAACATAGCCAGGGTTTTAGGCCGAGCCGCTATCCATGGCATGGGGACACAGTACCCCTTCATGGTGTGTGGGTGACACCTGTCCCCCGGCCCATACCGTTGCCCATACTATTGCCCATACCTCCCCAAGTCCTATAAATACTCCCACTTTAGCCTCGTCTTATCTACGAAAACTTAGACAAAACTCCCCTACCTTACTCTCAATTTACTGTGCCTCGGCTACTTTGTGAAGCGAGAACTGACTTGAGCGTCGGAGAGTCGTACCAGGTGCTCATCTGGAGTTGGAAGCAGCATATCGTAGGAGAGGAGCAACAAGGACGAAGCAACCCGCCGGGCCACCTTCCATCTCACCATGTCCGGATTCTTCCCCTTCGGAAGGCCCGCCTTTTCGGATAACCTTTCAGGTATGATTCTCTAATCCCAATCTTATTTATACTTAATGTTAATCCTATGGCATTAACATTTGGCGCCCACCGTGGGGCCCCTTTTCAGATCCAAGGGTTACTCTACCATCTGGCACTAGCTTGCCTACGGACACGGAGGCAATCCTTACAGCCAGTTCAGGCCCCATTACTAGGAGCCCCACTCCGGCTAGGTCCGAGACGACCACCCCGACAGGGGGTCGCGCAACATAGCGACGGTGACAAGTGACGGGTCGCTCCCGAAACTCGCCGCCGACTTCGCCCAAACCGCCTCCGGCAAATGCAAACGTAAGTGCCTACGGGCCAAGATAAACGCTTAGTTATGCGGGCCACGGCCCCAGACTATGCACAAACGCATTCTAATTCGAATGCCCCTCTTGCAGGAATATCCCTGCACCAAGTGCCACGCCCTCTGTGGTTACTGTTCACGCCACGGCGCATACCACCCCGGTTTTTACTACCCCAGTATCTACCCCAACGTCGATTCTCGACGACGACCTTCGCCCCAACGCCTTTCCGGACCCCACCATTTGGCCTAAGCACCGAATGCTGCCGAATGACCTCCTACGAGGCTCCAAGGCTTTGGCCCCACTCTTTCCAGACGCCCAGACGGGGCCGACCCGGCCATCTCGGCCGCCTGGGCACACCGCCTGCACCTCATCCCCTGGAGTGGTACCTCCAAGCACAACAGAACAATGTCGCGCCTTCAAGCCTGTGGCATTGCTACAAGCCCAAAGAGCCGCGGCAATGCACAACAACAAGACAAAGTGGCCCCGATGCCCTCACTGTCCAGCATATGAATCTCCCAGACTTCGCTCTCTATGATGGGACGAGTGATCCGGAGGACCACGCCCAGATCTTCGAAGACAAGATGAGATGGGTGGGCTATGACGATGTGGCCATGGCCCGAGCTTTCCCCCAAAGTTTGAAGGGGGTGGCTCGGTCATGGTACTCTATGATCACCCCAGGGACTGCAACGACCTGGGAAGTGTTGAAGAAGATGTTCATTAGCCAATATCTTGGGAAGAAGAGGATGAGGAAGAATCCCCTCGGTTTAAGGGATGTGGCACAGGACAAACAAGAGCCACTCAGGGGCTACATCAACCGTTTTAATGACCGCCTGCCGAGATGACCAATGTGTCGGATGAGGTGGCCACTTACGCAGCCTCGGCAGACGTCAATCCCGTGACACCCTTTGGGAGGGACGTCGCAGCACGAGCACCCAGGACTCTCTTGGAGTTCTACGAGCGGGCAGAACCCTTCATCAATTTGGAGGATACCTTACAGGCCAGAAAGGCCGACAATCAGGCGCAAGCCGACGATCGGTCGAAGCGTCAGCGGACGGATGCCGGCCGAGGGGGTCACTCAGGACCTGGCCGAGGAGGTCAGAGGGGTGGGGGCGCTTTCAACCCGCGCTTCCCAGCGCCCGACATGTTCACTGTCATCGGTGCGATAAAGAAAACGTGATTGGAGATTGGAAAATGATTAATATTTCTAATTTAAAATGTATAAATGTAAACAAACTTGTTTAGGTGCAGCTAGCAATTGCTTGCGAGAGATACTTCTCTTGGGTGTATGTTTAGGTTTTGATTACAAGCTATATATATATAGACTTTTAGGAGAGGAGTCCGAGACCTACAACTTAGAGTTCTAAGTATAAGTAAGCTAAAACATGTACAAAGCGTAAGCTAACTTGAGTGATAAGTATCTTTGATACAAACACTTGCACAAGCTAATTGATGTACTAGTCCTCTGAGAATTGGAAGATGTGCAATTGAGAACTCAACTCTCAACATGCACCCCTTCAAGTTGGGGAGTGGTAATTTCCATGAAGCAACTTGGAAGTTAGGTATTGAAATTGGTCAACGCTTAGAGCCTTGGTGAGGATGTATGCGACCTGCTGAGTTGTGAAGACATGTTTGGCACTTGATAGCATCTTTTCCCTCACAAAATGACGGTCAATCTCTGTGTTTTGTTCTCTCATGAAACATGGGATTGTTTTCTCTCATGAACCACATGATTGTTTGCTATATGTTGTGATGCTTGGTTGTCACGGTACAACTTACTAGACTTCAAATAAGAGAGAGAAGACCTCTAAGCCATATGAGATCACTTGTAGTCGAAGATATAGCTATGTATTCAACTTCAACCGATAATCTTGAAATAATTACTTGTTTCTTTGATTTCCAAGACAACAAGGCATCACCTATCTTGGTAATGTATCTAGTAGTGGATTTTCTAGTGAGTAGGCACAACTGGTCCAATGTGAGTCAGAATAGGATTTTGGTGCTAGATTGCTGTTGAATAGAAAGAAAATAGCTTTTTCAGGGGTGCCTTTGAGATATGTCAGCAGATACGGGCTTCTTTGTAGTGTGTTTTTTGACCTAAAATTGACACACACAAAAAATTCGTCATATTTTCCATTAGCATTTGATGATCAGTGCCAGATTTTCTCCACAAATATAATAAGGCTTATTTATCATTTAGTATCATGTACTATTATCACTCGTTCAGTTTAGTTCTTGAATTATAACTCGGAATTACTTAGTCCCTCAACTATGCTCCGTCAAGCACTTTACCCCTTGGACTATAACAAAGTTAGTTGACCTCGGGGTAAAATGCATGTTTTGTTCCTAGAATTTCAAAATTCTTTCCTAATTATCTCAAAGTTATGTACTACTCCCTCCATTCCTGAAAATTAACCACACTTCACTTATAAATCAATGTTCTTACAATAATTTTACTTTACAACCTTCATTTTCCCTCATTTTGGTACTTACTTTTAATTAAGAAAAACACCATTGGTGAAATTCTTCTCCTCTCCATTGTAAATTGGCACCTGCAGAGCACATTGTTTTCTTAAATGACAACCATATTTCATTCAATAAAAGACAAGTTGAGGCAAAAACCAAACCACTAAGAAAAAGAAAAGAGAACAGAAAAACAAAGAGAGCCTACAAGCCACCAGGACTAGACCCCGAAAACTTCAGCAGTTGAGAAGAGGTTAATCTTCCTTGACATCCAAGAACTCTTTTTGGTAATGCCTGGTTTCTGAACCGAAGCCAAGATTACAGAGCACATTTAAATCATTTAAATCACCAAACCCACTCTGAATCCTAAAATTCGTGAATAAAATTGAGGTAAAACTCCTCCTTCAGACTTCCTACGGCACGATTCTCCGCCACGAAGCCGTCGGCCGACTCTTAGTTGTCTCTTCCTCGTCTAACGTCAAAGATGCTTCTTGAGATCATCAAGTTGATTTTTTTTTCTAAAAAATGAATGATAATTCTATGAGAAAAAAATTCAAGAAATAATTTTAGTAAAGAACAGAGCTTGATGAGGAACAGTATTGGCGTCTTGACAGTTAAATGAATAAAGCTGATAATCGGATCAAAGACTGCAACTTGCTGCATCTCCTCCTCCTTCTCTCTAGCTTACGAGGATTCAAGAGTTATGAGCAAAGAAGAGGAGGAAGACTAGCCACCGGGAAGAAACTGTTACGTTAATTGCAACAAATTGTAAGAATCTGCTACAAAATAGGGAGGAACACTCGGAATGAAATGTAGACTTACACACAAAGAATAACTCTACAGCAATGAGTTGTGAGTTGAACAATGAGAGATTTCTTATTAGATTCAACGTAAGGACTAATCTGTACAATTGTTGTATTTATAGGATACAATTGATTGTCACCCAAAACTCTCACAACCCGGTGCGTTTAGCCACTCTCAACACGCGTCCAACGTCCCAACAACTCAACTAACAGCTTGCCACGACTGCCAGCCAGACGTTTCGTATCAATTGCCCCTCCCTTCAGCAGAAGCTTGACCTCAAGCTTCAAATACAGTTTGCATGAAAATCTGGAAATCTTTTACACAAGTCATACAGAATCTCCCAGGTGCTTCCTCCGGACTCTCTCCTGCCCATTGAATCAGAACTTGTGTCACGGCCCTTGCGCCTTTCTTCGAAATCCTTCTGTCCAAAACCTTGAGAGGCTGCAGAACACGGTTCCCCACCAACTCTGGGAGCCAAGCTGAAACAGGTATGTCTCCAATCTTCCTTTTGAGGAGAGAAACATGAAAAACATCATGAATTTGAGCTCTTGCCGGTAATTGCAACTTATATGCTACTTCTCCAACCCTTCTCAGCACTTCAAAGGGCCCATAGTACTTGGGGGATAGCTTGTGATCACTGCCTCCCTTAGCTGAAGCCTGCCTATACTTCTGTAATTTTAAGTACACAAGATCACCAACGGCAAACTCCCTTTCAGAGCGGCGACGATCAGCCAACAACTTCATGCACTGTTGCGCTTCCAACAAGTGTCTCTTCAACTGTTGCATCATCTTTTCCCTTGCATCCAAACTTTTGTCAACCTGCTCTACCACTGAATCCCCTGCCATGTAAGGAATATGTAAAGGCGGTGACTGCCCATAAACTACCTCAAAAGGGGTCATCTGAGTTGTTGAGTGGTAATTAGTGTTGTACCACCACTCAGCAAGAGCCAGCCACTGATGCCACCTCACAGGCTCCTCACCCGTCATGCATCTCAAGTAAGTTTCTAGGCACCTATTAACCACCTCTGTCTGTCCATCAGTTTGCGGATGATAACTGGTGGAAAGCTTCAATTCAATCCTCAACTGGCCCATCAACTCCTTCCAAAATCTGCTAACAAACACGGCCCCCCTGTCACTCACTATGTCATCAGGCAGACCATGCAATCTGTATATGTTGCCCAAGAAGGCATCCGCTACAGAACTGGCAGAATAAGGATGGGATAGTGCGATAAAGTGAGCATACTTGCTAAGCCTATCCACCACCACCATAATAACCTCCTTCCCCTCAGATGGAGGCAGTGCTTCAATGAAATCCATCGACAAACTTCTCCAAATGCCACCAGGAATGGGCAGTGGCTGCAACAAGCCTGGATAGGCCTTATTATCATACTTGCATTTTTGGCAAGTATCACATTCTCGAATCACCATTCTGACATTCCTTGTTAACCCTTTCCAATAACAAAACTGATTCAGCCTTCTTCGAGTAGCCTCTACCCCAGAATGTCCCCCATCTACACCTTCATGTACAACTTTCACTATCCTCTCCCTTAAGGCCACATTATTGCCAACGACCCACTTCCCTTTCCTTTTCAGCTCCCCCCGACACTATGTGTACTTTGGATGCTTAGAAGGATCCTGAGATAATTCAAACACCAACTTCTGTAAATCAGAATCTTGCTTCACACTATCCTGGACCTCTTGGAGTAATGGAGAAGTCACTGTGAAAATGGCCATTGCAGAAATCTGGTTGCAAGATATTCTTGATAATGCATATGCTACAATGTTTTCCTTGCCACTCTTGTATTGTACTTCATAATCAAATGACATCAGCTTAATGATAAATCTCTGTTGCAAGGGAGTTATAATTCTCTGCTCCATTAGATGCTTCAGGCTCTTGTGGTTAGTTTTGATGATAAATCTTTTCCCCAACAAATAAGGCCTCCACTTCTCTACTGCAAAAACCAGAGCCAAAAATTCTTTTTCATAGGTAGACAACACATGGTGTTTTGGAGCTAGCACTTTACTGACATATGCAACTGGATGCCCCTTCTATTGAAGAACTGCGCCAATTCCCACCTTGCAAGCATCAGATTCCACCACGAAGGTCTCTGAAAAATCAGGTAATGCTAGGACAGGCGCCTCACTCATGGCCCTCTTGAGTTTTTGAAAAGATTGCTCCGCTTCCTCGTCCCATCTAAAGCCATCTTTCTTCAGCAGTTGTGTTAAAGGTCTGCTGATCACTCCATAACCCCTTACAAAGCGCCTGTAGTAACCAGTTAGACCCAAAAAAACCTCTTAACTGCTTCACATTCATGGGGCTCGGCCATTTTTGCATTGCCTCCACCTTGGCAGGAACAGTAGACACCCCTTCACCAGAAATAAAGTGGCCTAAGTACTCGACTTGCCTTACTCCAAAGTTGCACTTACTATGCTTAACCAACAGCGGCTCATTCCTCAAAAGTGCAAAGGCAGTCTCCACTTGTCGTAGATGCTCCTCCCAAGACTTTCTGTATATGAGGATATCATCAAAGAAAACTAGAACAAATTTCCTCAAATAATCTTGAAACACACGGTTCATCAAAGCTTGGAAGGTTGAGGGCGCATTGGCAGCCCAAAAGGCATGACCACAAACTCATATAAGCCTTGATGTGTTCTAAACGCAGTTTTCTAGATATCCACCTCTCTCATTCGAATTTGATGGTACCCCGCCCTAAGATCCAACTTTGTAAAGAAGCAAGCCCCATGTAACTCATCCAATAACTCCTCAATTACAGGGATTGGAAACTTGTCCTTAACTGTAGCTTTATTCAACTCCCGATAATCCACACAAAGTCTCCAAGATCCATCCTTCTTCTTTACCAACACAATGGGAGAAGAAAATGGGCTCTGGCTAGGTCTGATTACCCCGGATAACATTTATCTACCTTCTGAGGTTTGACATAACTGGTGTGTAGCTGTTTAGACCCTCTCAGCACCATCTTCTCACCCCTGAACTTGAAAACCATCCTTAATGTTGAAAAGTTCCATCTTACTACCCCCAGTTGGCTAAACCATTGCATCCCTAGGACCATGTCACACCCACCCAATGGCATTAGGAGGACATCATCCTCGAATTTAACCCCCTTGTAAGGACCAGCTTGGCTTCCTACAAATTCCCACAGTAGGAATAACCTACCCATTGGCCACACAAATATCCATGTCATTCACCCTTTCTATTGCACAACCCAAACTTTCAGCCACAGTATCATCAAGAAACATGTGAGTACTGCCAGAATCAATTAACATTTTAATCACACAACCACCAATTTTTCCCTTAACTTTCATTGTCTTCTTGTGGGGCACGCCAGTCAAAGCATGAACAGAAATTTCAGGCACTTCATCCTCTGATTCACTACTTACAGAACTGTCGTTGCTGTCATCTACAATCCTCTCACTCGTGGAATCGCCTTTTTACACTTGTGTCCTGGCACAAACTTTTCGTCACAGTAAAAGCATTCATTCCTAGCCCTCTTGTCACTCATCTCTTGATCTGTGAGCCTTCTGGTACCACCCTTCCTTTCCCTTGACTTGGTAGGAGATAGTTGCCTACTAACAAAGGAGTTCTTATTTCCAGAATTCCCCTTACTACCTTCTCCCCCATAAAGACCACAACACCTTAAAGACTTTAGAGCATCCTCCTGGAGTTTGGCGAAATACTGGGTTTCATGGTAGCTTTTAGGCCTCATGGCCCTCACTACAGTCCTGAGATCATCCCTCAATCCGCCAAGAAATTGACCAATTAGGTGTTTCTCAGGAAGTGACCCAACTTTAGACAGCAGTATGTCAAACTTGTCCTGATAGTCAGCTACGCTACCAGTTCGCCTTAAGTTCTTCAGCTCATCTGAAGGATCTCTTCCTATAACCCCAAACCTTTCTATCATAGCCGCACAATTTCTTCCCCAACTTAATTTCCCGTTCACATAATTTTCTTGCACAAATCTTTTGTGCCAATGCAAAGCAGGTCCATCAAGATGAATAGAGACTCACTGAATTCTCCTATCATCCGAAACCTCATCAAGATCAAAGAATTGATTGCAGCGAAAGATCCATCCCTCAACATCAACACCAGAAAAATGAGGAAAGTCAACCTTACCGACCTTCGCCGTCGACAATGACGCTCTGCCGCGAACTGCGTCACTCCGCCCTTCTTGAATGCTCAGAGCACTCACCTCTTTCCTACCTTTCTGCTTCTAGACCTTTGTCTTCAGCTCCATCATCATCGACATGAGCTGATCGAACCTCTGGTCCGATCGATTCTCAAGCTCCTTCAGCTCCTTCCTCGAATCTTGGCCGCGAGTCTCATTCACCATGATTCCAGGATGTGCTCTGATACCAAATGTTACGTTAATCGCAACAAATTGTAAGAATCTGCTACAAAATAGGGAGGAACACTCCGAATGAAATGTAGACTTACACACAAAGAATAACTCTACAACAATGAGCTGTGAGTTGAACAATGAGAGATTTCTTATTAGATTCAACGTAAGGACTAATCTGTACAATTGTTGTATTTATAGGATACAATTGATTGTCGCCCAAAACTCTCACAACCCGGTGCGTTTAGCCACTCTCAACACGCGTCCAACGTCCCAACAACTCAACTAACAGCTTGCCACGACTGCCAGCCAGACGTTTCGTATCAGAAACAAGTTGGTTAAGTCGCCGAAATTATCCAGAATCGCAATTGGGCCATCTAGTTCCAACGCGATCTGATGGGAGGTGCTGTCATGGGAGATGTGGTTCACACCATCGGCGGAGCGCTTTCCGCTTGGTCTTGGTCCAGGAAGGCGACGAAGCCATGGAAAGCGGCGGAGTACGTGTAGAGGTGGGAGCTTGGTTATGAAAATCAGACCGGACCGACCGGCAGGCCGGGCCGCGAACCGGTTAGCCACCCGTCCTGTTTTGGGCTTTGTGGAGCTTAGTCAGGAACCGGTGAGAACCGAAAGAACAGGTGAACCGAAAAACCAATTATTCCTTTTTTTATTTGCATTTTTTTGAAAAATGCTGTCAAAAACTTCCAAATTTTTATCACTAATTTTAATTTATTCCACTTTTATTTATAAATTCATATTTAACACATTAATTTTTTAAATATTTTCTCATAATATATTTTAAAACATTTTTTTAACTATAATATAAATATACAAAATAATTTTAAATTATTATTTCTAATGACATAATTAATTAAAATATAGAATATTTTTTTCCTTCTTATAAAATGACTAATTTTTATTTTAAATTATTATTTTAATACTCCCTCCGTCCCCGATTAATAGATACATTTGACTTTGTTGTTTCAAAGTTCAACGTTTGACTCAAATAATTACTAAGAAAAATGGTGAAAAAAAATTCAAAAAAAATATATTAAGAAAATTTATACTTCAAATTATGATATGGATAAGAATTATTAAACTTAAAATGACCAAACACTCATGAAAAAAAATGATAGATTAAATACTGTGAAACAGTGAAAACAAATGCATCTATTAATCGGGGACGGAGGGAGTATAAAAATGTGCATTATTATTTCATATTTAGATTATTTCATGATAATTCTAAACAATGAGTTATAATAACTAACTTAAAAAAGTAACCGATTGGACCGGTGGTCCAAATGATTGAACCGATCAGACCATGAATTGGTGTTCGGACGGTTCTATTTCTGTTCCGGTTTTTAAAACCATGGATGGTGTCAGGAGAGATGGATGAGATGGAGGAGAGTCACTGGTGGGTCCCTTAAGTATTAACACTTTTAGATTATGATCTAAATTTGTTAATTCTTACATAAATGTCACTAAATTGTTCAAAATTTAACACCGTTAATGTCAATCGGAACGAGTTACCGAGCAGGAGGACTAAATTTCCTGAGATTTAATAGTTTGAGAGTAATTCCGAGTTATAATTTAGGGATTAAACTGAATGAGTGATAATAGTGCGAGGGATTAAAATAAATAAGTCATATACTCCCTCTGTCCCAAAATTATTGAAACACTTTCCTTATTAGGTTGTCCCTAAATTATAGAAACATTTCCCTTTTTAGTAAATTTTTGTACATAAATTTACTCAATTATCCATCACCACTCTCTTCCATCTACCAAGTCAACTCAAAATCAGCTCCACCTAAAACAGCGTGCCCAGTCAAAACGTTTCAAAAATAATGGGACGGAGGGAGTAATATTGATAGCAAATCTCCCAAAAAATAAGTCGATTGCGAAATTTCCCTTTAGCTAAACATTAGTATCAAGTTTTTCATTTTTCCTAAAAAAGTTTTTCTTGAAAGCTCCGTGGGTAAATTATCTTAATCCAACCATCAACAAAAGCAAAGATTGCGGATCTTTTCGTGCATGAATTGTCTAGAAGATTGAAAATCTAAATAGGGCCTCAACTTTCAACTCCATATATTACTTAATAATTGTTCATTTTTGTTGTTCTAAATAGTTTCTCCGAGTTTATCGAAAGTACCGAGTACATCCTATGTTGTTCTAAATAATTCTTCATTTTTTTTCAGTAGAAATTAATTAATTACGATTTTTACTTCAATGATTTGATCAACGAACTTAAATACTTCTTTTTTGAACAAAAATACTCTTAATCCAATTGATAGTTTCATACTTGTAGTTTCCAAATATATGTTTTTAAACATATTTCGAAAGAGTGTGGATAGGTTGTGCCAATGACACACTATGTGTGCCCCTAGATATAAGAAGGAAGGATGATATACGCGATCGTCAACGCGCCGCATTTACCGGCGACAAATTCGGGACTTCTATAAGGTAAGTCGATCACCTTCCTTCCTCTTGCGTAAACGAAATCCAACAACAAATCAACCAATCGACCTCCTTTCTCGCACAAACGCAGCAAAAGGATGACAAAAACAAGCAACCACCGTCCTTCGGCGACAAAAACCACCAGCCACGCCGTAGTGTTCAACACCAAAACTCGAGTCTACAGCGCGTAAAGATGTTCTTCGTGTTAATAGTGATGCTCTACATCAAAGTTATGATGATCCCTATTAAAGACTGGCTCAACATTTCGGCTTATTACCAACATTAATTAGATTTTTTACCACAAATGATGTGCTTCTTGCACCAATGTGAAGCTCTAATTTAACATCATGAAGCCTTTCTCAATAAATCATCATGCTCCACCTTGTCCCTGTTTGTCAATAAATGGATGATCTTTGAGGTATAACGGGTGCAAAGAGAAAATATGGTGCTCTTCGTTCACAATGATGAACTTCGTGAAAGCGTGATGCTCTTTAATCAATGTACAATGCTCGTGTTTTAAAAATTGATGTTCTTGTTACCAAAATGAACCAGACGATAAAAATATATTTTCAACTTTTTAATGTTATGAATGCTCTTAATGACATATCCGATGCTCGAAGATTCCATGGTGATGCTCGCGCTTTAAACATAATGTTACGTATGTTAACAAAGTATGATATCTTGGTTCAAAATGATGTGCTTGGTGTCACGAATGATGCGCTTCGTGAAATTATGATGCTCTTCAATAAAGTATGATGCATTCGTTAAATATGATGCTCTTGGTGTCATGGATGATGCTCTTTGTTTCAAGTATGATGCTCTACCTATCAAAAATGATGTACTCGTTTTGATGACTTAATCGTGCACACATTTTCTTCATTCTCTTAAAATGATGCCTTTGATGACCATAACGATGCACTTCCGTTGCACTATGATGCTCTCAATTACAAACATCGTGCACATGTTCTGATAACTTAATTATGCACTCGTTTTCTTTAACCTTACAAAATGATGAAGTTCCCAAACTGATGCTCTATGTGTTTAAAATGATGCTCCTTTTATAACTATGATGAGCTTAGCATTTAAAATGATGCTTCATCTGGTAAGTATGCCTTTATGGTGCAATGTATGTGATGCTTGTTTATTTGAAAAATTTATCTTCTCGCAATTCATCACTAATTGGCGTTATTAAGTTCATTATAATAGATTTAAGCATTATTTGTATGCAATTCATGGTTATATCATTTTTACACAAAAGAGCATCATAATTAATCGAGCACATCATAATTATATGTAGGAGCATCATAATTTTACTGTCTGCAATGGGTTGCGATTCAGGACTTGAGGCAATTTTCGCTGCTCACTCGAAAAATGGTGGGAATGAAGCGTCGATGACCGGGAAGAGATTGACGGCGGCGGGTCGATTACCGCCTTGGTTGGCGGATTTCGTCGGATCGGATAACGGTCGTCCGAACGGATCTCCTACAATTCTTGGTCTCGGTGGTTGTTGATGGAGGAGACTATCACCGAGCTAGTCTTGCTTGAGGAGGAGCTACCGTGGTCCGAAGTGTTTGGTGGGTGGTGCTTACTCCGTGGAAGTCGACGTAAAGAGCTAGAAGTGAGAGGTGGTGGGTGGTATAGCGTGACATTAAAATCTCCATCAACGAAAGCAAAGTCGGATCGTATGAATAGTCTAGAAGAAGAGAAAAATAGGGCCTCAACTTTCAATTCCATATAGTAATTAAAATTGTTCATTTTTATTGTTCTAAATAGTTTCTCCGAGTTTATCGAAAGTACCGAGTACATCCTATGTTGTTCTAAATAATTCTTCATTTTTTTTCAGTAGAAATTAATTAATTACGATTTTTACTTCAATGATTTGATCAACGAACTTAAATACTTCTTTTTTGAACAAAAATACTCTTAATCCAATTGATAGTTTCATACTTGTAGTTTCCAAATATATGTTTTTAAACATATTTCTGAAAATCAAATACTATAGCTATTTAATGATGAAATAGTATATACTCCATCCGTTGTTTTTTTAATGATTGTAGGTGTGACTTTCTTGTTATAAGTATCAGTACTTAATTTAAATTATCTCTAAGATAAATAGTAAAACAAATTCAGAAAAATAAATTTAGAAAATATATACTTTAAAATTTATATATCTAAATATTAATGAAAAAAATCAAATAATAAATACCGTAAAAATAAGAAAATAAATGTACAATCTTTAAAAAAAAATGGAAGTAGTAGTATATAATAATGGTTGAATAGGTCCCCAAGTCAAAAAGTTATGAAAACAATGGCACCACATGCTTTGTAGGTGTCTTGTAACTGTTTGTTGTTTAATGGGCCTACCATCAACAACTAATCACAAAAATTTCTGTTTTCACATGTTCATATATCATTTTCAAAGGAAACTCAATTCAATTATGGTGTTCTTCCTCACTAGCAACAACCCTAGAATTGATCTTCTATTTCCATCTCATCATTAATTGGTCCTATTAGTTTTAAAATATGGTGAATTAAAATCTTGTGAATATTCTTAATTACATAAATAAAGTTAGTTGCTTTCCAAAAAAAAAAACTGGTCCCAAACCTTAGAACATGCTGCATATTAGTCTAAAACCCCATGGAAGGGGATGAAGCTGCATCACAAAATTGAACAAGTGAAGGTGAGTGTTCAATTTGAATTTGCAATTGCACAGCCATTAATTTCTTTCTCAAATTAAGTCATTAATTTGGGAAAGACTTTCAGACACGATGACTCAAGGTTCCATTTGGGGTGCCTCTCTTCTGTTCCATGTGTCAAGCACTTACAATTAGTGGTAGAAATTTTGCTTACTTTCAGCTGCCCACATCCAATATTAATTAGGACTTGATTCACTTGATTAAGGGTGTCTGTTTTTTTGTGAAAATGTTGGAGAATTTGGCAAAGTATTAAAAGTTGGAGGAAAATAGTTGATTTAATAATTTGCTGATGAAATTGTGACTTAAAAAAATGTGTATAGAAATTGTCAAGGGGGTGATATGATAATAATTCAGTACATATGCTTTTTTTGATATCTCACACATTTATTTTTTTTAAAAACAAATTGGGGAAAAGTGTAATTTTGTCATTGAAGTTTACAAATCTCTAAATTTGTCTCAGAAGTTCATTTTGAAGCAAAAATGTCACAAACGTTTAATGAATGGGTAAATTTGCCAGTGAACGTTAATTTTTCCGAGTTAGCGCTCATGTGGCATGCGACTGGATGATTATGTGGACATTGATTGTACATTTTTTAGAGTTGATATTGAATTTACCTTAAAATATGTCACAGTTTAAAGGTTAAATTGTTAGTTTTACAAAATTAAGTGAAATTATAATATTAATCCTACAAAAATGTACAATCAATATCCACGTAATGACCCATCGACATGCCATATGAGAGCCAATTGGGACAAAGTAACGTTCAGTGGAAAATTTACCCCTTCAATAAAACATTGGTGGCAATCTCACTTCAAAATGAACTTCAGTGACAAATTTAGTGATTTCGTCAACTTTAGAGGTCAAAATTACCGTTTTTCCCAAAAACTTTTAATCTATATATGTAATGTACCTTACCTTCAATCACTAGGTAGTTGAGGTGGGTGGGTAGCGCTCTTCCCGTTACCCAAACCGCCACTACGATGGTGGGAAGAGACACTGCCCATTTTGCTATCAAAATGGGCGCTACTATTAGGAGTTGCTACCAAGCTGTCGCTACCAGTAGCGGATTGGTAGCAGTTTAGTTGCTACCAATTAAATTTATGAAATTAAAAAAAAATGTAAATTCATAAAAATCCATCCCGTATTCATCAAACCCGGATATTTAATCCAAAATTTGTCAACATATTCAAATGAAAATTCAACCCATAAATGATCATTCATCAAAAGTTTATTACAAATAAACAGTACATATGCTATTAGCATCAAAAGTTTTTTGAAATAAAAAATTTCTAAATTCATACAAATGCATCCCACATTCATCCCAAACCCATCTTTTTTCTCTTCATCAATCTTAGTTTCTCATCGTCGTCACCTACCTGCTCGTTGTTGCTCTGCCGCAGATTTGCTCTGCCGCAGATTTGCTCTTTCTACACAAAAAATGAAGATGAAAAATGGACAAAGGCGTCGGACCCCTGGGCACTACTTTGGTGGTGGCAGTTGAGGTGGCGGACGGTAATGGCAAGTAGAAAGTATAAAATTGAACATAAGTATTCTCATATTAAATGTCCGGGTTAACTATGTTAAGAATTATTGAAGTGAGACATATTAAATCAAGTCACTCATAAGAGGAGTCTACCAAAAATTAGTGATTGGATATCATTTTGGTCCATATTGGCCACCGACATTAAAAGAAGAGAATACGATTAAAGCGTAAGAATAAAAAGTTTAAGGGAATATGGGTAAGAATAATCTTAACCCGATATGTAGATAAGAAGTTAGTGTCATCTCAATTCATACTAAAATTATAGATAATTTTGATACAATGATGAAAAGAAACAAAATGAGAATTATTTAAAACAAATCTAAAAACTAAGAGGTGTAATGTTTGAAGTTTAGATGAGAAGGTAAAAAAACCTAATTATACTCTTTAATCTATGTGGATTGTAAACATGAGATTATATTTGCAATGAGATTTTGTTTGCAATTAGTAAAACCATTTGAGGACTATCCATGAATTCTACAAATAGAATGATTCTTTTTTTTGAACAAGAAAGACCTATTTTATTAATGATAACTCATTACAAAATAAGTCGAAAACGACGAACTAAAGTACTCAGAATAGGTACAATGAAACCTGTCCGTAAAGAGGGAAATCTCTACACAAATGGAATCACTTTGGAAAACCAAAACCACTATGGTTAGGCTCACATTGTCTGGCCTCCAAAGGCTAAGCAAATAATGACGACGATCATGTCCACTATGGCGAACACAAGGATCTTGAATCCGGCTCCCGGTACCCCTGCACGCCAAAAGATTAAATAGTATCGGTGTACCATAGTGGGTTAAGGAGAGCACTAACCATCGAAATAGTGGTACCCAAAGAAACCCGTTACGTGATAACTAACAAAGCAAAGCAATAGTAAATAAAGTCTAACCAAAAGCAAAAAATTTAATAAGGTCTGAGAATAAAACATAAAACGAAACTACGTCTTAAGAAAAGCGAAAAGAAACGAGGCCCTCGGAAACGGACATGACGTCATGGCACGCCCGCAGGCTGTAAGTCCCCGACCCCGTGAAACGTCCTTACACCGTATCACCTTCCCCGTCGAAGGCGATGATCAGCCACCGCAATATCATGAGACACACTAACCAAGGACAGCCTGAGACCTACAAGATGGGTCCATGGAGCAGCACGGAGTGATCTGCCACCGGACTTAAGAAAGAAAGCACCGCCAGAGTCAATTGACAAAAACCACTGGAATAGCATAGAAACGGACGCTGCGATGGCGGACTCCCATTGAAGCGGATCACAAAGAGAATCCGGGAGATCATTCATGGGTATGAACGAACCACCAGAGCAGACGCCTCTCCTTGAAGGAGGCAGACGTCGAGGACGCCGAAGGAGCCAAGCCACCGAGCTCCCCAGGCTCGCGTCGCCAATGATCGGAAAAGAACATGTGTCGTCGAAAGATCGAACGGAGGAGCCGCGGCTCGCAGTGAGGCAGGGGAAACAGTCGCCAACCCTTGACGCAACGTAGGAGCATGGTTTTCGGTTTTGAAGCGTTTGGTCAAGAACCGGAAAAAACCGGTTAAACCGGTGATTTTTTTTTTTTGCATTTTTTTGAAATTTTTTGTCAAAAACTCTCAAATTTTTATCACTAATTTTAATTTATTCCACATTTACTTATAAATTCATATTTAACACATTAATTTTTTTAATATTTTCTCAGTCCTTGACAAAAAGAAGAGATGATCTATTTTATAACAAAAAAAGGAGATATTGTGGTGAACATATAGTCTGTAGATACATAATCCTTCAATAAATATGCTTTGTTCATATCAGAAGCAAAAAAAAACCTATAAAAAACAAAAAAGAGAAAGAAAACGAAGAAATATCTTAGCACAAGTAGGAAATTAGTGATAAACATTGATCACATTAAACTACAGCAACAAATGGATTCTTCCATTTCAGATGCTGTTGTGTCTCTTTCCTCTCTTCAGTTTTACTCCATGGAAGCTTGTGCTTAGCCATCTTCCTTCTCTTAGCTTTAACTCCCATGGAATCTCCTGGGTTCTGTGAACCAATACAATGGCAGAAATCAGCAAAACGTACTAGAACTAGGAGCACAGCATATGACAAAAATGATGTAAATGGGCCGGGCCAAGCATGAGCCCAGTGTACTCAAGCTAGATCCCTTAGGCTTACCCGGGCTCGAGATCAAATTCCTTAAACCTAACTTGTTTGGTTCAAGCTCGGTTTGAAGGTTTGAATGGATTTTGTCAAACTCGATTGATGTGGATTTGGATTTGATAGGCCCATATATCTCTAGGTTGGCCCAAAATGCGACATGTTTTATTGATAGTGGACTTGGGCCGGATTGAAGATTTGAGAGGATCATGGGCTTGGGCTACAAAGAGGAGAGGAAATTGGGCTTGGGTTGTGGAGATAAGTAGAGAACGGGTTTAGGGGATTTTGCTTAGGTTCGTTAGGCTCGTATACCGGTAGGCCAGTAACTTAAAGCTCGAGCTACACGATAAAGGTCGGACCCATTTTTACCCCTAGATGTAAGGTAGAAAAATTAAGTGCACCAAAAAGGCTAGAAGGAAGAAGATCATACCTTAAGGCAGAGTCCATCCTGGACATCACAAATGGGGTAGTCACTAGGGCAACAATACTCAGTTCCAGTGCAACAAACAGCATTCTCATACTCACAGCAACCCTGAATCAAGCAAAACCCAAAAAATTCTTCTATGCAACAACATGTTTCGTCGCTTGCGCAATACGAAAACTCCCCACAGTCACTTGGGGAAGGAGATGGCGGCGGTGGTGGGGGAGGTGGTGGTGGCGGCGGCGAGCCACCTGGTGATGGAAATGGTGATGGTGATGGTGATGAAGATTCCTTGGTGGGATAAGATGCCATGGCATTAACTGCACACACACCATTTTTGGAGTTAGGATCTCTGTTCAAGTAGAAGTAACCATCAATCCCCCAACTTGTGCCCCAAGAATTCTTCACAATCCAATAGTTTTCCCCATCTTCAGATCCATAACCAACGATCAAAACCGCATGATCTATTTCATCTGGATCATCTGAACAGCTACCGTTAAAGATTCCCTGATTCAACATCAAAGGATCCAATTTAACATTAGACAATGCTGTTGTATCTTTTTAGATGTGACAGACAGTGAGACTTACACTAGTGTAGAGCTGGAAGTCTATTGAAGATGCTCAATGCCTACACTAACAGGTTGTTGAACAACTGCACATAAGAGAGCACTATCTGATTCATCAACACCTTCATACCCATTGATGGTCACAATCTTCTTCTCCTCCTAATAAATTTTTCCCAAAATAAGATCTGGGGTTCATCAGAATCTGTGAAAAATCATCAAGAAGTATATACTCCCTTCGTCCCAACAAATGTGATACTCCATTTGATTGAGTATGGAGATATACTGTTTTTCTGGGACGGAGGGAGTATGTGTTAAGAATGATGATTATCACCTTGGTTGCATTGCATGTTCCATCTGTTCCAGTGTAAGGATAAGCAGCTTCTGTATCAATCCCACCATTGTTTATAACCCACTCAAAAGCATAGTCCATGTAACCTCCATCACAGCCATCGTTTGTTGTGTCGCAGTCAACGAGTTCTTGTTCTGAAACACTTATGAGGTCTCCAGTGACCAAGGCGTTTATTCCTTCCATGGCTCCAGTTGAAGAGAAAGCCCAACAACTTCCTGCAAAAGACATACATATATCCCTTCTGTTATGTTACCCCCTCAGAGCCAACAAGAATCCAGTTTGAATTCTAAATTTTAAATCGACGTTTTCGACTTAAGCCAATGGACTAATTAAGTCCTGGTTGAGTATACAACAAAAATGACAGATCTTACTTCTGGTCAAATATTGTTGTTAACTAGTTAGCAACTCTCTAATGAAACTGTAACTACCATAAATTTACAGTAAACAAACAAACTTACCACAATCTCCTTGGTCTTTCACTCCTGTAACAACACCATATTTCCTCCAATCAAAGGAAGATGGAGCATCACAGCTCTTCAACCTCCCCTCACTTTGACCATTTCTCTTAGCAGGCCTTTTGACCTTTGACAAGTGAACCTCCCTGAACTCCACATTGCTCAAATCTGCAAACTTGTTCAGCCCTACTTTGTGCCCTTTCCCCTTTGCATTTCTCTCCAACACATACTTCAGATTCCTCTTGAAGTTCTCCAGCCTTCGGTTGAACTCCTCCGGGTGCCTGTACTCTCTCCGGTGAGTCTCTCTCCATCGTTGGAAGATGTCGAGGACGCGGCTATCGGGAAGAGATGCTTCAGGTTCAGGGCCTAGAATGGAGTAGGCTGTTGGAAGAGTTGAAGAAGAGACTGATAATGAAAGAGAAGCTGAGATGATGAGAATGAGAGGTAATGGAGATAGATGGAAACCCATTTTTGTTAACTGGTTTTTGGAATAGTGTGTGTTTTAGCTGTATATAAATTGAAATTACCAGCTAACAACTTTTTGCCTACCATTCAGCTTAATCAGGGAAAAAAATATTCTTACAAATTTCACCCAAAATTCTCATCTTACCCCAGGAAAAATTGAGTTTTCTGCTGGTGGTTGGAATGAATATTTATGCTTTTGTTTTCTTGTAAATAAGTAAATACTATCTGTTTGTTGGAGGAGTTCATCTGTCCTTCAAACTTCACAAGTTTTGACTTGTAAGTGTAAATAAGTGGTTTATGATTATTATCTAACAGTCATCAGTGGTGGTATAAAATATTATTCCTGTTTAGCAGTTAAGACTTTAAGCTACATGTGGGAATTAATTAAAGGATTTTGCCACTCGTTTATAGATTACAGCAAATTGTTTATTTTCTTTCAATAAACCAGCTTCATTTTCAAGTAAATGCTGCAAAATCTAATTTTCTGTAATTTACTGAAAGATTAATTGCAACGTGATGAGGTCTTGTATCTTACAGTTTTGTAAGAATAAAATGAGGATTCTGAAACGAATATCATCCACATGCCTATCTCGGAATTGCATCTGTTGGTCCCCGAAATGTACCGAAAAGTTCAGAGCATTTCGAGGAGTAGCTCTCACAATAGTGTTTTTTCCATATACTGGATTCGAACTTGAGATCTTGCTTGAGGAAGAATGAACTCATTGCCACTCAAACCCAACAACTGTTGGTATTAGCAAAAGCTGGTTTGGGGAACATATCATGTTTCAAAGCACTGTGATTCATTGGTTAGCTATGCAGAATCGATTTTACACCATGGATAGGATCTGTGATGGGAATGGTTTTGATTCTAGAAACCATTTATTTTTTGAATGTCCCCTTTACAAGGAAGGTCCTCATAAAAGGGATGCAGCTGTACACAGCTGAGGAATTGCCCATTTCAGTGGAAGGAGTGTTGCAGATGGCTTCTCAAGGTGACCAAATTTAAGACCTTACCATGTTTTAATTCATGATATTGTGAATAGCTTACAGATGAAAAACTTCTTTGCTTGTTAGTGAGGTTTTCAGATAAAAGAGTTTTCTTTTGTTGCTGCCTGGTTGTTGTTTGATGCTCAAGGTAGCAACAATGGTGATTTGGAAAAGCAAAAACTAACAAATCTTCTTCACCACATTCAGGCTGCTAAGATCTGTCTGTGACTCTGTCTGGACTGTCTTCTAAGAATAACCCCCTCTGATTTCTTCAATCAGTAGGAGCATAAAGAAGGTGAAATCACTGACATATGCAATTAAACATCTCCAAACAAAAGAAGAAGAGCCAGGTTCTGTATGGAAATGGAAGAGAGAACAGAACAATGTTGATATTAGAGACATGTGGAACTATTATCTAACAGAAGTAATTTTACATGAGAAACAACAGAGTAAACTGGAACTGAAGGGAGAAAGAAAAAGGTCATTCTCTGGATATGTAACCAATCGGTGACCCTATCATTTCAAACAAGGGATGAAACATTGTGCTTGCAACAACTGAAGAAAATTTTGTCAGAAAATGATGTTCATGAAAAAAGCAAGATACTTTTGTCAGAAAATGAAACCATTAATTAGCATAACATTTCTGACATTACAAATAGAATGTAACCTAGAGGCATAAGAACTAGAAGAAAACTCACATTTTGTATAACATGGCAAGTTCAACATTTAGTACTGACTGCATTGGGTTCCTTCATTACAATGACCTAGCATTTCGTTTGGTAAATGTGCTACCAGCTAGTATATCCAAGAAATGATACACTGATGTTTCTGGCAAATCAGTGACAGGAAAACAAAATATTTTATCAATCAATGGCAACTGATCAAAAAATAATCGTTGTAACAAGCTTGTAAATTTAGCATTTCCCAGTGAATTAACTATATGCAAAAACCAGCTAGTCTGATACTTCCAACAAGTAGCGGACGAGACTAGCAAAGAACGGGAGAAGATCAAAAGTAAACAACAGTCGCATATAACATCTATTCTGGATGTTATTAGAATGAATTCTAGCACATCTTTTTCCCTGAAAAGAATAGACTACTGCTATGTCAACTGAGTTACCTAAAGCACTTCATAAGCAAGCGATAAGGTGACAAACCTAACAATTAAGTTGATCAGACAGAATTGTACCATATGGAAAATAAAAATCGACGATCACTGTTCAACTTGAAACAAAGCTTCAACTTCAGGTCAATAGCTCTTCATTTTTATCATATTCAAACATAGCTGTTCTTATAAGTCTTAATTTGGTGTGGCAATCAGAAACACTTCAAACTTGTGACCAATTCCAAAAAATGCCTAACACCCCATTGCCACTAGGTGAGCTTGCTTAATCCAAAGACTTTGAAATACATTCTTCTAGCTAAAGAGTCAAAACAAACACATATGCTCATTGTAGAGCAATAATCATAATTCTGCAACTAAAAATGTAAATTTGCTCTAATTTATTCCAATTGTTACAACAACATTAGGATCATCATCCATTTGACACAAAACCACAGAAAGCTATGTCAAAATTCAGAATCTAATTGGTTGAAAACAACATAGCCATTCTGGTCACATATTCTCTACAATTACAACCTCCAACAAGTTTCCCTATCAGCCATGCCAGTACCCATTTCCTCAAAAAACATATGATGAATTGAAAAGAAAAATCTTAAATTCGAGGAAGGAACTAGCCTCATTAAGCTGCTCTCGGGTCCATCCCTTGTTGCCAAACGTATACCAACTCATCCCATCCGGTGCTCGCCATGAGACCTTCAACAAGAACACTCATATCCACTCCACAAGCAAACTCTGTATGGTGATCATATCTACCCACAAGAGCATCCTCAATCATGATATCCCACAAACACACAGTCATGTCATATGAGCATGAAATGATCATATTCCTTCTATGAGGTGAAAACTTCACCCTCCTAACAGCATATCCATGACCATTAAGCACAGCCACTGGCACTCTGTAGCTCCTCACATCCCACATTTTGATACTCTTATCAACACTAGCACTGGCAATCAAACACTCATCGTACTTATTCCAATCACACGACAGGATTTCGTGCTCGTGGCCCGGAATAATCATCGTCGATCCAGGCTCTCTCACGTCCCAAATCCGAAGAGTACAGTCACCAGAGGCAGAAGCGAAGACATCCGCATGTTTGGGATTCCAACCGACCGAGTAGACGCAATAAGCGTGCTCCCTGAAAGTACGAATCGACGTGGGCCGATCTAACGTCCAGAGCTTGATCGAATCGTCCCACGAAGCCGAGAGGAACGAATCGCGGCGAGTAGGGTTGTAATCGACGGCGTGAACCTCGCGGGCGTGCTCGTTGAGCGACCGGACGGGGTTGGACTGAGGCGGGAGAGAGGTGTCGTAGAGCTTGAGGGAGCCGTCGGCGATGGCGGCGACGATGAGGGATTCGTGGGACTCCGACCAGGCGAGGTCGTAGACACCGTCGGCGGTGTCGTAGGCGCTGATCTCGGTCATGGAAGGGGAAGCTGGAGAGAGGTCGAGGACGTGGAGGCGGCCGTTTCCGAGGATGCCGAAGTTCTGGGCGGTGGCGACGGCGACGCGGGACTCGTAGAAGGGGGAGAACTTGACGGAGTAGCCATTGAAAGGAGTTTTGAAAATCGGCATCTTCGCTGATCGATTATCGGACTATTCTGAGTAAGGATTCAATCGATTATCGCAGGAATTTGAGGAGGATGAAAACTGAAGAAGAAGAAGAAGAAGAAGATGAAGTCTGCATCTTCATCTTTGTTTTCTTGAGGTTCTCAAGGAATTTGGATGATGTTCGTCGCAGGCTCGAAGGCAGACAGACAACTTGCTTGATTGACCATAAACAGAAGGACCTAAACTTTTGTTTATTAGTCTGTTTGGTCCCCAACCTAAAACTTATGAGAATTGCGTCCCTTCAGCATTCGGTGTATTCGGTTAAAACCGAACCGAATTGGTCAGTTTTCGGTTTTCGACAACAAACTGAACTGGTCGAATAGGGTGTGGAACCTGAATAAACCTAAACCAAAATATTACGGTTCGTTTCGGTCAAAACCCGAACTAGTCGAATTAAATTACAACATTTCATTCCCTAGATTCTGATTTGATTTCAGTTCTGTCAAAAATCGAACTAGTCCAATTGTAATCATAACATTTCATTCCCTGCCATCCAACTAAGTCTTAAATAACCTAATAACCTCTCAAAAACTACAAAAAGACAACCACAGAAAGTCCATAAACTTAATAAATTCATTAATTTATTAAAAAATTGTGATTCCACAATATATAAAGCATGATCTGCACTCTATATTGGCTCCTTCAAGTCTTTAACATATTAAATTTATGCATTAATCTCACATCATTGCTACTTGTATATATAAGTGAATGTAAAACAAAAATTTTGGTTTTGACCGAAACCGAACCGAACAAACCGATTAAACCGCCAAATCGATAATATATATATATATATATATATATATATATATATCAATTTTTTGGTTACCGAACAAACCAATCACCAAAACTGAAACCGTACAGAAACAAACTTCACAATTTCGGTTTTGATCGAAACCGAACCGAATTAATTCAGTTTTTTAGTTTATTCAGTTTTGGTCAAATAGTGCACACCCCTACCTGTTAGCTTTTGTTGCAAGACCTCTCCTCTCCGAACTTTTGTTACAGGACCTAAACCTTGTACAACTCTTGTGTAGTTTTGTTACAGGAGCTAAACCTTGTACAACTCTTGTGTAGAATATGATAGTAACTGTCTAATTATTAATTATTACATGTAGAATATATATTTTGTTTAGGAAAGCAACTTTATTGATCTAAATATACTTATTAATAGGTTATCTTCATAGATTTTAATCCTACTTGATTCACTATATGAGGTGATGAAGAGGGAAAGAACAAAAAAAAATCTTTGTAAATTCCTCATTCAAGCATCACAACCTAAACCTTGTATAACTCTTGTGTAGAATATGATAGTAACTGTTTAATTATTAATTATTACATTTAGAATATATATTTTTTTAGGAAAGCAACTTTATTGATTTAAATATACTTATGTGAGGTGATCATGAGGAAGAACAAAAAAATATCTCAAATTCCTCATTCAACCATCACAACCCATCCTTAAGGATGAGGAGGGCTGCCCTTATCTACTATTAATATATAAACAAGTTCGTACTGAAGGTGGAGCCGCCACGTGTAAAATACATTTAATTTTCTTTAAAAACAAACAAATTTGTTTGTTTTTAAAGAAAATTAAATGTATTTTATGAAGAGACCTATCAAAATATATAACTGAATTTCGTGAATTTTCGAAAATGCAGATAATACCTCATGGAGAGACCTATACAAATATACTATCCGAATATACTACTAAATCTCCAACAGAACCCATAAACATTCAAACAGGTTATGTCATCCATGCATAATCCTATGGTTGATGATCAAGCTCCAGCAGCCAAAAGGATGGCTATCAGTATTAGGGTGATGGAAGACCCACCAAAAGATGAAGAAAACGAAGTTGTCATCCCAAACCAAGAGACGTTAGGATCACAGGGAAATCCTATCACTATTAGTGATGACATGTTGGAAGAAGATATTATCGGATGAATTTGTAATATTTCATAATACTAGGATAATAATGAGTGCACCAAGTGGTGTACGAATTTTAGATATTGTTTATTTTTGGAGAATAACTTTTATGTGAGCTTTTATTAGTCATTTTACCTAATTGTTCTTTTTAGTGATTTTTAATTAGACTACGCAATAAATTATATCTTCGCGCATTACCGAACAAATATATAAGTATTCACAATATAAAATGAAAGTATTCTGAATATTCATACAAAAACATCATAAACTAATATATATCCTATAATCTTTGAAAAAAATGTATATACAAGATGTTATATACGAATATACGAATATACAAATACATCCAATACAAGACGGTTAATATGTACAAGATGTTATATACCATATTTTTAAAGTTATGGTTAATATGTACAAGATGTTCGAAAAATTTTACATACAAGATGTTATATACACATATACAAATTGTATCAATTGTTAGTGTAATATTAAGTTTTATGAAATTTTTCGAAAAAAATTGGAAAAAAATTTTAATATGAAATTTTAATCCGGGAATTTGCCAAAAATATTGAGTTTAACCAAATCAGGAAATTGTTACAATATATATTCCGTAAATAATTGAAATTTTATATGAAATTTTAACCCAAGAATTATCAAACTATATCAAACTATATCATATACATAAATATATAGATATATCAAATACATAATATTAAAACATATGGATTTAGTTCTCAAATATTTCTATCATCTCACCAACAATATATTGTTCGAATAATTTGTTACAGGATATTGCAGAAAATAATAATAAAAAGTTAGTAAGGACTCTATAAAATCTGATCAGCCAAAAACAATATAATCGTAACAATAAAATAGTATAATGTGCTAATCCTATATATTGTTATAGAATCAGATTTATAAAATCAAAAAAGATTTGAGTCAACACAAGTAAGGGATTGGTCCTAATCTTTTCATAACTAAAAATCACTATAAAAAGATTGTTAGATTCGTAACAATAAAATAGTAGACTGTGCTAATCCTATATATTGTTAGACTCGAATTTATAAAATCAAAAAAGATTTAAGTACACAAAATGGCATCACTCAATGGTTCACATGGATCATTGTTTCCCTATCAAAACCAACTCACCCAAATGAGGATATAATTTGTTTGAGTCAATCTCTCATAGATCCTAATAATAGCAAAGAAGAGGCTTCGAAGGAAATGATGAGAGAGTTGGAGAAGCATTTTAGCTTCAGTGTATGTGATCATAATTATACTAAGATGAAGAAGTTGGGTTTTCAGGTGGAAAGCCTGACAATCAAATCCAAATCCAAATCCAAAGGTAGGTTGAATAAGCAATTGAAATCAGAGATAAGAGATCTGAAAGCCAAAATCAATTTGTTGGAACATCAGGTACTTCGTTTTACTTTCCATCAATACTCCGTTATTTTAATATCGTGATTATGGTATTAAAGTACTTTATTATATTTGAACATAAGCTTAAGGATAGCAACCAACCACTGGCTGCCGCGGTTGCCAATGTCGTTAGCAACGCAAACAAAGGCATTGTCATGTCTCCAGTTAATATCCGAGGAGCAATAAACGAAGGAACAAAGAGGAGACTGGAATTCTCTCACCCTCGTGATAACATCGCACCAAGATCACGAGTTGCAGAAACTATACTGGATTTTGGGGAAGGAAAGCAGGTGATCAGGAAGTTAGTATTTGAATGTTCATGCCACAATGATGATTGAAATCATATTAGGGATACCACTCAACTATTTAATTTCATCTCTAGCAAATAAGTTGTTTTTAGATTTTCTAATGAGTTATGATATATGCGGGTAGGGTTTTGTCTCCCAATTCTTGGATGTTTTTTTTTGTAATGTAATAGACCAAGGTTTTACTTATGATTTTGAGTATTCCATTACTGTCATTTTTTTTAAATAATATAACATTAGGTTCAAATATTATCTTATGCGACATGGCAAGACTAAAAGTATGTTATTTTACACAAAAATGAACAAATACTTTCAAAATATGTAAACGTAAAAAACTTTTACGGAGGAAATTGAAACTGCTCTACAACAGCAAACATTCTATCACCAAAAATAAATATAATTAAGAATAAACATTAAAATTGATGAGCTTTTAAATTTTAAAAATATAAAAATTAAGACATTATATTGCAAGCCATGATATAATAACATCATTTTAAAAATAAGATTATACCAAATCCTATCAATTGATCCGATTCATGCCAAAAATTTATGTCGGGTAAAATAACAAACCTGACTTTAACTTGGAAATAAAAGTGCAATTTTAAATCTTAATTAAAATAGCAAGGAAATGGAAACTTTCATTTAACAATATTTGGGTGCGGTTGACCATTATATCTAAACAAAATCATTTTTAAAATTACATTTGGCGATTTCAAATCTAATTTTAAATACTTTTTTCACATACAACAAATTTAAAAAGTTAAAACAAATTGAAAAATAGACAAACAGTTAGTAACAATTTTTAAAAATTTAGTTGAGCTTTATAAAAGAAATCAAAATGGAGGGAAAGAATTGGCAATTTCAAATCTACTGTTAAATACACATTTCACATACAACAAATTTTAAATGTTAAGCTGAATTGAAAAACAAAATTGGCGGCAACTTTTTAAATTATCCCGCCTTTCAAAACAAACACACAAACAATATAAAATCGCCACTCTAAGCAAAAGATCACCAATTGTGAAAGCTCTTATAGCATTTCTTCAGGATCAATTGGATTTCCAGTAAGCATGACAGTAACTTTAATATGTTTGTTCATATTTTATTTGATTATTTATAATATAATTACAATCTTGATAATATATTAAATTTTTGTGTGTCAGGTTGATGTTTCATGTCAACTGTATTGATATTCTGGACAAACTTGCAGAGAAGTATGGTTTGGGAGTCTCCAACTTTGAAACAACAAAAGTTGGAGACAGGTTTGTTTCACAACTCGATGTAATATACCCATACATTGATGAGGGTGCTTCTTTCGACTCTGGAGGCTCACATGACAGTGCATGGGCAGCAGAAAATGCAGCGGCTAAGAAGGCTGTTCTTTCACTCAAGTCAAGGCTAGACATTGAGATTGTTGATGTTAACTATGAGGATATGAAAGAGGCTCAACATGAAAGCAAAGTGTATCAAAAATACTACCACAGGAAGGCAGAGCAAAAGAAAGAGGCAGATGAGCAAACCAAAATTCTCAAAGGCAGGATTGAAGAGCTCGAAGCTGAGGTTAAAAAACTTAGGACCACCCTCACAATTAAGATGTACCATTAAGATCAACCACCATTCAAAGTTTCATTTTAAATAATCATTTCATTATTTATTTATATCATTCATCTACATGTATGGTATTTATATCATTCATCTACATGTATGGTCTAAAACAATAATTGACATTATAAGTTAATTAAGCGCTCCATTCATATGAACATTTCTTAAAAAACCCACCTTCATGAAAATACAAATCTTATGAATTGGGTCAAAAGTTAGAATATTTATTAATAACGACGTTAATTTACCTATGTTTTCTAATTATTTGGCTATCTTTTAAGGAAACTTATAAATCATGTCAGCACCACACACATAAACAATAAATATAACACATGCAAGAAATTAAAGCGGAATAAACAACAAAACCACAAGAACTTTACAACTTTCCTAACCCAATAGAGTAAGCATCTCAGTGGGCGAACATTCAATCTATGAAACGATATGTAACAAAATAATATAGATAATAAGGAAGGGGTATAAAGAATTTACCACAATTGATGCTTTGGTAAATTTGGTAGTAACTTGTATGTCGGTGGGCCGCTTATCCAACATTTAAAATACGAAAGTTCTGTAAATTGTTCATTAAAAGCACAATTAATATAAATATTAATATTAGTGATTAGTGATGACTAATATATTTAAAATAAAAGGCCATGTTGAACTAAAAATATAAAAAAACGAAATAGGCAGAACGAAATAAGCAGACTTCCACTACCATGTAATTGAACAGTCATGATGTACTTAACTACTTAATTTAGTTTTATAAAACAACAAACATTATCACATAATAAGTAGACTTTAACTAGAACTCTATCTCGAGGGAAGGTTAACTTCTGATAAGATTATGCTTAGGCGGAACGAAATAAGCAGAGTTTAATATATTTCCTATGAAAGTCCATGTTAAACTAAAAATACAAAAAAACGTAATAAGCAGATTTCCACTTCCATGTAATTGAACAGTCATGATGTAATTAACCACTTACTTTAGTTTTATAAAACAACAAACAATATCACATAATAAGTAGACTTTAACTAGAACTCTATCTCGAGGGCACTTTAACTTCTGAAAAGATTATGCTTAGGCGGATAAATACATATCATAAATGTTGATCCGAAAAAACAACTCATTCAAAACAATCTTATCACTATAGAGTTAAGATAGTGTAAAACTCTTATCCTTAATCAAAATGTAAGTAGACCTATAAATTCATCACCCTACTAAAGCAAAGAAGGTTTGCTGATTTTGCAATTCAATTCCCGAGGTAAAACAACATAATAGATTTCTTAATATTAATGATTTACCATTATCAGTTGCTAATCTTAAGTTGTGTTATCATAAAATAACAGCAGAAAGCAGAAAGCTTGGACTTCTCTTTACTTCAAGAAGTACATCAACTCAAATCCGACACAAAAAAGGTTCGTTTGATTTTCTTTGCTTCAGTTTCATATATGAGTTTGAGATGGAACAACCGTAAACATTAAATATATTTGGATGATTCATAAAACTACTAGAATAATACCTTTGTTGTTAGAAGTGGCTCGATCTTGTATAATCGGATTATTGTTTTGGAATTGCTTAGAGTGGGCTTGCCCAAACTTTGGGTGTGATTGACCACAATTAACATATACCATGAAGAAAATAGTAGAATATGTCTTGCGCCTAGAGGCACATTGTATGGAAACGGGCGCTTCGCAGTAAAATTAATGTAGAAAAGACAGAATATCATTCTCTCCCTCTTCAAAAGGAAACGATTTACAAGTACCTTCATGTTTTTGTAGCAACATAAGACTGAAAATCTACGAGAAGATAACTCATAGATGTTACACAATCCGACGGATCTAGCTTGCGGGAGCTCCAAAAGCGGGTGGAAAAGGTAGAAGTGGCTCCGATATGGCATAAAGGGCTTGAGGAATTTTCCTTCTCAAGCTTTTCTTAAAATTAGTTCTGCCTATTACAAAAGAAAGCTCCTCCATTTATAGTAGAAGGAAGCATGGGTGGGATTTATGGGAGGTATGGGAGGTATGGGTTAGGGGACCAAGATTCTTGAATTAAGGGATTGGAGTGGAAGGGATGGTGATGGAAGTGACATTGTAGGCTACCTACTCTTATCCCTTCCATTTCTCCATAAATTGCACTTTATGGGAAAATGGGAGGGAAATACAAAACGCATGATTGGGGCTTCGCCTGGAAGCTGGGCGGGCTTGCGCCTAGAGGCTTCGCACGGGGCCCTCACCGGGAGGCCTCGCATGGGTGGCTTCGCCGCGGTGCTTCGCCGAAACATGGGCGCTTCGCCTCCAGTGATCCTGTGCATATTGCAGAAATGCAATCCAATAAGAATATAAGCAGTACACAGATTCAAGGGTATGCTAAGTTATTGATACATTTTGGTGCCAGATGGGTAGACATTAGGATGAAAGAACCGTTGAGGAAATTTACATTTTGGTTGCTTGCTGAGATAATCTTACTGAAATTTCTTCATCTAAAAAAAAATTTAAGTTCTGTTTTTCAATAGAAAAGAAACATTCATAACCTTGTATACACTCTGATATTCACCAAGAGAAAAGAAATATACCATTATGTTCATAGTACCCTGATATTCATAGTCCGACTCTGTTTTCATAACCTTGTATGCACCCTGATATTCACCAACCTGAAATATAAACAAACCTGCTCAATGAAGCAAGAAAAACAAGGCCAAATGGATGGTTTGAAAGTGGGATAGAAGAGAATTGTTTTCATAGTACCTCTTCACCCATCAGGAATACTTTTTCATCTACTAACATTTCTTCAGAGAGTGCCGAATTTATGGCATCTCGAACATTCATCTGCTAGATTGTTTGACCATGTAAACAGATGGGAAGAAGTAAATAGATGTGCAAGAAAACATGAGTCCTTTTTCAATAGAAATCAGAATTTAGGATGAAAATATAAACCCTAAAAATTTCTGTTCGCCGCCATCGGTTTATGTCGAGTAATTATTTTACAGCGAACATAAGACTCAAGGCATCTATGTGGCGGTTTGGATGGTTTATCATGAAGAACATCCATAAATCGGTAAGATCATGGATGATGTTCTACCGATAGGAGCATGGATGATCTAATTATTTTTGAATTTTTTTTACAAAGATAAAGCGTAAAACATAAAGAAAAATGGTAAAGCGTGTTCTCCGCCTTCAAAGTCAGTCGGGAAACATTTATTCACGGCGGACAGATGCGGTGGTTTTGGCACTTTTCTTTGAAGAACCTCAGTAATCGGTGAGAACACGGTTCACGTTCTACCGATCCGTGAGAGTGAGAAGATAGGAAAATTGAAATAAATTGGAAATAGAAATTTGTGAAAAACATTTTACAAAGAGAAAGCAAGAAACATGACAAAACAAAATGCTAAACATTTTCGCCACCATCGGAAGGTGCCGGAAAACATTTTTTAACGGCGGACCTTCGACGGGAATCCATCTAAGCGTGAGTTTGGGAGGTCCCTTAATATGAATCTCAAGAATCTCAACTCGGTAAGAACATGATGAAGTTCTACCGAGAGAGAGAGTTACCGTTTCGCCGCCATCGGAAGGCGCCGGAAAACATTTTTTCACGGCGGACCTTCGACGGGAATCCATCTAAGCGGCTGTTTGGGAGGTCCCTTATGATGAATCTCAAGAATCTCAACTCGGTAAGAACATGATGAAGTTCTACCGAGAGAGAGAGAGAGAGAGAGAGAGAGAGAGAGAGAGAGAGACCGTTTCGCCGCCATCGGAAGGCGCCGGAAAACATTTTTTCACGGCGGATCTTCGACGGGAATCCATCTATGCGGCTGTATGATGAATCTCAAGAATCTCAACTCGGTAAGAACATGATGAAGTTCTACCGAGAGAGAGAGAGAGAGAGAGAGAGACCGAGAGAGAGACCGAGAGATGCGGCTGAGAATTCGGAATTTAGGGTTAGAATCGTGTAAGTGTTGGACAACTTGGGGTATTTATAGGAGGGCAAATGGGTAAGGGTTTATGTTGGGCTACAATGGGTTAGGGTTTGGGTTGGGCTACAACATTGGGTTTAATACAATGGATTTTTGGGCCTCGTGGGCTTCTGTGCTGATAACTAATAGCCTGACTTAACTTTAGGTGTTAAAGGGCTACAACATTGGGTTTAAAAAATTATTTAGGGAAAGAATTAACGTTTGGCAAAGTTAACAAAGCCACCGTATACTCTAACTATATCAAAGTTGATTCTAAGTGACTAGCATTGATTCTAAGTTAACAAAGGCACCGTAAACACTATCAAGTCGTTTAACATTGGGTTTAAAAAATTATTTAGGGAAAGTTTCTGAAAATATGTAAACACTATAATTTCGTAATATTTCTAACATCCAATTATTCAAATTTATATTGTGATGGTGTACGTTTTGTTTGTGTATTGTTTCCTATTTTATAATATGAGTGATATATTTATAGTGTTATTTTGTTTAATAGAAAATTGTTAATTTACTATATATGTATATATAACAGTTAATGGGTGTCCGCGCTTTATAGTGGATTATCGATTACATATTTATTGTTTTAATAAAACAATTTAGAAATATGGTAGCAGTTTGACAAAATTATCCTTAAAAAATAGCAAGAAAATAAAAGATACTTACTCTGTTCCCCAAATTTATGAGGAAGTAATTATTAGCTAATAAAATTGATTGAATATTGTGAATTTCTATGTACCCAAATCCTTGATGAACAAACTCAATATTGTCAATAAGGGACTTTTTCCCACCAACAAATAAAAGAAAAACTAAGGACGGGAAATTAAAAGAAAATATGCTAAAATTGTACTCCCTCCGCCCTTTATTTTTTGTAATGTTTTCTTTTGGCTAGAGGATTACATTAAGTAGAAATGGCAGCAGTTTGACAAAATTATCCTTAAGAAATAGTTAGAGTTTTTGGTGTCAAATCAGTTAATCGTTCACATCGGATTATAAATAAGTAAGATAAGAGTTTAGTGGTGGATAAGTACTATTAGTGAGATCAAATTAGAAGTAAGATATTAAAATTGAAATATTAAATGTGATCACATGAAAAAGAAATAAAAATAAGTGGCATAAAGTTAGCACATAAGAAAATACGAAAAAATTGTAAAGCTAAAAATATTTAGGTAGATGTAAAAAAATTAAAAAAAATGGGATTAAGAAATTTAGCACATAATAAAAGACGTTTCAAGTCGAAAATTAAAACATTTGATATAGACTTAAATTATAATTTTGAAAAAGTTTGGGATCGAGATGAAAAAACAAAAAACTTAATGTCATAAAAAGAGTTATGCCCACACTAATAATAGCAAAAAAATGAAAAATACTTACTTCGTTCCCCAAATTTAGGAGGAAGTAATTATTAACTAATAAAATTGATGGAATATTGTGAATTTCTATGTACCAAAATCCTTGATGAACAAACCTTAAACAATTAAAAGTGAATGTAAAAAATTAAAATTCTAAAAAAATAATAAAAAATAACAAAAAAACATGATTAGAAAGAGAAATGAAGAAACAGAATAAGAGAGGGAAGAAAATCACAAGAAGTGAAAAAGTAATGCGTGAATTTAAGTGGGGTAGAAACAATGAAACACTTGAAGAAATTAGTATAATTGAAGAAGGGAATTGTAAACGGCGTCGTTTAAATCGGCAAAGGAAAAAAATAACAAAATAGTCACTATTCCCCATGTCCCATCAACTATCATAAATAGGATATAGTATATATATACTAAGTTACCTATTTGTTACCCATACTAAATATCAATTTAATTATTCTAACTTTTGTATATTTTGAGTTCTAATTCTACCCCTGTATTCAATTAAAATGCAGTTAAAATGTATAGATTACCGGTTTCTGTCATCGCTATCATTTTAGCTAAGGTCCTCGAGAGCTATGAGATTGATGCTGGGACCTTAGCCACTGTTTGTCCGCTATTTCGAGATGCATTCCGTTGTCCAGAAGTTTACGAATCATTCCGTCTTTATCGTGCCTTATGGAACATATACAATAGAGTCAGTCGTCGTCGTTTCATGCAATGCTACGATGCTGGAAATCCAATCATCACCTTAATATATGGTGCTGAGTTATATTTTAAGATGGGTTATTTCACGATTGGGCTAATTGAGATCAGATACGCTGCTCGATATTCAATCCCATTAGCTACATATATGGATGCTATGTTACGTAGCGTTCGGGGGGGACATGATTTGGTTGCAGCTATGATGTACATTAGAAGTTTGAAACATCAACATGGATCACATTGGGGTGTTTTCTTGAAGAATCGTAGATTTGAGACAAAAGAACTTATGGCAAGGGCTGTTGGTAAATGGGTCGGATTGGGGCGTGACGATGTTCGATTTGAAACATCCCGATACAACAACACGGTTTATAGATGTAACAGTTGTGTTACGACAATTATGGCACATCCTTCTGTAAATAGTTGGGGTCGACTTTATTTTCACATTGATGATCCACGTTTATGTGATGAATGTGTGATCAATGTAGAATTAAATGCACTATTTAATTTTTGAACATTAAGTATTGGTAGATTATGGAAAGTAGGATGACATATATTTTAGATTTTTAGGATTGTATTGTTATTTTTGTTTCATTAAGCTATTTGATTATCAATGAACGTGTCCATTACTTTACGTTTCAAATTGATTATTGCAGTTCAACTTAATTTCTTAGTTGCTTTATAATTTGTCTTAATATGTTTTATAAATTAAATTAGTCTTTATATTTTTTATAATATTAGAAGATTGATGATAAAACATTCAATTTGGTTAATATATGGTTTATAACGTGTTGTTTATTAGGTATCGAACCAACAATAGACAAGGGTTTGAATTGTTGTGTTTGCTGCTTAGCTATCGAGGTATGTTTATGCTTTATGCTATTGCATTTAAAATTTTAGCCTTAAGCATTATTTATATGTATTATAGATCAGTTATAGTAATAATGTAGCAACATCCACTATATTCTTTGAAGTATTGTCTAATTGTTGGTTGTATCGTTTAGTAATTGTGTTAATATATGTTAGATAAAATTTTAACATATTTTAGATAAATAAGCATTAGAAATGCATCATAATAGGTTATGGATGCAAGAGAACGGAGGGAGGCGCGCAGACAAATTATGCGTTCGCGTATGCCTGTTAAATGCAATCGACCTGAGGTGCGTCGGTTATCGCATCATTCACGCACAACCCGTGCGAATACCCTTAGAGAGGTTTTAAGTGCGCATTCGACTGAAAAAACATCATTCAATGTGACCCGTGTAATGTCAATGACACAAACACATATAGGGAATGCCTCACTTACTCAACAGTCAGACCGCTCTAATGGTCTGGAAATAAATTACAGTTCAAATTACGTTTGCCCAAATACACCAACCCAATCTCGACGTCCACTTCAAGATATTACAAACCAAAGTTTCCCAATTACTAGAACCCCTTCAGTCAATGCATCAAGCAACAATGGTGGGTTATCTTATGTCACCCAAGAAGACATACGTTCTCGACTTATGAGAAATACATCTGAGGTAGGAGAGTCGTCTAGAGTGCCACAACATACATAAAAAAGGCCAAGACATGCTAGAAATGAATTCCAACCCATTCCTTTCCAAAGCCTTGACACGTTTGATGATATCGTCCAAGGTTAGTATGTTGCCGAACTTTTCTTATATGTTCCATTTCCATTTATTCTAATAACACACCTTACCCAATTAAGTAAATATCAGATTCGTTATTACTGGAGCATTCTGCTGAAGAAACTGTCATCACCCAGCCCGTTGTTTGTAATCAAAACAGTAAGTATTGTTTATGTCCATTCGGCTATAAGGGCATATTAATGGTACTTCATAGTACTTATTCTGTAAGCATTGTCTTTGGTAGGACGATTTACCATGCGTCAAGATCTTGGGCCTCCTGATTCTATTTGTCCTAATCCAAAGTATCGTGTGGTTGTTTGGAGTTTAGAGAGGAGTGTTCGCTCCAGTGTTCAGCGCAATCCCAGATTTTCATTATGTTGTCAAAATGGAAAGGTGGAATTACCGTTTGAGGATACCCCGCCATTGTTTTTGCAACAACTGCTAGATCATGATGGAGGGCCAACATCGACATACTTTCGACGTCATATCCGTGAGTTTAATGGTCGGTTCTCTTTTACTTCCACTGGAGGACATGTTGACCATCGAATAAATGATGGAAATGGTCCATATGTTTTTCGTTTAAAGGGAGAGAATCACCATATGATTGGGTCTCTATTACCGTCGAGAAATGATCGACCTCGTTTTGCTCAATTGTATATATTTGATACAGTGCATGAGACAGAAAATCGAATTCGGTGTTTTGGTAATGGTCATGCTAGCGTTATGGATAGAGAAATTATTGATGGGCTAACGCAGATGCTTGATCAGAATAATCAACTTGTGCAACAATTTAGGAGAGCTCGTGATATGCATCAGCAGTATGATAATGTGAATGTATGTTTACGCCTACTTTCATCAAGATCAAATGATGGTCGAAGGTACAACTTGCCAACCTCAAGTGATGTAGCAGCACTTACAGTGGGATTAGATGAAGAGCAAGGTAATAGGAGGGATATTGTCGTGTTCTGCCGACAACATGGTCCACAGCGAATAAACGTATTACATCCGAAACTGATGGCGCTTCATTTCCCGTTGTTGTTTCCAAATGGCGCTGACGGACATCGTTTTGATGTTAGTCATGTTAATGGTTCTGGGAATGCAAGACGCATTAAAGTGACGATGAGGGAGTTTTATGCATTTCAGCTGCAACATTGTCATGGCGTATATTCGGGTGGAAAGGGGTGGTCGATTATTTCAACAATACTTAGTGTATGCATACTCTTGTATTCTGGAGGAACGATTTAACTATTTAAAGAACAACCAAGCTCGATTTCGTTGTGAGGTTTTATGTGGTTTGCAAGATGCGGTTGGTCGAGGTGATACTGAGGGATCTCACACTGGTCGACCTTGTATGTTACCATCTTCCTTCACTGGTGGGCCACGTTACATGATACAAAATTACCAGGATGCAATGGCAATATGTCGGTGGCTTGGACATCCTGATTTATTTATAACGATGACATGTAATCCAAAATGGAATGAAGTTTTGGAGTTCATGAAGTTCATTCCAGGACAACGTCATGACGATAGGCCGGATATCGGTGTTTGAGTATTTGAGATCAAGCTATACTCATTGTTGCAGGACATTACAAAAGGTGCTTTGTTTGGTGAATGCATGGGAGGTAAAGTGCCTAAACTACCATAGTTACTAATTTATCAAGTATGTATTTCAACGTTTCATCCTGACCCTCTCATTGTAATTGTACATGTAGTCATTGTTACTATTGAATTTCAGAAAATGGGTCTACCACATGCACATATAGCCCTTTTTATTCACCCAAATGACAAGATTAATGAACCTGAAAAGATTGATCGTTTAATTTCTGCTGAGCTTCCCAACAGAGACAAAGATCCTATTGCGTATGAAGCTGTTTCAAGACATATGATACATTGTCCATGTGGAAGTGCTAATCCAAAATGTGCTTGTATGGTTGATAAGATGTGTTCGAAGCGTTATCCATGTGGTTTACAGATGCACACTTCACTTAGCCAAGATGGATATCCCATATATAGACGTCGACCAACAAAACATACTGTGATTAAAAATGGGACAGAGTTTGATAATGGATGGGTGGTTCCATACAATGTTGATTTGGCAGTGAAGTACGATTTTCACATATGCGTTGAGAAGACAAATAGGGACATGTGTGTGAAGTACCTGTGTAAATACATGCATAAAGGGGAAGACAGATCTACGGTGGTTATTGAGAGTGGTACTAGAGGAGATAATTCTGGAAGTGGTTCCAGTAGACGAGAGGTTGATGAGATAAAATTGTCTTTGGATTGTCGTTATATTTCAGCATCTGAGGCATGTTGGCGAATATTTGAGTTTTTCATCCAACGACATGATCCACTTGTTGAGCGGTTGTCATTTCATTTACCGAATGAGAAAAATATTATGTTTGATGAGGAATCGGACCTACGAAATGTGATTGGAAGACATAATGATAGTCGTTCCCAATTTGAGGCATGGATGGAGTGCAATAGGACCAATGCGGACGCTCGTAATCTCACGTATGTTGAGTTTCCGAGATATTTTGTATGGAACAAACAAGATAAAAAGTGGACTAAACGCAAGAGAGGGTTAAGTTTAGGTAGGATTTATTACACTCATCCGACAGCTGGTGAAAGATACTACTTGCGTATGTTGTTAAATAATGTGAGAGGACCAACGACATATGAAGAGCTAAGAACTATGAATGGACAATTGTATGACACTTTTAGGGAAGCATGTTTTGCTATGGGGTTGCTTGAAGGTGATGGTGAGTGGCATGAGTCGTTACGTGAAGCTTCTCAATGGGCAATGCCAAGTCGTTTGCGTGAACTTTTCGTGACAATCATTTTATTTTGTCAAGTTTCTGAGCCTTAGGTTTTATGGGACCGACACCGCGACATGTTGGCCGATGATATTTTACGGATTGAGCGCGAAAAACGTAGCTCTCCTGATTTGGTATTACCTTATGATGAGAAATATAATTATGCCCTTTATGAGATTGAGAAAATAATTAACAGGTTAGGTCGGTCGTTAAGAGAATTTGATTGCATGCCATATCCTGACATTAGTGCGTTAATTATTGAAGAGAACTCTCTGGTTATCGAGAAGCTAAATTATGATAGGCAGTCATTACTACTTGAGCACGAGCGGCTTTATGGTGGCTTGAATGACTGACAACGGGTTGTGTATGATCATGTAATTGAGTCAACCCTTTCTCACACGGGTGGTATGTTCTTCGTATATGGTAGTGGTGGCACTGAGAAAACGTATTTATGGCAAACAATTTTGACTCGGTTATGTTCAGAGGGTAAGATAGCTTTAGTTGTTGCAACTTCTGGGATTGCTACATTACTTCTACCTGGAGGTAAGACTACACATTCAAGGTTAAAGATCCCTATTATGCTCGATAATGATTCATTTCTAAATATTAAGCGATCAAGTCCACTTTCAGGTCTTATATGTCGAGCTGCAGTAATTATTTGGGATGAGGCGCCAATGACACATCGTTATGCATTTGAAGCGATGGAGCGCTCTTTACACGATTTAATGGCGGTGTTTGATCCAGAAGCGAAAAACTTGGTTTTCGGAGGTAAAACCGTGGTTCTGGGGGGTGACTTTAGGCAAATACTGCCTGTGATACCACGAGGTACTAGAGGTGACATTGTCGCAGCTACAATCTGCTCCTCTCAGTTATGGTCATGTTGTCAAGTGCATACCTTATCAGAAAACATGAGACTGCGTAGTTCAACATCCCATGATGTCGTTTGGTTTAGTGATTGGTTGTTAAAATTAGGTGAAGGGTTATTACCTCTTAAGAAGTTAGATGATGATGAAGATTATGTTGATCCAGAATGGTTACAAATTCCTGACATTTTATTGGTACCATTTGTTGGACATCCGATTGATGCTGTTGTTGATAATACATATCCAGGGTTACTTGACAGGATTTTTTATAGAGACTATTTGAGGGAGAGAGCTATTCTTTCACCGAAAAAAGAGATTGTTGATGCAGTTAATGACCATATCATGACACAATTAGCTGGTGACAGTGTTACATATCTTAGCGCTGACCGGATATCACTGTCATCAGAAAATGTCGAGGCGCAAACTGAACTATATCCCGTTGAGTATCTAAATAGTTTAAATTTCTCAGGAGTACCAAATCATCGGCTTGTGTTGAAGATTGGTGTACCGATAATTTTAATGAGAAATCTAAATCAAGCTACTGGGTTATGTAACGGGACCAGACTTATTGTCACGAAGTTAGCATCTAGGGTCATTGAGGCTGAAATCCTTACAGTGTAACATTGGGAGCCGTTGTCTTATACCTCGGGTTGAAATGGTGCCATCAGATAGTAAATTGCCTTTTAATCTATCACGACGTCAGTTTCCTGTAAGAGTATGTTTTGCCATGAGTATTAACAAGAGTCAGGGTCAGACTTTCAACCAAGTTGGTCTTTATTTACCGAATCCTGTTTTCAGCCATGGTCAACTATATGTAGCAGCTTCACGTGTGACCTCTCCAGATGGATTCCGTATTTTTCTGAGTAGTGATAAATCCAGCAGGTCCACATATACCAAGAATATAGTATATCCGGAAGTATTCGAACGTGTTTATCGTAATAAAGTTTGATAAATATAAACAAGGTGATTTTAGTTACTTATATAACGCACGTCCATGTTGTTATTATGTCAATTGTTTTAGTTAATGAGTATGCAATAATTATTTTAGACATATTTTAACATAATTTATAGGCAGGTATTTAACCATACTAACCATTACAGTATGTCCTTTTTGTTGTAGGTGATTGTTTGGGAAAATGTCGAATCGTATCTGTGATCTCAAACAATATGGGTTTGATTGGTCATTGAGGGTCCGTTTAACGCGGTATTGGAATGCTGTTACTGTGAATGATGAGAGGTTCATCGGTGTCGAGTTGATTCTGTTAGATGCTAATGTGAGTATTTTAAGTTTTGTTTTGATTTTTATGAAGTAATAATTATTCAATTTATAATGTGCCGTATTATAATATCTTACAGAATGATCACATATCAGCACGTGTGTCCCCGACACTTGAAAATAAATTTCGTCCATTGTTAAAGGAAGGATTGGTCTATAACATTAAAAATTTCGCGGTCGGTAAGGCACCGGATTATATGCGACCAGTGTCATGTGTGAATAAAGTTTATTTCACCAGATATACAAATGTTAGCGTTGTTGAGGGTGATAAGACTGACATTTCTCAACATAAATTTGACTTTGTCGACATTGTGGATTTATTGTCCAAGTTTCCGCAGAATTTATGTTGCACAGGTGGGATGTTTTAGTCTGTTTATTTATATTAATTTTATATTAATTTTTTGGTATAGTTTCTAATCCGGTTAAACGTAAATTGAAAAAATTTATTCGTTGCAGATGTTGTTGGGCGATTAATCAAACTGGACGATACCCGTGAGAAGATTCTGAAAAGTGGTAGTTTATCCAAGCTACAATCTATAAGTGTAGTTGATCAAAGGTATATATCATTTATACTGTATATTATTTGATGACATAGAAATGAGATTTTTATTCCTAAACACGTATACATGATTGTTTTGCGCAGCGGTCACGATGTCGATATAATGTTTTGGGGTGACCAGGTTAAACTTTTTCTAGGTCTTTCAGTTATTGATTTAGATGCATGTGTGGTAGTTGTTATCACTACCACTTATGTTAAGAAGTATCAGGGTATGTACATATGATCTATGGAATTGAGTGATTGATATGTTATGATGCTTATTATGTTTGTTTTGAATTGTATATCAGGTAAGTTTCATTTATCTGCAACCCGTGGGACAAAAATCCATGTCAACATTGACATTCCAGAAGTTTTAGCTTTACATGACTTGTATGTATTTTGTATGTTTTATATGTAATTATTTATTTTAACATTCAATTGTTAGTCATAACATCATATGAATTTCAGGTTTGTTGTAAATGGAAATGCTATCACTAATCGTATTGCTGAACGAACTTCAACTATTTCAACGAGCGGGACGAGTGTTGTCATTAAGCGTGCCATGTTGCGTCAACTTGAAGCCATTCGGTCTTTTGGAAAATCACCTGTATGCGCTTGTGTTTTGTATTTTTCATATTTTTAAATAACATTTTATCATGATAATGGTTTGTATGATTTTATGCAGATAAGGAATTTTAGATGCAATGCGATGATCATGGGTGTTAGTCTTGATTATCCACTATGGTACCTAGCATGTCGGGTATGCTTGAAAAAGGTGTTCGAACAAGGTCCTGATTATTACTGTAAGGGGTGTAATACTATTGTCCGTTCTGCAATTCATCGGTATGTTCGACAACGCTTATGTATGTTGATTATATTGATTTATTATGAGTATATCTAATAATGTTGATATGACTACACGTGTATTTTTTGTTAGGTATAAAGTCGAAGTAATAGTTATGGACCGCACCGGGGAGTCAAAGTTCATAATGTTTGATAATGTAGCATGCAGACTTTTCAGTGTGATGCTCGGACATTCGCAGTTATGAAAAAGCTGTAAGTGATGGTTTGTCAATTCAAATATAACACGCGCTATAGACATGCTCATATTTATTCAGAAATTTTCATTTTACATGATAAACTGTATATAGGAAGCAGGACGGATGAAGTTGGAGAGCATGTACGAAAGTTTGAAAGGAATGAAATATGCATGGGATATAAAAGTCACTGACTATAATATCACAAACAAACGCTCAGGATTTACCGTTCAGACATTTTCTGAAATTGATTATGCGATAGATGGTCGAGATGCATTAGAACTCATCGAACTGGTAAGTATGTGTGCACTGTGTACTGTGTCATGTAATAAATACTAAGTAATAATATTTTTCATACATAATAAAACGTATTGCATTTCTGGATCATAGAGACAATTACAAGAAAAACGTTTACTACCACTAAAACGTTCGGCAGATCAGGCTGACGGAAGCGGCGATAGCCCTAATGATAGGTATTAAATTTTTATATGATTGGAAAATAAACTATGTTATAAACACAATTACAGTTTGGCTATATTATGGTGTTTTGCTGTATAGTTTGCCGACTGTTGAAGAGATTGGTAGCTGCGGTGTACTTGGTAATAGAGATAACATTGGCACATTAGAAGTACATGATGGTAACAGTGTCGGAGAATCCTTGTACGTATGTTGCATCTACTACTATTACTTATAATATAATCTTTAAAATGTTATTAACTTTATGTGACATGTATTTGTAGGGATGAACTTTCCCAAAGATCCAATAAACACATTAGGGATTATTGATGAGCCATGCAAAGAATGACGAGATGTGACCGTGTGCATGTACAGGACCAATAAGATCCGTTCGTGTTTTCAATATTCTGATACTCATATTTGAAGTTAGGTGTTTTCCTTCGTGCCTTGACATGTGTTATGGTTTTTCTTTTCATTTCTAATCGTCGTCGTTTGTGAACCAGATTCAGTAATAAGCTTGAACGTTTTACTCAGTTGGTCATCGATCCTTAAATAACATAGCATATGGGTTACTTGTGTAGGAATTTATACAAATACGTCGATAGTATAAAGATATAGACGTTAATTCTTTTTACCCCGTCCCGTAGGAGGGGGTATCATTTTCAAAAATTTCAATTATCTCATGAGGTATAGTGAAACTAGTTTTTAGTTGACTAAACTGAAGATTTCAGTAAACCTCGAGGGGATATTTGTAATTTACCCAAAGACATAAGCACCATCAAGCTTGTTGCACGTCTCTCCCTTGCTCGCATCCAGGCTGCTCCACAACCACATTAACATGAGAGAAATATCTGGCTTTGGGGGAAGCCTTTGCTAAAGTGCAACCAACGGGGAGCCAATCTGGAGGAGTAATCAGCCAAAGTATGTAGGATTGGGAGAGGAGTAGAGGGGAGCACTGCAGAAATTAGCAAACTGTGATCACACCGTGTCGGGAGGATTTTATAAATCAATATTGCGCACTCATCATTCATAGAAAATTGTCGTCCATAAGGCCGAGACACATGCAATTTATAAGTCAATATTGTAATAACATGGTTCCACCAATTTCACCATAAGGCCGAAAACAACACCACATGCAATTTTCATGATCATCCATCATTTTACATGTCAATTTCATGAATTCAACCCACATTTCATGCACACAACACGAAAAAAATTATCAATTTCATCATTAAAGTGGCAGTTACAAGGTGGTTACATGGAGGTTACCAAGTTCATCACATGAATAATTCCGGTTTCATGCTCATCTTTTAACATTTTCAACTGAAATTCACAAGCATACATCATGAATGAGATCTTAGAACCACAGCTCTGATACCATTTGTTCATTTTATAGGTCCCATTTACATGCTTACATGTAGATTTTATCTGATACATGAGTAATGTCACAAGTTAACCATTAATCAATTCGGTTTTGTTCAAGATTGCATGATGTATTTTCACCAAAATCATGTCATATCACCAATGAATCACACCAAGAGAGGAAGATCAATGAGAGTCCTAAACATACTACTAAGGGCGAGAATATCACCTTACACTAAGGGAAAAACAGCTTAAGGAATTATTCATTTCTCCTTTAAAAACGTAAGCTCCTCATCTTGATCTTCAAAGGGGCGGATGTGCTCCAAATGGACTCTAATGGAAAAGCTGACATGATCGGACGCAAAGGGGTGAAATGTGTAGGTGAAACACACTTAAATCCACCCAAAATGCTCCAAAGAAATGCCAAAGTTTCGGCCAAGTGAGTGAAAGAGGAGAAGGAGAAGTTTGTGAATCAAGTGATGGGTTCTAAGGTATATTTGTCATGGCCAAACCCCTCTCATCTATTTATAAATGGGGAGGACAGTCGAGGGAGGTTTGATAACCACCACTAGGCCGAAATTATCATGTACGATTCGGCCTATAGTGCTCCTTGCACCTTCCCCTCATGTAGTCTAGGTGCATGCATGATAACTTCTCATACCCATTACTTGGATAACCACACTCAAGGAAGCAGTGGGTTATTTTCACCAAATAACCCCTCCTAATGGTTGGTCATATCAATTGACCGCCATAGGAATTATCACATGGTGCAAGATGCATACACCTTGTACCATAAACGCACTTTGTTTTTTTACCAAAATACACTTATTTTGCAAAAAGGTAAAAAAAATGGTTATCTCATTTAAATGAGATTAGATTTACACAAAATAACTCCAAATAATTTTCATAACACATAATTGAGCTCACTTTGAGTTGATAGTTACTTCTCCTTAAAACTAGCTCACATAAGCTGGAATTAGTTACTTTTAACTAACTTGAGCTATTGGAAGCTAACCACAACTACCTATAGTTGTTGTAGTGAGCTAACTTTGAGCTACTTTTAGCCACTTTTAGCTAAGATGAGCTATCATGAGTTCATTTGAGCTAAGTATAGCTACTTCTAGCTAAATTGCACCACTTTGACGAAACAATGCAATTGCCACCAATTGCATGATTTCCAGAGAGTTTCAATGTTTGCTTATGCAACTGCCAACAACTACACAATTTCAAGAAATTTGAACTTAGCGATATAAGCTCAAACATCACCTCAAAAGTTCTTAGTATTATATAGCCTTGAGAATTTAACAACGCAACCCGACCCAATCAAACATCTTACCAAAACAACTTATCGTTTCCTAACCCTACCGCTTTCTTTCTTTGTTTGTTTTTTTTATCTGGGAAAGCTAATTTTATTACCTCAAATGGAAACAAAACTGGCCAAACAACAAATGTAGCATCCGAAACAGAGAAGCCCCAAAAAGGCAAAAGAGGTTAAGTGGACAAAAGGATAGATAACTAAACAATAAAACACTAAAAGGATGAAACATCCAACATCCTAGGGACCGCCAAGGAAGGGAAAAAGGAACCTCTTAGAACCCCAAACAGATGGCTTTAATGCACTAAAAAGCTGTGACAGATTTATAATGATCCGCAATCTCGCCCTCAACACCCACAAAAGCTCCATTTGAGCACACCAGTGTTGACACATCGCAACAGTGCAAAGAATCCAAACCAAAACCCATCCACACCAAATCCAAAGTACGGCAGATAATCACCCATACGAAAAACAATAACACAAAACCTGCAAAGTCGGAAAATGAGTCTGACCGAGCGGATGGCCCTCGCATCAACTCGGCTAGAAAGCGGTGCAACTACTCGCCACCGCTGGGCTCGAAGTCCCCTGAACCCAGCAAACAGCAATCGACCACAGTCACAACCATCGACCAACAGCCTAACAGAATCAACCCGAAGCCCCACCATGACTTCAAGATATAGCTCAATTGGTGTTGGGCACAATTTCCATGAATGGCACCGAACAACCAAGGTAGAGCCTGGGCCAGAAAGTGAAACTGCTGCTTCGAGTCCAATCGAGCCCCAAAATCAGAGAAACTCGCTGGCCTAGACAAGTCGCGAAATCCGGTGGTGGCCAACACAGGAGACTGTGGTGAGAGAATGCCAGAAGGAACCATCGCCCCATTTGCAAAAAGCAAGCCTAACAGGAGAACACTCATGGAAAATCAACTGCCATGCCACCAGAGGACGAGCGGCGAGACGCCTTAGCGGAGAGCGCCGGAGGACATCCAATCTGCCACGATGACCAAAAACGTCAGATGATGGAGAGGCGAGGCGGGGAAACGAGGCCGAGATGGATGGCGAAGCAGGACACTCGATCAGCCCCTACAACACTAAGAGGAGGCCGACGGGAGCGGTAGATTAGTAGCACATTGCAACAAGGCACCGATTGCAAGAAGAGGATGTTGGCGGCGGTTGGCATCTTGCAAAGAAACCCTGGTTGAGAGAGCCATCCCGTTCTACCCTGGTAAAAAAAAAAATTTAACCCTACTTCTTTCTTAAAACATTGTTTGAACGAAACTCCAATATCATGACGTCACTTCCCCACCTTCACAATTTCCCTCCACACTCCCTATCAATATCCTCCCCCGCCACCTCATCACATAACCCCCCATCTCGCCCATGTATACTTTTTATTACTCGAACCCACAAACTCCCGCCCTCATTTTTGAATCTCCACCACCACATACCTAATAAGCCCAAATTGTTTCCTCCTGACTACCCACCCCCAAACCACCTGACATAAGAAAGCCAAACCATTTTGCTGCACTAGCCCAAATTATCTTTCTTTTTGCTCCTGAGGCCCCAAGAAGAGTTTCTCATATCTTTGATGATTGACGTTCAAGAAACAAGATGACAATGGACAAAAGGTGATGAGGACAATTGAGTCTAAATTAACTGGCCCAACAGGGAATGCTGTTTTTGTTGCAGGGTTGTGAGATGGGCGGTTTGTGTTGATCTTTTGTTTTTGCTATGTTTTCTTCTTTGGCCAAGTACACTCTCTTCTTTTATGTTTTTAATGAAATTTGTCAAAAAAAAAAAAGTACACTACATAAATTATTAAGAAACGGAATGAGTAGACAGTCACTACAACCTTTCACATTACATGTTGGGTGGGATGGAAAAATGTGAGCTAATTCTTATGCACTGTATTAATAAAGATAGTTTCTTATTAATTCATTTGGCCTACACGACAACAATTTGCAAACATGAAAACCTAAGGACCCTATTACTCCATACGGGCACATGTCGCCCACTCACTTCTACATCCTGCCAATTTAATTGGCGACCCATGCCCCTACATGGATGGGACAATTTTGCTCCCAATAGCCCCCACTAAATTTTTAATCAAGTTCTAACCTTAAATTCAATTATGAATATATCCCTTGAAATCTCCTGATCGATAACTCTGTTTATTATTGTCTTGTTGATTTGTGCCAAGGGCTCAATTTTCAGGCAGGAGGATTATAACAAAGAAAAATAAAGAAAAGAAAATCAATAATAAAAACAAACAAACAAACAAGCAAAAAAGGCCCTGTTCATTTACCATTCTTAAATCAGATTTTCCATAATCTAGCTTTGGGGGCATGCATATAATTGGAAGCTAATTAGGTTCGATTTTGAACGTTAACAATGTTAAGGGTGTATTTGCATATAATTTAAATGTTGGGTATAGTTTGTCTGATATTTGAAATTGCACTCTATGTATCACTAGCAAATTTGTTTCTTTGTCAAGATCAAGTTTTTGATCAAAACACGATTTCAAATGTAGGATTAGTAACAATATATACATCATGAGCCTCTAGGTTAAACTGTGAGGGCAGTAGTGGTCTTGTATTCAAATCCTACCTTCATCATCCCCTTATTTAATAAAAAAGTAACAACGTAAACTTTATTTGCTCTAGCAAAACTAATGGAGTATGTTTTCTTTTTTTGGTTATCCCAACAAAAATCATACATTTCATTTTTTTTGAAATATTCTCACATCAACTTTACCTGACCTTTTTTTTTTTAATACAAATCAACTTTTGTTCCTAATTTTAGGAAAAATTTGAAATTTTTTTAAACAAGTTTATTAGGGGGCTTCAAACATAAGAGAGGGAGGGAAAAAATTTGGTGATTTTTTGATGAATCACAAGTGAAAAATATAAAACACTTGTTTTACCCCCTCAAACTACATAATATAAAAATTTGGGGACCACTCAAGAGGAGAGAGTGAAAAAAGGTGAAAAAGATTCGGGCAGTACAAAAACTTGGCTCATGCATGCCACGTGTCCGCTGGTGAGAGGGGAACAAAAATTTTCAGCGTGAATCTCGTTTTTTCACTTCTAGCGTGAAAACCAGAGGTCCGAAAAAATTAACACTCACGCATGAAAAAAATGGAGGTGAATGGAGAAAAAATCATCTCAAAAAACCCAACTTTGAAACCCCATATTGATAAAATATTATGAAATATCCACGTAAAATAATTTCACAAACGATAAACGTGGATGCTACTCAGTCGCACCAACCGAATAATACATATATATATAAGTGCAACAGAAAATAACAATATTCGTTTTATTATCCCAAAGTCCACCATGTCGAGAAGTCACAGTGCCTCCACCCGCAGGGGCGAAGGTATGGGGGCTAGGGATGACAGTGGCCATCCTGAAAATTTTGGGAAGTTAGGGGTATATAGTACTCCCTCCGTCCACAAAGACTCCACCATTTGTTTTGACAGTTTCACGGTATTTAATCTATGATTTTTTTTACGAATGTTTAGACACCGAAAATTAAATATTTCATATGTGTATCATAATTTGAAATCTAAATTTTCATATGTGTATCATAATTTGAAATCTAAATTTTCTGAATATATTTTTTCTGAATTTTTTAAAACTATTTATCTTTGTTAAAATTTGAGTCAAACATTGAACCTTGAAACAACAAATTCAAATGGTGGAGTCTTTTGCGGACGGAGGGAGTATACATTTAGAATAGTTAGGGGAGTAATTTGTTATGTTTAATTTACTTCATTAGTCTTAACCCACAAACCCATTACCATTCCAGCAATCCAACCCATTATCCCCCCACTTGGGCCCAAACTATAACTATTTATCCAACTCATTCAACCCAACCCACCCCATTATACAATATAACATTTGATCATTTTTGTTTTTTTTCCACGTTTTCATTCTTTTTTAGTCCCTTTTCTTTGTTTCCTTTTACATTTTGCTCTTTGTTCTTCATTTATTTTTACGTTTTAGTATTTCTCCTTTGTTTATTTTTACATTTCGGTCCTTTACCTAGATTTCTTTCTCCATTTTAGTCATTTTCATTACTTCCATTTATGTTTTGGTCCTATAAATTTACCATGTTAAGTACTTAGATCCCTATCTTTCTTATGCATGATCATTAAATCAAAATTGCTTCTTTAGATGTTAAATTTGCGTATAAATATGGATATCCGACACTGAAAAAAGTGAACGAAAGTTCAAACTCCGAACAAATTAACAATGGGGTATTTTAAAAATTCTTAACATGACTATTTTTATTTTTATTTTTATTTTTAAGGATTAGAATTTTTCAATTTTCAAAGTTTGTCTTATTAATTTATAAAAGTGGTTTACCATAATAACATCAAATTGAGATAAGAGTAACATTTATGTACATATCAGATTAAGATTATTCAATCATGCATGTAAAGTTTTAGTTTAGTTTTAAAAATCCCCCCTAAACCCTATACTTCTTTAAAAAATGTATATAAACCCTAAACATTTAACATGAAAAGTACTTAGGTTCAACTTTACCTTTTCTACCTAAATCACCTACATGAACGTGAAAATTAACATTGTATCGAATGAAGTGGTGAAGCCTGAAATTTCCAATTACTTCCCATAAAAAAAGACATGTTGCAAAAGTTAAAATATCTAATATGATTTTCTTATGATATTCTATTTTTGTATTGATTACCAAATTAAAAAAACCATAATAGCGTTTCCAACGAATTTTTCACCTAGTTCACAAAACAAAAAAGTCTTTGTTTCAGAAATTTACATTCATCGTTTCTATTTTTTTAATTGTCACCGACCGCGAAGCGCGAGTGGAAGAAGCATTAGTTCAGTTACATAAATTAAAACAATTTACAGACAAACAAATAAAACAATTAACAGAGTTGTGTTGGGTTCTCACGATTCAATCTGAGTGAGCACAGTGGCTAACCCTCTCTCTTGCCTCTAGAACCAATCTTCTCTCCCACTCCCTCCAGAACCCAGTCCGCCGGTGAGTCTGCGACCTCTGCCTCCATTCCGGTTCGGCGTCCATTCCAGTCCAGCGAGCAGTGGTAGAGGCGGAGCAGAGCAAGGTAGCAGCAGTAGCATCCAGCAATCCAGATCCAGGTCTGCGAGTTGCTCTTCTCCGCTTCCACCGGCGAGCCGGCAGCGCCTCGTTGCTCCAACCACCTCCTTCGGACGGCCTTTAGGGTCCTGCAGTCTACGTCTGCCTCGGCTACTCTAACAACTCAGCCCCAACTTCAAGCCCAAATTTCAGTAAGTGAACTGTGAACTTCAAAATTTATTTGAATCAATCATCAGCCACCCTGAAAATTTATTCCTGGCTTCGCCACTGTCCACCCGGTAACTGCTCCTCCTCGAAGTATGTTTGCTCGTACTCCGAGTCAATGAGGTTGGCATAGTAGTCCTCCCCGTAAAACTCACCTGTAATAAATGGGGTGAGCGTCCATTTGTTCAGTAAGGAGAAAAGATTACAGACCCTTCATCAGGGTCGTAATACTTTCCCGAATAAAAAAATCCAAAAATAATGATTCTAAGTATGATAGATTCTGATATATAAGTATATAGCTCATCATTTTAAACAGTAAACGATTAGAGAAACATGCTATGCCAATATCTAAATGTAAAAATGTTTTTAGCTTGATCACCGTGTGTCATAAAATATTTTTGAAACCATTTTTAAAACATGCTATCGGATGAACCTAGTGTGGTGGGTATGTACATTACCGCACTCTCAGAAATGTCCCTTAAGTAGAGCCACTAGGGATGCCGCCAGGCCAGAGCCCAATGGGATGTCTATGTCGAGACAGAGCCTCTTGTAAATGCCAACCAATCTAGGAGGCAGAACACAAGTATGAACCTAATGTGATGGGTGTGTACATCACCACACTCTCTGGAATGCCCCTTAAGTAGAGCTACTAGGGATGCCGCCAGGTCAGAGCCCAATGGGATGTCTACGCTGAGACAGAGCCTCTTGTGAATGCCAACTAGTCCAGGAAGGCAGAACACATGCATATCACAGTTGGGTTTGAACCATCCATTCCGAACCACTCGTCTAAACAATTACAGCTTAGTTAAGTCACGTAGGGCCGAATCCATGACACCTCTCATGTCTTAACTAATGGTGGGTCGTGTAAGGTCATTTTTTCTGCAAAAGAAACGTTGGGGCAATCATAGGGTCTAATGTCCTTATAACTGTCCTAATCAGTCGCATTTCCCCTTAAAACATTTTCAGGTCATGTAAGGTCGTTTTTTCGACACCAAACACGTCGGGTCAGTCATTGGGTCTTATGTCTTTATAGCTGCCTTAACCTGCCACTTATCCTGGAGAAAACATTTTGTCCAGAAAATTCATTTTTCCCATTTCGAATGCAATCATGTAATGCAGTACATCAAACAATATGTCACATCCAATCGTGATGCATGACCACTAGTCCATTTAATTAATAAGCCTTTAGGTGTAATATCATGTCCTACTCTTTACTACTTTTATCTTGTAATCTTGTTACTTGCATGATGTCATGATAATCATTTACAATTTAATAGTTGATTTACTTGTCTGCACTCTTGTCTCGCGAGTTGTAACCCAACCTTGCTTAATTATCGTTTTCACGCCTAAATTGTTGTCAATCGGCTTAGAGTAATTTTTATGATCCTATCATGATCCTAACGCTTGGTTTCAACTCTAAACATGATACTACCCTTTTTTGGACCTACACATGATACTAGCATCTTATTAGCTTTCTGGCCCTAGCATGAAACTAACGGAGTTCGTTTAACGAGCCTAACATGTCACTAGCGAGTATAACAGTCCTAGCAAGATACTAGAGTTACATACAACATCCAACGTACATATCATACATGTATGTCAATCAATCAATCAAACAACACAAGCGATAACAATTCCTAAGTGCGATAGTATAAAGTATCAAGAATAACTAAATACGCTACTCAGGTTGCCCGATCGAATATTTTATAACAAGAATAACTAAATACACTACAGAGGTTGCCCGATCAAATTTTTTAAGCCCAATTGTTTAACTTAGAATTTATTATTTGAGAGTTTGTTTATGAAGTAGATAAAATGATTTAAAGGAAAAACCTCATCTTATCCCCCTTACTTGGATGTAGCCGGGATTATGCGTCAGCTATTAATGCAGAATGGCCGGAAGTGTCGGTTGGAGTTGGTGCTTGGAGTCGAGAACCTAGCGATAGTAAGAATTTAACGAAATCCTCTATGGGATTTTGCAAGTGTAAGCTTACCGACACCGGCCGATAAGATTTACGGAAAAGAACGGAACTGACACTAGATTTAAAGTATGTCTAACAGCTTATGGTAGTTCAAGACAAGGTTTGGGTTAAAACGGAGAGTTCGGGATTTACAGAGGGCGTTAAAGCACAAATACAAATTTTAAGTGCAAAAGGCTATTTTTAAGAACAATAAAATAATTATTTAATATATTAAAAAATCAGAAGTTGGAAATAAAATTTATAGAAATTATAAAACACTAACATAATATTTATGTACAAAATATAGTATTTTACTCAACTCTATTAACTTTTATGAAAGAATAACAAAACAAAAATGAGAAAGTGAGAAAGTACAATTTGTACAATTATATGTATAGAAGACATTAAAAATAAAGTTTATAATATGAAAATAATAGGTAGTATAAAAACTTTAAAACATGCTTAAAACATTTAGAAAAGAAAAGAAAACAAATCATGGTTTAGGCACAAGGGTTAAAACGTAAAGTTTTAGAACATTTTGGTGGCCTAACTAAAAGCTAAAACAACTAGGGACCACCTGAGATTCAAGCTGGCCACCATTGAGTTTTCGGGCTATGCGATGACTTGGTGGGAGTCTCTGACATTTGAATAAGCGAGGGCGGGGAGACCACCGATCACGTCGTGGGAGCAACTTAAGGCTCTCATGCGAAGGAAGTTCATTCCCCCGTATTATGCCCAAGAGAGTTGCCAGAGATTACAACAACTAACCCAAGGCAACAAATCAGTTGAAGACTATGCGAAGGAGCTTGAAAGAGCCTCAATGAGAGCGAATGTTCGAGAAGGAGAAGACGCCAAGATGGCCAAGGGCGGGCCCACAATGGGGGCACATGGGGGCACGTGCCCCCAGTAAAATTCTATAATTTATGATGGTAATGGTAGTATTTTCTGATAAATATAATGTATAGGGGTTAGTTTGAACACAAATATATAGTTTAAGGGCTAAGTGTCATTTAAACAAAGAAGAAAGAAGACTTCAATCCAGCCCATAGGCCCAATTTCGTGGGCCATGGTAGCTACCATATGAGGAAGAAATGATGGGTGAACAACAAATGTCATCCAACAACTATGCCTATTTTTCTACTCAAGTCCTAACACTTGTTATTCTATCATACAAGCCTAAACGTTTTGATAAAATTATGTTAAGAATTAGTCATATGCATTTATAATATGGCTAGCCATTGTTAAATAAAATAAATAATTTTATCAGAACCTATCATTTTTTAAAACTGCAATATTTTGTCGTATTATTTTGATTGGATAAAAAATAGTTAAGTATTTTGTTATGTAGTTCAAATTGCTTAAAAAATTTATTACACTTTTAATTTTTTGATAAATTACGACTTACTACTTGATATCAAATAATTCATATGTTTGAATATTATCCCGTGTAACACCCTCCCCTCCCACACATATTTCTTCTTATAGTTTTTATTTATCATTACAATTTTTCTATATTAAAATCATGGGAACTATATGTATATAATGTGAAAAAAATCTAAATTATGAAAAATAAATTCTAAAAATAAGCTTGAGACATAATAAAAAATTGTGCCCCCACATGCTAAAATTTCTGGGCCCACCACTGAAGATGGCCCGATTTAATTTTGGTCTAAAACCGGAGATAGCCTGCTTGAGTTGTGCGAAGTAAGGAGCTACATCGAGTTGGTACACAAAGCAATAAAGATTGAAAGACAAGGGAGGAAACATGCCTTCCAACAATCTGCCACAACGTCACCTACCCCTCGCCAAACTTTCCCCGAGGCAAAGCCATCCCATCTTCAACCGCGAACCCCCGCATTCTCCAAACCTTTTGACACCTCACGCCAACCAAGGAGTATTGAGTGCTTCAAATGTTTGGGTAAGGGCCATTATGCCAGGGACTGTCCAAACAAGAAGACCATGGTTGTGAGACCCAATGGGAATATCTCTAGCGAAGAAGATGAAGGCATCGAAGCTTTGACGATACCCTCAGAGGAGGAAGAAGAAGAAGGGGAAGCACCCCTTGAGGGAATGCTTCTGGTTTCCAAGAGAGTCTTACAGACTACTCCCAAGATCATTGACACTTCGCAAAGGAAAAATCTCTTACAGACCCGAGCATTGGTCAATGGGCATCTCTGTAGCCTCATCGTGGATAGCGGTAGCTGCGTGAATGTGGCCAACCATAGCACGGTTAAGAAGCTGAAGCTTAAATCCACCCCCCACCGAAAGCCTTACCAACTCCAATGGGTGGATGACATTTCATGTGTGAAGGTGGAGTACCAAACCGTTGTGCCCATCAAGATTGGGAAATATGAAGATGAAGTGTTGTGTGACATCGTGAAGATGCAAGCCACCCACATTCTCCTAGGCCGCCCATGGCAGTATGATAAGGAGGCGGTACACTATGGGAGAACCAACAAGTACACCCTCATTCACCAAACTCGACCCTACACTCTACTCCCTTTAACTCCAGCACAGGCCCTGCAAGACCAAATCCATTTGGCTACCTAGGACGGAAAACACAAAGGAAAAGAGGGAAGTGAGAAGAGAGGATCAAGTGAAAGGGTCCAAGAGGCCTTGAGTGAAAAGAATGAGAGTGCATCAAAGGGAAACACTAGGAGAGAACATGAGAGAAAACAAGAAAGGATACCTTCCATCGCCAAAGAGAGAGACATCAAAAAGGCTTTACTCGGAAATAAAATGTGTTTTCTCATGGTTCCCTTCAATTGCATGCTAACACTTGACAATAAGTCTTCTCTCCCTTCGCATGTGCAATAGGTGCTTCGAGAGTACGACGATGTGTTCAAAGAACCGCAAGGGCTCCCACCCTATCGCGGTATTGAACACCAGATAGACTTGGTACCGGGCGCCATTTTGCCAAATAGGGTCACCTATAGAACCAATCCTGAAGAATCCAAAGAAATCCAAGCACAAGTGCAAGAATTGATATCCAAAGGATACATCAAGGAGAGCCTCTCCCCATGTGCGGTGCCGGTTTTGTTGGTGCCCAAAAGCGATGGGACATGGCGGATGTGCATGGATTGCCGCCCAATCAACAAAATCACTGTAAAGTATCGACATCCCATTCCTAGACTGGATGATCTGCTTGATGAATTATGTGGTGCATGTGTGTTCTCCAAAATTGATTTGAAAAGTGGGTACCATCAGATTAGGATGAAGGAAGGAGATGAATGGAAAACGGCATTCAAAACTAAAATTGGATTATATGAATGGAATGTCATGCCTTTCTGTTTGTCTAACGCACCTAGCACATTCATGAGGTTGATGAATCATATCTTAAGAAAATTGATTGGAAAGTTTGTTGTCGTATATTTTGATGATATACTTGTCTATTCCAAATCCCATGATGAGCATGTAGATCATTTGAGACAAGTGCTTGACACACTTAGGTTAGAAAAATTATATGCTAAAATGGAAAAATGTGTGTTCGCCACGGATGAAGTGAATTTTCTGGGTTATGTTGTGGGAAAGGATGGGATAAGAGTGGATGAAAGCAAGGTATATGCAATTAAAGAATGGCAAAATCCCAAGACTTTAACTGAAGTGAGATCATTCCTAGGACTAGCCGGGTTCTATAGGAGGTTTGTGAAAGATTTTTCAACAATTGCATCACTTTTGCATGAACTAACTAAAAAGAACACTACCTTTGAGTGGGGCGAAGCCCAAGAGAATGCATTTGTTGAATTAAAGTCTCGATTGATTAGCGCACCCTTGCTATGCTTACCCAACTTCGAAAAGGTGTTTGAAGTTGAATGCGATGCTAGTGGAGTGGCTATTGGTGCGGTGTTGTACCAAGAGGGTCGCCCCATCGCATACTTTAGTGAGAAGTTAAGTGGAGCCACACTTAACTACTCTACCTATGACAAAGAGCTTTACGCTCTTGTAAGATCATTACAAGTGTGGTCTCACTACTTACTCCCCAAAGAATTTGTTATCCATACCGACCATCAATCATTGAAATACTTACAAGGGCAAGGGAATTTGAATAGGAGGCATGCTAAGTGGGTAGAATTCATAGAATCATTTTCTTATGTGATAAAATACAAGAAAGGCAAGGAAAACATTGTTGCTGATGCTTTGTCCAGGAGGTATGCTTTACTTGTAACCCTGAATACTAAAATTGTTGGGTTTGAATGCATTCGCGACATGTATGAAGGAGATGGTGATTTCGGGGATATTTATGTGGACTGTACCAAGGGTAGCCGCGAAGGCTATTATGTATTTGACGGTTTTCTGTTTAAGATGAAAAGGTTGTGTGTGCCAAAGGGGTCCATTCGAGAGGTGATCATCAAGGAAGCACATGGCGGAGGCCTCATGGGACACTTTGGCGTTGCCAAAACTTATGAGAAAGTTAAAGAGAATTTCTTTTGGCCGAATCTCCAAAAAGATGTGGCGAAGGTGTGCGCGATGCGTAACCTGCCACAAAGCCAAGGCGCGCTTGCAACCGAAAGGGAAGTACTCTCCTCTACCAATTCCTTCTCTTCCATGGGTTGATATTAGTATGGATTTTATTACTGGTTTGCCTAGAACTTCTCATGGACATGATGCTATCTTTGTTGTGGTAGATAGGTTCTCGAAAATGGCTCATTTCATCCCATGCCATAAAACTGATGATGCATCCCATGTAGCTGAGTTATTCTTCAGGGAAATTATAAAGTATCATGGCATCCCTAGAACTATAGTGAGTGATAGAGATTCTAGGTTCTTGAGTCACTTTTGGAGAACTCTGTGGTCGCGGTTGGGTACTAGCTTAGTGTTCTCCACTTCTAGTCCCCCCCAAACAGATGGTCAAACTGAGGTGACTAATAGAACACTCATCACTATTCTGAGAACCATACTAAGAAAGAACTTGAAAGAGTGGGAGAAGTGCCTACCTCATGTTGAGTTTGAATACAATCGGTCATATCATTCATCTACATCGTATAGTCCATTTGAGGTTGTGTATGGTTTCAACCCTCTCACCCCATTGGATTTAGTGGCATTAACTCATTCGGACCAACTAGATGTAGAAGGGAAAAAGAAAGCTCAAAGTATGAAGGACTTGCATGAAAAGGTTCAAAAACAATTAACAAAGGCTAGTGAATCTTATGCGAGGAGGGCAAACAAGGGCCAAAATTTTAGGAGCTTTGAAGTAGGAGATTGGGTATGGTTGCATTTGAGAAAGGAAAGATTCCCCCAAGCTAGAAAGGATAAACTTGCACCTAGAGGGGATTGACCTTTCCAAATTGTAAAGAAAATTGGTGATAATGCATACGTACTTGACCTACCTTGTGATGGGTCTTATGGTGTCCATGCCACTTTTAATGTGTGTGATCTGATTCCCTATGCAGGCGAACTGGAAGGCAAGAATCCGAGGACGGATTCTTTTCAAGAGGGGGAGTATGATGAGGACATCGCCACGAATCAACCTAACAGACCAAACAAGGAACAAGAAGATACCCCAGCTCAAGCTCGCAAGTCTCCCAACCCTCTTGAAGGCCTTGGCAGACCTATGACAAGGTCCCGATTGAAACAAGTTCAAGCCAGTCTCAACACTTTCATAAGACTCATGGCGCAGGACGATCACGAGGAAGCTCGAGAACGGACCTTACAACTTCGCCAACTCGGCATCACCATGGAGGAAGATAACGCGAAGGCCTTTGGGTCCTTGAACCTGAGTATACTCGAAGGGGAAGGCAGTGGCGAAGCCCACATGCAAACATTCCACACACGGGCGAAGCCCCAAAGCGAAGTCACCAACGCAAAGTCTCTCGGTGAAGCCCCGAGTGAGATTTCTAGAAACAGGCGAAGCCCCAGGGCGAATCCATCCTTGTAAAGCTGACAAGAACAACCCCCCCAGGGCGAAGCCGTTCCTGCGAAGCCCCCTGCAAAGCCTTCGCATCCTTCAGACGTTTCGGCTACCTAAGCCCTCCCGAGAAGGCTCTTCCCTTTTGAGGAGATACTTGGGAAGACAAATGTCAGCTTTATGTGCTAAGGACATAAGTTTACTTTTAGGGTAACTTTTACCTTTTCTTCTTTTTGGAAGCTTTTGGGCCTGACATGCATGCAAAATTACTTTATACTTTTCGCATGCATGCAAGGAAGGAGGCGCTGTTTTGCCTTCTCACGCCCCCTCCCCATTTAAGCTAGTTTTTTACACATTTCCAAAGGAACTTTTGAATAGAAGAAATTATCTCCCATTGTGAGAGTGTTGGTTCAACTTTGAACTCTTCCTTTTAATCTCCATCATCCCCTTGATTTCCATTGAAGTGGATTCAAGCTTGACATCTAGTGTTGCTCTTCATTTGAGAAGTGAGGTGCTAGATCCCTCACTCCTAGGCGATTAACCTTTCCATTGCTCTCCATTTGAGGATTGAGGTGGTTAGGAGCCGACCCGGTTACGTTCGAATTCTGTCATCTACAACAAGCTAGATCCGCCAAAGGTGAACGATCCATTTCATTGGAGTGGATTCGTATCATAAAGCATTAAGAACTTTTTTTGTTCATATGGTATCGCTAATGGAGCGGTTCATTCACTGCCTTGTCAAGGCTTAAAGCATCCTGTAAAGTGGTTTGGTCGGATAATATCCCTATTTGAACATCAAACAGTAGACAACTCGGCCGACCACCGCCCAAACAAGACTCACCTACATTGGCCAACAAAAGCCTCACCAACGGACGCAAACGGGGTACCCCCAGAAAAAGTGTGGGTCTCCGACTAGCTACCCAATCGATGCGACAACCATGGGAGCCTCACTCGCTCGGAGTCCAGCATAGGCACGAGACCATGATGGATGACTCCGCAGAAAAGAGGTCGAGGGACACCCTAAAGGAAGCCGAGCTCCTGGCCGGCAGGAAGGTCGATCCGGCGGCAATCTGAGGTTAGCAGAGGCGGCGACAAAAAAACCTGACGAGGGAGAGTGACGAGCCGCACACCATTGGCCACCGTTGCGACGAGAAAACCCTGGGACTGTCATCGACGGTGGAACAAGGGAGGAGGAGGCGCATCGATACATCAAGAAAGCGGACGACCAATGGCAGCGACGCACAATCGGAAACCGAATATGTGGAGAGCGTCAGTCGCGAAGCCCATAGAGCCTAACGACCAGAGCGTGTGATGGTAAACCCCAACAGCAGCAACACTGAGCCTAGGGCTTCGCACAAGAGGAGTCGAGAGCATGGGAGAAAAGAGATTCAAATTTGAAAATTTATCCACTTTTTAAAGACAACAATTTTCTTCTAAGAAAAAAGTTCCTAAATAACAAGTCATTTGACTCACTCCCACCCATAAAAAATGTAAACTTTGATTTTAGTAGATTTTCAAAAATTAGTTATTTACATAAATACTTTTCTACTAATAATTTTACTACATTATTCTCTCATCCTAAAGTTGAACTCACCAATTTTTTTTTAAAATTTCCACTCATCTTAAATTACACATTTATTAAATTTTTTAAAGAGGTTAAATCAATATTTTCTACTCATATTTTTATATCACAAATTTTATATCAATTTATAAAAATTTCTATTTTTTTCAATTTCTATTAAAAGAGCACACATTGGCTCAGTTCAGTGGATAATTTCGGGAAATATTTTTCCGGACTTCATGATTACCGAGGCACCAACAACTTTTGCAGAGTATGCAATTTATAATTTTATTCTATGTTCTTAACTTGTTAATTTTTGTCCTATTTATTGATGAAATGTACAAAAATTTAAAATCAATATAATATTATTTCACTATTCATTCAAATTTTGAAATATTTCTGGGAAAAAAATTCCACCTAATTCTTCTAAACACAGCCCTTATGATAAACCTCAAATTTCTGTATATTTCCCCAATGTAGCAGACAAGTTCGCCTAGGCCCGTGAGAAAATAAATAAATGGACATAGATCAAATCAATCACTACTTCTGAATGATCTTCCAAGTTCTGATTACTTAAGATTTTATTTTGAACAAAATGTTTCCAGGCTATCTCTGATTCTGTATGATTAGTCCATTGAATTAAATCTAAATGAGATAAAATCAGCCTAAAACAATCAATCACACATCATTGAATTTTGAACAGGTAAACATTTCACTTTGAACAGCTGACATAGCCCTAACTAGAACTGATCAACTTTTGTACTGTTTTGTACAGTGTCAACTTAAATAGGTGCCTTTTTGGCTTGTGGGTCTAAGATTGAGGACTTGGCAGGTATGGGGACAACCCATTACAAAGAAGAAAAAAGGAAGTCCAACCCTGCAAGGTAAAGCCCATTTTGAGTTTTTCATCAATTAATCCATGCCTAAAAACCAAATAGGGATACATCCAAAAGTTGTCAAGGGAAGAAAGTCCATGACATTTCACAATTCACTTTCCAATGAAAGCCACAAATCCACATGATCTTGCTGCTTGGGGATATTGAAAAATCACAGCCCCTTTCAATGAGGATTTCACTTTCCTACTACACTCCCAATTCCCCATCACTTTCACACCCACATTACCCACCAAACACAAACTTTCAATAACATTATCTAGTTCAATGAATGTAATTATTTGACAAGTTCATTTCTCATTCATAAAACTAGTAAAGCATTTCTCAAGTAAATCATCAACTATTTAATATATATATATATATATATATATATATATATACAAGAGACATATATAATTAAAAATCCTAAATCTAAATTCTGTCTTTTCCCACTTGTTGCTCTTTTATCCTCTAGTATAATTTTTTTAAAAAAAAAAATAGAGGAGCATCCGGGTGGGGTTTTTCATTGGGAGCCACTTTCTTCATAAAAAAAACAAAAAAAAAAACAAAAAAAAAACAAAACTAAACAAAACAGCTACTGTTAATTGATTTGTGATTCATTGTATTAGTTTAACAGAACAAGTAACAATATTTAAATATTACATTACCCCATTATATCTTTTTAATTATTATGTTTCTTTTTTAAATATTTATGAGTATTGTTTCTTCAATATTTTAATATACAATGTGCAAATAATTATACACATTGGATAAATCAATATTTCTCATTTATAAAAATATTATTTAAAAATTCAAAGTATTTTTTTCCTTGCACGATTTGAACCAAAAATGAAATAATAAATTAAAACATACTCCATCCGTCCCAAAAGTAATGCAACACTGTTTTTTCAGCATTTAATTTATGATTTTATTTCTCTATCAGTTCAAATTAGAAATTTGAAACTTTTATACAACTAAAAATTTGATGTCTTAACTTTATAAATGTATTTTTTTGATATTTTTTTCATTAATAAATAATATAGATAAATTAAAGTCAAATTGACATAAAAAATCAACTGTTGCGTTACTTTTGGGAAGGTGGGAGTAAAACTTTTCTACTTGGTATATGCTCTTCGAATGCAAGTGTTTTTCTTGTTCCCCAGATTAGCGCGCCGTCATGATATGCCAACACCATTTTGCTCTTGTAAAGCATATCAGGGGTGTTGGGTACTTGTATCACCAATTTGTTAATTTATCATGGCATTAATGGTGCTCTTAACCCTTTTTATGCAATATCGAGACAACTCGAGATTACTCATTTATTCTGTTTTATCATATATTTAGTTAGCAGCTTAAACTTTCAGTTCAGGTACTCTTGCACCTTTGTTTTGTGCTATTTACGTTCCTGGTCGGCTTGTTTTATTTGGGTGATTTCGTAATAAAATTAGCAGAAGAAGAAGATCATCATCATCAATGTGCTTTTCTAGATGTGAGCTTATAGGGCTTTATGACTTTGATTTAGGGATATTCTTTATTGTATGAGAGTTTGTCCAAAATTATTTTTTGGATGTATTTTTCTGAATCTTTTAATAATAAAAAAATTAAGTTGCCTTTCAAAAGAAAAGTTTGGAAAGTTGAATAAATTGAATATTTGAGAAGATTTTCGATACATGAAGATCACACGTGTCAAAAGCTGATTGAGTCCAAGTCAGCTAGAGCCAATTGGTGGCTGGTAGTGATTTGTGTGACGACCCATATGACCCGTTTCACAACCTTGCAAACAACCGAACCCCAGAAAGAATTATTGAACTTAGCATAGGGGAGGAGGAGGATGGGTGAGGTGAGTGAGGGGCCCTATTGATGGATCCAAAAGGCTTAGTACATAGGCTGGTGCAATTATTCATGCCATAGATTTCATACCTAAGCAAAGCCAAGTGTGTGAGAGAAACCAATCAATTGAAATTAAATACAATAATAACCCCCATAAGGTAAAAGAACCAAAAAAGAAAAAAGGCCCATACAATATCATTTATAGTAAAAAAAATGTTTCTTAAGGTTGCCTTAATTGAGTGTAAAGATGTACTTGCTCTAAATTACAGTTTGGGGTTCAAATCCTTGAAATAATCTTTGAAACATTCATTAATCCCATCAATTATGTTTCTTAAGGTTACCTATTACTATAGTTTTTATTGTTATTAGAGGCCATCAATTATTGCTTCTATTCTTTTCCTATCAAGTTTTAAACATTCATTAATCTTTGAAACATATATGCATGTGAGGAAGAAGGGAGTAATGAAATGGATGGGGAACCAAATCCTCCATCCCATTTTGCATCTCCTTTTTGTCCCCTAATATACTTCCTACATCTCATAAAAATTACTGTGTTTGACTTTAATATTTGACTGAAAATTTTATTAAGATAAATAGTTATAAAAAATAAAAAATATTATTATTATATTTTAAAATTTAAATTTATGATAAATATGTGATTTATTTAATTTTATATGCCTAAACAAACATCAAAATAAATTATAAATTAAATATTATGAAACAGTAAAAATAAAAAATATAATTATTATGGGTGGGATGGAGTATTTAATAACACAGTTAACTAGGCCGTTATAATTAATGCAATGAATCTAACGGTACAGTTTTATTAAATACTATGTGACATGACAAGTAAGAATGAGACATATGATTCTGATTCATATGGATGAGTTTGGAATAATAAAAAAGCTATGGGTACACTTGTCACAAAAGTTAAAGGTTAGACCACCAATACAATTACCAAAACTTTATGCTAAGTGTCCCATTTCTATATGCCATGACTAATTAAGAACCAAAGGGTTCTCTTTTTTTTTTTTTTTATTCAGCCACTTATTCAGTTATTCCCTCTCTCTCCCTCTCTCCCAAAAGAGAAAAAAGGAGAAAAACTCTTTTCTTTTCTTTTTTCCATCATCATCATCATCATCATCATCATCTATCTCCCTTATAATTCTTCTCTTTCCATAACATTTTCCTCTTCTTGTTCTTTTTCATGTCAAATTTACAGAGAAATAAAAGCTCTCTACTTTAGAGATCAGCATGAAGAACAGCATCAGATGTTGCATCTCTTGCATTCTACCCTGCGGTGCTCTGGACGTGATCCGCATAGTGCACGCCAACGGCCGCGTCGAGGAAATCTCCGGCACCGTCACTGCCAACCAGATCATGACGGCCTACCCCAAGCACGTCCTTAAGAAGCCGTCTTCCTCCGCCGCGGACGACGGAATGGTACCCAGGATCGTCGTCGTACCTCCCGACGCCGAGCTCCAGCGCGGGAAGATATATTTTCTCATCCCCGTCCCCTCCGCCGCCGCCGCTTCTGCCAAGGCCAAGTCGAAGTCCAAGAAACAGAGTCGCCGAGAAACAGACACGAGGAATAATGGTTGTAAAGAGGGTCACGATGATCAGAGCAGGAGTCGGAGCTCGAGCTGTGCCCGGAAAGGCGACGCGGCGGCGGCGGCGGCGAGTGTAGTTGTGTCGGATCAGTACTTGAGTGAGATCATGTCGGAGACGGTGTCGATGCAGAGGGAGCGGAGGAGAGGGCGAGTGGCTGTGTGGCGGCCGCACTTGGAGAGCATTACGGAGGCGCCAAACGATGCGTATAACGGCTTAATTAATAATGATTAATTGGATTTTTTCTGGAATATTTTTATTGAGCAATATGGATTTTCCAATTCCTCATAAGGGTAATTAATTTGAAAGAAAAAAAAAGGTGATTTATATTTACTTTAATTATGGTATCGTCCTTGGTAGTAACTTTTCTCTTCATAAATCTTTTTTTTTTGCTCGTTTTTGTACATATGAGCTAGCCATCAAGAAAATAAAGAAGCAATATTGATGCAAATATAATTGTTGTGATTTATTATTCTTCTTGTATACTCCCATATGAGAAATAGTAAAAGAGTAAATGATTGATTTTTTAGTTGTAAAATTTGGCAGACACTTTTCCCCCCTAAACAAACCCATTTATGTGTGTGTATATATAATATTTGTTTTTGAAAATTGATGGTGATAATTGAATTTTATTGCTCCTATAAACTTTTTATTGGGATCTAAGCCTTGATGATAGCACTTTTCTGAATTTTAATTTTAAAGTGCCAAAATCTCTGGGAAGTTCCAATATTCTCGAAAGGATTAAAAGGTTGTTTCTTCCTTTTAGTGCATTTTTTTCCTTCTTTTCCTTTCCCTTTCTAATTTATCCTTACACTTTCAAGGTCACTATCTTATTTGTAAATATATGATGTCAATGAAGTATGATTAGCACAATACGAAATTAAAATACTCCAGTTAAATATTTTTGAGAAAATTTTTGTGCTTTTTATTCATGATGCATGAGATATATGTAAATAAGTAAATTTAAGAAAAATGTGATACATATTTGATGAAAAACTGATAAGAATTGATAGATTTAAAGATATATACTTATAAATTTGGAAAAGTTGGAAAACAAAAATACAAAATTGAGTGAACACATCTAAGTATTTTCCCAAATCGACATCATTAGCAACAAGGAGTGTTAAATAAATACTGCTTTTCACTTTTTTTTCCTTTGAAGTTCTGACTAATTACCTATTATTTAACTTATTAACTAAAAAAATCGTATATTTATCTTTTTCTAATAATTTTCCAGCAATCAATTTCAATTATAAACATATACTATATATATATATATAATTGTTTGAGAATATATATATATATATATATATATATATATATATATATTAAGTTTTGTATTTTAATCAACTTTTATGATCAAGAATGTACCTGAATATAAATTCAGTAAAATATTACTTCTTCCATCCGAATTTTAAATATTATATCTAATAATTTATTTTGTGCATGACTTAAAGTTTACAAGTTCTAAAATACTAATATTAGGGTTCTCTGTCTTCGAGTCGCCGTCATGGAGAAATCCGATGGTTTTTACCGCCGTCGTATCCAGCATGAATGTCGGTGTCAACGGGTGGATTTTCTGGTGCTCTGTCATCTTTTTGTTCCCTGCGATGCGATTTTGTTTGCCGCTTGGGTTCGCTGCTAGTTCGAATCGCAAGCCATTGTCGGCGCCGTTCTCGAATTTCTTGGGTCTCTGCCATGTCTGGCTTCTTTTTGATCTCGTTGTTCGATTTTCAGGTGGTATCGCCCACCCTTCTTCGGTTGGTGATTATGACACTACGTGGGGAAGACAATTCTTACTGCGGTTTGGGCCACAATAAGCCCAAAGGCGCAGTAAATGGTACAGTAGGTTTTACTGCGACCAGGGTCGCAGTAAACAAGGCCGCGGTAAACCATTTTTAGGGTTTCTTCACCCGCCGTATCCTTCATTTTTTCCATCATCTTCATCTTCTACTTCATTTCTCTTCATCTTCATCTTCTCGATTTCTCTTCATCTTCATCTTCATCTTCATCTTCATCTTCTCCATATTCTTTCTCTCTACCTTCTTCTTCTTCTTATTTATTTCTTTCTGCATCTTCTTCCGTTTTCTTCTTCTTCTTCGTTTCTTTCTTTCTTTCATTTTCTTCTTCTCTCTCTCTTTTCCTTCTCTCTTCTTCTTTCTGTTATTTCCCTTCTTCTTCTTCGCTGCTCCACTGACTCCATTGCCACAACCACTTGCTCCTCCTTGGCCGCCGATTTCTGGGCATTTCTGAGAAAAGGTGGATGAATCCGGATGAATTTTATCCGGATTCATCCACTTTTTTTAATTATTGAAAATGGTTACTGCAGCCTCTTAAGTGGTGAGGCCGCAGTACGCACCACGGCCTCAGCTGCAGTGCTCGAGAAACTGCAGTCGTTTTTACCACGGTATTCACTGCAGCCCTCGCCGCAGTAGCTACCACGGCCCAACTGCGTTGAGGGCCGCAGTAATCGCCCTCCTCTCCACGTAGTGTGATTCCGATTTCAATGTCAATCGTCCGATTTTTTTCAACGCCAACTACTCTTCCTGATCCCGTTGGTGGCTCGTGGATAGATGCACGCCTATCCTGTGTGCGTTTGGTGGGACTTGACCCAGCCATGTCCATGCGTTGGCTTGGTTTGTTTGTGCTCACCTATTTGCCGCGGTGTTGTCCCGATCGATTGTCCCGGTGGTCCTTTACGCTGGGGTTGGCTCTAAGTTTTCATGCTCTTTGTTTTTAGCTCTCTTGCTTTGTCCCTTGTTGTTGAAGGAGACTTCTCTAGCTTGTGCTTGTCGGGACAGTCGTATGTTAGGTGACGGACTCATTGGGTTGTCGCCATGGGTAGGTGGTATGGTGAAGGACGGTGATGTGTTGGTGGTGGTGGTGGTTTTTCGAGTAATGGCAGGATTGAGCGGGGCCTCATCCTGCCTGGCGCCATGATCTTTCATTTTGGAAACTGTTCGGGTGGTGGGTTTCCCTGGACAGTTCTGGCACTGCTGTAATTGACCCCTTGGTGTTGTCAAGGATCTGGACATTCCAAGACAACTCGAGCTCATTCGACGGGACATGAATTGGTCTCAGTTTTCGTTGTTCTTGTTTGGTGTAGGTGTTTGCTTTGTACCAGCCTAGCAGTTGTTCTTAGGTGTGGAGACCTCATGCTAATCGTCAGATTGACGCGAAGCTGTTGGAGCTTGCATTCCTTAGGCTGCTCTCTCATACCTACTTTAACATCTCAGGCATCTCGATTAAGTCGTATAGATGTTCGTTTTATGCTTTAGTATTTTGTTTGCTTTTGTTTGTTGGTTTCTTTGTAAGACGATGTCTTTATGATACCGTCAATTCTATTGTTGACTATGGTTTAGAGTACGTAAATAGTTTGCTGGAGACTTGTTTCCCCTCCCTGTTATTTTTGTCGGCTTTAGCCGAGTGATTTTGAATGAATGTCATTCCCTTAAAAAAAATTACAAGTTCTATGTAAATTTTGTTAAACATCTGTATAAAAGTAAATGGAAAATATAAATACTTTATTTAAGTTTTGGGGTAAACTTCACAATAGTGTCCTTATTTCCATTAGCTTCACAATTTATATTTTAGGGAAAATGAGAGAATTTGCCACTAATATTTAGCCAAAAGGGAAATTTTGCCACAAAATTATTTTTGTGGGAGGTTTTGTCATCAATGTTATATTTGATGGCTAATTTTGTCACGATCATGAAGTTCTAACAGAAAACATTATAAAATGTCAATTTTAGTGCACAACTTTTTATTTTCGAAAAAACTTTCCTATCATTTTAAATTAGCAGTCTTGGTCTACGGATTAAATTTTTTATTTCAGAAAAAATATTTACTTTAAAAAGTACGTGGTCTGCTGATTAACGTTAAACTATAATAATCAATTCATGACATAGAACAAAGAAAACAATAACATAAATAAGAAAAAAAGAGTGATTAAATGACTTCCACTTACCAATACTCTTCTCCCATTACATACACTTGAAAATTTTATAATTCACATGTAAGAGATTCAAAATTACCATATTCTAATCCTTTAAGGAACGTACAACAAATTTTATGACATTAAAAATAACCAGATCTTCCAAATTTTGGGATATCGAGGAATAGAATATGAATTCAAGCATAGTATCTCAAGAAGAAAAAAAAAGTAAAACCTCCAGCTTCAGTCTTTCTTCCCCATTTTCTCTCCATCTTCAGCTTTCTCCTTCTCCTTGTTGCAGCCGTCGCACCGGAGCAAGACCACCATCACTGGCATGCCGGTTCCACTCTTTTTTCCATGGACATTCTTCATTTTATTAAGGTAACCTCAAATCATTTTTTTCCATTTTCGTCAGTTAAAAATTGATTGTTTCAACCATTTTCGTTTCTTGGTTGAAGCTCTCTGGCCACCTCCGATTTTTGTTCCCGACATTCTCCAAACCACCATCACAGGTATGTTTTACAAATTAATGCAAGTAATTTATGTTTTTTTTCGTATTTTTTGTATAATTTAGTATAAATGGTAGGTATAATTGTGGTATTTTACGAAAATTAAAAATTTCTATTTTTGTGATATTTTAGTATATTTGTTAGGTATTTTATGAATAGTTAATAAAAAATTATGAATTTTGTGGTATTTTAGTTATTTTTGTGATATTTTAGGTATTTTAGTTATTTTTGGTATTTTAGTGATATTTCAGTACTTTGGGAGAATTTGTAATATTTCTTAAAGTTTTGGGTTAGATTGAATATTTTAAAAAATGTTGTGGTATTTTAGTATTTTTGGTGAATTTGTAATATTTCTTAAAGTTTTGGGTTCAATTGAACATTTTAAGAATTTTTGTGGTATTTTAGCACTTTTGGTGAATTTGTAATATTTCTTAAAGTTTCGGGTTAGATTGAAAATTATATAAATGTTATAGACTTGATTAAATTTTCATTAACTACAATGTTCTTATAAGGATATGACGTCTCCTCCGGGAGATAGCGCCCATGAATCAGGACGTGATTCCACGAGCGTGGGGCGTTCTGGGGGTCACACCGGTTTCGGTCATATAGGAGGATGCACCCATACCAGTGGTCCTCCTGGCGCACTCGAGACGCTCAACATCCGCGGTGCTGTATACTATAGCCTGGTGATGTCGATGTCGCAGCAGCAGCCCCTGCCCAACTTCGTGTTCGACTCGAAGTCGTTTAGGCGGAGTAATGAGACGTTTGAGCCATTCTCTTTTAGGTTAAACAAACAGCCAATGAGCGGTTCGGATCTATAACTAGTTATTTAGGCAGAGTCAGGATGTTTGAGCCAGTGGTCCATTTAGTTGAGGAAATTTTTCATTTCAAGTTTTCTCTGTTATTTAGTGATGGAAAACCTTATTTTCCAAATTTTAGAGAACCCTAGTATTAAAATGGAGAATTTCTAAAAAACTTTTTGGAAAACAAAGTTTTCCCTTCTAAATAATTAATCATACATCCAAATATTTACAAAGATGATTGAAATGAAGAATTTTCTTAATTAAATAGACCATTATGTACTCTTTTTTAGGAATGGAATTAAAGTTTTGAGAAAAGATCCCTTTTCACCATCAACGTTTGACCAAAAAGTCTTTTTTACCATTATTTTAAAAAATGGTCTTTTTTGCCATCAACATTTTGTCTTTGGACCATTTTTGTCATCCATGTTTACCTTTTGGACCTCATTTACCAATAGGCCGTTAATGGAGGGAATGTTTTTTGAAATATTCCGTATCGGACTAAATTTTTATAATCAATTTGATCTCAAACGTTCAAAATTGAAAACAATTAACACTGATTTGTAAAAGTTACAATCCTACCCCCTCTTCTGCCAACACCCTTCTCTCCTCCACCTTCCTCCTGCCTTCTCCACCTTGTTCCACATCTTCTCCACCACCTGAGCTCTCTTCTCCTCTAGCTTCCTCTGCATCCATGTTGTACATTTTAATCTACAATTCTGTCTAATTGATTCCACCAGTTACTCTAATTTTGCCATCATTTCACCTAATTGAGGAGCCAATAGACTATCTGGAGGAACACGAACTAGAACCTCTGAAATTTGGTATGAACCTCCACCGGCGGGCTTTTCCTAAATCAGAGGCGGCGGAGCAACATTAGCGGTAGAGGCTCCTCCTACTGCTCCTATTCCTATAGAATGAAAAATTCTCACCATATCTCTTTCTTTGTTCCGGTGCTTCTTCTCATCAGCAACATTTGTTGATTTCTTTGAGCGAATTTTTATCAAGCATCTGGGCTCTTCGGTCCTCTAGGTGTAGGCTCCTCCTTCGATGTTGCAAAACCATACCCATCGTCCGACATGCATACTTTAAGGCTGAGATGGATGAAAATGAAAAGTGGTTTAGAATGTGGGTGAATTTGTTAATTTTTAGAAATTTTAGGGTCTGGTGTGGAGTTATTTTAACCGAGAGTTGTAAACGGGGACTATAAACAATAGCATTGATGGTAAAAAATACCATTTTTAAAAATAATAGTAAAAATGAATTTTTTACCAAACTTTGGAGACAAAAGGAACATTTTTCCCTAAAGTTTTTGGTGCAACACGTGTACACTGAGACAAACTCATGACCTACCCAGCATAGCGAGTAATTTGCCCATTCTTATTTTTCTTTTGCCACTCAAATAAAACAAAGTGTGCTTAAAAATATCAGTGGGCTCTTTTTTCATTGAGCCGCCAAGAAATTGTAATTTATGTGGCTAGAGGACACTAAAGAAAAATTGGGGAACATTTCCAGCTAGCACGTACCATCACATCTACTAGCAAAAGCGATAAAGATAAATAAATAAAGAGAAATATTTTCTTTGTTAAAATGTAAGATAATTTTTTTGAAAGGAAATGTAAGATAATTTGGTTTGAAGAAGTGGGCTAAAAAAAAGGTTTGATTTTTCATTTTTAGTGTATTAAAAACCCTTGTTAAAAGTAGAATTTCATTGTACTAGTAAAATTTAACGGGTAGATGAAACTGTGTGTTTTTCTGTTTTTAACTTTACCCACTTGAAAAGTAAGAAAGATGTCTTAATTCTAAAATGGCTGGGTTTTTTTTTGTAGTGGATAAGATGATAAATTGGTAAAATAGATGATAAAAAGTTCTTTTATAAGAAAATGAGCAGTTAATTTGAGATAATCATTTTTTTTTCTTTTTGCTTTACTTATGACTTTGCATCTATAATATCCAAAGAGGAATCAATACCATCCATATAGAGATTTATTAACAGAAAATGAAAGTAACTTTGGTGAGAATGGCATTTAAGTCCCCACAAAACTTTTTGGTCACATGAGAATAATTAGAAAAGCACTTGGGAGCAATTTGCACTAACCATAGTGGAATTGAGAAGCATAAATTTAAGGTTCTCTCAAATAAATGATTATTTGAGTTGGTGCCCCCCAATTCCAAAAGTATCACCATAGCTAATTCACAGTAGAGTTTGACCTGTACATTAGGGGTTTCAAACATAGAAACCGGGGATGAGTTTTTCACCTAATAACTAAGGGTTTGAGAGGTGGGTGAGAAAAGTGAGTAATGATGACCCAAATTTGAGGAGTCCGTGAAATTGAAGGTGGTTGGGGTGTGAATTCGGCGCATGACTAGATATGTTACACCCCACCTTTTCCGGCAACAATCTCCGGTGATTAGAGTTCTGAAGGTATGTTTAAATCTGTAAATTGTGGAGTTTGATATTTGTTGTTTTGTTGTTGTTGTTGTTGTGATGGGAGTGGAATGGTTTTAGTATAGTTTTGGTTAAGTTCATGTTAAGGTTGAATTTTGTGAGTTCTGGGTCCGGGCGATCGCCCGAACGAGGAATTGGTTCGCCTGCGCCTCGCCTGGACACCAGCTGAGTTTGTGTTCTCCTGGAACCAGGTGATCGCCTGAGCTGGCGAGAGGCTCGCCTGGCTCTCGCTGGATGCTGCTGAGGTTGGAGTCTGCTGGACCAGCGATCGCCCGCTGAGGAACCGGGTCGCTGGTCTTCGCCTCGGACACTGCCTCGGTGTTCTTCGGTCGGCGATCGCTGATCGAAGGATCGGGTCGCTTTGACCGTCGCTGGCTCGGCTATTTAAGCCGAGCAACTCGTTTCAGCCTCATTTTCGCGTTTTCACTCCGAAAACTCTCCCAACTCTCTCCCAATTCGGTTTTGCTCTAATCTAAGTGATTTTGGACTCTTTGGTGCGTGGAAACGGTGGATTCGTGCGGGAATCACTACAAGAACAACGAATCAACAAAGGATTCGCTCCAACAACACTTGGTGGATGAATTTGGGAAATTGCCCAAATTGTGAGGTTCGAATTTTCGTGATTTCTTGATTCAATTGAGTTAGTAGTAGTGTTTCTATGTTGGATTAGAGGTAGAAACACATTTTACAACACGAATTGAGCATGAATTGAAGGAAATTAGAATTAGGGTTCATGAGCTAGGATGAACGAATTTTAGGGGAATGTTAAATTGACCTCAAATTAGTGTTGTTGGGTAGTTTTGGAACAACATTAATACTTGGTAAAAGGTCCAACAATGGTTTAATCTATGAGCTAAGAGAAAACTCATAGGTTTTATGGTGGAGAATTGAAGTGGGTTGTATTGTTGAATTCAATCCAAATTGTTGTTATTGGGTATGTTTAGAGCAATATTGATAATTGGAACATTGTCCAAATACGCTTCGATTATATACCTAAGGCAATGTTCATCCGGGTTTTTGGTGGAATGTGGAAGCATGTGTTTTGTGTGGTTTAAGGTTTCAAGCATGTTTAGACAATGAATTTGAGCAACTTTAAGTCTTGGAGTGAGGTCCAATTGTCAATGGATATTGATGAGTTGAATAAAAGTGTAATGTGGGAAATGTGTGAAATGCTTAGGTGATTTGTGAAGCAAGGTTTGAGGTTGGATAAGGAAGAAGGTTGGTGTGTGGTGCTTGGCTGCTACCCTCTACGGTTGCGTCTGCTTGCGTTTCGAGGTAAGGGTTCGACCTACCTATATTAGTATAATGTAGGATGGTTGAGGCAAGTCTTGGGCCTCGGTCTCTGACTTCGGTCTTAGATCGGGATTGTGGAGCCCAAGGCTAGTCCCATGGTAGGAGTATCGGTGCGCAGGAGTATCGGTGCGCAGTTCGTGTGTGGACGCATGGCGAATGCCGGTTGGACCGGGAAGATCTAGCCATGGTCCGTGATTTATGATGTTTGTTGGATGCATGGCGAATGCCGACGCATGGCGAATGCCGCGCGACCGGGAAGATCTAGCCATGGTCGGGAAGACCTAGCCATGGTCCGTGACATATGGGGTTTCTTTGGGTGCATGGCGAATGCCGACGCATGGCGAATGCCGGTGCGTCGGGAAGATCTAGCCATGGTCGGGAAGATCTAGCCATGACCCGTTACATTCGGATGTTGTGCACACATCACACATCATTTGTTTCTTCATATGTTCGACTGTATATTTGCTATCTCGTATGTATATCTGCTCGATCTGTCTTTGCAGGGTTTGTCGGAAGAACATCGTTACTCGCCTAAGCTCTTACCGGGTTTTTCTTTAAGAAAAACTCACACCCCTTACTTAATATTTTTCAGAGATAAGGATTCGGGCCGCGGAGTAGGATTTCCGCAAGGCTGCTCGGTTAGCTATTTTGAGGGTTTAGCAGCTTTTGGATCTAGACTTGGGTTCCTCGTCGGTTTCTTTATCCGACGCCCGACTTTTGTACGGTTGCATCTTCAGCCTGTAGATAGCTCTGTAGCATGATACTCTGTTGGCACGTAGTATTATGATAGCATGTTATCATTGGATCTGTCTGTTCATCTAAGTTTGATTATGGTTATGTATATATATGCGTTCTGCTCTGAATTGATTGAATGAGTATGCTGATCTGTGCGGAAGCCTCTGTTCGGTAGTGAAAGAACAGACTTCCTTTTTGATAATCTGATTTCGATGTTCTGCTTCTGGTATTCTGTTTATGGGCGGAGCCCATTGTTTATGCTGTCATGATCTGCTTATGTGCATGAGTTGTTGTATTTGATCTGTTGTTTAGAAAGGGACCACCTGGGTTAGTTAAAGGCCCGCGAAATAATCTCATACTAGCTGCGCGATCCGGTCCCACCTTGCTCACCACCGCCCAACCGGCCGGCGATCGCTTCCCGCCGGGTCCGAAAGGTGTCTGACGGGGGGGTGGTGGTGACAATTTGGTATCAGAGCACCGGTTAATTGGTTGGGTCGAGGGTGTGTTAGGATTGACAGCTCGGTCGATCGATCGATTCCAAAGATGGTTGTGTGGTGAGACTGCCACCTCGTCACAAGAACCATGTTGGAATGGTAAGTTGAACAGAGGGCGGTTTGTCTAAGCGCACTTGAGAACAACCAAGAGATGATTTCTTTGGTACTGGTAGTTTGTGACTTGGCACTGCGTGGTTGCTGCGTAGGACACCGAGAATTGACTCTGGGTGCTATAAGAGGTGCCTGGGGGATGAGATGTCGTAAGGTGCATGATGGTAATTTAAATTACCTCTCTCGTTAAAAACAGACGGTGGATGCCGAGTGAGAAGTGTGTTAGTCCTAAGCAGTACCACGGGTTATAAGGGATTGTTTTGTATAAGTAATTTTGAGAATTGATGTGCATCATGCATTGCATTCATGCTACAGAGCTGATAGGATTACCGACATAGGTAATGCTAACCGTTTAGTGAACCCTTTATGTTCTGGAATTTCAGTAAATGGTCAACACTCGACGAACTCGAGCGTTGGATGATGAAGCAGGAGGAGGAAATCCTGCTCAGAATGTGAACAGAGGAAGAGGTGGAGGTCGAGGAGACCTCGGCCAAGAGCGGCACCAGCTTCAGCCGCATTTGATACCCGATCCGGAACAGATGGCCCAAGTGTTGGGGCAAATGACTCATCTCGCTCAATAACATGTGGGCAGGAACAGGAGTTGAAGAGCAAGGAAGTACACATGTTATGAGCTCTCGGCCCTCTGCGGTAGGATCGACCGATCCTAGCTATCGTGCTCATGAGGAGGACGTTGAGGCGGATGATGTGCAATTTGAAGAGCATGTGGATACAGAAGAGGGGAATCTGAATCTAGGCGCAGAAGTCGACCCACAGCCCCGTCGAGGGAGAGTGCGGGCTAGGCCCGATTCCGTTGTTGAGATACCGAGAGCCCAGAGGCTCAAATCTGACAGTGCGACTAGCTCTGATAAGCTTTCTTTGATGGAGCGGTTCGAGCGATTCAAACCACCCCGTTTTTCGGGCAAGGGTGGAATGGATTCGGCGGAGACTTGGTATAAGGACATGGACAGGTTGCTTGGGAGACTGGGTTTTCCGGCAAATGAGATGGTGCCTTTGGCTACCTTTTATTTGCGTGACTGGGCATATGACTGGTGGGAGACCACTATGGCCACTCGGAAGGCCGACTTTGTGCGTAGGAAGTTGAAGGACCCGGGTATGACGTGGGATGAATTTTCTCACTTGTTTCATGAGAAGTGGATTGGTTATGCCGCGGCAGATAGGCGGCAATCGGAGTTTGATACCTTGACTCGGGAAGCAAGACATTGCGGAATATGGGCACGAGTTTGAACGCTTGTGCGTTATGTGCCTCATTACAACACCAGGTGAGGAGGCCAAGGCAAAGAGATTCATGAGAGGGTTGAAGCATGACATCGGAAGTACTTGGCACCGTTGAACATTGATAGGTACCATGAGGCTGTGCGAAAGCACGAAGATTGAGAATGAGGACTTGGATACAGCTTCGGTGACACACCACCGAGATCGACGGGGATTGTCATTGGTGGAGTTAGAGGATCCGGACGTGGTGGACCTGCACAACACCGCTGACCCGGCGGTTTCTCTGGTGGGCTTGTATAGAAGGATAAAGGCAAGGGGAAGGCAAAGGTAGCAGAGCCTTGGTACTGTCAGACTTGTGACCGTAGCCACACCGGCCCGGTTTGTTATAGGGAGAAGGGTATGTGTTACCGATGTGGGTCTACTGACCACATGATCAGAGATTGTCCTCAGATGGCAACCCAGGGAGTTGCAAGGCCACAAGGATTTCAGAGTTATGCTCCTCGTGGGCGTGGTGTTCCTCAGTTTGGACCACGACCCCGACCACCGCAGATGCGGCCACCACTACAAGAGCCCGCCGCCGCCGCACCAGAGCAAGGCAGGACGAGTGTTCCAGATTGAGCGTGGTGACGCGGCTCAGAAAGGAGCACTGGCAGGTATGGTGTTTCTGAACGGTATTTCTGTTCGTGCTCTTTTTGACACAGGTGCTTCGATTTCTATAGTGTCACAGAAGTGTGCAAAGTCTTTGCAACTTCCTGTTACTCATCTGTCTCAAGTATTCTGCACGAACCGGGAGTCGATTCTGCTCAGCAATGAGCTTATCAAGGGTTGCGTGTTAACTGTTGGTGAGCGGCAGATTTCTTCCGATTTGTTGGTGTTGGATACATCACATTATGATGTGATTCTGGTATGGATTGGCTCTCGAGCATTCCATACGGATAGATTACGCGCAGACGGCGGTTGGTGGTGTCGGATCAAGTATTACCACTTGTTCCCCCCTCAGATGTAGAGATTGTTCAGAATAGCATGGAGCTTCAGGTAATGGAGAAATTACCTGTGACGGATGAAGGCGAGTACTTTGGACTCAACGATGCAGGTACGCGGATGGAACTTGATAAAATTCCGATTGTTAGATACTTTCCGCAGGTGTTTCCTGAAGAGTTGCCAGGTATGCCACCCGAGCGGGAGGTGGGTTTTGAGATAGTGTTGCAGACCGGAGCTACACCTATCTCCATTCCTCCGTATCGCATGCCGATAGTGGAGATGAAGGAATTGAAGAAGCAGTTGGATGAGTTGTTGGACAAGGGGTTTATCCGACCGAGCAGATCACCGTGGGGAGCCGCGGTGTTATTTGTTTAGAAGAAGGATGGAACGCTTAGACTCGTATTGATTACGTAAGGTTGAATGCGGTGACAATAAGAACAAATATCCGTTACCACGGATTGACGATCTGTTCGACCAGCTCCGAGGAGCTAAAGTGTTCTCAAAGATTGATCTCGATCGGGGTATTTCCAAATGCGTGTGAAAGAAGAAGACATTCCGAAATCGCTCGCACGCGGTATGGTCACAATGAGTACACTGTCATGCCTTTTGGGCTGACAAATGCCCCGGCAGCTTTCATGAATTTGATGAATGAGGTTTTCCGTCCCTACTTGGACAATTTTATTGTTGTCTTCATTGATGATATACTCATCTATTCTCTGGATGAGGATGCACATCAAGAGCACTTGAGAATTGCCTTGGAAACTTTGTCTAACAACTAGCAGTATGCAAAGTTTTCGAAGTGTGATTTCTGGTTACGCGAGGTAGCATTTCTCGGGCATATCATCAATGAGAACGGAATTTCTGTCGACCCGGAGAAGGTTAAGTCTGTACAAGAGTGGAGGCAACCTCGATCAGTAAAGGATATCCGTAGTTTTCTCGGGTTAGCTGGTTACTATCGTAAGTTCGTACCAGCCTTCTCGGTTCTTGCCTCTCCACTCACACAACTGACAAAGAAGGGTAAGGCGTTTGTATGGTCGGATGAATGTGAGAAGAGCTTTCAAGAGCTCAAGTGTAGATCGACACAGCACCGATTCTGGTTCTACGACCCATCTCAGCCTTATGTCATTTATACCGATGCCTCACGAACAGTGTCAGGGTGTGTGCTTATGCAAAACCAGCAGGTAATTGCTTATGGGTCGCGATAGTTGCGACCACATGAGGGAAACTATCCCACTCATGATTTGGAGCTTGCTGCGGTTATGTATGCACTCAAGCAATGGCGGCATTATTTGTTAGGAAACAAATTTCAAATCTTCACTGATCATAAGAGCTTAAGGTACTTGTTCACGCAGAAAGATCTGAATATGCGCCAAAGAAGGTGGCTCGAGTACATGAAAGATTACGACTGTAGTATCGAGTACACCGCAGGCAAAGGGAATACGGTGGCAGAGACCTTGAGCAGGGCATACACCGGGATAGTGAGAGGTGGAGAACCTGGAAACCGAACAGAGCTTACGGACCTGACTGCCTTGTGGCACCGTTGGCAGTTACAGGAGCAGGAGCAGATATTTGTGTTGAGAGTTCAGTCTTCTTGGATCGACAGGATCCGAGAATTTCAGATGAGAGATCAGAGTTTGAAACAGGTTTCTGGAGAAGCTAAAGGAGCATTGCGTCCATTCTTTGAGTATAGGCAAGGATTGCTATACTTCAAAGGACGTTTGTACGTGCCGAATGATGTGGCTCTTAGAGATGAGATTTTGGATCAAGCTCATAATAACAGTTTAAGTTTTCATCCGGGCGGTGAAAAGATGTATCACGATTTGAGGTCACACTTCTGGTGACCAGGTATGAGGAGGCATATTGCTGAGCGTGTGGCAAGGTGTACCACTTGCCAACAGGTAAAGGTTGAACATCAGAAACCTGCGGGCACACTTCAGACGTTACCCATCCCAGTTCGTAAGTGGGGAAACGTGACTATGGATTTTCTTACCGGATTACCCACTACGAGAGCACGTCATGATGCCATTTGGGTAATTGTGGACCGTTTGACTAAGTGTGCGCATTTCTTGCCCATTAAAGTCACCGACCCGTTGGACAAGTTAGCACGACTCTACATCAAAGAGATCGTACGGTTGCACGGTGTACCGGATTCTATAGTTTCAGATCGGGATCCAAGGTTTACAGCCCATTTCTGGAATGCTTTCCATCGAGCTTTCGGTACCCGGTTGCACCTTAGTACCGCGTATCACCCGCAAACTGATGGGCAATCCGAGAGGGTGATACAGGTACTTGAGGACATGCTGAGGAGCTGTGCGATTGATTTTGGAGGTGATTGGGATCAACATCTACCGCTCATAGAGTTCTCGTATAACAATAGTTACCAGAGTACAATCAAGATGACACCTTACGAGGCTCTTTATGGACGGAGGTGTATGACACCTCACTATTGGTCTGAACCGTCAGATAAGGTTGAACTTGGTCCGGAATTGATTGAAGAGACCACAAAAAAGATCAAAACAATTCAGGCAAGATTGAAAGCGGCAAATGATAGAACCACGGCTTATGTGAATGAAGGCGTCGCGACTTGGAGTTTGAAGTCGGCGACAAAGTATGGTTGAAGGTGGCACCAATGAAGGGAATAATGAGATTTGGTCGGAAAGGGAAGTTAGCTCCGAGGTATATTGGCCCATTCGATGTTCTAGAAAGAATTGGAAAGGTAGCTTATCGTTTGGCGCTACCGGAGAGCTTATCAGCTGTGCATAATGTGTTTCATGTAAGCATGCTCAAAAAGTGTATCATGGATCCGACGCAAACGATTCCAATTGAGGAAGTGCAATTGGAACCTGACTTGTCTTATAAAGAAGTGCCAATTGCTTTGTTAGCGAGGATACTGCAAATTGAGGAGCAAGCTAATTCCCATGGGAATGAAGGTGCAATGGTCGCACCATTCGACAAAGAGGCAACCTGGGAGACGGAGAAGGATATGATTGAACGCTACCCTCAGGAGTACCAACGTCTTAAGGAACTCTTGGAGGACCAAGAGTCTTAAGGGGGGGAAGATGTTACACCCCACCTTTTCCGGCAACAATCTCCGGTGATTAGAGTTCTGAAGGTATGTTTAAATCTGTAAATTGTGGAGTTTGATATTTGTTGTTTTGTTGTTGTTGTTGTTGTTGTGATGGGAGTGGAATGGTTTTAGTATAGTTTTGGTTAAGTTCATGTTAAGGTTGAATTTTGTGAGTTAGAACCCATAAAGGTCCGGGCGATCGCCCGAACGAGGAATTGGTTCGCTCGCGCCTCGCCCGATTGAGGTGATTCAAAAGCCATTTTTCGGAGCACCAGCCTGAGGAACTTTGTGTTCTCCCCACCTTTTCCGGAACCTCCGGTGCGATCGCAGAAATTGTGGAGTTTGATATTTGGAGAGGCTCGCCGGCTCTCGCCTCGGATGCCTCTCGCCTGAGGTTGGGTCTACGTGGACCAGGCGATCGCCCGCTTGAGGAACTGGGTCGCCTGGTCTTCGCCTGGACACCTGCCTCGGTGTTCTTCAGGGCTCAGGCGATCGCCTGATTGAAGGATCGGGTCGCCTGACCGTCGCCTGGCTCGGCTATTTAAGCCGAGCAACTCGTTTTCAGCCTCATTTTCGCGTTTTTCACTCCGAAAACTCTCCCAACTCTCTCCCAATTCGGTTTTGCTCCTATCTAAGTGATTTTGGACTCTTTGGTGCGTGGAAACGGTGGATTCGTGCGGGAATCACTACAAGAACAACGAATCAACAAAGGATTCGCTCCAACAACACTTGGTGGATGAATTTGGGAAATTGCCCAAATTGTGAGGTTCGAATTTTCGTGATTTCTTGATTCAATTGAGTTAGTAGTAGTGTTTCTATGTTGGATTAGAGGTAGAAACACATTTTACAACACGAATTGAGCATGAATTGAAGGAAATTCGAATTAGGGTTCATGAGCTAGGATGAACGAATTTTGGGGGAATGTTAAATTGACCTCAAATTAGTGTTGTTGGGTAGTTTTGGAACAACATTAATACTTGGTAAAAGGTCCAACAATGGTTTAATCTATGAGCTAAGAGAAAACTCATAGGTTTTATGGTGGAGAATTGAAGTGGGTTGTATTGTTGAATTCAATCCAAATTGTTGTTATTGGGTATGTTTAGAGCAATATTGATAATTGGAACATTGTCCAAATACGCTTCGATTATATACTTAAGGCAATGTTCATCCGGGTTTTTGGTGGAATGTGGAAGCATGTGTTTTGTGTGGTTTAAGGTTTCAAGCATGTTTAGACAATGAATTTGAGCAACTTTAAGTCTTGGAGTGAGGTCCAATTGTCAATGGATATTGATGAGTTGAATAAAAGTGTAATGTGGGAAATGTGTGAAATGCTTAGGTGATTTGTGAAGCAAGGTTTGAGGTTGGATAAGGAAGAAGGTTGGTGTGTGGTGCTTGGCTGCTACCCTCTACGGTTGCGTCTGCTTGCGTTTCGAGGTAAGGGTTCGACCTACCTATATTAGTATAATGTAGGATGGTTGAGGCAAGTCTTGGGCCTCGGTCTCTGACTTCGGTCTTAGATCGGGATTGTGGAGCCCCAAGGCTAGTCCCATGGTAGGAGTATCGGTGCGCAGGTTCTGTTCTGTGTGTGGACGCATGGCGAATGCCGGTTGGACCGGGGAAGATCTAGCCATGGTCCGTGATTTATGATGTTTGTTGGATGCATGGCGAATGCCGACGCATGGCGAATGCCGGCGCGACCGGGGAAGATCTAGCCATGGTCGGGGAAGACCTAGCCATGGTCCGTGACATATGGGGTTTCTTGGGTGCATGGCGAATGCCGACGCATGGCGAATGCCGGTGCGTCCGGGAAGATCTAGCCATGGTCGGGAAGATCTAGTCATGACCCGTTACATTCGGATGTTGTGCACACATCACACATCATTTGTTTCGCATATGTTCGACTGTATATTTGCTATCTGTATGTATATCTGCTCCGATCTGTCTTTGCAGGTTTGTCGGAAGAACATCGTTACTCTTGCTTAAGCTCTTCTTGGGTTTTTCTTTAAGAAAACTCACACCCTTACTTAATATTTTTCAGAGATAAGGATTCGGGCGGCGGAGTAGGATTTCCGCAAGGCTGCTCGGTTAGCTATTTTGAGGTTTAGCAGCTTTTGGATCTAGACTTCGGGTTCCTCGTCGGTTTCTTTATCCGACGCCCGACTTTGTACGGTTGCATCTTCAGCCTGTAGATAGCTCTGTAGCATGATACTCTGTTGGCACGTAGTATTATGATAGCATGTTATCATTGGATCTGTCTGTTCATCTAAGTTTGATTATGGTTATGTATATATATGCGTTCTGCTCTGAATTGATTGAATGAGTATGCTTTGATGCAATGCGGAAGCCTCTGTTCGGTAGTGAAAGAACAGACTTCCTTTTGATAATCTGATTTCAATGTTACGCTTCGGTATTGTTTATGGGCGGAGCCCATTGTTTCTGCTGTCATGATCTGCTTCTGTGCATGAGTTGTTGTATTTGATCTGTTGTTTAGAAAGGGACCACCTGGGTTAGTTAAAGGCCCGCGAAATAATCTCATACTAGCTGCGCGATCCGGTCCCACCTTGCTCACCACCGCCCAACCGGCCGGCGATCGCTTCCCGGCGGGTCCGAAAGGTGTCTGACGGGGGGGTGGTGGTGACAAGATACTTTATTGATTAGCATAAAATGGTGATCAACATGATGAGTTATTTTGTTAGATCGACATCACTACCTTGATTGATCAGCATTTGATGGTGATCAGCATGATGAGTTATTTAGATCGACATCACTACCTAGTTAGATCGACATCACTGCCTTGTTAGATCGACATACATACTTGATTGATTGGCATAAAATGGTGATCAACATGATGAGTTGTTTAGATCGACATCACTATTTTGTTAGATCGACATGACTACCTTGTTAGATCTTCATGACTACTTAGTTAGATCAGCATAAAATGGAAGTGTGTCAATTATATTGTGCACTTATTTGTGCGCACATCTGTGTGTCGTGCACACAACTTTGTGCAAAACTATGTGCGGACTGCCGTGCGCAGCGCACAACTTCAGGTGAATAACGAAGGACTACATATACAAAAAAGCATATACAGTTCAACTGCCCCTGGCGGGACGGTTTATTTTTTTCCCTTAAAAAACACCAATTTTTAGACGAAAGAAAAAGAAACATTTTAAGTGAGAATTAATAAGTACACAATTTGTTCAATTTTGTTTGATACATTTTACTTTTGGATCATTTGATTTAAAATTTTTAAAAATATATATTTGTCAAAATAAAAGAGGAGAAATGTATTTAGAATCTACATGTTTTTAACCATAGTTTGTGTAAAACATTTCTTCTATTTGAATGTAAAATAGAGATAAAAAATCATAAATTGATTGGTGAATAGTGCATGACACAGAACGTAAATTTTATGTGTCACACAACATCCTCAGTTTTTGAAATGAAAGATAAATGAAAATGATAAGAATACAATATTACGCATAAGTGCACCTAGTACGCTTTAGAGAATTTTATAATTATAGGCTTTTAGTCCATTATCTCTGAGTTTAGTCCTATTCAGGTCCTACTTTAAAAATTTGTCCTACTGAAATCTCTTATCTTTCATTTTCGATGCATGGATAGTGGCGGATCCAGCCATGATGAGTGGTGTCAAGTAACACCACTCAGAAAAGGGTAAATTGCACCAGATATACCTGAACTATACATCTCGTTGCAAATCTATACCCGAGCTAAAGTTTGTTGCAAAAATATCTTTAAAGTATGGTCTTGTTGCAAATTTATGCCTCTGTCAAATATTTCGTTAATTCATGACGGAAAATGCTGGGAAAATGCTGAAATTTACCAACCCAGTTTCTAAAATGTGCTAAACAACACCATAAATTTATATCTTACTTGTTTCAACCCCACCCCACTAACGCCAGCGAGCCACCCTACACTCATCATGTGATGTCCGACCAAACCATCGCACCTCATCAATTTGAGGTTTGTTGTAGCCCAATTGTGTCCAATGAGCCATTCGAGCTCCACCATCATCAACATCCTATACTGCTATGGGTTGGGATGTAGGTGGGGGTAGCTAGTCGACAGGTGGGGTGAGTTGGAGAAACTTGAGGTATTTATATTTTCCAAATGTTAGCTAGGGTGATTTTTGCTATTAAAAAAACTAGGGTGATTTTTGTAAATTGTTGACAATAATACATTAATTTAAATAATAAAAAATACAACCACTGTCCCTAAAAAATTAATCTAATATTTTATTTCTTCAATAGATGAAGTCAAATAATTTATATGTAAAGTACAGTTCAATATTTATTGTTTATAAATATATTTTTCTAATTTTTTTAATAAACTATATATAATGAAAATTTGAGTCTCTCACGTTATCGAAAAACAAGCACACCAATTTTTCAGGGACGGAAGTAGTATATAAATTTATATAAATATATCTTGGTAACTATTATTTTTATTCATTTGTATGGTTTTTATATTTTTTATAGTTCTAAACTAAAACGTAAAATTAATAATAAAATTGGTAAAAGTATTGGAAAATATGATATTATTAGTAAGAATAATGACTTAAAAGATTTAATCATAAACTTAGGGGGGTATTAGTCAAGTTTCAGAAATTAGAAATGTCAACTTGAGCATTTTTTCAGCATTTCCGTTAGATTTTAACGGAGTTAACGATTACGTATAGTTCAGGTATAGTTTTGCAACAATATCATAGTTTAAAGTCATTTTTGCAACAAACTTTAGTTCATGACACCACTATAGATTTTTTATTAAATTAATGTATAAAGTGACACTACTCAAATAAATTTATGGATCCGTCCCTGTGCATGGATGGTCATTCCATTAGTTTCACAGTTTGTTCTTCCGTTTTATTTATAATTTGACACAAATACCCCTACCATACGTGGAGAGAACATGTGTTAGCTTCACGATCCGGATGCACCTCGTAGCTCGTCTCCACCTCGTAGCTCGTCTCCAGGCTCAGCAGCTTCACGATCTCGCTCAGCTCATCCGCCGTGAAAGAAGAAGATGAAAAGAAAGAAGAAGATGATGAAAAGAAAGAAGAAGATGATGAAAAGAAAGAAGAAGACGATGATGATGAAGATGAAGGAGAAGATAACGGCAGAAGAAGAAGAAGAAGAGGAGGAATATGAAGAGAAGAAGATGATGAAGAAGGAGAAAATGAAGAAGAAGAAGAAGAAGAAGAAGATGATGATGAAGAATTAGAAGAAGGATTGAAGAAGAAGGTGAAAAAGATGCAAAAAATGAAGGAAACGGCGGATGGAGAAACCCTAAAAAATGGCTTACTGCGGCCTCTTACTGCGGCCAAAGCCGCAGTAAAGCTTACTGCGCAGTTTACTGCGTTTTTCATCTTACTGCGGCCCAAACCGCAGTAAAGACCGCAGTAAGATTTGTCTTCTCTACATAGTGTACATTTAAACATTTGATATAAATACTGGGTCCTTGAACTTTTAATAAATACACAAACAAGCCCAAAAGTTTTTTCTCTTCCCCTACAAAGCATTCATCTTCATCTCTCTCCCATGTTCTCCATCCATCACTTCTCTCACCTGCCTCTCAGCCCATCTCTCTGTCAAGTCTGATCAGCCCTAGACTTTTGTATAACCAAGAAACCAAATGCAAAGTGTCTTCAAGCTCCATCTTTGTCACTGTGGCCAGATTGCATCTCTTCTCACTGACAAATTCGAAGCTCTCTCTTCATCGCCGCTATCCACTAATCATCACCGGGCCGAACTATCGACTTCTCCGTCACCAACACAGCTTCTCCAGTCACCGGCGCGGACGGCTCGAGGCCATGACTTTTCCCCTCTTCAGCCGCGACGCTTGCCTCTCTGGTTCGATCTGCGACAAGAACCTCCGACTACTCCGGTCTGACGTTTTTGTGATTGGAGGAACGACGTCAATGCCACCATGGCCATCGGTAGAGCCAAAATAGTCGAGCAAGGCGGTGGTAGCCGTAGGTTGATCTGGGCAGATCTTGAAACTCGATGCGATTGGCGAAGAACTCGAATCAGAGATTTCACCGGCAAAGGAGGGCCGATGATTCTGGCGAGAGAAGGGAGATGCCAGTGGTGGAGGTGGTGAGGAATTTAGTGAAGAAGTTGAAGAGTCCCCCGACAGACAACCAAGAACAGGAACATATCTGCATTGAATCTCATGAAACCCACCCAAATCTAGAGAGTAAGGAAGAAATTGAGAGTAAAAGAGAAAAAAAAAACTTTAGGAACTCATATGTACATGAATTAAATGTTTAATGACTATATTATATTAAATGTGTAATTAAAGTATAATTGTAAGGGTATTTTCATAAAAATACAAAAGAAAACGGAAGAACTAACTGTGAAACTAACGGAAGGCCCGTTCATGCACCGAAAATAAAAGATAAGGGATTTCAGTAGGACAAATTCTTAAAATCGGACCTGAATATGGCAAAAGCTAGAGATAAATATAATTGACTAACAGTGCATTTACCAGGCTTTAAGCAAGTCTTCTTCCGTCTTATTTCCTACATTTCGTGGGTTACAAGCTTTTGTTTGTGTTGTGATTTAGATTGTGTTTATATATATATATATATATATATATATATATATATATATATATATATATATATATATATATATATATATATATATATATATATATATTTTCTTTTATCCTTAATGAAATATAACGATAGGATTCCATTTATAAACTCATCAAAAATAGAGATATAATACACACTAGCAAATTGTTCCATGCAATTGGAGAAATCGTTGAAAGACAGGCAGCAGGTCTTCTTCTGTCTTGTTTTACTTTCTAACTTGAATTTAACCAAACTATTGCTCATTTTAAAAATATTTTATTATCAAATAGCTCCCTGAACTATATTAACTCAATTATTTTAGTCCATGAACAGGGCCGGCCCTGAAATTTCTAGGGCTCGAAGAAAAAAGAAAAATTGGGGCCCTTTGTCAAAATTGAATTTATATATTTTTTTTAAAAAAATATGTATGGTAAGTGACGTATCCATGATTTTTTTAAAATGGTCCGTTTATATATCGAACGTATATTACTTTCTTAACCTTGAAATTTTTTGCAAATTTTTGACTTGGTATGTGGATTAAAGCTTGAAAATTTTGACTTTCCACTTCGTTACGCTTTTTTATATTGTATGATGTGGTTAGACGTATAAACCAAGAAACAAATACAAAAATTAACTACAAGAATGAATATATAGTTCAAGAAAAAATTCAAAACGGCTAGAAAACTGAAGAGAAAAAACAGATCTAGAAACTAAAAGAACCAATATTGACTATATTTAACATTTTTATACGTCACTTATTATTATAAAACTTTTAGAATGAACGAAATATTGACTATAGAAATAATATCACAAAAAATAAGGGGTCCATTACAATTTTTAAGGAATTTAAATTAATAAATTATATACCAAATATACATATTATTGAGAAAAAAGAGGTTCATGGACCCCCCCCTTTATTTCATGTAAGTTCGCCTATGTGTATTTCACAACATAGCAATAAAACTTTCAGTAATAATAAAATGCAATAACGTTTAAAACAAAAAATATGAAAAAGTACAAATATTAGTGCCTATTTTTTCGACGTGTATATATGAATATATTTTTTTGGGGCCCCTTAAAATTTGAGGCCCTAAGCTCAAGCTTTAGTGGCTTGTAGCTAGGGCTGGTCATGTCCATGAACTAGAAAATGTGTCAACTCAATCTCTCAACTATGCACCGTCAAACACTTTACCTCTTTGACCGTATCAATGTTAGTTGACCTAAGGGAAATTCCTATTATGATCCTAGATTTTTCTAAGGGTAAATTACAACCCCCCAAGGTTTGGTGAAATCTTTAGTTTGCCCCCTCTATTTTCAAAAATCAACAGTTACCCCCTTGAGGTTTGGTGAAATCTTCAGTTACCCCCCTTAACCGTATATGGTGTTAGTTGACTCTTAAGGATTTTAGTACTAATTACATTAACTATACTCTGAAACGGTTAAGGGCAACCCGTGCTCACTTGTGTCGTAGCAGCATGGGCTCTCCTGCGTTTCTGCTGCATGAGCTCGTTGCGTCGTGACAGTGACAAGACAACAACGACGGCTAGGTAGGGTGTCTGGTTTGAGAGGGAGAAAGGAGAGAAACAAAATGTTTGGGTTGAACTATTAAGGTAAGAAGTATTGATGACAATAAGAGCTGTTAACCCTTAAATTCTTAACGGTCAACTGATAACACAAACGGTCAAAGAGGGTAACTAAAGATTTCACTAAATCTCAAGGGGGTAACTGATGATTTTTGAAAATAAAGGGGCCAAATTGAAGATTTCACCAAACCTCATGGGGGTTATAATTTACCCAAATGCACAAACACCCTTAACCTATTAGGTTTAATAAAAATATCTTCTTTCACAATACACGTCTTTTTTGTTAAAAGATCTTATATATGTTGAATCTATAATACTTCATTCAATATATCTTGATCTAACAATTTTCTGATTTTGGACCTTGAAATTTCACTTGATTCAACATATTTTGATTCTATCTTATTTTGTAAAACAAAAATCAATGAAAGAGCTTAAGAGACTCGTGACTATAACCCCTTAAAGTTTGGACCTCAAGTATTTGCAATCTAATGCCTTAAACATTTACATATAGGTCACTCATCTGTCAAAAAACTAACGACATTAGAGTTTCGTTGAATGAGTTACCGAGTCAAGGGACTAAAGTGCTTGAACTTACATAGTTGTGAGACTGAGTTGACATATTTTATAGTTCTGGGACCAAAGTGCGCAAGTTAACATAATTCAAAGTCTTTTAAACAAATAAATAAAAAACGTTGATTTAGAAGCCACAAATTAATATCCATATAATATACTCCCTCTGTCTGCCAATAATTGAACCATTTGACTTTCATGTTTCAAGGTTCACTGTTTGATTCAAATTTTAACAAAGATAAATATGGAAAAAAATTCACAAAAAAAATATATTTAGAAAAACAATGTTACAAATTATGATATGCATATAAATTATTTAACTTAAAATATTTAAAAATTCATGAAAAAAACATAAATTAAATACTCTAAGATGATGAAAACAAATGATCAATTATTGGCGGACGGAGAGAGTATAAATTATTATAGATTAAGTGCTGGAAATAAAAGAGACAATTCTTAAACTTACAGGGAGCACATTTTATTTATTTGTTTAGTATTTATTCATGCTGGATTCATATATGGGAAAAACAAAAGCTTAAAGGAGACTTTGGGCCAACCCCACCATTTGGGCAAACCAGAAAAGAGATGACAGAGTTGGATAAATAGACAGAGATATGATTGGGGGTTGCTATCTAATGGGAAGATGATTCAGGAGTTCAGGTAGATTCTCAAGGTCTGCCACATATAATCATTAGTGCCCATTTCTTTTTCTTTTGGATCTAGACTTAGCTGTGAGTGCCTCCTCTATGACTATGATTATTCCAAACTTTTCTCACCATTTGTTCCTGATGAATCATCTCACTTGGGGAGTTGGGAGGGGGTGCCCTTGGAAGAGGGACCTCATGAGTGGCTCAATGAGTCAGTTTAGGATGCAGGCTCAATTCAGAGGCTAGCTGGAATTTCCCGATCTATTTTGAATTCAAACTGGTGTGTTGGTACATCTCAATTTAAAATTGGGTTTATAACTTTAATATTTTACAGAATTGTCACCTTATCCATTAAGCATATGGAAGATAGTAAAGTAGGGGCAAAACAGATATTTGACTTCCTCTGTTCCCGCTTAATTCACGGAGAATGTGAATTTCCGGAAAAAAATTTCCGAAAATGCTCTAACTGAACTGACCCAGAATCACAAGTCCAAAATAATGGAGTATATTTTACTTTCTGTTGCCAATTTGTCCACCCTCCCTTTTTGCAATACCCCTAAATTTATTAATCCATGACAATTTGGCCTTTCTCATAAGTTGGTAAGGAGAACTGATTTAGAGGTAGGGAAAAGTAATTTAGTATTATTAGTAATTTAAATGGTTCATGGACTGTTAGAGAATTACTAAAGGGTTTGAATTTATGGGAATACAATTGTGAACATTGTTAAAAAGGTTAGAATAAAACATTTCTTTGGACCTGAAGATTATGGTAAACGTATAGTAATGACGTAATGTAAGATGATTTATAAAATTGGACTAAATGTGACATTCTTAATTTTAGAAGTTTCTTTAAAAGGAAAACATAAAACTCTTTCAAACGGAGTGACTAACAATCTCCTAAATTTTTTAAATCCATGTCATAATATTTTGATAGTTTATAGGCTATTTGATGGACAATATTCAATATAAATAGGGCTATTGGTGGCCGAACGTCTGCTGGATCAGCCATATTATTTTTCTTCTGGAGTCTGGTCACGTGAGAGACCATGGTTGTCCAATAAAAAGAAAAAGAAAAACAGACTCATATATTATATATTTGGTGTTTTTTTAGAGATTTAGATTTCAAGATTTGTTTTTGCTACTCATCCAAAAAGGATCACAACATTCCTATTGCAGATCATGAATTACAAGGGATCATTATTGATCACCAAATAGGGACACACGATCATCAAATGACTATATAAGGGGTCATCAATTATAAATGATCATTGAATAAGTAAAAATGATCATCAAATAGGTAAAATAGATATCATCAAATAACTATAACAGATCAACAATTACAAGAGATCATTAAATAGCTAAAAATGATCATAAATAGGTTAAAGATCACAACTTTTCACTACTAGGTCATGAGTTTCCTACATTGGTTCACGACTTTTCACTATTAGATCAAGAATTACAAAAATCATGAAACTAAACTCCTACTACCGGATTACGATTCTTTTAATACCGGATCACGACTCTTTAGCACATTATGAGTAGGGATGTAAAAAACTGATCCGACCCGAGCAACCCGCCCGAACTCAATCTGACCTGACCCGGGTTGACTAATAAACTCAATGACCCGAAACCCGTATGACCTAAACCAAAACCCGACATGACCCGAAATAAGCTCAACCCGATGGAAATCCGATCCCGAATAGGCCGAACCCGACCTGACCCAAAATCAACTCAACCCGAAATGACTCGAACCCGAAATGACTCGAACCCGATTAACCCGAACAATATGCAATCTCCAATTTTGTTAGAACAATGATCTATTTCCAATTTTGTTGGAGGAATGTCCAATTTCCAAAATTGTTAGAGTAATGTCTAATTTCCAAAATTGTTGTAACAAACCGAGAGTGCCCAATTTCTAATCTTTTGGAACAATGTGGAATACCAATTTTGTTGGACCGATTTCTAATATCCCAACTTTGTTGAATGAATGTGTAATTTTCAATTTTGCTGGAGAAATGTCTATTTTCCAAAACTATTAGAGCAATGTCTTTTGAAAATTGTTGTGACAAATTGACAATGTTCACTTTCCAATCTTTTGGACTAATGTGCAATCTCAAATTTTGTTGGATCAATGTCTAATGTCCAATTTTGTTGGAGGAATGTCTAATTTCAAATTTTGTTTGAGGAATGTCTAATATCCAATTTGATTGGAGGAATGTCCAATATCTTGTTGGAACATTGTCCAATTTCCAAAATTGTTGGAACAATGTCCAATTTCCAAAATTGTAGTGACATATTGAAAATGCTCAATTTCTAATCTTTTGGAACAATGTGGAATATCTAATTTTGTTGGAGTAATGTTCAATTTTCAATTTTGTTTGAGCAATGTCTATTTTCCAAAATTATTTGAGCAATGTCCAATTTTGAAATTTGTTGTGATAAATTGACAATGTTCACTTTCTAATCTTTTAGAATAATATGCAATCTCCAATTTTGTTTGATCAATGTCTAATGTCCAATTTTGCTGGACGAATATCTAATTTCCAATTTTGTTGGAGGAATGTCTAATTTTCAATTTTATTGGAGGAATGACCAATTTCCAATTTCTTTGAATGAATTTCAATATCCCATCGTATTGGAGCAACGCCAAATTTTCAAATTTGTAACCAAATCCAATTTTCAATATTGTTGGAGTGTCTAATTATTAATTTTATTGGAGAAATGTCCAATTTTAAAAATTGTTGGAATAATGTCCAATTTCCAAAATTTGTGTGTTAAATTGATAATGCCCAATTTCTAATATTTTGTAACAATGTAGAATCTTCAATTTTATTGGAGCAATGTCTAATTTCCAATTTTGTTTAAGGAATGTCTATTTTCCAAAATTATTGGAGCAATGTCCAATTTAGAAAATTGTTGTGACCCGAACTTGGACCCGAAGAAACCTGACCTGGACTGAACCCGAAACCGAAACAACCCGAAATCCGAATGACCTGAACCTGACTTGAACCGAAATAAGCTTGATGTGAACCCACTAAGGCCCAAAGCCCAAGATCCTTTACAAGGAATTGGAGGCCAATCACAAGAGCAAGAGTAAAGAAGACCAACCAAGCTCTTTCTCTATTCATGAAGGATTTTGCAAACTTGGAGGAGCAAAATGAAAAGATTGAAGAAGAAGAGGGAAAAGTGGATACTGTTTTTCCACCAAACCCAAGGAGCAATCCGGATGAGTGACCCAAATATTCTCTATCATAATTTGGGCCCAAGAAGAGCAAATCACTTTGGGAAACTAGAGGACTCAAGTGACAAGATGAAAGAAGTTTGGGGATAAAGGAAAATTTCACAAGTTACACCTTTCATCTCTAAAGGTTACAAGAGCATCAATCGGTCACATAAATGAGGAAACAAATGCATGAAACAAATTGGATAATTAGTGTTAATTTTCATCAATATAATTTGTAATTTTTCTTTTATTTTTTTTCCTACTTTAGGTCAATTCTCTACCTATAAATAGGGGTTGTTTCTACACTTTGGAAACACACATGACATATGAAGAAATCACTTTGATTTTGAGAGCAATTCTCTCTTATTTTCTCTACACTTTTCCACTCAACTCTTGTTCAAAGGTTTTGATCAAGTTTGCTAAATCCAAGGATGCTTTCTTTTGAAGAAAGAGGTGTTGGATCCATCTTCCTTCTCTTGGCAAAATTTCACTTTTGCTTGAACCAATTCTTGGATTCAAAAGGGGTGTTGGCTAAATTTATCAATCTATTCTAGTCAAGAAGAAGAGATCCTTCAATTGTGTTTTTTAATCTATAAGAAAACACATCAAAGCTCGACCTGATGGTAACCCGAACCCAAATAGCCCGAACGCGAACCTGACCTGATCCGAAATCAGCTCAACCCGAAGTAACCTGAACCTGAAATGACCCAGACCCGAACCTGACTTGACCCGACTTGAACCCGCCCGATTGACATCACTAATTATGAGCAAGTTGTATAGTCTTTTTTCGTTGGTGAAATATGGACTCAAAATTAACAGTTATCACTTGTAAGAGAATCTCCAACAGTTTCCCCATTTTATTGGGTTGCTCAGTTTTGAAGATTTTTTAGGCTTTTTGGTCTAACAGCTTCTGTCACGACCACCCCGCCCGGTTGCGGAGGCGGGGCCGGCCGCGACGTTCGGAAGCGGAAGCTACTGCGGAAAGCGCGGTAACGGTACTACCGAAACCCGCTACGTGCAGTGGTCCCATGACCCGGCCTGCAATACCGGAATGGTCGTACTACGACCCGCAACCTACAGAATACATACATGGCAAGTATACAAAGCAACTTAACAATCAAACATGCAGTTCATGGAATACCATTCATTACTTGAACCAAACAGAACACAGAATCCATACTAAAACATATCCAGTATGTGCAAGTCGGGGCTCCGCCCTCGACTCAGAAGACAGATACAGAACCAACACACATTCCAGAATATACACCATATACAAAATCATGATCTGATATACATGCATGCAACTACGGCTACAGAGCCGCCAACAAAACCTAGAAATACCTAAGTGCGGAATCCGGAAACTTCTCGCTCAGAAGGTTCCCGCACGTGGTACTGTTGCTGCTGCTGCTGCTAAAACCCAACCAAAAGAGAGAGAAAAGAGTTAGTTAACTGTAACTCCATCAGAACTGAAATCAGATACACCAACCAGAAACCTCTACCGAGACTACACCTTAAACCCGAACAGAACGGAGGTTCCACAAGGGAACTATCAATACCTGAAACCAAAACAGAAAGCACCGCAGATCTCTAGTCCGTCGGCTGCTTGTCAGACCGACCTGAATGGTGGTAAACATATAAGGGGTGAGTCCTCGGGAGGATCCAGTAAGGGCTGAGGTAAGATACAGTTTGTACAAGTGCTGTTGGGTCGAACCTGCAAAACAGAACAAACACAAGCACATATATATACATATGCATGTATGCAAATGTCAGAGGTGAGCCGGAACCCATCGTACGCGGTCCAACCGCCAGAATGACCCAAAACGACAGCCCTCTCTAAGAGGTCAGAATATACAGAACAGAACAGAAGCACGTATATATATACACAACCAACATACTACCAAACCCCGTAGGGAAGTACCACCAAACCCCGTAGGGAAATACCAAACCCCGTATGTCACGGACCATGGCTAGATCTTCCCCGGTCCAACCGGCATCGCCATGCATCGGCATCGGCATCGCCATGCATCCGGACTCATGGACTTCACTCCCGGTACGGATACAAACAGAACAGAACCAAGGAGCACCCGTGGCCTCTAAGACCATCCGGGTCTCGTCACAGAACAGAACCATATAATAATGCATATGCAAAACAGAACAGAATATATAGCAAATGGTATAAGCAGAATATCGGCACCTAGTGCGGATATACAGAACAGAATATAAACAGAAGTATACCATAAGGTATACATAGAATATCGGCACCTAGTGCGGATATACAGAGCAGAAAAGGAACCCGTGGCCTCCAAGACCATCCGGGCCTTGAAGCAGAACAAGCTACAAACAATACCTTACCATATGACAGGTCTCGGGATCACCGAACCACCGTCCTCACCCGGAATCCGCCTCAACTAAACCCGATATACATATAATCCAGCCCAAATGCATAACGAGAGAAGTTGAGCCCTTACCTCAGAAATACCGCTCCGCAGCACAAACCCCAAGAAATCCCGGCTCCTGGCTAGAAAAGTGAAAGGGTGCCTTTAACGGTCCCGCATAACTCCACCCACGCAGAAACACACTGAACAACCACACACAAGTTAGAACTCACCAAAATAGACCCCCAGAAACCAAACCCGCACAATCCCGCACTTTCTCGCAAAAATTCATAGAAAGCTCGGTTTCACGAACCGAGCTAGAACATTGTTACTTATACATCCATAAACACAACCAAACCTTTAAATCATACCTTCTTCCCAAATCGCTCACACAAGTCTGAATCAAAATTCTCGTTCAGCAGTCCCGGTACAAATTTCGGCAGAGTTTCAGCTGCGTTTCTGACTACCCCTGTTCACAAATGATCCACAGATACAGAATATATGTTCAGAATTCACAGAATCAGCCAATATCATTGGCACCAAAACCGAGGCTCGGGCCGGAAAAAACGGCTTTCACACCGAGCCTTTTCTGACAAAACCAATTACACCATCAGAATCAGAAATTCGCTCTAATCATAAATATATCCTTACCTTTCGCTGAATCCACCGTTGGATTTTACACCAAATTTTTCAGACGCACTTCGGCACCACCTCAGGCGCGTTTCTTCCTACGCTCCTGTTATCAAACATGCACAAGAAGGTGCCGGGAACGTTTAGAAACCAATAAATCAAGTAGAAAAGGTGGTTCCATAACCACTTCCAAACTTCAGCAGCTCACGGTTTACAAACCGGGCTGAATCTTCACAAACCGACCTCAGATTATTCACTTACACAACACAAGGATCGTTTTGGCATGCTTACCTCGAAGCTTCGTCGAGAAACCTCCAAGTTCACCTTTGAGCTCAACATGGCGCAACCATGGAAGCTTTCACGGATGAAGGAAGGAAGAAGAAGAAGAAATGAAGAAATTTGGCTTTTTCTTAACCTTTATACTTTCTTTTTCTTTTCTTTTCTTTTCTTTTCTTTTTCTATTTTTCTTCATTCTTTAACTAGGAAGGGACAAGTGTCCCTTCCCTTTCCTTTATCAGCCGACTTCAACCTTTCCTCCTTTCCAAGTAATTGCTGATTTTAGGCTAATTACAAGTTGACCCTCAAACTTTCCAAAAGTTACAATTTAGCCCAACCGCAACTTCCAAACCACTTCTCCAATTGGAACGAAAACTGAACACAACTCTCGGAACATCATAACACTCACAAATCATGTTTCACATGTTTAATTACAAAATCCAGAGCGTCCTACCGTGTCCGCTGAACCCGAGCAAAACCCGACGTGTGCGCGTGCTAACTCGGACCAGAAATCACACCATGCCAAAAATCCTCAATTATTACTATAAAATCCGTCTCATGACATAACATACTGTACACCCAAGCCGTCGGAAAATTTCCATCCCGAGCCCCGGGAGTCGCCCGGGACCGAACGTCCCACCCCAGAAAATATACTCCGTATAAAGATTCGGAACGTTCCCACGATTTCAAATATGCAAACGGTTTCCTTTTCCGAGGTCTCGGGAGCGCTACCAAACCCGCTGTACGTCCCGAGAAAAGTCCCGGCCCCGAAAAAATATTTTCGGCGAAAATGTCCGGGGGACCCATACGGCCTCAAATCCATAAGGATTTCAAAAACTAATGCTCAGATAAGTCTCGGAAGCCGTTTGGCCGCCAAAAACCATGACCCGCATGCCAAAACCGGAACCCCGGGTCACCCAAGTCACAACCCGTTCGGGGTGACCGTAACAGCTTCCCCATCTCATTCTCCAAAATGGGAAAGAATGGGAAAAAATGAGGAGTCTTCCCCAAATTTAGAGCATTCTCCAAAAAAAATTTGGAGAGCTTCCCAAAATCATTTTTTTTCAAACCTCTCTCCTCTCTCATCTCTTTTGGCTATTTGTTATTGGTTTAAACATATTTTATTCCCTCTCTCTCATCTCTTCAAATAAATTATTAATTATTAACAAAGATATATACTATCTCCGTCCCCAATTAATTCTACACTTTGTGTGGGTGTGAAGATTAAGGTGAATGTAAGATTTTATGTAATTTGACATAATAACCCTTGAGTAGAGGTTGCACAAAAACCGAGATAGAAAAAGTTAAGATAAAGTAGGGATACTTTGGTAACTTGAAAGGAGATAAGTTTCTATTTAAGGAAAGCGTAGAATTTTTTATGGACAACCAAAAAAAGAAATATGTAAAATTATTTAGGGACGGAGGGAGTAATATTTTATTTTTGTAATAAATACATGATTTTCCAAAATGGGGAAACCGTTATAATTGGAGTAAAAATAATTTGGAGTATGTGGACTTTACTTCTCCATTTTGGAGAAGGTAGAGATGTTCTAAGTGGATCGTAAAGGCAACTTTGGGCCTCATTAAAGGCCGCCAAGGCCCAAGCCAATCTCTAGACATGAACGGAACGGAGGTGAAACACGAACGGAACCGCCCGACAGCTGTAAGTGTTATTCCGTTGGCCGGTCAAACAAACAAATCGCCCGATAATACTTATCAGCTTTGGGAGTTGAGAACAACGACGTGAAAGATCGGCGGGGTCGCCAGCGGGAGCCGAGCCGACTGAGCCGCGCGCCGCCCTCCGGCTATTTCGGCAGCTAGCCGGCGCTTGCCTGCCGCTCATCATCGATTCGGTGGCCTATCCTTTCCTCCACTGCCTGCTCCTCCTATCATTGCTTTCTCCATTTTACCCCTCCTGCTTCTTTCTCGTTTACTTTTCTGCCTTTCAGAATTTATTACTCCTTTGACCAGCTATTTGAAGATCTTTCTCAGAGACAATAAAATAGCTCTGGATCTGTCTCTACATCTTGAATATCTGTAACAGGATATGGAATTCAATATCGATCTGAAACTTTAAGGGGTGCTCCATAGCTTCAACTGATACTGCTTCTAGCCAACATTGCCTAACAGTATTAAAAGACTTAGAACAAGACTTCAATCAAAATAAAAAAAATAAAATAGATGATCAAAGGTTAAGAATCGAGTAAGGCCTTGACTTCTTCCACATAGCCCTTTAGATAGACATTTATTACTCCACTACATTCGAGTGCACATTTTTTCACAGTAAATATTTGATAATTAGATAGAGTAAAATTGAAAAAATAAACAGGAAAATGAAAGAAATAAGGAATATACTCTATGCTATTAGGATTGTAAAATAATGAAACCATTAATCCTCTTGATAGCCGCGAGGTTCAATTATTCAAATAACAAAGCCCATAAAGGATCAATAAAATCTAGTAAAAGAACAAATCAGTAGCCCAGAAGATGAGCCAATTAAAACTCGAACACACCAAAGGACTCGTCTGAATGCACACATTTGGGACCCCATTCCCTCGCGTCATCTGACACACGCATCTCTTTATCTTGAAATATTACAATAATGCTACTCTATTGTAATGGACTGTAAAAGCACACATCATTCACTCATTTCAAGGTAACTATTCGCTTTCTCAACTCTGATGCTGACATATCTCTTTCTCAAATTCATCTATACTAACTTAAGCATCGGCGTACCAGATAGAGTACAACCCCCTGTTTGGTTTTTAGCTCACCCTTTTGGTTGCATATACACCTAAAAGGGACACATGACTTCCAATAACGTCAGGACTATATTGAGACATCAGCAACATGCAGTACTGGCAGCAATCACAGAGCTGTCACCACCTCTATTAATTTTTTATGTGCTTTTTTAGGAGTATGGCATCAACTCATATTTCATTGAATGAATAAAGGCAACAACACTTATACATATTAGGGGAGTTCAATCTTAGAATTTGAAACAAAATCCATCTTATGAACTTTCACGTAATTCACCGTGAAGCCCACCACCAGGCCCGTTTGAAACCCACCAGCAACAAAAACCCATTCACCAGCTTCCGCCACCACTCCCCATCTGGCTGGCTACTTCTTCAACCGCAGGCAGCAAGGCAGGAGACACGTGGGGGTGGGAGTGGGAAGGGTGGCATGCGTGGTGGGGACCCTCTCCGCCGAAACTCACCGTCACTCCCCGAAACACACCGTGACTTCTCAAAATTCACTTTGGCTTCAGTCACGGAAGGTCCGAAAAGTGAAAGTGAGAAATTTCAAAACTCACCATGATTTCTTAACGTGAATCAGATCAAAATTTCACCTCCCTCCCCTGAACTTTGAAACCCCTTATTGTTGTTATACAGATTAGAAACTTGGAGCTAAAGCTTTACTAAATAAAATCTCTAGCTCTGTGCTGTACAAAAAAATTATGAAAGAACATATTATGTAAAACCTAAAGCGAATGCTTAACTTGGAAAGATTAGGTGTAAAATGTAAAAAGAAAAACTTTGGGGTGAATTTGGTAGGATTATAAACTTTAAGGTTTAATTGGAATAATAAACAGAAAGCTTACAGAAAAAATGAACTGTCATCAATTGATGATTGGTTTTTGTAAGTTTCACTATACTTTTGGTAGGTTTCTGAAACGGGAGGTTAGAGAAAACCATATAGGTGAAGTTTCCCTAATTTAAAATTGTAGAAAGTATGAATGTTGGAAGAATGAATTTAGGCCTCGTTTGGTCACTTGCGTGCTGTACCACATCATGCCTGATTCTAGTTGCTCGTTCAGTTTCTGTCTAGAGAGTTGCTCTAGGCTTCTTTCCAACCCTTGTGCGCTGCCGCACATGGGTTGGTACCTCTCTTTGTGCAACGCTTTCATGTCGAATTACCCTGATTCTCCTTCCATGGTGATTTCTAGTTTCCTCCTCCCATCACACCATGAAGACCCGACGAAGGTTGTGTGCGAGGGTAGGGTGTGGGAAAAGGATGTTTTCAATGAAAAGGGTGTGTTGCCTATGTCGGGGCAGGTTGGATGCTCTGGCTTGGGTCTCCCTTCGTGCTGCACCGACTTGGCGAAAGGATTAATTCATGATGGTGTTGCCTCTCTCCCCATACAGGAATGGTGTTGGAGTCATGGACGATGCATGTTTTCTCAGATGGTAGACCTAGGCAAGGATTTGCCCTGCCATGGAGCCATAAGTATTTTTGTTATGGGCTGTCTGGGTCATGGATTTTCCTGACAGTCCTATCCTACAGGATGGTTCTAGCATTGGTCATGTTTGTTAGCCTTCTAATGGTGGTCGTTGGTAGGGCTGTTCACGGGATGGAGCTGATCTGAAATATTAAGATAGTTTCGGGTGTTTAAGTTTCATTCAAATAATCACCGGCCCAAAGGAAGGTCATTGTTTGGATGGAATTTAAACATGTCTGTGGTAATAAATATGTGACAATTATTATGTTCTTTATGTGAATAGTAAGTCGGTCCAAAGAAAGGCTTATTATTTGACATAATCTGAATTGTCAATATTTGATTACTACACCAAGAGGACCACTTACAAGTTAATATTTCTGTCCAAAGACTAAATATTAATGTTTGTGCTAGGTCTCTTGTGATGGGTTATATATATGCCAATTTTGAATTTAATAAAGTTATTAAGTATGATGTGGAATTTTATGTGAGCTTGATTAGTTTTTATTTTATTGTTCAGTTGCAAGTTCTGCCACAAATATTTCGCTAGCATCAATTCTATTACTATGCTAAATGGAACAAACTTCAAGTCATGGCAAGAGAATGTTATGATAGTTCTTAGAGTCATGGATTTGGACCTTGCGTTCGGGATGGATAGTTAAAAAATACAATCCATGTTCCACGGGACGAATATTCGGTTTTAGAAACCGATCCGATCCGCAGTGAGAGCGAAACCGAACCGCACCGAACCGTGAGAGACCGGTTTCCCATGGATCGGATCACAGGTATCCACATTTCCTATAACCATATTATGGATATTGAAAAACATCTAATTTGAAATTCATCCAAACTAAAATCATCAACTTCAAAACTTTTGATAATAAAACAGTATTGTAAGTGAAACAATTTGCTGTTTCAATTGACCGAAAGTAAACTTACAAGTTACAAGTTCAGAAAAACATAGGAATTGAAAGTTCAAACAATTTACACAACAATCAACATGGTTTACTGAAAGCAAATTGAGACTTTGTAACATTGCAACTTTGATGCAAGATGCAAGTTGCTACTGCTACGCTTCAAAAATCCTGCACATGCAACAATAACAAACCAAAACAAGAATAAATATTTTCTAAAGCAAAGACTTCTAGCACAAACGGCAGGTGTTAATAACTAATATACCTACTTGTATGAATATTACATAGTATTTTTTTTACTAAAACTATACATACCTCATACCTTAACACTTAATAGCAAGCTTCTCCATCATTAATCATCCACAATAATAGTAGATAAATCTTTAGGGAGGTCTTTCAAGTCTAAAATAGACAAGAGTTTACACTAAATTGGTCAAAACATATAATTTCGAAAGTATAAAACAACAAAATTTCAAACCATACCTGCTTCAAAAGATTCAAGTTCTTCAAATTTCTCTTCGATTTCGATTGGAACTGTTTTAGACCTAAGCCAATTTTGCGAGCATATTAGTGCCTCAACCAAAGTGGGAGTTAGAGAACTCCGGAAGGCATCTAGAACACGTCCACCGGCACTAAATGATGATTCTGAAGCTACTGTGGATGCTGGAATAGAGAGAATATTTTTTACCATTGCTGCCATCACCGGAAACCTTGTTGCATTTTTCCTCCACCAATCTAGTAACTCGAATTTATTATCTAATGACTCATTCGCCTCTTTCAAGTATCTTTCCAACTCAGACTTAGAACCTGCACATGACGATTCTTCCAGTTTTTTCTTATATTGATTGGCTAAAACTGTAGTTGGGTCATCATCAACTTCCATAGGAGATTCATCTTCTGAAGCTTGTGAATTCAACACATCAGCGCCAACCACACCAACAACAGTTGAATAATGCAGAAATAAACCATCCAATGTGCTTTTTATTTTAGCACACAACTCATCAGCTTTTGCTTCATCATAACTCTCTTTGACAATGAAGTTCACATAACCCAATTTGTGCCTAGGATCAAGAATAGGTCCAATAAACAAAAGCATGTTCATATTCCCTATGTTGCTCCAATACTTGTCATACTTCTTTTTCATTCGAACAACCATGTTTCTAATATTTTCATCCTGGTCATTCATCTTTTTCTTAATCATCAACCCAATCCCGAAGACTTCATGAAAGTAACAATTACTAGTTACATACAAGGATCCAGAAATACGCAAAGTAGACATGTAAAAGCCTTTTAAGAAAGGCATCAAACCCCTAGCATAATCCCAATCTGTTTCCATTGGTACACCTTTCGATGCTTGAAGTTCAGCTTTAAACTTACTATCTTTCTCCTCGAGCATCTCAAAAGCAACTTGAAACTTTAAGGCACTTTCTAACATCAGATAAGTAGAATTTCATCTAGTTTCAACATCAAGACAAACAAGACTTTTACTAATAATCTTCTCTTGTTCTATACATGCCTTAAAGCGTTGTAGTCTAGCAGGAGAAGACGTAACATACTTCACAGCTGAACGAATCCTAAAGATCGAATCATCCACTTCTTTCAAACCTTCTTTAACAACAAGGCTTAAGATGTGGGCACAACATCTCATATGCAAATTTTCACAATTCATCACACTTTTCTTCCAACCATTAAGCCTTCTCTTAAAGTATCTAAGACAAAGGTCATTGGAACCAACATTATCGACCGTAATCGTAAGAATTTTATCTATTCCCCAATCAATCAAGTGTTTCTCAACATACTTCCCAATTGTCTCACCAGAATGACCAGAAATTGGACAAAAGTTTAAGATCCTTTTATGCAAGGTCCACTCATGATCAATGAAATGAGCAGTCAAACACATGTAACTTAGGTTCTGCCTAGATGACCAAATATCAGTTGTCAAACAAACTTGTGGCTTATACTTAGCAAAGTATTTTTTCAAGTTTTGTTTTTCCAACAAATACATTTCCAAACAATCTCTAGTTACAGTTGGTCTTGACGGGATTTGAAATTGAGGTTGCAACACATTCAAAAAGTCACGAAATCCTTCATGCTCAACTTTCTTGAAAGGTAACTCATCAAGAATTATCATTCTAGCACAATACTTTCTACACAAATTCTGATCAAATCTCCAAGTAACATAACTGGTATTATTATCACCATTGTCTTTGTGAAGATTGATTTTGTAAAACCAATAATTTTTGCTTTTTATCTTGGTTATATGAGTACTTCTTGCATCGGCCAAGATGATTACGCAAACAAGTAGTTCCATTCTGACTAGGGGACCTGAATTCAGCTGAGCAATAATCACAAGTAGCATAAACATGGTTAGAGACTTTCCTGGTAAAATGTTCCCAAACATCTGATTTTTGGTTCCCACCAGGTGCTTTTTTGGTTTTCTTTTCACCCTTCTCCTTGTTCTCAGAAGAGCATAAGGGCATAAGGGCATAAGGGCTAGGTTTGGTGATGGGCAGAACCAAGAACAAGAGATGGTCTATGGAGCTCGACATGATCGGCGACCTTAAGCACCAAGAAGAGGCGGTGGTTGACGGGTTGAACTCAGAAGATTATGGTGAAGATGAATCGACGATGCCGTGAAAGATGAGAGAAATTGAAATGAGACTATTCAGAGTAGGTTCTGACTTCTGTCTCAATTATTTGACAAGTGAGTGACTACACGTCTACTCCCATCACACGGCCCTGGAAGTTGAAGTGTTTCTAATTCTAGGTGAGGGAGGTTTAGGTGTGATAGGTGTACATAGACTTGGTCTTGCATAGGATTATATATATACGCTAACGGGTCGGTTATCCGCGGGGCCCCTGGTCTCCGATCCAAACCCGAACCGCAACTATACGGTTTTAACGGTTTTCGGTTTTTCGAATTCTCGGATAATCGGATTCTCGGATTTTTTGGTTTCGGATTGATCGGATCGGCTCGGATTCTCGGTTTTCCGGATTTTTTGTTCACCCCTAGTCGTTGGCTTCTTTGGCTTGTAGGTGCATAGGTTGTGGGTGTTCGTCTGAGTTACTCTTCTTAAAAATATTATTGCAGGGGTTAGGCTGTTTCCAGGTTCTCTACAGGCTACAGCTGTGTGTTTTTGCCACATTCTATCTTGAGGATGTTATGGGTTGGTATCTGAGTTGTGAATCCTTAAGGGGTATGGAGACGAGTATACTTCTCAGCATTCACTACATTGTGTGGCTCGGGCTTTGGATGATTGATCTGCTATCGATTCATGCGCAAGTGTCTATCCTTTTTCCTGTTATCTGTGTACTTTAGTTTTCATAATTCATGCTTTAGTTACAGTTTCTTTTCTAGCTGCATCTTTTTATCCAGAACATTGTGTTTTCTCTGATCTTGACCCATCTTCACTTAGAGGATTGTGGTCCGTCTTCCATTGTAGCATGTCGACTTTGCAGTCGATTTTGATATTGTACTCCCTCCGTTCCTTAAAGGATGGTCCATATTCTATTTAAGGGTGACTCTGAAAGAATAGTGCATTTCATTTCTTTAAAATTTTGGGTGAATAATTTTACTTAAATACCTCTAACTTTTCTTTCTAAATTTCACCATCAATTAAAGTGGGAATAATTTTTGACCAAATATTTCTTTAATCTTCGTGCCAAAGAAATGCACAATTCTTTGAACTTTATCTATGATTTAGCAATACAAAGTCTTTTTTTTAAAAAATGGGTACACACAAATGGTTAAAATGTACGAATTCATGAAAATTTGATGGTCAAACTCTAGAGTAAAAAGTAAAAAAAAAACAAATAGTGAAGACTAAGGTGGAGATGAAATGGTGAGAAGGACAAAATTGACAATTCCCCAAGAAAAACATCAATACCATCGGAACATAAGCGAGCGAGCATAGCCTCTGTCGCAGGTTGGGTGGGTGGGTAGGGTAGAGAGATAGAGAGAGACGCAGAGCAGACCGGATCGGACCGCAGGAGCAGGCCGCAGTTCATTCAAACCTGCCAACACGACAAAGCCGCGCCACATCGGACGATGAGCCGAGGAGCCAGCCACCCTCTCTTCACGCGCCCTTCTTCTCTTCTCTTCTTTCTCTCTCCGACGACGACGACCCACCTTCTCCTATTATTCCCCACCCTACTCTCACGCTCCCCTCACGCGTCCGGCGCTCCTCCGATCCCCATCCTTTTATACCCACCTCACCTTTTTGTTCCTCATCTTTCCAATAACAACTACAACAACAATGGGCGATCTCACCGATTCCCTCACTCCGCCGTCCTCCGCCGCCGCCGCCGGTTCCAGGCCGGTCCCGGTACGTGAGGATTGTTGGTCGGAGGACGCGACGTCGACCCTTGTTGACGCTTGGGGTCGGAGGTATTTGGAGCTTAACCGGGGGAATCTCCGGCAGAAGGACTGGCAGGATGTTGCCGACGCCGTTAATGCTCTCCATGGTCATACGAAGAAGACGCACCGCACCGATGTTCAGTGTAAGAACCGGATCGATACTATTAAGAAGAAATTTAAGGTTGAGAAGGCTAGGGTTTCGGCGTCTAATGGTTCGTTGACCTCGTCGTGGCCGTTTTTCGATCGGATGGATTCGCTTATTGGGTCTAATTATTCGGCTAAGAAACCCTCGCCTTCGTCGTCGTCGAAGCAATCGCCGAAGCTGTCGCCTAGGTTGTCTCCGAGGATTCCCGGATCTCCGCCTGTCGCGCTGCCTCTGCCGCTGCCGTACCGGAGGACGCCGGGATCTGCCTCCGTGGTCGCTCTGCCGCAGAAGAGAGGGGCGGCTGCGGTGGATGATGGGTTCTTTAGGAGGAACTACTCCGCCGCTGCGGCTGCCGCGGCCGAGAGCGAGGACGAGGGGGATGAGAGCGAGGGCGAGGAAATGGAAGTCGAGGGAGATGAAAGGGAAGGCATGAGAAGATTGGCGAGAGCGATTGAGAGGTTTGGGGAGGTTTATGAGAGGGTGGAGGGTGAGAAGCTGAGGCAGATGGTGGAGTTGGAGAAGCAGAGAATGGAGTTTGCTAAGGACTTGGAGGTGCAGAGGATGAGAATGTTTATGGACACACAGGTGCAGCTGGAGAGGATCAAGCGTGGCAAGCGATCATCAGGGTCTAGCGGTGAGGCCCATTATTTTTCCTCACTCTTAACCAATTTTTTAGCTACGAGAATCTTCCATGCTTTAGATTTTGATCTCGGGTTTATTGAAAATTTCGAACTTTAATGCCATGCAAGTCGTTTCACATTTTAGCTATGTTGTAGTCCTATGAGTCTTATTTGCTTCATACTTGTCTTAGTTGCTCTATATTGCTTGTGGAACACTCAGTATCAAGTTTGCTGAGTTGATTGATCGACTGGAATTGTTGTGGGTTAATATGGAAGTTATGAATCACACAGTGAAAATTGGTGCTTGTCTTTTCAATGAACACTCTTGAATTCGAGCACCACAGTGGTTCTTAATACTATGATCAATGTTGTCTTTTGTTTCACCTGTCTGCTTCATGAATGTGTTATTGGGTTGTTTGGTGGGAGGGGGTGTTGCACACTAGTGGTATATTTCAATGAGTAATTGGAAGAAGTGTTGAACTTTCTTTTGGTGCTATATGCGTATCTTGGATTTCTGTACCAGAAATTTGCAACAATTTTTTCCCCTTTTTCCGAAGTCTTGTTTGGATTGCTTGACTGTAGTGCTGATCTTCTGATTTGTGTCATTTGTGTTCTTTTCAATCTTTTTTTTGTTTTTTTCACTTATGTTAAGATGCTTTTTCTTTTATTTATAGTCCTCTGGGATGTATCTCTGCTTCTGTTAAAGCAGGGATCATGAATACAAACAGTATGTTTATGTTTTACATTTACAGGCTGCAGGTCATTGTTCTCAATAAAGTGATAAAAGACAGGAATTCAATATATTGTAGGGATTAGTTGTGTTATATGATGCTTGTTGTGCTCAGAAAATGGAAAATTAGGGTGTTCTGCCCCAGAAAGCTTTGAAAAGCTCATAAGATTATATGAGTACAAATTTTGCTGACGTTAGGTTAGAGATCATATTACAGGAAGGATGAATCAGAGTCCGTAGTAATCAGTATAATGGTTAGTTAAACTTGGAAACTCTAGTGTAGTTTAAGTATTTCCATACATAATGCTTGGACATGTCGGTTGTCACTTTACCGGGGTGCATATGTGTAGTGGACATGAATGTTCTTTTTATCAAGTAGGTACTCCAAAGGTCCCAAATGGGATTCAGTTGCTCTCAAGTTAATCTTGCAAGTATACTCGTGACTTGTTAATTGCTGTTCATATACACTGCTCAGAATACTGGCTGACCAGATCTCCCCTCTCCTGTGACCTTATGATATGGTTTTTCAAACCTGCTTGTGTTTGGAAATGTTGTCTGCGAGTAACGCAGTGTGCGTGTCACTGGTTACTGTGAACCCATATTGAGCTGATTGTTTCAGCTTCCTCAGTTGTAAAACCTTGGAAGTTTAGCCTGGACAGTGTGTATTTGCTCTGCCAACGTAGTCATGTGTGTCACATCTTAGTAGACTTTGCTTTGAACTTGGGTCATTTTCTCCTTAATCAACAATAACATCTGATGTTTGATTTGGTCACTGAGTAGTGTTTACCATTCATGCAGATATCTATAGCTAGTCATCTTGGGGGAGCTTCTTTCTTAGAGATCCATGACGATATTGGTTTGTACACTCATCCCCTATAGTACATATCGACCTAGTGGCGCGGGAAACATTGGCAAAAACCTTTTCAGATCCTTACACCCTCGGCCAGTGAAAATGTGGACAGAGAGCTATGGGAAGTAAATCTGGTCTCCTTGCTATGTTCTGATTCGGTCCGAATGTTGATGTCATATTTGTGGACACTAACTTGGTTTAGCTTGTAAGATTAGGGAGTATTTTATATGAATGTTCCAGACCAGGTTTTGTGTTTTTTTTTGAGTATTGTAGCTCGTTACAGCTGAGTAAATGGCATTCATGATCTGTCCAAAATCTTGTTCCTTAAAGAAGGTTTCTTTAAGGAAGACTGAGAAATCCCAAGACTAGGATTTGACTTCATCTGGGTATGTTGTGTTTTGTCTTGGGGTATGGTGGCCGAACGTCGGTGGGATCTGCCACATAGTTCTTCTGGAATTTAGTCATATGAGAGATCATGGTTGTTGCTAGTTGCTCCGCTTGAAAAGAAGGCCGTACTGGAGGGTGCTTCGGTTAACGGGTCTCCGACATTCAAATGAGTATTCTGTTTTTAGAGTGAGAAAGTAGAGCGGAGTGAAAAATGATCAGGTTACCTCTGCGGTTTGCAAAGGGAGGATTTTTATAAGAGGACTCCCTGATGGCACTTTGGTAATTTGTGTATGGTCCGAATGTGGTGGTCGGTCACCTTTTGCGTGTCAGGCGCTGCCTTTTAGGAGAGTTCGGTTGGTGTAGGTGAAAGTCTGCTTGTCCCCTTGCAGTTTTGTGGTAGGCGTCAGGTGGCGGGCGGCGTGCTCAGTCGACAAAAGACACGTTTTACATTAAATGCAGTTGTAGTTTCGGTTGGTCCTCCGGCGGAACTCGTGTTCGGCGGGGTCCTCCTTGTCTTGGGCTGGCTTATTGGGCCTCTGGGATTCAGGCTGTTTTGGGTGAGTCTTTTGGGCTGGGAGCCCGTTGGGCTCTTGGCCATTAGGGTACTATTACCCGCTCAACGAGTTTAATATCAATTGTCATTAGGGTACTATTACCCGCTCAACGGGTTTAATATCAATTGTAATGTTTCCACTGTCCTCAGTTAATTAGCTTATTTGATTTTCATATTTTAAAATTCAATATTTGACACAAATATTCATAAAGATAACAAATATTCATAAAGATAATTAATGAAATTTTTTTCAAAATAACTTATTTTAAAAAAGTATGTTGCAAATTACGTTAGACATATAATTTTTTTAACTTTATACATATAAATTTTAAATACTATAAAACAATATAATTTTTTTAAAAAAAACTTGAGTCAATTAATTGATAACCGAGGGAGTGTACTATTTCTGTCATACAAAATTTACTTGTAATTGTTTTTGGGATATCTCAAAGAAATTGGAGAAGTATGATGAAACATGATGAAATTAAGAAAAATGTTTAACAATTAAAATGGAATAACTAAAATTCTGATTTTATAACATTTTTTTCCTGATGTTGTTAGGAAAAATCATGTTTAGACACTGTTTCAAGTTTCTAATGTCATAATTAATGAAAAAAATGATAAAGGAAAAAAAATATAAACACATTATTGTTCAACGTAAATCACCAGAATAAATCACCAGAATAAAGCTCAAAATATAATACTCCCTATGTCCATGAAACGATAATGAATACACCCTCCGTCCCACAAAGATTGCACCGTTTTTTAGGCCGAAATGCACATTAGTACCTTGAACTATAATAACTTGAGAATTTCGAGGCCTGAACTATTTTTTGGGTAGAATAGTACCCTGAACTATTGGAATCAGGTAGATAAGGGCCTAACTCGACGTGTGCATGCACGTGAGCTCACTTATGTTTCACTTTTTAAACGACCTATCTCACCAATAGCACAATTGTTCGTTTTAAAAGTTTGGGAGAAACACCCAAAATTTTAAAAACTTAGAAGTGATATCGCGGCTCCTCCAAGTTAGGGTTCGCATATATTTAAGTTGGTTGGTTAAAATAAATATTGGTTGGTAAAAAATAATTTTGGTAGGTAATAATAATTTTTAAAATTTTTGGGCGTTTCCCTCAAACTTTGAAAACGAACAATTAGACCACTAGTGAGGCGGACCATTTAAAAAGTGGGACGAAAGTGAGCTCACGTGCATGCACATGCTGAGTCAGACTCTTATCTACTCGATTCCAATAGTTTAGGGTACCATTCTACCCAAAAAATAGTCCAGGCCTTGGAGTTCCTGAGTCAACATAGTTCGGGGTACTAATGTGCATTTTGGCCTTTCTTTTTCTGTTTCAAGTTGCACCGTTTGACTCAAAATTTAACTAAGATAAATAGTGAAGAAAAATCATATATATATATATAAAGTTTAGATGACAGATAATGAGAAGCATATGAATCATTTAACTTTACATGTCTTTGAATTCATAAAATAAATCATAGATTAAATACTTTGAAAACAACAAAGAAATAGTGCAATCTTCGTGAGACAAATGGAGTAACCCGTGGTACCAATTTTGGGCTTACAAAAAGTAACCATTTTTGTACGTAACTGACAAACGATTCCAGATCTCTCGTAGACCATTTTCAGGTTTCCAATCGACCTAGGAAAAAGATTGGTGCCGACTCCATGTCAAAAACCACGTCGCTACAGGCGACCAACAAATCACACAAGTTATTGAGGTGACTTCAACTCACGAGCTTCAAGCTGATATGGTAAGGAACTCATCCTCATGGTTTCTAAGATATTGCTCTTGTATTCCTTTATGATGTTTGTTTCTTTCAATATGATGCTCTAGATGTTTGATATGATTAACACTTAGTCCAGTGTTGCAGTAAAAATTTCAGGTCGATGAGCAACTAGTATCCCTAATGGAAGAGGTGGTTGCAACTGACGTCTACCAACTGAGATGGTATGCAAATGATGTTCTTGTGTTACAATATGACGCTCGGTTGTATAGTTATGATGCTTGTGGTTAACTCTCTTATTATAAACTATGAAGCTCTTCCTCTATGATTTGATTATAACATACTTTATTTATAATCGTGCAAAATATGTCAGGTGCTTGTATAGAAGGACAACAAAGAATCTACAGACGCAAACAATGACCAGCCAAAGCTGCAGTCTAAGGTTGAGACAGAAGATGCGCAAGAGCACATAGACAACCTTGATGATTTACTACATCAATTAGAAGTCATCGAAGTATTCAGTCAACTCAGTTCACAACGTGAGGAAGAAGGCCATAGTGAGCACTATCTTACTCCTGATGACATAGCTATGGTGACTCAAATTGCAAATGAAGCTGAGAAAGAAGTGCAACATGTAGAGGTTAAGAAGAAGAAAAGACCAATGTCCTTGAATGAAGTTGCCGGTATGGAATGATGTGCCTTGTGTCATTATGATGTTCCTTTCATCCTAATTGGTGTTCTTTGCAATTTATAGCTAATTGATGTTTTTAACTCTGAGCTGATGATTCTTCCCTTCTGAATGATGTTCTACCTTGCTGGTGTCACAATTCAAGTACCAGCTGGATCAACCTCACTGAATTTTAATGCAATACTTGAAAGCTTGCAATCACAGGACAACCCTGTACAACAATCCCCTCAAGTTACTGTCCAAGCACTTGCAATCAAATTAACACCACAGACTGAAACTGAAATTTTGAAAGGAGTACATATATTTGGTCAACATATGCCACACCTGTTCATGCCTACTGTCCCTTTCGTGAAGGAATTAACTGCAAGGTACCCTACTCCAAGAAACATGTTGACAACCAGATTAATCATAGCGGATTTCTTATGGGGGTTACATCGTCCAGAAAAAATGGGGTAAGGCAAACATTATGATGTTCTCTAGCTAAGTTATGATGTGCTCACTGAACTCTGTGATGCTCATATGTTCTCTAATGATGCCCTTAACAATGACAGGACTGTGGTGATGAGATGTGGTGATATAGATTTAATAATTGAACAAATGCATACACTGTATAGAGGGGAAGAGGTTACCAATGACGTGATAGATGCATATGCACATATTTTGAACAATAGGGATGACCTGATGGATGAAGTGGAAAATTGTGAAACAACCACGACAGGTGCAATGATAAAGTTGAAGAAAGTCTACATAAGTACCTTGCTGACTGTAAGTGTTTTTTTAAAATAAAAATAAATCATTTCAATAGTTATAAACTGTTTATAAAAATTGACTATCATTTGAAACATGGTCCACATTAGATGACACTGGAAATGGCAAGGAATTAGTTTGAAATGAGGTTGTAGAAGAAAGAAAAATGAAGGGCCTTAAGAAAAGTCAACAGTTCAAAGTCGGATGATCATTGATGTGTGGCACATACATTCCACATTTTTATGGTGTTAAGTCAAATTCATCACTTATTTGAGCTTATTTTTGTATTATGTGTGCGCTTTATTCGCCGTGTCAATTTGTACATAGGCACACACTTGAGGAGTGGAGATGAAGCGCGGAGAACCTCGTGAAAGGACCCAACATGGTAAAGCATGGGAAGAAGGTCTTCTACCAAGATTTTGTTGCTGTGAACAGTACCAGGCGCAACCCCAGGCGCATCCAGGCGCATCCTGGAGCTAATTGGCCAAAATGGAGAGACCAGGCGCATCCCCAGGCCCACCAGGCGCACCCCGGCGCATCCTCTGGAGAAAAATGACCCTCCGTGAACAGTACAGGCGCATCCCCAGGCCTACCAGGCGCAACCCCAGCACAGCCTCGGGCCTCCACGTCATTTAATGAGTCTTTCTCGATTCAAACTCGATTCCACTCGTTTTGGACTCGGTTTTGGACATGTTTACCCTTATTTTACCTTGTTATGATGTCTCATATATCTAGGGACCTTTTAGACTATTAGATATAGTATATATAGACTTTTAGGATGAGTTTTAGACACAACTCACCATTTACACGAATTTCACATCAAACTTGAAGTTGGAGTTGTTCTTCCTCTTTCTCCTAGGGTTTTTGAGCCCCTTCAACCTCACAAATATGAGAGGTTGATTGGGGCTCTTGTGGATGATCATTTATGGGGTGATTTCTATCCTATCTCTCTCTTTTACTCTTCATTTTTGGTACTTGATTGATGCTGATTTTGAGTAGTATCATGAGTAGGAGTAGGTAGTTTTCATTTCTCCTTGTGGATTGTTGTTATTATGAGTTTTTGTGATGTTTCTTGACTTGTTTGGATTTAGATATCATCTCCTTGATCATTGAGTGGTTAAGTATGTTAGAGAATAGCTAACTCTAGCATACGCATCTAAGATGTTCGTAGAAATGCTCGAGAGATGTTTCAATGAACTTTAGCTAAGGGATTTGATTGATTGACTTGTTGTGTGTTAGAGATAACCTCTAGGAGTCAATTGGTGTATAGATTAGAGCTTTATTCCTTGTCTCCTAATGCTAATACAATGAGAGTTGGTTAGGTTAGTGAGTAACAAGAGATTAACATGCTATCTAGAGATGGAAGCATGTTAGCCTTGTAATCCACCTCTAAACCATGGCTAGAACTCACAATCAACCTATGACATGCATGCAACCCCTAGGTGAACTCCATATTTGAAAGTCCACAAGTTCTAATTTTCCTTGCTCATACTTGCATTTCACTCTTGCCTCCATTGCATTTAGTTTCATTTAGATTAGTTACACTCTCCACCAACCATCCCATCAAACCATTGCTGCCCCTTGCATTACATTTTAGCGTAGTCACACACATTGCACACTAGTCTAGGAACGCTCGATTCTCTTGGGTTCGACCCTTACTCATTGCCCATTTACTATTTTCGAGAAAACAAGGGTGAGTTTGGGTCTTCTATAAATGAATTTGTCAATATAACTTGTGTGTAATCATACACACATTTCACCCTTGATCAAATTGGCGCCGTTGCCGGGGAGTTGAGTGTAAGTTTTTAGACTTTTTGTGTTGTGTGTTGCATGTTGCATATCATGTTTATTTCCTTGCATTGAAGATTTTAGACCATGTTTACTTCCATTTCTTTTCTTGCATTGTAGGTACCATCTTTTGTGCTACTAATGGCACACCACAACATGTGGAGGAACAACCAAGACCACTATCATTGGGAGGACATGGATGCTTATGAAGATACTTGGTCAAATGGACAGCAAGACTCATGGAGAGGAAAGGGCTTCTACAATCATCAAACATTCTACACTTGGGAGCCAACATATGAAGATTATGGAGCAAACACTCATGAGTACTACTATGTCACATCTCCACCACCTCTTGTGCAACGGAATGAAGCATTGCTTTCTATGACACAAAAGTTAGATGATCTTGTGAATGAGATGAGGGCAAACAACATTCAAAGAGAGGAGGAAATGACCAAAGTAATGAAGGAACCGTCTCTTGTGCAACAAAATGAAGTGTTGCTTTCCATGAACCAAACATTGGAAGATTTCATAAGTGAACTTCGGGAAAGCAACAAAAGAGAAGAGGAAAGGTTCAAAAGAGAGAACCCTCACCCTTCACCTCTCTTCATGGAGCCCAAAATTGAAGAAAAGCCTTCTCTTAGTCAATTAATAGAGGATCTAGCTATAGAGATAAGAGAAGGCAACAAGATGATTGAAGAGGGATGCAACACTTTGACCAACAAAATGGCATATGCGAAAGAAGAAACAAGGGCATCATTAAAGAACATGAAAGTTTTATGTGCACAAATGGCATGGGATTTACAAGACCAATTCCTAGAGATGAGCCATGCGATGCAAGATGATGCCACAATTGTGAAACACGACTAGCCATTAGAAGATATGAACTTGGAAGAGAAAGGTGAGCACTTGAGCAAAATATGAGGGAAAGTGTGAAGAAGAATTCAAATGGGGTGAAGAGATAATTGCAAATCTCAAGCTACTTTTAGAGGCAACACCCACTCCTTGCTCTCAAGTGCCCCAAGATGAATATGTGGAAATCTTCAAGTTGGATAAGTGTTGTGAAGGTGGAATGTTTAAAGTGAGATGCATGCCATGGAGACCTCCAAGAAAGATGAGTCTAGTGGATCTTGGAAGGAAACACCCTCTTGATCTTCATGTTGTGGATGACATAAGACCGAAGGGTGTCACGTGAGACTTTCTTCACCATTCATGCCTAGCCAAGGGCTTTAAACATGGCGCTTGTTGGGAGGCAACCCAACGGTTTTGAACTTCATGTTTTAGCTTCTTAAAGTTCAAGTTTAAATAAGAGTAGGAGCATTGACGTGCTTTATTTCCAGGTGGGTGAAGCCAATTGAAGTGGAATTTCAGGGAGAAACATGTTCATGGAAATTTTTGTTTGAAAGTGGAGAGGCAAAACGCAAACAACCCATTTCTCCACCGGTACCGAGGCCGGACCCACCACCTCCACCCACGATTAGGGGGCCTCCTAGGCCCCTGTACGACCTACCGTTCTCTTCCTTTTTCTTTCCTCTCATGCTATGAGGACATTGCATATTTTGAGTTTGGGGGTATACGCATATGTTTCATGTGGGAGATGGTAGAGAGTACCTTGTGTTGTATTTGACTTGAAACACCTTGCAAGCATCTAGTTTTTATTTTTCTTTTAAGGTTATGATTTTCAAAAAAAAAAAAATCATATAAATCTTGAAATATTCCAAAAAAAAAAATCAGAAAACTAAAAAAACTTGTAGGCAAGTTGTATTTGGGATATGATAAGTGGTTCATGCATTCGATGATAGAATATGGTGTGTGTGTTCTTAGCTTGAGTACTAATATAGACGGATCTTACTTGTTGAGTGTCTTGTTGAACTTTTTGTGAATTGTTACACTTTAGAATTGCATGATTTGATTTTTGGATTAAAGTTGGTCTCGAGCATGAAAATTTTCTTTAAGGAGAACCGAAACTTTGATTAATGTTATCGTGTGAAACTTGATTTAGCTAGCTTGTGAATGAGAAATGTTAGGTGGTTGCCTAATATTTGCACTCTAAGTTTGCAACACGTGGAATGATGCTTTTGTCATGAAGCGGAGCACCCGTAGCATAGCTTAGTGCCTCTCTTCCGAGTGCTAGCTTAGAGTGCAAGTATGTGCTCTAGCGCATCTTGATGGGGTTCGATTGGAATGATTCTTTAGACACATGGTTGTAGACGCCAACTGTGTGGCCTCTTGACCCTCTTCCAAACGTCCCCTTACGAGTTAGGAAACCATCCTCACGCACGAAAAAAAGGAAAAAGAAATAAAAAGAGAGAAAAAAATATAGAATGAAAGTAAGAAAAAGAGGTTAATCAATAAGTTGTGAGCAATAGGCATTCTACATTCACTTGCTAAATCTAGTTTCTTATCGGTATTCATTAATTTTAGAGTCTACATTTTTTTTAAAGGTATTGAATGCTCGAATGACCAACTTACCCCAACTTTTGTCTCTTCCTATTTTTATTGTAACTTCTCACAAATTGTTCACTTGTGCACTACACAAGATGTAGATCTTTCTTTAGGAGCACTCAAGCTTTGTCGAGTAGTGATTCTTAGGTGCATGAATAACTTTGATTTGATTTCTTGCCTACACCAAATGCTTTTGTAATATATAGGTGGCTAGAGTAGGAGTCCTTGAGTCTTTACTTTCCTAGATGCTTGTGTTGCTAGAGACTAGCAACATTTTGAGTTTGGGGGTGTGATGTGTGGCACATACATTCCACATTTTTATGGTGTTCTAAGTCAAATTCATCACTTATTTGAGCTTATTTTTGTATTATGTGTGCGCTTTATTCGCCGTGTCAATTTGTACATAGGCACACACTTGAGGAGTGGAGATGAAGCGCGGAGAACCTCGTGAAAGGACCCAACATGGTAAAGCATGGGAAGAAGGTCTTCTACCAAGATTTTGTTGCTGTGAACAGTACCAGGCGCAACCCCCAGGCGCATCCAGGCGCATCCCCTGGAGCTAATTGGCCAAAATGGAGAGACCAGGCGCATCCCCCAGGCCCACCAGGCGCACCCCCGGCGCATCCTCTGGAGAAAAATGACCCTCCGTGAACAGTACAGGCGCAGTCCCCAGGCCTACCAGGCGCAACCCCCAGCACAGCCTCGGGCCTCCACGTCATTTAATGAGTCTTTCTCGATTCAAACTCGATTCCACTCGTTTTGGACTCGGTTTTTGGACATGTTTACCCTTATTTTACCTTGTTATGATGTCTCATATATCTAGGGACCTTTTAGACTATTAGATATAGTATATATAGACTTTTAGGATGAGTTTTAGACACAACTCACCATTTACACGAATTTCACATCAAACTTGAAGTTGGAGTTGTTCTTCCTCTTTCTCCTAGGGTTTTTGAGCCCCTTCAACCTCACAAATATGAGAGGTTGATTGGGGCTCTTGTGAATGATCATTTATGGGATGATTTCTATCCTATCTCTCTCTTTTACTCTTCATTTTGGTACTTGATTGATGCTGATTTTGAGTAGTATCATGAGTAGGAGTAGGTAGTTTTCATTTCTCCTTGTGGATTGTTGTTATTATGAGTTTTTGTGATGTTTCTTGACTTGTTTGGATTTAGATATCATCTCCTTGATCATTGAGTGGTTAAGTATGTTAGAGAATAGCTAACTCTAGCATACGCATCTAAGATGTTCGTAGAAATGCTCGAGAGATGTTTCAATGAACTTTAGCTAAGGGATTTGATTGATTGACTTGTTGTGTGTTAGAGATAACCTCTAGAGTCAATTGGTGTATAGATTAGGAGCTTTATTCCTTGTCTCCTAATGCTAATACAATGAGAGTTGGTTAGGTTAGTGAGTAACAAGAGATTAACATGCTATCATCATAGATCAAAAAGTGAAGGATATTGGACTGCAACGCCTCATTAATCCAGTCAATGCTAATGGATTGCATAAGATCAATACAAGTGAAGTTGTAAGTACAATATAATTTACATTTGATGGTCCTTTAATTTAGTCCGATGCTCTTCATGCTCCTAGTGATGGTTCCACATTCTAGTTTGATGGTCTGACTGTTAAAAATGGTTGTTGGATAGCCTAAATAGAAAAATGTTTCTTTATATTAGGATGTGTCTTTATTCACATGATGATATGTATGATTGAACTGGTGTTCCCATTTCTTATGTTTGATGCTTTCCATATGCAAACATTTAGTAGGATGTTCACAGTGTTTGGTATGATGACCCTGTTTATTATGTTCAATGCTCTCCATTTAAAAACTAATGATCCTTCTCTCTTGTGTGATGCTCTTGAAAAAACTGGTAGTATCAACACTTAAGAAGATGCTCTCATTGGTTGGTTTGATGTTCCTATTTTTGAGTACGGTGCTCTCGTTGATTGTTTCATAATCTTACTACTCACCACTTGCAGATCGTTGTACCTATTCTGCCACACGAGCACTACTTTGTTCTCGTTTTCAATTTCTTGGAAGGCGATATTCATCTCCTTAACAACAGAAACACCCATTCTGATGCATATAGCGATATGATTTCTGATGTTGTAAGTTTGACAACATATAATTATTTGCTACATATTTTTCAAAAAGCCGGTTGAAGTTCAGTTTCATCAAAAACTCACCTTTAGTCACATTCGATCTCGAATGGAAGGACCGGTTGACCGAAGAGCAAATCAGTGCCAATACAAAAGACTGTGGGATTTATACAATGAAGCATATGGAATTATATGATGGGACAAGGTTTCGGTCTGACTTGCACAAGAAGGAAGCAATTGAAAGGGAGCGCCTGAAAATTTTGACAACTCTAGTTGTGTCCAAACAGAACGAGGTACGCCATGATGTTTACAGAATGATCAAGCTTGACAGAGGAGAAAGGTTGTACGAGACAAAGATACAGATGGCAAAGGAATATTTTGACCAAGCTGCATCTGAAAATTGAAACTTACTGATTAATATTGTGAATATTGTGTACAAACTTTTAGATATTGACTGGTTTTATTGTATGTTGATATATTAATTCCTAATTCCCATATGATGCTCTTCTTCCCATTATGATGATCTAGTTGTTCATAATGATGCGCTTAGAGTTATAATTTGTAGCTCTGGAAGTTTTGTTTCGATAAGAATGTATGATGCTCTTCTGGATGTGTATGGTGCTCTTCGCCTTAAGTCTGATGACCTCTGTTATAATATTGAAATACAATGTGATCAAATAAATGTTTAAAATATACGGGAGGAGTAAATGTAATGTCAATTCAAATTTTATATACCATTGATAAACTGTTTAGAAATTTTGATGCGCTTATGATTACATTGATCCGCTTAAGTTTTTGAAGAATGCTCCCGAACTGTCAAATGATGCTCCCAAACTATCAAATGATGTCTTGCATCTATAAATATTGATATTTTATTGTCCTTTGATATGATAATTTGTAATTCTTGTATGATGCGTCTATCACATAGATTGATTCTTGTTAAATAGAGCATGATGCTCCAGAGCCATCAAAGAATGCTCCCGAGCTATAGAATGATGTTCTGCATATATAAACAATTTCTCTAAAAAAATAAACAAAAAACCCCAAAACTCTATTTTTTATTCTTTTTATTGCTACAACCCTCTACATAACTCTTAATTCTCTTTTCTTTCTGAGGTCGTCCTTTCTTCGATGCTACTTCTGGGTTCCCAACCATCACAGTTCTAGTGATACTTTCAGCAACTGAACTCAAACTAGGTGCATCAGCAACAATACCACCAGCTATTTCAGAACCTTCTTCTCCAAGTCAGCAAGTGTCTCATCACATATTTTCTTCAACTCATCATTTTCCTGGCTCGAAAGCGCAACACCATACATACCTCTCATGAAATTATACCTCCATGCCATCGAATGAAGTCTGTATTTAGGATCATTATCACTAGAATTACATGCAACAACAAATCTCCTAGCATCCTTCCGCCACCTCGCAAGAATGTAACGCTCTGGTAGCTTAGTAACATTTTTAATATTCAAAACCCAGACAACGTGATGACATAGGAAACCAACTTGCTCAAACAACTTGTAAGAACAACTAACAGTAATAGGTCCGCCTTCACAAACTAAACAGTGCATTGGCCCAAATCATAGTTTGAATAAATAACCTCATAATCACTAACATCCCCATCAACCGTAATCGTTTCAAAAGAAAACCAATGACTGTCATTAATCTCTCTCTCAAACCGATCGAATGATAGCAAGCTGTATATCTTAACAACTGAAGTTAGAATGTCAAGCCTCTCCTCAGAGTGTGACCATCGTTCTTGTAATCCTCTTGGTTAGAATTATCTCTCCACTCACTAATCCTTTTAGTAAAGGAGCGAACCATTTCAACCAATGAAGATGTACTATAAAAAATGCTACTCAACATGTGATTAGTGCTCTCGCTCCTCTGCGTAGATAAGATGCCCATAAGGAGGAACAAACAAAACAACTTAAACACCAGTATAAAACCACCCACACAATCATGGATGCTCCCAGTAGATAGTTAGATGCTCCTAACAGTGCTGCGTGATGTGCCTAGTGTTGAAATTCCTGGCGCACCAAGTTCTTTTGAGGAAGTGCTTGAGTTCGTGAAGCTAAGTGTGAGCTCAAAGGAAGCTATAAGTAGCTTGCCTTAGCTCAATGCAGCTAAAAGTAGCTATACTTAGCTCATCGCAGCTGGAGGAAAGTTACAAGTGGTTTCCCTCAGCTCATCTCCAGTTAGAAGTAGCTGGACACAACTCAAGTCAGCTCAAGTTAGCTCAATGAGCTCAACTTGAGCTCACTTTAGCTAGATGTAACTAGACTCAGCTCAAAGTGAGCTCAATCCAGCTATAAGTGGCTATACGCAGCTCAACTCCAACTCAAGTTAACTAGTGATAGTTAACAGTAGCTCAAGCTGACTAGAAGTAGTCAACTTCAACTCATGGTAGCTAGAAGTAGCAACCCTCAGCTCAAGATAGCTAAAAGTAGCAACCCTCAGCTCAAGATAGCTAACCTTAGCTCATGTTGACTAGAAGTAGTCAATTTAAGCTCAAATGAGCTAGTCTTGATGGAGAAGTGATTTCCAGCTTAAGGTGAGCTGAAATGAGTTCGATGGAACTCAACTATGTGAATTGTGGCTATATGGAACATTTGCAATGTTTCATAAGTGTTAACTTGATGATTTTAGAGGTCCCTCAAACATGCTCTCATGTGGATCTTTCTCATACACATGTAATGCTCTACTTCACATAACATATATTAATGGCATCTTCTTTACAAACATGATATTATCTCATCAAATCATGCCATGAAACCAATGAATCCAGCATCAATAGAGTATGAAGATGAAGAACTAAACATGATACTAAGAGGCATAAACATACCATGCACCAAAGGAAAAAACAGCTTAAGGATTATTTTAATCCTTACTCCAATCCGACGTATGCTCATTCCTTACGCTTTCAAGCTTGCTCCAATGGCAGCCCTTGGCTTCCAGAGATGATGGTAATGCCACCTTGCACCAAGAGGAGAAGGGAAGATGATGGATGAGATGTGAAGCACCTTGAAGTTCTTGTGTGGAATGACACAAATAATTCCACCCTTAATGCTCCAAAACTTGCCTCAAGAATTCGGCACTTTGAGAGAGATTGAGAAGGAGAAGAAGATAATTAAATCAGGGATGGAGAATGAGGCACTTCCTCCAAGTTCTCCCTTAAATGTGTCAACCACATTGCCTACCTCATCAATGTGGCAACCACACTGCCAACCTCATAAATTGCCAACCTCATCAATTTTCAACCTCATAAATTGGCAACTACATTGCCAACCTCATAAATTGGCAAATAAGGAGTTATTTCATGGTTCAAAGTGCATACACCTTACACCAAAATTATCAAAATACCCTTACTTTGATAAGTGGCTTTGGAGGTGGTTATGATTGATAAATGAGGTCCGAATTACACAAAGTAATTCCAATCATTTTCATTTTACATATTCGAGCTCCTTTAAGCTCATTAGTGCCATTTACCAAAATACTCTTACTTTGATAAATTGTGCTCTAATCATTTCTTCTCCGTCAAGTTACTCCCAGCTCCTCTGAGCTGGAGTATTAGCTCAAACATTTTTGGTGCACCAGGGAATTCCAACATAACTACCTATTAGCATCATTTTATACAAAATAAGGGTATTTTGGTAAAATGACATGGTCCGGGCGGTTAAGGTGCATGGTGTATGCACCCTAGTGCATAGGTGCACATCCCTTGGCGGTTATGCAAGAGATAATCGGCCATGGAAACCTCTTTGGCCGAATAGGTGCATTCAAAGTGGCACCCTTTCGGTCTAGAGGTGGTTATCAAGCCTATAAGGCTTGTTTATGCCTTAGGGAGGAATAACCACTCTCTAGGCTGGAAGTATGTGTACTTTCGGCCATGAGGAAGTTATTTCCTCCCATCATAACCACCTACATCTTCTATAAATAATAGAAGATAATTTCGGCCACAACACACTTGTTTTTCCCATAACTGAATTCTTCTCTTCTTCTCTCTTCCTTTGGCCGAAATTGCAACACTTCCTTAGAGCATTTTGGGTGAAACTCTTGTGTTTCTTCAACACAAAACCACCCCATTACATCTCATGCAATCAATCCTCCTTAAGCAATCAAAGGCTTGAAGATCCAAGAAGAACCCATAACCAACTCGGAAGACTTGGAGCAAACGTTTTTAAGGAGTAATGAACAATTTCCTTTTGCGGTTTCTCTTTGGTGCAAGGTATGTTCTTCATCTTCTTCTTCTCCCTCCTCCTCTTTCTTATTTATGAAAGTGGAGAGGCATGATACATCATGCTGTCAGAATCTCTAAAAATTTCACCCAGTGTACAAAACAAATGCACCTAACTAAAAACACAAACAATCACAAATATTATCTCCACAAAAAATCATTGGATAAAAAAGGTACAGGATAATTGAAAACAAAATAAAGGAATGATATGCACCAATTTAAATATGATGTGTAGATATCAACAAACTATGATGTTCCCAGGTCACTAGAGGAATGATCTGCACATATAGAATGATGTGCTTACGAAACAAAGAGACGCATAAAAACAAAAACATACCTGCAGAGAAACAGTTAGCACCCATAGTAGGACACCACTTCGACCTCAGCTCAAGAGTAGCAGCCAACCACTCATTACCTTCCATATCATACTCCTAAACCATCGCAAACCACCTCTCAAGCAACTCCTCCTCGGATAAATAACAATATAGACAGAAAAAGAATTCTCGCTCAAAATCCTCATTACTGTTCAACAGATAACCAAGATGCCTCCTCACATTCTGAGAGATGTGTCGCAAACAAAGCCGATGCTTGGACGCTGGAATATGCCTCTCAACAACTAGTGCAATGGCTGCATCCTGATCAGTCATGACTGTAGAAGGTTGTTTACCAACAGCGCTCTCAAGAAAGCGGTCAAACAACCATCCGAAAGTAATCCAAAAATAACATTGAATCCATGGTTGTTAACACCAACAAAAGGGGGACAAACCATACTGTACATATTCTTAGGATAAGTTGTAAAGATAACAATATCCCCAAAAATATCATAATCAAAAAGCATCTCAAAATCTCTCCAAAAAAAGTTGCTTAGATGACCATCGATAATTGATGTGATCATGAGGACACTTGACGCGATCACGCGAGATCACGCATTTGCCGGATCTAGCTCGAAGGAGACGCGGAGACATGGAAGGATAAATTTGGCCTGTTTCGGATGTTAGTATAGCATTGGCTTCACTGCACCAAGATCATTTGACATGATACTTCGCATGGTGGCCTTCACTGAGCTCGCATGTTAGGATGCTAAGTGGGATGAGCTCCAAGTTAGCTATATGTAGCTAACTGCAGCTCACCTCAGCTAAAAGTAGTTGCACTTAGCTCACAACAGCTTAGGCAAGCTCAAGGTAGCTTGACTAAGCTAACATTAGCTTCAGAGCAGCTAAAAGTAGCTTCTCTCAGCTCATCTCCAGCTGGACACAGCTCAAGTTAGCTCAAGTAAGCTCATTGTAGCTAGAAGTAGCTCAATGTAGCTCAACTTGAGCTCACCTTAGCTCTAGGTAGCTAAACCCAGCTCAAAGTGAGCTCACCCCAGCTAGAAGTAGCTGTGGCAGCTCAACTCCAACTCAAGTTAGCTAGAAGCAGCTAACACTAGCTCATGTTAGCTAGAAGTAGTTAACATTAGCTCACACTAGCTAAAGGTAGCTAGTACTAGCTCAAGTTAGTTCACAAGTAATTAACTCTAGCTCAAGTTGGCTAGAAGAAGCTAACTTCAGCTCAAAGGAGCTCATGGGAGCTCAAATGTGTGTGATATGATCATTTGGAACATCTATGAGATGTTTCATATTGATTCACAAGTGGTAACTTCCATTTGCACCTTTTGGACAAAATAAAGGGTATTTTGGTAAAAGGGGCATCCTAGGTGCATGGTGTATGCACCTTACTACATGGGAATACTACCTAGGAGGTTACATATGTGTAACTACCCCTAGGAAGGCTGGAAGAGGCGAAGAGGTACCTCTAGGGAGGCACCCATTCGCCAAAATGGGAGTTGAAGAGAGGTTACCATGAACCTTCCCTCCTTTTATGACAAAAAAGGGATGGTTACACCCTTGGCCGAAAATACATGTATTTTCGGCCAAATGGTGTTCCAACCACCCCTTGGCACCTTTCACTTGCCTATAAATAAAGGGAGAGGTTTCACAATTATTACACACTTAAAAACCGAATTTCTTCTCCATCTTCTTCTTTATTCTTGGCCAAAATACCTAAGGCATTCTATTAGAGATTTGGGGTGAATTCATATTGTGTTCGTATCAACACAATTCGGCTCCTTTGGATGAACATTCAATCCGTCCTACTACAAGAATTGGAGAGCTTGAAGACCTCGGCCACTCCATCTTCCACTCATTCCTTCGAACACAAGGTACGCTTCCTTCTTCTTCTTCTTCTTCTTCTTTCTTCCCCTTCTTCTTACGATGATGAATGGTGAAGAACGGCATGATTATGAATAAAACACATCATGCGCTGTTAGTTAGAATCACTATGTCAAAAAGCATGTAACATGATTGAAGTTGTGATGAACTTAAAATCATCAAATGGTATCACAGCTTGAGTTATGAAATTTCATGTTATGTGCTTGCTTGTTTTTTTTTCGGTTGAATATGTGATCAATGAAACATGAAACCAAAAGTGTATGAATGTATGCCGAAGCGTTTTGTGTTTGTGATATGTTAAGTATGTATGTTCAAGAATCATGGAAATGACATGTTTGAATGTTTTGAATGACAAAGAGAGCATGATAGTGATATAAAGATTTGAATCATGTTTGTATATAGATGTATAGCATGTTAAATTGCTTGTATGATCCTTGATTGAATCTTTGAACATGTAAATGATGTTTAATCTATAAAACATGTTCTTACTTAGTATGCTTTGGTAGCATACATGTGACATTAATCCTTGACTTAGACTAAGAATTTCAGCCCCTTGATGGTCTTAATACTGGTATTTGTTACCACTATGATGGACTTGAGGGAATTGAAACTTAGTTTGAGAAGGAACATGACATTCATTAAATCAAGATACTCTACCCTATGATGGTTCAAGTACTAATGTTTGACATTACTATGGTGAATCTAAGGGAGTTGAGACTTGGTTTAATGGATGAGTCACTTCAATAAGTTAAGGTTTCTAGGGACCCTGTCAAGTTGGCATAAATACTGTCTAAGGAGGTGGCACTTAAGCGAGACCGTTTGTGACTCCGCCATCTTTCCTGGGTATTGTGTCGAGGAGACTTATGGGTGATGAAACTAAGGCTTAGGTGAATTGCTCATGGTTTATCACATTTCGAAATTTCATGAATATGTACATGAAGTTCAAAGTAAGCAATTTTGAACCTTCTTGGAGGCTCAAAAGGGACATGTATGTGATACTACAGAAACTTGTTCATATGTTTCTGATTGGATGCTATATGCACTCCTTTAGCACATATGGACATGTTTGTGTAGTTTCATGTGTTTGTAGCTTGTTTGAGTCTTGTTGTGAATGATTGAATCTTGATACATGTGATTTGCATCATGTAGATGGCATGTAAAAGTATTGTTGCTGAACTTAACAAAGACCTGAAATTGGATGGTGAGAACTATCCTATTTGGGAACAGAAAGTCAAGTTCATCTTGACGGAGTAGGAGACATTAGATGTCCTGACTACTGAGATTGTCCAACCACCGGCTGACCAAGACCAAACTGCCTATGTGGCATTCTTAAGGAAGAATGGTCATTGTCGGGTGACTCTCTTGTCAACTATGGTAGATGAAATCATGGTTGAGTTCTCGACCCTTGATAGTGCCAAAGAGATTTGGGACCGAGTCAAGGTAAAGTATGGTGATGTCTCGGTTGAAAAACAGAGAGCCATGATTCTGAAGTTTGAGGACTATCAGAAGCGTGCTGACCATACCATGAGTGCTCACCTAAGGGAGATGTCCCGAATGATCTACCAGTTAAGGAGGGCTGGACATGAGCTCATGGACGAACAACAGGTCCAAGCTATTATCAGATCCTTGCCGGATGAGGATTGACAGTTGATGAAGGTCAACTTGCATCACAATCCTCAAATAAGACTTTTGATGATATTGCCCGTCACCTAATACTTGAGGCCGAGGTGTTGGCACTCAAGAACCACTCCCATGCATATGTTGCATCAACCTCTTCCTCCAAAAAGGGAGGAAACAAAAAGAAGGGTAAGTGGTTCAACAAAGGAGGTTAGAAGGGTGGCGGAAATGGCAAGGGAAAGAGTGTTGGTAACGGTCCTAACTTGAAGAAATTCAAGAAGAAGAGGGACGTTTCCAAACTCAAATGCTTCAACTGCGGGACTAAAGGGCATTTTGCTAAAGATTGCAAGAACCCTCCCAAGGTACATTTTCCTACTTCTATTTCTGATGTACTTGTTACATCTTGTACTATGCTAACTGAGAGCAATTCTTTGTGGATTGTAGACTCAGGGGCAACGGACCACATAGTCTGTGATAAGTCATGGTTCGTGGCATACAGGAAACTTCCCAAGGGTGCAAAGTGTGTTGCAGTTGGGAACAATGATGTAATAGAAGTATTAGGGATAGGGACTTGTAAAGTCCCAGTGTGTAATGGATATTTGTATCTAATTGACACTTTATATGTATCTAATATTAGTAGGAATTTGATTTCTATTAGTAGTTTGTTGAAGTTTCGATATAGCTTAACTTTTACTAATAGTAGTGTTACTATTTATAAAAATGACCTATTTGTTCATGAATGCTTCGTTAATAATGGTTTGTATGAACTTAGGCCCAATTGTGATTCTAATGCATCTTCTAGCTGTCATGTGACCGAGGTCACTAATGAAATGACTTGGCATGAAAGGTTAGGACATGTGGGTCAGGATCGGTTGAATAAGTTAGCCAAGAAACGGCTACTTGGATCCTTGACCAAAGTTGTTCTACCAAGTTGTCAAGCATGCCTTGAAGGCAAAATGACGAGAAAGCCCTTCGGGCGTGGAGCTAGAAGGGAAGAAGCGTTAGAATTGGTTCATTCCGACTTGTGTGGACCATTGAGAGTTGAGTCCAGAAATGGATTCAGATACTTCATCACATTTACAGATGATTATACTCGATTCACTCACGTTTTCTTACTCCGTAACAAAGCAGAGGCTTTCACTTACTTTCAAAAGTATGTGCATTTGGTTGAGAACCAAGTGGGTAAGAAAATCAAGTCCTTGAGAACGGACCGTGGTGGAGAGTATAGTTCAAATGCCTTTAAGGCATTTTGTGACATGAAGGGGATTGCCAGAGAGTTCACTCTTCCTTGGACACCTCAACAGAACGGAGTGTCCGAAAGGAAGAATAGAACTCTTATGGACATGGTTAGGTCCATGATGGCTAAGGCCAATTTGGACACCATCTATTGGAGTGATGCACTGCTTTGTGCGGTTCACATTCTTAATAGAATCCCAACCAAGAGCATTGATTCTTCTCCATATGAGTTATGGAAGAAGAAAACTCCTAATTTGAGCTATATGCATCCTTGGGGTTGCTTAGCTTATGTGCATGTAACGGACCATCCTTTGGGAAAGTTAGGTCCCCGAGGCAAGAAATGTGCATTTCTTGGTTACTGCTCTGAATCTAGGGGTTATGTGTTCTTGGATCTTAGTCACAAAAATGGTCTTGTATTTGATGCAAGAAACGTCAACTTCTTGGAGAATGAATTTCCAAAAGTTGGTCAATGTGATGATTTACACTCTTTGGTACCAATCCTAGAAAAGGATCAACTGGGTATTACAGAAGTACCGGTTGCACAAGATGCACCTGCTCCAGAGGGAGTACCTCAACACGAGGGAGTAGTGACTCCTCAAAGTGAATCCAATGAGTTGGAGGAACCCATGGAACAAGATCCTGAAGAAGGAGGATCTGTTCAAGAGGGAGTTGAGAATCAACAAGAGCTGGAACCACCTCCGCCTAAGTTGAGAAGATCAACTAGGGAATCGAGACAACCCAAAAGGTGGGGTCTCTCGGAGGGTGAAACTTATTTGGTATCATCTGAAATAGATGAACCAAGTAACATCAAAGAAGCTCTAAATAGTGCACAAAAGGAGGAATGGATGAATGCCATGAATGAAGAGTTGCATTCAATGGCAGTAAATGGTGTGTAGGAGCTTTCTGATCTTCCTGCTGGCCGTAAGGCCATTGGTAATAAATGGGTTTTAAAAATCAAGAAAAACGCTGATGGAAGTATCGAAAGGTACAAGGCCCGTCTGGTGGCCAAGGGCTTCACACAAAAGGAGGGAATTGATTTTAAGGATACATTCTCTCCAGTAGTGAAGTTCAATTCCATCAGGTTACTGTTGGCCATTGTGGCGCATCTGGATCTTGAACTCCATCAGATGGACGTCAAGACAGCCTTCCTCAATGGTGATTTGAGTGAAGAGATCTATATGCGACAACCTGAAGGGTTTGTCCAAGAAGATCTTGAGGACAAAGTGTGTAGACTCAAGAAGTCTATCTATGGTCTTAAGCAGGCTTCATGACAGTGGTACTTGAAGTTACACCATGCAGTCACAAACTATGGATTTGTGATGATGCACGAAGACCATTTTGTGTACTTGTACTCAGCTGGATTCGATTATGCCATAATGACTCTTTATGTTGATGACATTTTGATTGCCAGCAATGGAGTTGGTTTGATGACAACCATCAAAGAATGGTTATCCTCCACTTTCGACATGAAAGACATGGGGGAAGCTTCCTTTATTCTAGGTGTAAAAATCCACCGGAATAGGAAGGAACGCTTGTTAGGCTTATCTCAAGAACCTTATGTAGATAAGATTCTGGATAGGTTTAACCTAGCCAACTCAAAACCCATGAATACACCACTTGCCTATGGATGCAAGATTGGAGGGGACATGTGTCCCACAACTCCAAAAGAAAAGGAAGAGATGGCTCACATCCCATACTTAAGTGCAATTGGTTCCCTTATGTACGCAATGTTGTGTACCAGGCCTGATATTAGCCAAGTAGTTGGCTTGTTAGCACGGTACTCTTCAAACCCGAGAATTCAACATTGGAAGAGTGTCAAGAGGGTTCTCCGGTATCTTAAAGGTACTAAGGATTATTGGCTATGCTATCAAGGAAAGAATCTTGATTTGCATGGCTATTCTGATGCTGATTGGGGTGGTGACCGAGATTCATGCAAATCTACTTCTGGTTATGTTTTCATGCTTAACGGAGGGGCAACTACATGGTGTAGCAAAAAACAGACCTGTACAGCATTATCAACCATGGAGGCTGAGTTTATCTCATGTGCCTCAGCTGTACAGGAGGCCCTCTGGCTTGGTTATTTCCTTAAAAACTTGGAATCTCAAATTACGGTGGACAGGCCTATTACTATCTACAGTGATAGCATGGCGGCCATGGCTTACACCAAGGATCCCAAGTATCACGGGAAAACCAAACATATAAGCATGAAGTACCATTTCGTCCGGGATGCAATTGAAGAGGGTGAAGTTAAGATCGAGTACATTTCTACAGACCTGATGGTGGCTGATCCTCTAACTAAGCCACTTCCACCTATTGTATTTGCCCGTCATGTTAAGGCAATGGGTCTTCGTAGATTGTAGTTTGTTGGATGTACTTCACCATCTTTGGTGTCACGCATGTAATATGGATGATTGTTTAATAATGTAAATTAGTTCCTTCATTTCTTGTTGTTCAATCTACTTGTGTTCACAACGAAAATTAGAACATGTCAAAAATAGGCATTAAAGAGAGCTTTCTCACACGAGCCTCTCGCCCTCTATTTTGAGTAGATTAGAGGATGAGACAAGTTAAGGACTTAGAATTATAGTTCTTTCAACAGAACTTGTGACTAGTTGTCATATTTCTAAGTGGGAGACATGTCCAACACCTGTCACCTTAACTATTTGTCATCTTGGTTTAAAAATCAGGGTAAGATGAACTGGTTCATCGAGTTTGTATGTCCTCAATACATCCTAGCCTATATTTTGGTAGTAAGTATGTACTTACTTGTTGAGAATTTCATGGATTTGACATGTCCTCCTTTTATTTGATAAATGGAGAACACTATGGTGTTTTAAGAGGGAGAAATGATACACTCCCGATTCATAGAGTGGACATCATTCCGAGTGGGAGTGGTGTAGGTAAAACACCCACTAGTGTTGTTTTTTGAGAACTTATGAGTTCTACATCCATGAAATACGACCATACAAAGAACTTAAACAAGTTGTCTTTGTTCTTGTTTAGTGTGAGGTTTTTTTATCCAGACTCTTAGTGACTTTGGTTTGCTATTAGTACTTTGCACTTACAACGCTACTTTGATTGGATGTTGAAGGTCTTAGTTTGAAGACTGGAATACCTTCCTTTTGGGTAGTTGAGTTTTGTGTAATGTATTAAGTGGTTTAAACTGATAGGAAAGACACAGTTTGCTTGATACACCTACTCTTGATTCAATCATGGGCCCACATGCTATGTGTAGTATGATTTTGATTGAATTCTGAGAATTTCCAAATGAGTACTCAATGGCTTAATACAACCATGAGTTTCAATGAGTTGAAATTCAGAAAAGAGACTAGTTGTGATTAAGCAACGTGTATCGTGTGTCTGGGGTCTGTAAGGCTTCATTTGATGTGATCAGATGAGCTTGATGAGTTCAAGCGAGTTTGAAGAAATTCAAACAGCACTATGTTTCTATAAGAGTTCTAGCATGTTGTTCTATAGAGGATAAACTTTCATTGTGAGTCTAACAACCAAAATGGAGGTGATTGAGTGTGTATGCCTTAGGGTCGCACCCTTAACTCTACTTGTGTGAATGTGCTTTGTATTTTTCTGCTTATTCTTGGTTTTGAGATTATATCTTTTGAGTGGGAGTTGATTCACAAATGTGTCATTGGTGCGAGTGGGAGTTTGTTAGTATACTTGGCGCACCAAGATCATTTGACATGATACTTGAGCTCGGGATGCTAAGTGGGAGCTCCAAGTTAGCTATATGTAGCTAACTCCAGCTCACCTCAGCTAAAAGTAGCTGCACTTAGCTCACAACAGCTTAGGCAAGCTCAAGGTAGCTTGACTAAGCTAACATTAGCTTCAGAGCAGCTAAAAGTAGCTTCTCTCAGCTCATCTCCAGCTCACAGCAACTGGACACAGCTCAAGTTAGCTCAAGTAAGCTCATTGTAGCTAGAAGTAGCTCAATGTAGCTCAACTTGAGCTCACCTTAGCTCTAGGTAGCTAAACCCAGCTCAAAGTGAGCTCACCCCAGCTAGAAGTAGCTGTGGCAGCTCAACTCCAACTCAAGTTAGCTAGAAGCAGCTAACACTAGCTCATGTTAGCTAGAAGTAGTTAACATTAGCTCACACTAGCTAAAGGTAGCTAGTACTAGCTCAAGTTAGTTCACAAGTAACTAACTCTAGCTCAAGTTGGCTAGAAGAAGCTAACTTCAGCTCAAGTGAGCTAGTCTTGATGGAGAAGTAACTTTTAGCTCGAGGCGAACTAAAAGGAGCTCATGGGAGCTCAAATGTGTGTGATATGATCATTTGGAACATCTTTGGGATGTTTCATATTGATTCACAAGTGGTAACTTCCATTTGCACCTTTTGGACAAAATAAAGGGTATTTTGGTAAAAGGGGCATCCTAGGTGCATGGTGTATGCACCTTACTACATGGGAATACTTCCTAGGAGGTTACATATGTGTAACTACCCCTAGGAAGGCTGGAAGAGGCGAAGAGGTACCTCTAGGGAGGCATCCATTCACCAAAATGGGAGTTGGAGGGAGGTTACCATGAACCTTCCCTCCTTTTGTGACCAAAAGGGGATGGTTACACCCTTGGCCGAAAATACATGTATTTTCGGCCAAATGGTGTTCCAACCACCCCTTGGCACCTCTCACTTGCCTATAAATAAAGGGAGAGGTTTCACAATTATTACACACTTAAAAACCGAATTTCTTCTCCATCTTCTTCTTTATTCTTGGCCGAAATACCTAAGGCATTCTATTAGAGATTTGGGGTGAATTCATATTGTGTTCGTATCAACACAATTCGGCTCCTTTGGATGAACATTCAATCCGTCCTTCTACAAGAATTGGAGAGCTTGAAGATCTCGGCCGCTCCATCTTCCAGTCATTCCGTCGAGCACAAGGTACGCTTCCTTCTTCTTCTTCTTCTTCTTCTTCTTCTTCTTCGTTCTTCCCCTTCTTCTTACGATGATGAATGGTGAAGAACGACATGATTATGAATAAAACACATCATGCGCTGTTAGTTAGAATCACTATGTCAAAAGGCATGTAACATGATTGAAGTTGTGATGAACTTAAACTCATCATTTTTCCCTATCACCAGGAGTACCTTTAGGTAGACCTTCCCGGTTGCAGACAAAATATCTGATGTTAATGGTCCCAGTTGATGATGAAGCCCTACTACTATACTTCCTATCACTAAAACCATGAGACCTTCCAAAATCCTCATAGAACTTAAAGGCATCATTATCACTCTTGAACTCCTTCCCACAAATGTCCTCATTATCAAATCCATTGCAGGATGGTGGACAAACATCATTAGAACCTTAAAATGAAACATAAATACATTGATGCTCCGAAATCACAAATTGATGCTCTCAAAGGAAAGTATGATGTGCCGCACAAAATTTATAAAGTGCATGATGTCATTTTCAAAATCAACTATTAATGCGCCTCACATCACTACGTGGGGAGGACAGGTCTCACTGCGGCCAAAGGCGCAGTTGGGCCGTGGTACCAACTGCGGCGAGGGCCGCAGTGAATGCCGCGGTGAAAATGTCCGCAGTTTCGAACTCACTGCGGCTTAGGCCGCGGTACCTACTGCGGCCTCACTGCGGAGAAGGCCGCAGTAAGACTGGCAACAACTGACAGCCGTCTGACGGCGCCGCCATTTATTACTGCGGCCTTCACTGCGTCTTTAGCCGCAGTAATTAGAATAGTTTGTGAAAAAAATAAAATCTTATTAATATTTAGTAACTATTATTTAAATTACTAAATGTAAATATAATAATAATGTTAATTAAGAAAGTAATTATTAATTGAAATAAATATAAATTGAATGTATATTAAATATAATTAACCAATAATTACATCCTAAAAATATTTACAGTAATTCTAATTCTAATTGTTCGGAGGATGTTGCTGAAAAGCGTCGAAATCTTGATCATCCAGCCCGAGCAAGTTGTGAAAACAGTTGATCGGGCCGATCTGCTGCTCCGATGCCCGTGGCAGCACCGGCTGATAATCATCTCGGGCGGAGTGGAGGGTGAGGTCGGGAATTGGAGGAGAAGGCGGCCTCGGAGGATGCTCGTGACGTGGGGCGGTCAAGGGGGAAGGCTGGGATGGTCCGGCGACAAAAGTCGCTGGCACGTCGGAAAGTTGGACATGTCCCCCCTGCGTAGCGCCGACCACATGCTGCTGATCGCCGCTTCCGTGGAACGTGTCAGCTCGTTCGCCCGGGCTTCCACCCGGGCTTCCACTAGGGCTTCCACTCGAGCTTCCACTCGAGCGTCAACCTCTGTCTACACACGAGCAACTTGGTCCTCGAGAGTGGCGACCCTGCATCTCAGGTCACTTATCTCATCCATGTCCCTCTGATGCTGCTCCTCTAGGTCGATCTCGCGCTGAAATCAAAATTGCGTTTTGAAAATGTTATACTTATAATGATGAATTGTCAATGTACTGTAAAAGTATAGAAGTGGTAAAAGTTCAATTTTATTACCTGCGACGGTCGAGGTTGCTAGAACAGCTCGGGCTGAGAAAGCTGGGGCGGGACACCAACCCATCGCCCTCGCGTGGGCAGGCCCAGGACATCCTTGTAGATGTCCTCATCAATATCGGTGAACGGCCCGTCCTCCCCATACTTCTCGATCAAGCGTTTCCTGTACTCCTCCTAGTTAAGATGAAGAAAGTTGTGTTAATGAATAATAAATTGAATAATTTAAACATATAAATGATTGAGAAACTACTTAAACTTACCAAGGCCGCATTTTCTGTCACAGCCACCCCGCCCGGTTGCGGAGGCGGAGCCGACCGCGACGTCGGAACAGTAATATAGCAGGAAGCGCGGCAACGGAGCATCGAGCTCATATGCAAAATAAGCAAGTAACCACTAGCAACCTAAATACTCAAGCAAGGCAAGCATACATATAGCAACCAACTTCCACCAACAAGCAGTTCATGGCAAATTACATTACAATTATCGCCACAACACAAAGCACCAAGTCCATAATAAAGCAATTCCGATATAGGCAAGTCGGGGCTCCGCCCACGACTCAGAAGTCAACAAAAGCAGAATATAACTCAGGTTATACAACATTCACAAATACATGATCTGATCTATATGCATGCGATTCTGACTCTGAGCCAATAAATAAAATCCTATAAATACCTAGCGCGGAATCAAGGCGACCTCCGCACGTGGTACTGCTGCTGCAACCACAACCCCAAAGGTAGGAAGCACCGCGGATTTCTACTCCGCCGGTTGCTTATCGAAACGGCCTGAAAGTGATAAACGAGAAAAGGGTGAGTCCTCGAAAGGACCCGATGGGGCTTAAGGTAAAAGTGCGGTTTGCCATAGGCAACAATCTGAACCTGCAAAACGGAATATCACAGCATATACATTTACATACGAGCATAAAGCATAAAGTAAATCAGAATCCATCATATGCGGTCCCACCGCCAGAATGACCCGTAACGACAGCCCTCAACAGAGGTCAGAATATACAGATCAGAACAGAACAGATAGCACGGTACCGGCTGGGGTCGCGATCCCCAAACTGTCGTAGGTCACGAGCAGTATCGGCACTCCGGTGCGGATACGAACGAAACGAAAGAGTACCCGTGGTCTCTCCAACCATACGGGTCTCGTTCTGAGAATCGAACATATAATAAAATATACAAATACAACGAAATATCATACACGATAACATATACGGAGCGAGAACAAAGCGTACATTTTACCAAATTAAGCCCTTACCTCGAAGCGCGCCGCATGACCCAAAACTCAGGAAATCCCGGCTCCCGATCCGAAATGCACAACTTGACTCCTACGGTTCCACGCTACTCCACCAACGCAGAATCAAGCTGGATAACCATAGTTGAGTCAGAACACATCCAAATAACCCCAGAAAGCAATTTCTGCATTAACCCGCACTTTCCCGCAAAAATCCACAGAAAGCTCGGTTTCACGAACCGAGCTAGAACCTTGTTATTCTAACACCCACAAACACTTTCCAACCTTTAAACCCGCATTCCAGACATTTTCCCGGTAAACCCGCATAAACCTAACTTTCTCATTCCTAACCCGAAAATGGTATTTCAAACGCCATATCGCACCCACTTCCATCCACATTAACAATTTAGCATCCAAATCAATCAACACACATCACCAACATGGAAAAAGAACCACTTCAACAATTCAACCCTTTACTAATCTTTCACCACACTTCCAAATCAAACCATTCAAGCTTCTAATTAATCATACTAATCACCAATTTCACTTCTTAACCAACATTACTAACCATTTACACCAAAATCACAAATCCTCTTCCTTAACAATTTCGGCCAAGTTAGGGATTTCTCACCCAACTTCCATTTCAATCCAAACAAAGTTCCATTAGCTCTCTTTAATTACCAATTACACTTCTTAATCAAGATTACTAACCAATTCCACTTAAATCACCCAAAATCAACATAAACCCTAGCTTGATAATTTCGGCCATTAAGGGGTTTTTTTACTCAACTTGTTTTCCATCAAACTAAAACCATAGATTGTCTTAGAATCATGCTAGGAACAACATACTTGAAGCATGATTCAAGAACACAAACACACACAATTTTGGAAAATTCACTTCAAAATCGGCACCCCCTAGGGTTTCTTCATCCATGAAGTTTTCCAACAACCAACCATAGATTCCTACTCCCCTCAAGCCCAAGAACAACATACTAAAAGATGGGAGGAGAAGATTACTCTAGCATGTAGACAAGAGTAAACACATAGCTTGAAAATCCTCTCTTTTCCAACATTTCTTTGCTTCCAAACTTGAAAGAGAAGAAGAGGAAAGCTTACCAATCTTTTGGACCCAATCCCTTGAAGATTTCAGCAAGAACAAATGGAAGACATGGAGCTTGAAGAAGAAGAAGTGTGGCGGCAGAAGGAGAAGAGAGGGAAGAAGAAGAAAATGAAATGAATTAATGAATTATCATGTATTTTTTAACCCTTTTATACTTCTTCTCTTTTTTACACTTAATAAAAATCAGACATGTGTCCCTCCCCCAAAGCTGCTGCCGACTTAAGGCCCAAAGCTGGCCCAAAACATTAAAACTTTTGGGTTAATTACCATTTAACCCACTAATTCTTCAAATCTTTGCAATTAAATCCCAATTATAGGTAACGAACTCCAAATGAAACCAAAACTGACCAGAATATTCAGAATATCATAACATAAATAAAACATTTTTCAAATATTTATTTACCCTTCCGTAGCGTCCTACCGAGCTCGCTGATCCCGAACAAATCTCGGCGTGGCCGCATAATAACCTGAGCCACAACCCGTCACGACAAAATTTCACAAAAATATCCATAAAATCCACCTTAAAATATAACATGACTCACCCTGGAGCCATCGGAGAAATTTCATCCCGAGCCCCGGGATTCCGCCCAGAGCCCCGGAGTCGCCCGGAACCGCACGTTCCGCTCCAGAAAATATGCTCCGTAAAAACCTCCGGGCCGCTCCCACGATTCCAAATCCGCAAACGGTTCCTCGATCTGAGGTCCTGGGAGAGCTACCGAGCCCGCTGTACGTCCCGAGCCAACCCCGACAACCCCCCGGCGCCGGAAAAATATTTTCGGCGGAAATGTCCGGGGGACCCACACGAACTCAAATATGAAAGGGCTCGCCAAAATGATGCTCAGATAAGGCTCGGGAGCCAAATAACCGCCCAGAATCGTGACCCGCAGGCCAAAACCGGAGCCCCGGGTCACCCGGTCGCAACCCGCTCAGGGTGACCGTAACATTTTCCTTGCCTAGCCAGTCCTCCCCAAATTGCCCAGCCAGTCTGTCCCGCCTGCTTGCACTGCCAATTAAAATATGTTAGGTATTCAGAAGTTTCACTTATACATACGTAATTATATATAAATATTTTTAAAAACTTACCATTTCCTCATAACTAGTCGCCTTTGACTTGTTACCATGCGACTTGAATTTTGGTCGTTTTTCGCTCTTGGCATTTATCTTGTTTCGTGCGGAGTTCACCTTGAACTCCGCGCTGCAGTAATGCTCCAGGAGCAGCTTCCACTTCGCAGGGTTTATCCTCTGCGGAGGCATGTCCAGCCACTCCATGTAGTTTGGAGCCTGGCGATCCAGATGACGTCTTTTTGGGCCCAATCCTGGATATTGTCCTGGGTGTTCCGGTAGAATTCCGCGAACCGGGAATGGAGCTTCTCTAGGAATTTTTTATCCGTCCATGAATATTGGATATGTTCCAGAAAACATCAAAACGTTAAAATTTATAGAATTAGTTTAAAAAAAGTATATAGAAATAGTGAAATAATTAGTATTTGTATTACCGCGAATTGGTTGGCGTAGTCGGCCTGCTCATCCGCTGAGAGGTCGGAGTACGTAGGCGGGAAGCCTTTGAACTTGCTTGCGACGATTGCACCGATCGCCTTGGACACACTCGATGTTTGTTGCTTCAAACTTCATAAGATTTGAAATATGTTACATGCAGAAATAAAATACTAAAATTATTAAATTTATGGAAACTTAAAATTAAAGACTTACTGGCCGATGTGAGCGACCAATCTCCCATCAGGACCCCTCTCGGGCGAGGGAAGAGGCGGCGCGGAAGGTCCTGCTGTAGGTCGGCGCTAGGCAGGTGGAGCATCGGACTGAGGAGGAGGGATCTGCTGCTCCACCGAGTCGGTAGGCTCCGGTGTCTGAGACAACGGTGCGTAGCGGCTCGATGTGTGAGAGTGAGAGCCGCCACCACGCCTCCTGCGAGAGAATGATCTCCCACGTGAACCCGAGCCTGACGCATCCTGGCGCTCACAACTACTGGATGGTGTGTCCGCCATACCTCGAAACATTCAAACAATGTCAGCTAATTCACTAATTTCACTAATTCACTAATTTCACTAATTCCACAAATTCACTAATTTCACTAATTTAACAAATTCGACAAATTCACAAATTTCACTATTTTCAACTAATTTTACTAATTTTACAAATTCCACAATTTCACTAATTTCAACTAATTTCACAAATTCCACAAAATTAACAAATTCCACAAATTCACTAATTTCACTAATTTCAACTAATTTCACTAATTTCACAAATTCCACAAATTCACTAATTCACTAATTTCACTAATTTCACTAATTCACAAATTTCACTAATTTCACAAATTCACAAATTTCACAAATTTCACTAATTCCACAATTTTACTAATTTCAACTAATTTCACAAATTCACAAATTCCACAAATTTCATAAATTCAACAAATTCCACAAAATTCACAAATTCCACAAATTCCAACTAATTTCAACTAATTCCAACTAATTTCAACTCAAAAACACAAATCAACTCAAAGAAACTCAAAAACTCAAAAACTAACCGTGGAAATCGAAAAGAAAACTCACCTGGGGAAAGGGAGGGTTGCGACTGTTCCGGCGGCGACGATGGACAGCGGTTTGCGACGGTGGTTCCGGATTCAACGGCGAGGGAGTTTGGCGGTTTCGACGGAGAGCAGAGACGAGAGTGAGAGTGAAATGGGAGGAAGAAGACGATTCAGATTTTTAATGGGCTTCACTGCGGCCATACTGGAGCAGTAGGCGCAGTGAGCCTTGTGGGCTTGGGCCTCACTGCGGCCTAACTGCGCAAGAGGCCGCAGTAAGGCCCAGCCCAGTGGCCTCACTACGGCTGGGTCGTGGTGAGGCCGCAGTGAAGCCCATAACCTGCCAATTTCAAACTTTTCATTTCCCTCCGAATTTATTATGCATTTGGATATTGTGGGATCCACGCAAATTCGACAGAAATTACAATTTGGCCCATCATCTTTGAAAGTTGCAATTTAGCCGAAACATCTTTGAAATCTAGAATTTAGCATTAACATTGTTTAGAATTTCAAATTTAGTACAAATATCCTTCGAAATTACAAATTCAAATAGGAGACATTCTACTACAAATCCACAGGAATGTCATCTTCATCGTCATATAGCAGTTGATTTTCCACATCATTATCCACTTCAACTATATCGGTATGGGCACGATGATCTAATAATGACATACTTGCATCAGGGGCCGGTCGTATGGTTTCACCAAGTGTTTTCGATTCTTGTAAAGGATTTTCTGTACCAATTTCGTCTGGGTCTGCATCGATTACAGTGGCACTTGCATTATCAACACTTTCGTCCTTAAATCGTCGGGGTTTCGTTTTGAAAACTGCCCACCAGTTTTTTAGGTCATGACGCTTTGAAGGATATTCGACGTATACCACTTGGTGGGCCTGGCTTGCAAGAATGAATGGATCATCCGGATATAGTCGGGATGTGTAGTCAACATCGATGATCCCTGAAATTTTATCGGTGTGGATGCCTTTATTGGTCAAAAACCACGTACCCTTGAAGACTGTAATACTATTGTTCATGTACTGAAGGACAAGAATTTCGTCAATCCAGCCATAGAAATCAGTATAGTCTTGCGCATTTGTGCCCCCAGGACGCAGACGCCCCAATTAGCCGTCCTTTTATTTTCACCATGTTGTTTTGTGTGAAACCTGTACCCATTAACATATATGCCTGGAAACGATTTAGCCCTCATTCTAGGACCGCATGCCAGGTCATATAGTGCTTGTGAGAGCGCTGCCTGATTTGCGTCGGCCCATACAGAATTGGTAATCAACATAATAAAGTTTGATCCGATTAAGATCGCAACAAATAAATGAGTAAATAAATAAACACAACTAACCACATTCTTGAACCAACGTGCAAACTCTGCCAGCCGTAAGTTTTCCACAACATCATCGTTCATTTCTGGGAACTGATTGCGGGACAACTCGTTAAATCGAATTAAGAATTGCTCCACCTCCTGACAATTCTGAAGAATGTATGTTTGGACATGATTTACTTCTTCAGCAGACAATTCTCGAGCCCGAGCCTTCCCAAACGTTCTTGTAGGATGACTGAAAATTGATTGTCCCGGATCGTTAACAACTGTAGAAAAATTAATTTTGTTTCGTATGTGAGGGTTCACCCGTGTTCCTTGATTATCTTCCATGTAATGCTCACAAAAAAAGCTATCTCCTATATCAAGAACTTTTCAATGATCGAGCCCTCCAAAAATTGTTTATTCGCACATTTTGCTTTCAACTTCTTCATATTCCGTTCGAAAGGAAACATCCACCAATATCTGACAGGTCCACAAGTTCGAAGGTCCCAAGGTAGATGCATAGTAAGATGTTCCATGGAGTCAAAGAATGATGGCGGGAAGATCTTTTCCAACTTGCACAATGTTACGATGATTAATTTATCAAGCTTCTCCACATCGTCCAACTGAATATCCTTAGAACACGGTTGTCTAAAGAATTTGCAGAATTCTGCAACTGTCATCCAAATGCCGTCAGGGATGAAACCACGTAATGTAACGGATAACAGCTTCTGCATGAACACATGACAATCATGGGTTTTCATACTGTAAAATGTATTGTTTGACGTATTGACACATCTGCCAATGTCAGATGCATACCCATCGAAAAGTTTAACGATATGCTTCAATTAATTGCAAATCATCGCAATCTGATCATCGTTTAACTTGTATAATGCCTTCGGCTGAAATGGTTTTCCATTCTGGCCAATGCTCAAATGCAGTTCACCACGGATATTTAACTCTTACAAATCGCGTCTCGACTGTGCATTATCCTTCGTTTTCCCTTTCACGTTCAAAACTGTGTACAAAATGTTATCAAAACAATTTTTCTCAATGCGCATTACATCCAGACAGTGCCGTACTTGCAAGTCTGCCCAATACGGCAACTCCCAGAAAATTGATTTCTTCACCCAATTGTGCTCATCACCAAACTTATCAACCCTCATTTTGTCCCACGGTGTTACGAATGCTGGGAATACAATCCTATTAAGATCCCTTAAGATCTCATGACCTGACTTATACACACACGGATGTCTACGGTCAGTTTGTCTCCACTATTCGGTATTGTTACGCAGAGCACGCCGACGTGGTAAAAATCTCCTATGACAACCCCACCAACTAGTTTTTCGTCCATGCTTCAACCGAAAAATATTAACATCACTCATGCAGTATGGGCATGCAAGTCTTCCATGCGTATTCCAGCCCGATAGCATTCCGTACGCCGAAAAATCACTTATCGTCCAAAGCAAACATGCTCGCATAACAAAGTTCTGATTACGGTGCGCATCCCAAGTTTCCACTCCCGTATTCTATAAAACTTGTAGTTCCTCAATCAGTGGAAGTAGAAACACGTCAATGTTACGGCCAGGAGATCGGGGACCTGGAATTAGCAGAGGCATGAAAGTGTACGGCTCCTTCATGCATAAATCAGGCGGCAGGTTGTAAACAACGATGAATACCGGCCACATCGAATACGATTGTCCTATTTCAGACAACGGGTTAAAGCCATCAGTACTTAACCCCAATCGTACGCTTCGGCACTCCTGTGCGAAATCCGGATAACGTTCATCGACGTGTTTCCATGCCTCACCTTGAGATGGATGTCCAACAGTGTTAGATACATTTCCACTTGCTCTAATATGATATGTCATGAACTCTGCGGTTTTAGACGACTGGTAAAGCCGTTGTAGCCGCTCAGTGATTGGTAAATATCGTAACACCTTTTCGATTTTGGTTTCTTACCCGGATCACACACTTCATACTTATCCGCTCCACACACCCTACAATTCAATAACTTGCTGAAGCTACCGTAGAACAACATGCAATTATTCTCGCAAGCGTGAATTTTTCTATACGGTAACCCCAACTCCTTCAACATAACTTTCATACTAAACATGCTCGTTGGCAACGAGTTTCCTCCGGGTAATATTTCATTGATTTATCCGATCATCTCAGAGAAAAAAGCATCTGATACGTTGTGTTGACTTTTCGTACTCAACAACTTGGATATAACCGATAATTTGGTGTACTTATCACCACAACCTTCATATTAAGGTTTTGACGCATCACACAACAGTTGGAAAAACTGTTGCGCCCTTTCGTTTGGCACTTCGGGCGCTGAAACGTCCTCATCGTCATTACTCTGATCATTTTCAAAATTATTACAGTGCTCATGAAACCCAAAAGTATCACGAACCATTTCTTCATAACCCAACCATTTTTGGCTACCCTCAGAAGAATTATGTACTGCAGTACTCGTACTTGCGCGATTTGATGATGTTGACGTTAGTTCATCAAATCGAAAATCTCGATAAACACATGGATTGATCTCAGGTTGTTCACCATGACAATCTCACACATGATAATTGGGTTTAAATCCGTCTAATAGTAAATGATTGCCAACTATAATTCGATCATAATAGTATCTATTTTTACAAATTTTACACGGGCATTTCACCAGTTCTTCTCCATTTGATTTAGCAACAAAAAAAGCATAATCCAAGAATTCCTGAAGCTCAGTCCAAAATCTTTCACTTATATAGCGAGTCTCATCCTCAAAGTGCCGATACATCCAATCACGTCCTTCGCCCATTTATGGTCTTTCCTATGATCATTCATTCATCAATAAAAATAATCACAAACTTGACAATTAATTATATATTACAATAAAAAAATACAAAAGTACTTAATTAATACTGCACATACATTCATATATAAATATTCACATATCATTTTCGCCTAATCCAGGGTGCATGGGTCCTATCCTGTTCATAAAAGTACTATTAGTGAAGAAACCTTTATCGCTGTGTATGTAAAACTGTAATTACATAAATTCTGGCAGCATTTCGCCTTAGTTCCACACTATACCATTTCTCTGGAATATTACTCCCAGAACAGGTATAACGTGGAACAAGACTAAAATGCAACCGAAATTTATGTAATCCGTTCAGTTTTACATACACAACCATAAAAGGCACTGATAGTAAACTTTTACAAACTGTCCAACTTGGACAATCCATAAAAACTCTGTACAATATATTATATTACACCGTTATTCCAAAATATTGAAATAAAGTATAAAAAATATATTCTTACAAGTTTTCATAGACAGGAACTATGGCTCAGCTAATTTAATCAAATTACTTAAAAAGAAACAAAATTACCAATACATAAATTAAATTCAATGAAAAACTATGTAAGCATAAATAAATACATAAAATATTTATTACCTCATTAATACACCTGAAGTCGACGGTACCGCAGCTTCCACCTGAACTTGACAGAGTTGAGAGATGAGAGATTTGTGAATTGTTGTGGTTGGAATGAATCGGAATGGGAATGGGGAGGGGCAATGACGGAACTAAGTTTGGACAGGGGGGTGCTACTGCCCCCCCTAAAGTTGATGGGGATATAGGGTATATGGTAGAAATTATGAGGATTTATGTAATAATTTATCCACTAGCCCTTCACTCATTCAAAAATAAATTTTTACCCACTTATTATTAAACCCCAACCAAAATGGTACCTTTTTTCTCACATACCCAAATTGCATCCATAAAAGAAGCCAACTCAACTTGGTTAGGCAAAAAAGAAAATTATCCCTGTATTCTATTTATAGTTTTATCTAAGTCATTTAAATTTGATATGCTGTGGTTTGGGACCATGTCTAATTAATCTTTAATTTTTCGTTTTAATCATCTTTTAGTACATTTAAATTTCGGATTTATGCACAGTAGTTTTTGTGAGATTGTTTATGTATAATTTAATTTTTATTACTAATCCATTTTTATTTTTGTACTTGTCATGAGTTTGAGTTTATTATTACACAATTCTCTTTTTTTATTAATTTTTCACTGTTTTTTGTTTCTTTATTTGGAAATATTGCTTTCTATAAAAAATCAAATAAAAGAAATAAAAATGAACCCATGATACCAATTTGGTTATATGAATTTGTATTATTATTTTTCTACTTAAAAGGTTAGCGGACTCAAAAAATTTCGTAGGTCGATTTTCATGTTCTCAATCAAGTTAGGAGTTAATGATTAATGGCGGCTTCATTGGAAAATAGCGTCGCTAACCTTCATTACTTCAACTATTATTATATATGGAGGTTGGTCTGCGGTCATTATAAAATGGGTTAAGACCGACGTTTTATGGTTACAAATTCCAACCCCTAATTTAATCTACCCACCAGCCCCCCAACTTCGAATTCCTGGTTCCGTCACTGGGGAGGGGTATATATATAGACGACCCTACTGCGGCCTCCTCCGCAGTACATGGCCGCAGTAGGGAGGGTGGTAGGTAGGGCACGTGGCCCACGAGGGCTTACTGCGGACTCACTGCGGTTCAGGTCGCAGTAAAGCGAACTGCCACCACCGCGCAGTTCGTTTACTGCGGCGAACCGTTCACTGCGGCCGTAAACGCAGTTACGGTCGCATTGACGGTTACGGCCGCATTGAAAAATGACCTCTTCGTGTACATAATGTCATGATGATAACAAAATAAAATAGACATAATCATCTAGATTGAGGACATTACGAAATACACACACTAGCATGTAGACAATGTATAATATCATCACAAATAAATCTACAAGTCAAAAATAATAGAATAATGTGCCGCCAACAACATAGGATGCTCCAGGAAAGCATTATGATGACCCATACTAGCAATATGATGTTTTATTATCGGGAAACAGCCTCAACTCCCCTGACCAATAACGAACCAGAAATATGATGCTCTCTTAGCACAAAACGATGTTCTGCCAAGTTAAACTAATGCACATAACGAGCAAAAGATCATTAAAAAAACAACGATTCCAACTTGAAGATTCGCCGCTTGTATTTGCTTGAAGTTCACCAACAAGGGAATGAGGTTCAGTAGAACCAATAACCTCAACCAAAGACTCCAACCTAAAAGGATCTAACAAAACTTCTTCATCCACATAACCAGAATCACAAATACTAGAATCACGATTCGCAACACTCTGAGAACGATAACCATAACCATCATCAACTGAACAAACATCATGAAACGAAGATCAAATGTACAGATCACACAGAAAAAACTAAACAAACTAAAAACAAGCTCAACGAGTCAATATTCAAATCGAAATCGAGAGATCTCGCCCCCATTGAAACTGAATGAAGAATCGCAAAACTCAGGGATCGAATCGATAAAAACTCAACTCACAAATTGAAATCCACAGCGAACACAAAGTAGAACACGATTTCAAAAATGAGAGACGAATCGCGAAACTCAAATCAACAAGAAACGAAAAGAAAAAAGCGTGCGATCGACAAAATAAATGAGCTACCGTGGGTAAATAATGGAGTTGTGGGCGATAACAACTGATGTGAGAAAATAATGGCAATTTTGCAAATAAAGGAACTCGGGCACAATGAGGCACATAAAAATGGATGACACACAATAGCCCGTGCCAATCTTTAATTCTAAAATATTTAGGACTCAATGTAAGAGGTCTTGCAATTGGTTTGGCAATAGAGGCATTTATTCAATCCATTAGTCCCTTTTTGTTCTCTTCTACCCTGGAAGAGAGAATATCACTAAAGGCTAAGATAATTATTGAATTTACGGTTAACCAATTGAACCAAACCAAAAATATTGTTACTTTCCAAAAGGAGTGCTGCAAGTTTTCCCAATTTTTTATTTTATAAAGTCACATTCTTTCTTATTCAAAACAGCCAGTCCATGGATGGTATCAATTCTTCGGATATGATCATTGGAGTCTTTTAGGACATTGGTATGTGGTTCAGCTTTTGCTTTTGGTGTGACCTGTTTATGAGATTTTCTCATTTAAAAACACACACACACACAAAGGTGTATTTATTTGAGGTGTTAATTTTGTTTTCTTGTTTCTCGAGTATTTAATCTATAATTTTTTTCATAAATGTTTTAAATATAGAGAGTTGAATAATTTATACAAGTATTCTAATTTATAGCATGAACTTTTTAAATATATTTTTTTTATAATTTTTTATTGTTTCTCTTAGTTATAATTTGATTTAAACACTCAAACACAATATACGAAAGTCGAATCTACCAACTTTGTGAGATTGAGGGCGTAACTTTTTATGGTTTTAATATTACACCCGTCTTTAAAAAATTGATGTGTTTATTTTTTAACATTTAATTTATGATTTTATTTCTTCAATATTTTAATATACAAAATCAAATAATTTAAATATAAATTATAAATTAATGTCTACAGTTTCTAAAAGTATTCTTTTTTGATATTTTTTAATACTGTAAATTCTTTCTAGTAATAATTTGAATATCCATATCATTGAAAAAGTAACATCAATTTACGGAGGGAGTAATTTTTAACCAAGTAAACATTTTTAAGTTCGAGCCATTTATGCCAAACATTTTCAAGTTCGAGCCTAATCATTGGGAAAACAGACTTTAGGACAACTTCACCGTATACACGGCTATAGGCAGCCCAAAAATTCCAATTACTCATAAGCCATTTCGAAATATTTGTTTTATTAAGTAGTTGTAATGTATAATTTTTTAATAGATAAAATCAAATAGTTATAACTAAACGCTATAACTATTTTTAGATAACTTTTTCAAAACATAAAAATTACTTTAAAAATTGTTATCAAACATATTCATAGTGGTTAATTGGTTATCGGGTATAATAAGATACTAAGGGTAAAATAGAAAGAATAAGTAACAGAACACCAAGGGTGTGTTTCTCTTTGCTTCTTACTGAATTGTGTTATGCTGTTCAAAAAATAAAGTGTGTTATTTGAGGAAATTTTTGGCAAATAAGCTGGAATTTTTATACACTGCTGGTGCGAAGTTTGTAAGAAAAATTAATTAAAGGAAATTATTGATTTGTCAGATTCTATTCTTGATTTATTTATTTTTTCTCAGTGAAATAAGATAGCTGATTCAAAGACTCCCACTCCAAAATTTTATGGTAAATTATAAATTTCCCTATAAGGTTTATTGAAATCTTCAATTTATCCCCTATATTTTCAAAAATTGTCAGTTATTTCCCTGAAATATAGTGAAACTTTGAGTTATCCACATTAGCCATTTGTGATTTTATAGTTGACTGTTAAATATTTTAGGTTTAATTATACTAACTATACTCTAAAGCAGTCAAGGGACGGTTTGGGCACACATGCATCCTGACGACATGGTCTCTTACAGAAACAGAACTAAGTAGGGACAGGAGGGGGCAGCTGCCACGCCTTCAATTTTGAGGGGTATGGGGTACATAGGAAGTATTTTTTGGATCTAGATAATAATTTATCCATCTAGCCCTCCTACACACCCAAAATAAAAATTAAGCTCAATTTTAATTAAAATTCAACACGATTTCTCTCAAATATATACAATTTTTCAAATGATTTTAAACCAGGTTGCTTAAATGAAATAGTATAATTTTCGGGTAATTATTAAACACCCAAAAAAATTTCCATAATGTAAAATTTCTCCCCGTATTTTGATAATTCATCTAAAACCCTTAAGATTTGGCCTAATATACTACTCGCTCGCCCCTCCATCCCCAAAATCCTAGTTTTGTCACTAGTCGCTTATACATAGTTGTGGTCTGAGCTTATCCATGTTGCTGTGGCGGTTATGCAATAATGACGGCTAGTAGGGGTGGCCTGTTAGAGAGGAAAAAAAAGAGAAATTAAATGTTTGAGCTGAAGTATTACAGATATTAGTGATAAGAATTAGGTAAACCTAAACTTTTTGAGGGTCAACTAACATCACAAATGTTCAAGGAGGAGCTTAGTGATAAGTGCAAATTGTTATACATTATATACTCTCAATTTTGCATATAAACTCATTTAAATTGCCATTTTCTTATTATTTTGTGCAAGAATTCTGTAGGATTCCACTTTAGGAGGTATTAGAGCAAAATTGAGGAGTTCAAGGATAAATTGGCAAGATAATGGAAGTTGGAGGCAAATTAGAATGAATGATGGTGACTAAAGTGACACAAGTGAGAAGTTGTGGGTCAAAGAGAGCAACTAATGAAACTATGAGGACATAATGGCTAATTGGGCCCATGTTGCAGTCCACGTCCAATTTGGACTAGGTTTCAGGTGGAGAAAAGGGGCAGGACGCATGAGGACATTCGGCCCATTCGGCCAATTCGTGACTTTTGGAAGAATACAAGCCGAACAAAATTGGAGAAATTGATCACCGTTCTTCACCGTTTTTCATTGTTTTATTAGTTCTTGTCATTGAACATATTTAGTGGCTAGTTTTCTTTATACTTTCTAAGATTATTTTGTGAAGCTTGATCGTAGGATTTGATACTTTAGTTATGTATATTATTTCTTCATGATGCATGTTTAATTATTCAGATTGTTAATGCATTATTCTCGTGATCACGGAATATTTGTGGTATGCTTCGTTTATAAATAAGAGAGTATTACTAGACCACAAGGCAAATTAGGCTAAGATATAGTTTTAGGATGGAAGTTTAGAACGGTCTAGGAAGAGGGTAGATCATCTAAACAATTGCAGCGACACAGAAGTGTGTTATAATTACTTAGAATCACTTCGGAAAGAGGTTCCTAGAATAGATACATCATCTTGCATGTTGAGAGTGATATTTGTAGGTAAAACTAAAGGTATTAAATCTGAAAGTCAAATGGATCATAAATCCTATGAAGTATATTTAATTTCTGAATTTTCTCATCACCTGCAAATTAGTTTGTTAATTAATTTTCACAGCAAATCAATCATCCTTTTTTTTATTTTCTTAATTCTTACACAAATTTCTATAATCACAAGTCCTTGTGGATTCGATCCGGTACTCACCGGTTTACTACTTGTCTGACCACCGTACACTTGCTGTGCCACGACCACTTACGGGGGTAACTGAAGATTTTTAAAAATAAATGAGATAAATTGAAGATTTCCGTAAACCTCTGAGGGTATTTGTAATTTATCCCAAATTTTACCCCTTATGAGTCTCATCCCACTGTAAAGAGCGATAACAAAATCTATTAGTCCTTAGCTCTAATCTAGTAATTAAACACCTGATGATACAAGTCTCCGCCGTCTCTTATACCCTGCTCGTAATTATAAAAAAATGAAAAATATATACTCCTCCGTCCCATAAAGATTGCACTTTTTTGGTCATTTTCACGTATTTAATCTACGATTTATTTTAATGAGTTCATAAACATGTAAAGTTGAATGACTAATATGAATCTCATAATTTGCGATATAAATTTTCTAAATATATTTTTCTGAATTTTTTTCACTATTTATCTTAGTAAAATTTTGAGTCAAACATCATTTTGAAACATCAAAATGAAAGTATGCAATCTTTACGGGACGGAGGAGTATTTAACATCGATAATAGGGGGTTTCAAACTTAAGTTTTTTTGGGAGAACAACTGACTTTTTTGCTCCTCCTTCTTCACGTGAATAGGACCGAGTGATTCACCGTTTTCTACGCGGACCTCAAGCGAATAGGACCAAAGTGAATTTAGTTGTTCACGTGAGTAGCCCCTCGTTATTCACCTGAAGTTATGCGCTGCACACGACAGTCCGCACATAATTTTGCACAAAGTTGTGCGCGCGACACACAAATGTGCGCACAAATAAGTGCACAATATAATTGACACACTTCCATTTTATGTTGATCTAACTAAGTAGTCATGTGGATCTAACAAGGTAGTCATGTCGATCTTAACAAGATAGTGATGTCGATCTAAACAACTCATCATGCTGATCAATAAAGTATGTATGTCGATCTAACAAGGTAGTTATGTCGATCTAACAAGATAGTGATGTGTCGATCTAAACAACTCATCATGTTGATCACCATTTTATGCTGATCAATCAAGTATGTATATATGTCGATCTAACAAGGTAGTGATGTTGATCTAACTAGGTAGTGATGTCGATCTAAACAGCTCATCATGTTGATCACCATTTTATGCTAATCAATCAAGTATGTATGTCGAGCTAATAAGGTAGTGATGTCGATCTAACTAGGTAGTGATGTCGATCTAACTAGGTATGATGTAGATATAAACAACTCATCATGCTCATCTAACAAAGTTGTGCGCGATACACAGATGTGCGCATACACTTCCATTTTTTGCTGATCTAACTAGGTAGTAATGTCGATATAACTAGGTAGTGATGTCGATCTAACTAGGTAGTGATGTCGATCTAACTAGGTAGTGATGTCGATCTAAACAACTCATCATGCTGATCACCATTTTATGTTGATCAATCAAGTATGTATGTGTTAGAACTGATGCAAGAAAGATTACTAAGAACGTAAATAACAAACAATTTAACATGGTTCACTAACAGTGTGTTAGCTACGTCCACGAGCAGAGGAGAAGAAAGCTTTATTGATGTTTGAGGAATACATATAGAATACAGCTAGGTCAACTGGTGACCCCTGATTGGGTCGTTCGAAGGGGGACTTAACTGATTCAAGGCACATTCTAACAGTATGTCAATCTAACAAGGTAGTGATGTCGATCTAACTAGGTAGTGATGTCGATCTAAACAACTCATCATGTTGATCAATCAAGTATCTAAACAAGTCATGCGCCGAATTCACACCCCATCCCCCTTCAATTTCACGGGCTTCTCAAACTTGGGCCCCCATTACTCACTTTTCTCACTTACCTCTCAAACCTTTAGTTATTAGATGGAAAACTCATCCCCCAATTTCTAAGTTTGAAACCCCCTAATATATGTTCAGGAGCCTATCTTCAATAGATGATTTACTTTTCCAAATAAAGAAAAACATGCCGCTATATGTGTCTGTGTGTGTGTGTATATATATATATATATATATATATATATATATATATATATATACATATAAGACAAACCGAGGCCTGCAAATTAGCTAAACTCAGCAAACTGTTTTTTGTAGTTTCTTTCCCTTGCCAAGTATTAACATATTCGAGCTAAGTTCAAGCTATATTTTGGTAGTGCAACATTTATATATGTATCTTACAACTCTATAATTAATTAAGAATGAAACTAGGTCATTTATATAGACATTATTAATTTTTATAATGACCATATATGTATATATCTTCACCTATCACCGCCTAGGGTGAATGTGGGAATTCCGATCTTGAAATTACCATTGTCCTGCAAAAGAATTGAAGAATGATCATTACTTCATGTTCAGCATCACAGCTAACTAGTAACAATATTTTTTTGACTTATTGATCCCGTTTGGGAATAGCTGTTCTAATTAATTGTAGTGTTTTTTTGGATAAATTTTTAATGGTTGAGATCAAATAACAACAACTTAACGCTAAAATCTATCCATGGATAGCTTTTTTTAAACTCAACAACTATTTGAAAAAAATTATTACCAAACATAGATGATGTTAAATTTTTATTAGAAAAAAGATACACATTTGTCTCAAGAGAAGAATTTTGGGAATAAAACACCTTTACAAGAAACCTCACAACATAATGAAAAGCTAAAACACACACATTTATTATGTCCCATGATAATTTCCTCTTTCAACCCAACACAGATTGAATAACCACAAAAAATAATGATCTCATCTTAATAAAAAAAAGAATTAAACTGTTTAGACCATCACCACATGATAACACTCAAAAGATAACAGTCAAATGGAGTAACTCTTAAGATCCATTGCAATTTTATTTCATATATAGAAGGTATCCATGGGCCAAACTAACCATTTCTTTCCCCTTCCTTTGATACTTTTGATTTCCAAGTCATTTTGATTTACCCATTTCTGAGCAGATGTAAAATCTGAAGAATGTGCATATGACTGGAGTCCCAAGGTAGGTAGGTAACAAAAACAACTATACCAACTCCCAATCAAGAACAATGGATCATAAAGTGTTGTAAAGTTTCAACAAGATCCGTTTGGAAAGTTGTAATGTTTTGAATAAATTTTTAATTGCTAAAATCGAATAGGTACGACTAATTTGTAAAACACTTTTACTACACTTACATATGTGTTTGACAACAAGTTTTTTGAGTAGTTGTTACGTTTTGAAAAAGTTATGTCCGGTAACGTTTTTAGTTTAATTAATTGCTCTCAACAAAAAAAAAAATCTAAAACGCTACATCTAATTGAAACAACTATTTCCCAACCGGGAACATATGGCACTTAAATACGGGCATTACATAATCACTTTGGGTGAAATTTTGTAACCCCTAAGTTAGTACTATATGTACTCCCTTTGTCCCGTAAATATTGTTTCATTTGGTTTTCAGCATTTAATTTATGATTTATTTTCTTTAACATGTTGATATATAAAATCAAATAATTTATATGCATATGTAATTTCAATATATATATATATATATATTAATTTTTTTAACAAATTCTTTTTAGTTAAAATTAAGCCAAACGAAATAATTATTGTGGGACGGAGAGAATATTACTATTTTCATGCTTTAATCAGCATACTAGCTAGCTAGAAAGTTTTAATTACAAGGAAGTAATCAAGTCTGTTGTCAACTATTTTTGCTGGCTTGGCTAGAAACTTTTGATTAGCATAGTAGTTTGTATCTGATTTTTCCTGGGTTAGGTGGTTCTTTTTGCCATGTCTTAACAGTTAAAATGACTTCAAAGAATCAAATATAATAAATTTTATTAGAAAAGTTGAATTTCATAAGTCTTAGTTATCATTATAATTTGTTAATTAACATACACTCACTCCATCCCATAAGTTGTTTAACGTTTGAGTTTTGATGCCAAATTTGCTGCAATTCTATATCATTCTTTAGTATAAGAAATTATAAAAAGAGTATCTGTAGAAACTTTGAGCTATTTCGTATTCTTTTACAAGTATTTAGTGTTTAATATTACTATTATATAGTTTATGTAAAATTGTAGTACTACTGTATAATCAGAGCAAATCACTATACATGAATAGTGTCCAACCGAATTAGGTTGTGCGACATCATCCTTTATTTTATTATTATTATTATTATTATTATTATTATTATTATTATTATTATTATTTTGCCTCTCTTTGATAAAAGGGCAAAACTCCCTCAATAAGCTTCAATTTTCGTTTTCTTTTGAATTAGTTCCTATAGTTTCAATTATTTATGGGTTTTCTCTACCGTTCATCCTCTTTTGACCCATTATTTTGTTCTCTGTTTGAATTAGACCCTAAAGTTCCAAGGAGAAGAATGTTTATTTCCTTTGTTTTTACCCTAAATTTCATGCTATCGCTGTATTAGAATCTAACTCCCCAATGAAGCGCAGACTTATAAAACCTTGTTAAATTTTAAATGTCAAATAAGTGTGAGGTACTGTTTGACTATTGAAGAAAGATGGTCAAACTCACTGATGAATTCAAATGTTATTGTTTCTTTGGATGTGTAAAAATCAATCCAACTTAGGGGTGACTGGGAGACATCTAGAAATTGATGTCACATTTACCTTTTTTTTGGACTTTTTATTAATGTTGTCTTAATTAACTCTCCAAAATTACCCTTAAACCAAAGGCCCATTAATTATAGAGAAATGTTGAGCACAGTTACTTTGGACAGTGATCATTTGAACACACTCATAATGTAAAACTCTTCATATATTAATTTTAGTGGATTTACTTGATTTTGGACCACCAAAATGAATGAGAAGTTTTTATAATGAGAGTGTCCAAGTGATTGTTTAAATTAGTGATACTGAAAACCAAAGAGAAGGTTAAATAAAAATGAGGGGTAGAAATATAAAAATGAGGGCAATCCTCTTGGTTATATATTAGTGAAGGCCAAAGTGAAGGTTAAATGAAGGGTAGAAATGGAAGAGCATTATACTCCCTATGTCATATTTTTTATTGAAACACTTTTCTTTTTGGATCATTCTATTTCCATTTATAATAATATTTTTACTCTTTTAACTTTACCATTTTGCCCATTTTTTGACTTGTAGCTTTTGGTTTCATTCTTTCACTTTTTGTAGGATAGAGGTATATATATATATATATATATATATATATGTTAAAATTCATTAATTCTTCACTAATCTTAATCTCTGTGTTATAACGATTTGATTCAATAAAAAAAAAAAGAACAGACGGAGTATATAAGTACGTAGAATAAGTCATCTCGGTTTTCAATAAGGATTCAAAAGTTAGGATACAAAATCACAGAACTTAAAATGATCATTTGAGGATTGCTATCATACAATTCAAAATAGGTTACACAAGTTTATCTTATTTTACAATGAAACTCAAGTTTCATTTCCAAACCTAAACCTAAGTTTCATTTCCCAAACCGCAGATAAGGTAAATGTTCTTTCTGCTATTTATGATATAGAGGATACGTAACTGTAATTTAACAATAAGAGTTTATTATAAATACTTTTCAATAATTAAAGGATGCTAGCCTCAGCATGATAACCATTTATGTGGCCTCTCAGTGTCATTATCAAAGTCACAGTCAGGGTTTTGATGTAATTTGGGAAGATCTTCCCTAGGAGACCAAGTGGGTCAATTTAAATAAGGTGAGTTAGGTGCAACCATATATTAACTGGCAAAAAGTCTCTTCAATTTAGTTTTGACTCTAGTAATATGTGAATATAAAAGGATTGTGTAAAAAAGAATTAATCAACATTGGTTTTTTTTTTTTGCATAAATGAACATTTTATATGTAGATGGCAAACCAAAGCAGCTGCATGGTGTATAAATTTTTACTCCATCTGTCCGTTTAAATATGCTTCATTTTGACTAGTTAGCATGTGGATTAAGAATATGTATTGATTTAAGGGTATTAAAATGGTAAAATATGCATATAAGATAAAAATACTCCATCCGTCCTCAAAAAATTGAGTCATTTGACTTTAGTATTTCAAGGTTCAATGTTTGACTTAAATTACAAAGATAAATTTTTTAAAAAATATATTTAAAAAATTTTGATTTCAAATTATGATACACATATGAAATATTTAATTTTTAGGGTCTAAACACTCATGAAAAAAATTATAGATTAAATACAGTAAAATTGTCAAAGCAAATGACTCAATTTTTGTCAGGTGGAAGGAGCATTTTTAAAGTGGGAAGAGAGGATAAGAGTAATAAAATAAAATTGGTTTAAAAAACTTTCCATAAAAGGAAATGTAGCAATTGTTTTTGGACAACCAAAAAAGAAAATTGTACAGTAACAAGTTTAAGAGACAGAGGGAGTTTATTTTTTATTTTTTAATTTTGTTCCAATAAATATTATACTCCATTTCAACAAAATTGATACATTTTTCTTTTTGTGTTGTTCTAACAAAACTGACATATTTCCCTTTTAGGAAACATTTTCACATCAACATTCCTTGTTATACTCTCAACTTCCCTTCATACTAAAAAAAGTTAATTTTACATTACTATCTTATCTCAAGTTAAGAATGCCTTAATCTTCGTATTCAATTTAAACGTATCAATTTTATTGTGACGGATGATGTATAAATAAGTTTAGGTATAATTATGATACTCCGTAAAAGGTTAATAATTACTTCAAATATCTATTTTGGAATAAAAACCCTTTTCGTTTGTGTCGACACACGTATGTCTAGCAAAAGTTGTACAACGCACAAAGAGTCAACTTGATACTCATATCTAACACATATGTCTAGCAAAAGTTGTACAACGCACAAAGAGTCAATTTGATACTCATATCTAACACATATGTCTAGCAAAAGTTGTACAACAAACCGGATGTAATTGAGGGTGTGTTGTTTTGATGAAAATTTTGGAGAATTTGGTGAAGTATTTTGTGAGAGGAAAAAATTAGAGGGAAATTGTTGATTTGATGGTTTGTTGATGAAATTTTGAAGAAAAAATTGGTGTAGCACACACCTAAAACATTCAACCTAAAATTTATTGTGTGGAGATTTCTCGTTACTTTATACTCATATCCTTGCAAACCTCTCTCTTTTTTTTTCACTTGAAGTTTTTTATAGAGATGAAAACTGAATGCACAACTAGAGCTCGAGTCCACTCAATTAAAAGCTAGTCCATGACTCGTTCAAGAAGTTTAAACTCCATACATATTTCAAATCAAGTTTAAACATTCAGAATTGTTCTGCTCGACTCGATTTGATATATATTAACTTTGTCAATTGATATAAGTGATCAGTAAATTAAGCATGACTCAAGTTGGAGTAATTTAAAGGTCGTTTGAACCTCCTTTATATCATTTTGAAGCTAATTTTGAACAGAATTTCAAACTCGGTAAAAAATTTAAAACCAACATGAATAACCTATAGCTAATCGGTTTGGCCCAACTCGTTTTCAGCCCTAGATTTTTCCCAACTTTATCATGTAGGTTTTTAAAAATGACTACAAGAGCAACAAACCTAACTCGAATACTATGTCACAAGTCTTATAATTAAACTCGGACCTTTAAATAATCAATAAGGTTCTTAGCAATAAAAATGAAAAATTGATGCCCAAACACATTGCAAAGTACAAGTTTGGGATGAAGAGTGAAGGGAATGAACCATATAAGTAGCTTAATTAGTGTTTTATTCTTTAAAAAAAAACTTACACAAAAGTTAAGTTTTAATTTAGGTGGTGTTTTAATTGTTCACAGAATGTGATAGTATTAGGATATTCGTAATTAAAATGTACCACACAAAAATGGAGAAAAGTAAGAAGCCATAAGGCAAAGATGCATGCAATTACATACTCTATCTCTCCCATTTTAATTGTGACATTTTACTTTCGATCTTGTGTTTGACTTAGTTTTAAATTAAGAAGAGTTTTTTTTAATATGATGTTGATTTTCTTGATGTATAGTAGTTATTTGACATATAGTATAACACAATATTGAAGAAAATAATTTATAGATTAGATGCTGCAAAAAAATAAAAAACAAAATTAACAACTAAAGTGGGATGGAGTGTTTTGTTCATTTGTCAGTAGTAATGAAGATTTTTCTATCCCATGTTTGCCCTTATATCCAACAACAATAGTAAGTAAATTTTGGCTTCTCTGTTTATTCTCTTTCGCTCCACTAAACCAATCAACTACGTACTGACTTAATGACAAGAAAAGTTTGTCCAATGAAGCAGGAATATTATTGTGACTTAATTACAAATGTTACTAAAACAGTAAACTTTAGTTTTTCTTGTCAAACAAAGCTTCAATGGAGTATTTTCTTTTTAATTATGACTCGACCATCATCAATCGACTTCCTTATTTCTAAACTGTTTTTTTTCGTAAAGTCAACTGGTTATATATATATATATATATATATATATATATATATATATATATATATATATATATATATATATATATACCATTAATTACATTAGAAATCAGCATTAATGAAGGATGAAGGCATGTTGGGCATCATAAGCTATGTATGGTTTGGCCCTTGAGCAATGATGAAATTAAACCCAAATGTATTAGTACTTTCTTATGCCCCCTACTATAATTAATTAACGAAATTAGCCAATTCGTTAATGTTTTAACGGAATAAGTACTTACGGTGTTAATTAATCATTGTAGTAGACAGATAGGGGATATGGAAAAGTGAGACAAAAGATCTTGATTTGTATGAACTTGATCATGTACATGATGAAGATATGAAATATTGAGATCTTAGTTTCTTATTTTATAGTATTTGAGACTCAATTAAGGGATAGTGCTTATTAAGAGAGTGAGTGGAGAGAGAGAGAGAGAGAATAGGGTGTATAGTACTTAACCTAAGGTTGGGAAAGGATGAAGATTTCTTAATTGTGATTAATTGTGAAAATCAATCCAAGTACTTTGTGAAGGATAATGATTTCTAGGCATATGAAAATGACTAGAATTATTCTCTAAATTGACGCAAACATAGAACTTTTAAGATTAACCTTTCTAGTGATCGAGATTCTTTAGAATCATAGAATCAAACGCCTGTTAGTTCATTTGCAATTTGCAAACTATTCCTTGAGCTAACTTCAATTGAAAATTAACAATATATACGGAGTATTAATCATTGTAAAACTTATGTTTCACATTTCACATTCTTAATTACACATAATTTCCAATTATATTTCTAATATTAAGCATATATGCAGACAAATTTTCTTATCAACTGATATTTTATGTTGGCATTGTATTACGTAAGAGTCATGTTTAGAGATCATGAACAGAAGAGGAGTCAAAGACAAATCCTATATGATACTTTGAAAAGTCCAACCACTGATCATTAGCATATAATCTAAAAGAATATTATTGCAGATTAATGTCTCGTGCACAAGATCTCCCTCTTTAATTAATTATGCAAGAGTAACAATCACAACCACTAATTATGTATTATTATAAGTTTATGTTTTTGTATATAAAAATTAAAATATATACTTAAGTTGATTTCCACGTTAGAAAATGTCACATGCAACCAACGTATGGTACATGCACATTCACATGCATGGCCTTTCATGGGGAGCACAGAAGGCCAAAGAATCACAAAAGAGCCAAAAACCAAACCAAAAAGTATAACTAATTAATTGAAAAATTAATGACACTGGAGAATTATAATTAACTGAATTAATTTAGAGATTAATTCAGTGTCCAATCTCAAAAACAAGAACCAAACTTTTACCCACAAAAGCTAAGAGCTACCCAAATTAGGGTTTCTGTAGTACAGCCTTAGGGTTGTACTCTGTACGTAAACAATTTGAGCTACTTTGTACACCCTAAACAGTCAAGTTTTTTAGAAACAAAATACTAGTATAATCAGTTGGGTTTTCAATAAATCAATCACTGTTTATAATTAGAAACTTTGATTATTAAAATTAGCATTAATTTTGACATCAACAATAATTAAAACAAACCTATTTGATTTCCATATAATTAATATATATATTTAATTAAGCTGGGTTTTTTGGTAATTACCATTTTGTTTTTTTCTCTAGCTCCACAGGCTGAAGAAGCTGCTTCTAGCTAGTTCGATGGCAGCTTATGATCAGCTTCAACTTCGTTCAATCTGACATGATTGATCTTCTTCTTCTTCTTCTTTTTGTACGGAATCCCTCTTGCTTTGGCCTGGCACTCTCTCACCTCCCTCAAGTAAACCCGAATCGCTCCGTTTCCGAACGGGTTGTTCTCCGGCGAGCCACCGTGCTCCTCGTAGGCGGCCCTCAGCCGGCCGATCAGCGCGTCAAGGCTGCCCCAGGCCTGCCGGAGCGGGCACGTGCAGGGGGCGGGCGGGTCGGGCTGGCCGAAGAAGACGCAGCCATGGAGGTGGACTTTCGTCTTGCCGAACTGGTCGAGGTACCGGAGGAAGTCGAGGACGTGGTTGCAGTTGCACTGCGACAGAGCCACCGGTGGCCGCTGATTCTTGAGGTACTGACCGAACGTGTTCCAGTCGCGACGTTTCTGAGACTCGTATCTGCTCAGACCACCATTGGCTCCTCCCGATGAGGATCGGGAAGAGCCGACGGCGACGATGGTAGGATCTTTGGGGAAGTCACCTGACATGATGGTGGGTGGTTTTTTTTTTGGTGGTGATTGATGAAGAATTTTTGCTGCTGAGGGAGGGAAATGATGAGGGAAAAGGTGAAAGGAGAATTAGTGCAGTGTGGGGGAGAGCTAGATAGAGAGAGGAAATCAAAATAATGATAATAATTGTTTATTTATTTAGGTCTTAGTGAGGGGACATTAAATGGGTCCATTAAGGTGCTTTATGTTTGCCTTTCTTCATTTCAATTGATTTTATACCGTGAAGAGATACACTTATAGATTTTGGTTGTTTAGTGGACTTCTCCAATAAGCTTGCTCCAATTGTATCATGAATCTATCAAGGTTTCCTCAGCCTACACTTCCTTGTAGGTTCAAAATATTTATTTCTAAATATTACTCCATCCGTTCACCATTAATTGATTTCATTGATTTTCATGTTTTGAAATTAATATTTGACTCAAATTTTAATAAAGATAAATAGTGAAAAAAATTCACAAAAAATATATTTAGAAAATTTATACTTCTATCTATGACATGTATATGAGTTATTTAATTTTAAATATCTAATTCATGAAATAAAATTATAGATTAAATATTGTGAAATAATCGAAATAAATATATCAATTAATGGCAGACGGTGGAGTGTGAATTCTAAAATAAAATAAAAAATATATTGGTTGGGGTGAATATTTCTAGTAAATTTAATAACAAAATGACATGTCAACTTAAAATAAATAATATTTTGGCGAATGATTTTAAAATCATTGATCCATTCATCTACCAAATGACAAAAAATATTATATTTCACGATTCATAAATAATTTGGAAAGAGAACCACACTTTTTAAAGCCCGCATATCAATTTTGAATGATGTGAATATTACCATTATAAATAGGCCAAATTACTCCCCTGAACTATGTTAACTCACTCACTTTAGTCCCTGAACTAAATTTTGTTCTCACTCAGTCCCTGAACTATGTAAATCCTAGCAGTTTAGTCCTTCGACTCAGTAACTCGGCATTGGTGAGCTTAACATCGTCAATTACACGGTTTAGGGTTATATTTGTATAAATTTGAAGTTTTGAAGGTAGGAGAAGATAAAAAAAATGGAGGGAAAGTGGTGACGACGATAACAGTAAGGTAGTAGGGTGATAAACACGATTGTTGAGGACAAAAGTATTTTTGATAGATCTAACAAGTTTAGGGTGTTTAAGTATAGATTGGAAAAATTTAGGACCATAATAGATATTTTTCCTAAGGTTAACTAATATTGATATGGTCAAAGGGATAAAGTGATTAACGTTGCATAGTTCAGGGATTGAGTTGAAACGACTTTGGGGCTGATGCGTAAAAATAATAAAAATACTCACTCCGTCCTAAATGTGTTGTAAAGTTTTTTTTTGTATAGATTAAGATTGTCTTTGTTTATTAATTTATTTTACATAAATTTCCATCATTACCTCATCCCAAACCCATTTTCACCCTCTAGGCTTTGAGTGAATGCATTTGTAAGGGTAAAACTTGACTAAAATAAAATAAAAGTGGAAAATGGTCATTGCAAGGACAAAACTTTTTTGATGTCGTGATAATACGTTTGGGATGGAGGGAGTATTAGATAAGAAATGAGTTATCCTAACAAACTAAAAGAAAAAAAACAAATAAGGTGTACAATATATTGAATGAGATCACAAAAAAAAAGTCAAATAAATCAATGGTTTGTGATAGTTATCATTGATCTAATGGCTGAAAATTCACAACTTAACTATAATGGCCAAAGTTAAACTCTAGTGATAATACGTTTGGGACGGAGGGAGTTTGAGATAAGAAATGAGTTATTCCCCCTAACAAACTAAAAGAAAAAAAAAGAAGACAAATCAGGTGCACAATATATAGAATGAGATCACAAAAACAAAGTTAAATAAATCAATGGTTTGTGATAGTTATCAGTGATCTAATGGCTGAAAATTCACAACTTAACTAATGGCCAAAGTTAAACTCTACAGGTGCACACACCTAATAACTATCTCAGATCACTAGCTATTCATTTGGATCTTATGTATATGTTGATAATTGAATGGTTTAATGCACACTCGGGTTTAATTAGTAAAGAAAAGTTAATGTTTCAGATTGATTTTATAAGAAAATTTTGTTAAATTGTGATAGTTTCTACAACTCTATACGTTAAAAGTTACCATTAGTATTTTCAACATCTTTTTTTTTAAAATTTTTCAACTTCTAACGCTAAATGTTAGTGTTGTTCGTACAAATATCATGTTAATCCAATAGATTAATTTTGTGGTTTAACCACTTAAGGTATTTTTTTGCGATGTAAAAAAAAGTATAATTACTACCTTCATCCTATAAATGGTGTAACATTTGTTTTCAGTATTTAATATTCCCTCCGTCCAATAAAAAATGATACATTTGATTAAGCACGTAAATTAAGGAATATTATTGACTAAATGTTAAAAATGTAAAGTAGGCATATAAGACAAAAATAGTTTTTTTGAGTGGTAAGGAAAATGGAGGGTAATAAAGTAAAATTGGTGTGAAAATGTTTCATTTTTAGAAAAGGCGTATCAATTTTGATGGGACAAAAAAATGTAATAATTTTGCTAACATGGAAGGAGTATATCATGATTTTTTTTCTCTACCATTTGAATTATAATCTCAAAACTCTTAAATACAAATGATATTAAGAATTGGCTTAAATACAAATTAGTACCATGAACTATGACAAAGCGGGCGATTAAGGGTCTGAACAAAAAATACTGCAAATAAGGGCCTGAATTATGGTAGTAGTGTAAATAAGAGTCCTGACTCAGTTGACTCGTTTCGTGCAGTCACGAGATATGACATACATTTATGTTTTCAATTGAAAAGTGAGAGCGCAGTTAACGGTGGCCTGAACAAAAAATATCATTTACCGCAACATTTACTGCGCAGTAGGCCGCAGTAAATTGGTTTTCTCTAGTGACAAGAGAATACCCTACCTATCAGAATTTCGTTTTTTTTAAATCTTATTTTATGTAACTATAGTCAGATTTGAATTAAGGAGAAAAATACACTTTAGCACATACTAGTTTAATTTTATATATTTACTGTAAGCCCCTAAGATCTTTTTTCAAACTTCCAAATGAGGTACCATGTCATACAGCTCATGCTGCTTCCTTTTCTTCATCGTTAAATTCATTTAGAGGACAAGCTTTATTATTATTATTATTATTATTATTATTATTATTATTATTATTATTATTATTATTATTTTGAGAACAAGCTTTATCCTCTTTTGTTCTGCAAATCAAATCTCATGGTGTTGGATTAAGAGTTTCCTGTGTGTTGACAAGATCATGATGTTGCAGAGGAGGGGTGAAGCCGGGAATGAAATTACGGGATGGGCAGGAAATATATATCAAAATTGTTTTTCAATCAGTAGCCATTTGTATATTTAAAAGACTGAAAACGTCAAAATACGTATCAAAATTTGTCAAAATCTTAAACGACGTTCCTTAAAATCTCTAAAAAGACTGAAAACGTCAAAATACATATCAAAATTTGTCAAAATCTTAAACGACGTTCCTTAAAATCTCTAAAATTATCGACCAACTCTTCTAAACTAAATTTCATATAGCAATATCCCTCTCAATGTACAAACGAAGAGTATCAACTAGAAAATCGTTTTTCATCTTGGTTCGTAATCTTATCTCACAATTTTCATTGTTAAAAAATGCATGCTCTGTAGTAGCACTAGACACAAGCAAAGTAAATATTAAACGAATCAATCTATCAAAACAAAAATAAATAATTTTCTTCCCAATTGCTAGCAAAATTTGACATGCGTGTTAACAAGGACCGAGGTTTAGTTGAATTTTGTGGGATAAAATGTTCATTTTACCATTGAAGTTTACTAAATCTCAAACTTTACCAGACGTTTATTTTGAAGGAGTAAACTTTTTACAATATTTCCAACAAATGTCGTCAACGTTTTAATCAATGGGTAAATTAGCCACTGGACGTTAATTTGTCCGAGATAGGGCTTATGTGGCGTGTCACTGGATGGTTATGTGGACATTGACAGTACATTTTTGTAGGGTTAATATTTTGATCTCACTTAAATTTGTAAAACTAACAATTCAACCATTAAACTGTAAAAAATTTTAAGGTGAAATTCAATATTAACTCTATAAAATGTATAGTCAATGTAATCATCTAGTGACCCGCCACATGAGCACCAACTAGGACAAATTATCGTCCAGTGACAAATTTACCCATTGATTAAAAAGTTGGTGACATTTGTTGGAAATATTGAAAAATTGTGAAAATCATATGAATGATAAATTGTCATTTTTTCACATTTTAATTTTTACAATTACTAGGAGATTTGTATGCCATTAGTGGTGATGTTATGACCATGGTTATGGCCATTAGTAGGGAGGTTTTATCACCATAAGTGTGGTGGTTTATGACCTTTAAGATGAAGGTTTATGGTTAGCATAATGGTGCATTATGGTACCCTTTATGGCTAGGTCTCTCCATACCACTATAAAAGGACACCTCCACCATGAACGTTCATCATCTCTTTGCACACTTCTTCTTGGAAGAACTCTTTATCTCTTCTTGAAAAATTCTTCTTGCATATGGTTTTGTGGTGTTTCATGGGTCCTCCGTTCAAATTCGCCGGTGAGGGAAGTTTGGTGGAACTTCACGTCACGTATCCCCTTGTATCCTGAGAGATAACGTCCATCAAACCTCGAGCACTCGTATCAAAGGGGACGAATCTGTTTTAAGAAGATTGTGCGACCTCAGAATTTAATCAAAATTCAGTTTTGGATTTCCAATCACTCTTTTAATTCTATATTAATTCTATGATTTTTGTGAAAGAACTATGGAATTGGAATTATGTTTTCCTTCTTCTAATTATTATATAACTTATTAATTCTTGGAATTAGGAAAAATCATAATTCCAATTCTATAGTTCTTTCACAAAAATCATAGAATTAAAAAGTCATAGAATTGAAATTTGGCAATAAAAAGTAAGACTTAAATTTTGTTCACTCATGTACTTGTAATGTTATATTTATCGATTGTCATTATGAATATCTCCTTATTGTTTTATTTAATATATTTAATAATCTTAAAACAGAGTTGTGAATTCGTGATGACGATTGTTAGTGTTAGTGGTTCCAACGATGGAACCGGTTCAATGGTAGAAAGTCGTGTGACGATGGTCATGGTAATATACATACAAATGCATGAGCTTTCTCAATTGATCTAAAGTCTCAAACTTTTAATGTTCAAATGGTGCATTTGACATGTGAGAAACGGTTTTGACAAAGTATTGTTTCACACACTTGTTTTTGAAAGAAAAAAAAATTGGTGAAGTTTTTGAGAATGAATTATTTGTCTAATTCATTTCAAGGTGTGTTTATTTGATTCCTTGTGACAGAATTTAATGAGGGAAATTTTTTTTTTATCTCGTCAATTTTTCGAACTTGTTTTATGTTACGGGGAACGGAAAATTCTCTTAGAAAAAAAGAAATATCTTGTTGGAAGAATTGAGAAAAACAAAACCTTTCATATAAGAGAAACTATTTTGTTGCCGTTGGATTTGGAAACTCTCGTAGCGAGAAAAAATTGTTGGTTGCCATTGGAAAAATATGGAATAATTTAGAACTTTGTGGGAAAAGATCAATAAAATATTTAAGACTTGCACGAGAGTTTAAATCTGTTGAAAAAAAAGTTATGAGATGTTTAGATATATTAGACATGAGTCTGAATAAAGTGACGATTCGAGATATTGAGATGGATAAAATGTATGTTGTTGCAATTCGTTGATGCCTTGGACAATGTCAAATGCAACATGAGAATCTCAAATATGTCAAAAGTGATATAGACTAGGGCTGTAAACGAGCCGAGCCGAGCTCGAACTGTGCTCGGCTCGAACTCGGCTCGATAGTTTTTGATCGAGCTCGAGTTCGGCTCGATAGCTCGACGAGCCTTCATGATACAGGCTCGAACTCGGCTCGATTGATTGCTCGAGTTCGGCTCGATTGCTCGAAACGTGTCAATAATTATTCAAACTACACCCGAGTTCGGCTCAATAGCTGCTCGATATATGATACTTTGTAATTTTAGTCTTGGTGCTTTATAATTTTAGTCAACTAGGTCGTACTATTTTCAAATTACTCATTATACAACATAATTGTTGTAAATTAGGTCCTACTACTTTAATTATTTACATATGAATTTTCATAGGTTCTTTTTAGTATGTATTGCTCGATAGCTCGATAAGCAATCGAACCGAACTCAGCTCGGCTCGAACTCGGCTCGATAAGATTATCGAGCCCTGAACTCGGCTCGAACTCGAACTCGAAGCTCGATAATACATTGCTCAATAACACACGAGTCGAGTTCGAACTCGAGTAAGTTCGATAACGGCTCGGCTCATTTACAGCCCTAATATAGACCATAATGCATGTCAAAAGTAACATATAGACCCAAAATATGTCAAATATGACAAAAGGACCACAAATGTTACGTGACATATAAGACCCGAAGTGTGCCAAATGTGGCAAAAAGACCTGAAATAGTAAGTGATATAAAAAGTCCTAAAATATGTCAAAAATGGCATATGGACCCTAAAGTATGATTATGTGACATATACACCCAAGTTATGTCAAAGATGGCAAAATGACCCCACTATTAAATGTGGCATGAAGAGTCACAAAGTATGTCAAAAAGTGACATAGATACTTTAAAGTTTGCGGGAGACACCAGAAAGGTCAAAAAATGTGTCTAAGTGACATGTTTATATACCAACTTTATGATCGATTCATATAAGTTATGATAAAGTTAAAAGAACCCCAAATAAATATTTGCTGAGTGTAAGGGTGTGTTGGAAAGTATTACAAAAAACGTGATCAGTTTCTGTAAATAATCAGGAAAATGGATGAACACAAGACAACAAAGTGAGATTAAACTAAATCATTCTTTGAAATAAAGATATGATTCAAGTTTATAAAGATCATATTGACATGATTCAGAAAATTACGTTGTATGGAGAAAAATCATAAAAGTGAAATTGATTCTATTTTAAATAGAATCACACATAGGTACTTTGAATAAGACTTTACTTGTTATCGAAATATACAAGTAACGAGAAAGTCAAGCTATGTTAGTGTTGCTATATCTTGGAAGTGTCAAGAACAAATTAATGATTACAGCTAAATTCACAAATCTTTGTGGTAGCCTAGAATGAATGTGGAAAAGGAGCTGAATGGCCATGCCATTCCCTAAAAGACGTTCCAAAGATGTGAGAAACATGTACAATACATGTAGAATGGTAATCCTTGACATGTTCGTCAAAGATATAATATCATCATACAACTACTCTCAATGTGAGTTATTCTGTTTGACTATGTGAAGTCAAAAAAAATGAATCCATATACCAAATAGTTAAACAGAGAGTTAGTTGAGAAACTGACTAAATGAATGAGATTAAGCATATGGATGGAAAAATCTTATAGTGGATACTCAACCTAGTTGACCGGAGATCCCAAGATCTACGTTCAACGGGACAACCAAATTATAAGATTCAATATTATCACTGTGGAGGATAACTTCAAACTCATTCCTGTCATGAAACAGTGATGTGATCAGGATAACAATAATCGCTTTAATGATTTTTAAGTAAGTTATCAGGTTACTTATGATTTAAGAAATTATCTATGTGGGAGAGAAGTGGGGTTGCTTGAAACGAGAATTGGTTAGACTCAATTCTTTAAAAACTCTTTCAGAACCAGGATGTATTCATGGCTAAAATGAACAAAACCATGAGAACTAAACTAATGAGGAATGTTTCCTGTGTATAATATATGAGTTCTTTGCACAAGAAAGCAGGACAGTTCAAGGACATCGCGTCTACTGGATAGCTAGCAAAACAAACATATTTTACAAGGGAAAAGTTCAAAGGGTAACACGTACCTTTCCTAAGCAGGATTCAGTTGATGAACACCACCATATACTCAAAATGGAAAAACAATTTTTTCATTCATGTGGGGGATTGTTGGAAATATTGTAAAATATTGTGAAAATTATATGAATGATAAAATATCTTTTTTTCACATTTTAATTTTTACAATTACTAGGAGATTTATGTGTCATTAGTGGTGATGTTATGACCATGGTTATGGCCATTAGTAGGGAGGTTTTATCACCATAAGTGTGGTGGTTTATGACCTTTAAGATGAAGGTTTATGGCTAACATAATGGTGCATTATGGTACCCTTTATGGCTAGGTCTCTCCTTACCACTATAAAAGAGCATCTCCACCATGAACATTCATCATCCCTTTGCAAACTTCTTCTTGGAAAAACTCTCTTTATCTCTTCTTGAAAAATTCTTCTTTCATATGGTTTTGTAGTGTTTCATGGGTCCCCCATTCAAGTTCACCGGTGAGGGAAGTTTGATGCAACTTCACTTCACGTATTCTGTTATATCTGGGAAACAGACGTCCATCAAACCTCGAGGACTCGTACCAGCGGGGACAAATCTGTTTTAAGGAGATTGTGTGAAACACAAACCTCACAATTTAATCAAAATTCGGTTTTGGATTTCCAATATCTCTTTTAATTCTATATTAATTATATGATTTTGTGAAAGAACTATAGAATTGGAATTATTTTTGCCTAATTCTTCGAATTATTATATAAGTTATTAATTTTTGGAATTGAAATTTGGCAATAAAAAGTACACTGAAATTTTGTTCAATCGTGTACTTGTAATGTTATATTTATCGATTGTCATTACGAATATCCCCTTATTATTTTATTTGATATATTGTATAACAACATTTTCACTTTAAAATGAACTTTGGTACCAATTTAGAGATTTCATAAATTTCAATGATAAAATTATACTTTTACCCAATAGTGTTACTGAGTTTTTTTTTGTCGGGTTGGGCCGGGTATCTAGCCACGTACAGTAGAGGCAAAGTCGGTTGTGGGCAGGAAATGAGCTTTTGATTGAATGTGTGAGCTTTTTTTATTTGAGTACTAGTATATTTTATGTTTGGATCAATTTTAAATTCATATTTAAATTAAAAATAAAATAAAGAATAGATAAGTATGTTAAATGAAAAATAACACCCATAATTACACTAATTATATACTGTATACTTATGCTTTTACGAAAATCACGGGAGGGTGGCTGCTCGCCCCGTCCCCAAATAGCTTTGTATTTGAGCAGATGAAGTTGATAATTTTGTTAGATTTGAAAGTTCTGGACACTACGTTTCAAATATTAAGTATTGATGGAAAAGGGATGCAATTTTAGCCAGCCAGGCAGCCACCATTTATAACTCCGTGAACTTAAGGTTAGATAGAGTGGCAAATTTGGTTCGCTAAAATATATGGGGGCAAATTAAACTTGAATATCTATTTTGAGTGATAAATTTGACTTTTGAACCGATTGATACCTGAAAATAACTTTAAATATTTTACCTAACTCTTCTGTACATGATTCTTCACATAAATTAACATGATTTCATCTATGAGTCCTATATTCCCATTCTGATTCTTGGGAGTCAAATCACTAATTCTCAATTAGGGTCATGAGATGAGATTATACTAGCTATTATAGGTACTTATATTATACTGATAATTTTATATTCTTAGCCTATTGCTTTGGATCAGACTAGGAACTTTAATTCTGATTTAGTGCATGGTAAACTGTTTGTTTCGTATTGTAGATAAGTGGGGTTTATGTTGTACTGTGGTAAACTGTTTAATTCCTACTTAATAAGTGGTAATCAATATATTTTATAAGCTTATTTGCAAATAAAATTTAATATTTATAATTTCTAAATATATCTTTCAAAAAAATCTGAGAAATTATTTTTGATGAAAGTTTTAGTTAACCACAACTTTAAAGTCAAGTGTGACTAATTTCGTATGAGCGATAAAGATAATAATTTATTTTGAGGCAAAACGGCTTAGATTATATTAAAACAAGTCAGAGAAAAACATTCAAGCTTTGAGCATCCAACAAGATAAAAACTTACTAGCAACATAATGATTCTTAAAAGGGAAATAAATAGAAGCTTCTGGTTGTCCATAAAAAGCAAAGGATCCATTGAAGAAACTAGCAGAGGCTTTCCTACAAAGCCGAGAGGCTTGAAAGCGTGAGATTTACTCATGGATGGTTTGAACCGGACTCGAACTGTATCTCCAGAGCGCACGAACTTAGCTACACAGAAGCTAAACGCCAACATGCCATGATTTTACACAAAACGGAAGACCCGCCAACTTCCCCAAAGTGAGCCAGCCAACAGACACATAAATCAACATGAACAAAAAGATAAAGAGTTCGCAAAGAAAAAAATAAAACCAACAACCTAGAGTTATGAAAAGGGACAAAAGAATAAAATATAAAGATTCCTCCCCAAATGGGCCTGGAGATCACTATTCCAGGCTCGACAGGACTTCCCCCTGCCTTGTCAAGCTTTGACCGATAGCCGCAGCTGCAGCTTCAGATATGCGAGGCTTCTTGCCACGCCCCTGCCCAACTCCCAAGCCTGTCGATCTACCTCTTCCTCCTCCTGCTTTTGTAGCGCCCTTGAAGCGGGTCATAGTAGAGGAGGCTTGCCCTACCTTTACCTCATATAACGCCAGTTGGTTAACTGACACTAAATCTAGAGTGTCCTCTTCAATTCTATTGCCATCCTCCGGCATCAGGTGTTCATGTTGAGCATGCGAAGGCTGGAAAGGTGGCATGAAATGCGGTACCTGCAAAGTCAGCCCCGGCTAGTGGAGGCATAGAGGCAGTAACATTCACCTGTGGAAACTGAACCTACATTGAGTCCACCGGCGGGGTGTAGGTATTAAGGACCGGTTGGATCGTCCGAGCCGCCGATTACACATGGGCAGCCATGGTCCGACCCCTTGTTTCTGCAGTATTGTAGTACCAGTCCTTTCATTCTGGCGTATTCCAAGACCAAAGATAGGAATATTAGTCCTGCATGTACCTGAATGTCGCAGCCACTCACCAAACTGATTTCCTTCCTCCGCCATATCAAGAGCAGCCATACATTCACGTTCAACATGTGTACACTGGTCGCATCGAAAACAGAACACAGTTAGTCGCTCATACTGCAGTAGGAAGCGTTTAACCACTCCCTCAAATGCAACTTTCACAATTCTTCTCAACGGTTTCGTGAAATCAATCGAAACCCTAACCCAAAGAGATGGGCTATTCACTTCAACCCCTTTGACCAGACCAATATTAGATACAATAGATGATGCCATAGCAACCGTGAACCAGTCATACGGAACATTGACAATATGAATCCATAAATAGTCATACTAGAATCCATAGAAGTAGGCGGGTCACCTTTTTGGAGAACATTCATGATTAAAAGCCTGTTTTTGAAAGACCACTGTCCTTTTTCCAGAATACGAGTCACCTGGTCCATTGAGTTAAATTGGAAAAGGAAAATATTTGTTGTCTGCACCGTTGATGCCGAATGGACCGAGTAGTTCACTTCAGGCCAAGCATTATGGAAGACCTTCTCAATTAAATCAGTTCGAATCTGGTGGGCTTCCAAGATTGTCGCCGTGACGACTGATGAAGAGAGTGATTCTTCAGCTGCTAAACAAGAGCAGCAGAAGGAGTGGACAGAAGGAACTCAAGTGGAAGGAGTTGATGGTTTGCTTGCTAAGCAAGCCATACAATCCTAATGTGATTAGAATGTTTAAGTCTTATAGAAGTAGGGCTGTCTTCGTGTCTAGTGTTAGTAGAAGTAGATTATAATTAGAAGTACTAAATACTTTAGGATTTGGATTGTAAAGCTTATAAAAAGGGCTGAACCCTTGATCAATAAAACGACACAATTATCAACCAAAAAGCAAACACTTTGATTTCTTGCACTCTTAAACCTAACATTGTGGTATCAAAGCAAGGTTCAAGTTTGCAATGGCTGCACATAACATGAATTTCGTTCCCATAGGACAGATTCCTGTTTACAAAGGGGAATCCTTTGATTTCTGGTGCATCAAAATGAAAACAATCTTCATGTCTCTAGACCTATGGGAGATAGTGGAAAACGGTGTTCAGACCGAAGGAACAAGTGATGAGAATGCTGTGAAGGAAGCAAATAAAAAGGATGCAAGAGCTCTCCAAATAATTCAACAAGGGTTGGAAGATTCAATCTTCTCTCGGATTGCAGCAGCAACCACTGCCAAACAAGCATGGGATAAGCTGAAGCTAGAGTTTAAAGGATCTGCAAGGGTAATTGAAGTCAGACTTCAAGGACTCAGGCAAGATTTTGAAACCTCCAAGATGAAAAAGAATGAGACAGTGCAGATGTACTTGACAAGAATCTCAGATATCATTACCAAAATGAAAGGCTATGGAGAAGAAATTACAGATAAAGCAATTGTGACTAAAGTTTTGAGAAGTCTCACCTCTAGATTCGATCATGTTGTAGCAGCAATTGAAGAATCAAAAGACTTGTCAACACTCTCTCTTGATGAACTGGGAGGATCCCTGCAAGTCCATGAAGCCAGGATGCTCAGAAATTCAGAGAAGGAAGAAGAGAATGCTTTTCAGACCCAACAAGACAATAGAGGGAGACTCTCCAATAGAGGAAGAGGAAGAACATTCTTCAGAGGAAGAGGAAGAGGAAGATCTGGTGGAAAGACTTCTGTTCAATGCTCATATTGCAAAAAATTAGGCCATCATGAAGATGATTGCTGGGGCAAACAGCAATGCACTTATTGTAGAAAGAAAGGACATAGAGAGCAAGACTGCTGGAACAAACCTGAGAATGAAAATTATGTTGAAGAGGAATCAGATAAAGAAGAATACCTATTCATGGCTTCCACAACACATGTTTCTGATGCTGCAAACATCTGGTTTTTAGACAGTGGATGCTCAAACCACCTTACCGGATCTAAAAACAGTTTAGAACCTTGGATGAGACTTACAAGTCACAAGTTCGATTAGGAGATGACAAAATAATTAAGATTGAAGGAAAAGATGAGGTCATTATCCATCAGGAAGGAAAAGTCAAGATAATAAAGGATGTTGACTTTGCCCCAGGATTAGCCAACAATCTTATCAGTATTGGTCAATTGGTCAGAGGAGGCCATAGTGTGTTATTCCAGAATTCAAGATGTGTAATCAAAGATCAAAATGGAAATGTGGTTTTAAAAACTCAAATGGCAGAAAGCCACATGTTTCCTGTCAACTTTGCACTTGAAGAACAAGCAATGGTAGGAAGGAAAGACATGGACTCCAAGCTCTGGCACCTAAGGTATGGTTATCTCAATTACAAGTCCCTGCAACTTTTTTCAACAAAGAATATGGTGGAAGGATTACCACAAATCAAAGAGAATGAAGATCAGATCTGTGAAGGGTGCTCTCTTGGTAAGCAGACTCGAAACTCCTTTCCAAAGAACCAAGCAAGAAGAGCTACAAGCAAAATTGAACTAGTGCATGCAGACCTATGTGGACCTATGAGGACTCCTTCTCATGGTGGTAACAGGTACTTATTCTTACTCACTGATGACTACACTAGAATGAGCTGGGGTTATTTTATATTGCATAAGTCAGATGCATTTGATCAATTCATCAAGTTTAAAGCGCTTACAGAAAGAGAAACGGGTCTTAAACTTAAGATGCTAAGGACAGATAGAGGAGGAGAATTCTTATCCAAAGAATTCATTGCCTATTGTGAGAAGGAGGGAATCAGAAGACAGCTAACTGCTCCCTATACTCCTGAACAAAACGGAGTGGCTGAAAGGAAAAACAGGACAACCATGGAAATGGCTAGATCAATGATGAAAGCAAAAGAAATATCTGATGAGTACTGGGCAGAAGCAGTGGCCACTGCTATATACCTTCTAAATCTTTCACCTACCAAGGCTTTGGAAGGTAAAACTCCATTTGAGGCTTGGTATGGTTTTAGGCCATCTATCTCTCATTTAAGGGTGTTTGGATCTCTATGTTATGCACTATCAACAAGTAGACAGAAATTGGAGCAAAAAACAGACAAATATATGTTTGTTGGTTATTGCTCAGACTCAAAAGCTTACAGGTTGTTTGATCCAGAAATAAAGAAATTGATTGTTAGTAGGAATGTGAAATTTGATGAAAATCAAATGTGGAGCAAAGAGAAAGGAGGCTAGACAGTTGGTTGGTCTGAAGAACAACATGTGCTTGCTCCAGAAACACAGGTTGAAGAAGAAAACCAAATTGAACAAGAAGATCAAAGTTTGGAAAATGAAGAAGAAGAAGAGTTGGAACAAGAAGAATCAAATCTTACTAGAAGATCACAAAGGGCAAAGAAGGCTCCAGCACGCTTGTCAGACTACCAATTAACCATGGCCATGTATGCTGAAACTCCTGTATGAAGAAATCGAGTCTATTGAAAAAAATCATACATGGAACCTGATGAACTTACCAGAAGGAAAGAATGCCATTAGTTTGAAGTGGATTTTCAGAACCAAGTTAAATGCTGATGGGAGTGTCAACAAGTACAAAGCCAGACTAGTTGTGAGAGGGTTTAGGCAAGAGGCTGGTATAGATTATGAAGAAACCTTTGCACCAGTTGCAAGGTTTGAGACTGTGAGAACTGTACTAGCCATAGCAGCACAACATGAGTGGAAAATCTATCAATTTGATGTCAAGTCAGCTTTTTTGAATGGAGACTTAAAAGAAGAGGTGTATGTTGAACAACCTATTGGTTTTATTGTAAAAGGAAAGGAACAACAAGTGTACAAATTATCAAAGGCTCTATATGGGTTAAAACAGGCCCCTATAGCCTGATATGAGAAGATAGATCACTTCTTCTACATAAATGGATATATCAGGAGTCCCAATGAGCCTACACTTTACAACAAGCAGAAAAAGGACAAAGGTATGCTGATAGTAAGTTTATATGTAGATGATATCATCTACACAGGATCATCTAGACAACTAATTGAAGAATTTCAAAACTATATGAAAAGCAGTTTTGATATGACAGATTTAGGAGAGCTTAAATATTTCCTAGGATTGGAAATACATCAAATATCAGAAGGAATATTTGTTTCACAGAAGAAGTATACAATTGAACTTCTTAAAGAATTCAGTATGGAGAAGAGCAAACCAGTGAGAACACCAATGAATACAAATGAGAAGTTAACTGTCAATGATGGAACAGGTGAAGGTGATGTTGGCATTAAGGATTTTGATGATAACAAAGTTTTGGGACCTTTTGTAAAGATTAGAAAAGTCTGTGTACGTGTAGCGCATTAAGTCTGTTATTCATCATTTACTTGTGGGCTTCGTCTTTTCTTCTAATGGGCTCCTTTTTAAATTTAGAAGTTAGCCCATTTCACGTTAAGCAGATTTGAACAAAGATGCGTTTCAGTAGGACTCTTCTTCTTGCGGGTTTGTGGCAAATTTCCAGCAGATTCTTGAGGAGAAAAATCTGGCGTTTTTACCTGGATTTGAAGCGAAGAAAGGCGTTGCGAAGCTTCAAGACGCTCCTCCGGTGTGTCTTTAAATACAGACTTCAAGTCTTGAAGAATTAACTACTACTTCTCCTATCGACAAGCATTCAAGTTTTCGTTTCATAAGCAAGTCAAGTCAAGCTCTCCAGCATCAATCTTCAGAAGAACTAGCTTCATCATCTTTGTAGCCTTTCTGGGTTATTTCGTGAGAGAGAGAAATTGTTTTGAAAAACCGTTTTGTGTGTTTTCGATAAAACCTCATCAGGTTTACATTTTCGTAAAAATCAAAGTGTTTTTAGGTTTGTTTTGGTGAGCCTCGGGAAAACCAAACAGGGATTTGTTTTAGGTTGTTAGTGAGCCTCGGGAAAACTATTTTGGGTGTGTGTTAGGTTTTTTGGTGAGCCTTGGGGAAAACCATAGTTAGGTTTATAGTTGAGCCTTGGGAAAAACTATTTGTACTTTTTCTTGGTGTAACCTTGTTAAAGTATAGTGGAAGAACTCTCAAGTTGTTGACTTGAGGAGAGGACGTAGGTCTCAGACCGAACCTCTATAAACCCTGGTGTCGTTTTCATTCTTGCTAAGTTTCGCGTTTCTAAACGGGTTGACATCAAGTTGGTTCTTTTGGTTTGTTATTCCGAAAAGTTTTTGAGGCCAACCAATTCACCCCCCCTCTTGACTGCCTACTTGGGATATCAATTGGTATCAGAGCACACGGTGATCTGTGATAAAACCTCGCGGTTTCAGATCCAAAGATCAAATGGCATCGGTTCCAAGCATGATTCTTGAAGGGTACAACCCATCTAGACCACCACTGTTTGATTCAGCAAACTTCAACTGGTGGAAGACAAGAATGCAAAACCACATTCAGGCGCAAGATCACCATCTATGGAGGATCATTAAAGCAGGACCTCACATTCCAACCATTGTTACGAATGATGGAATAGTTGAGCCGAAACCTCTCAAGGACTACACTCCTGACGATGACAAACTATGCACCTTAAACGCCAAAGCGGTAAATGTAATTCTTTGTGCTTTAACTCCTGATGTTTTTAATATTGTCTCTGCTTGTGACAGTGCACATGAGATATGGAACAAGCTTCTGGTGACTTACGAAGGAACGGACCAAGTCAAGGACACCAAAATGTTTATGTTGGTCAAAGCTTATGAAATGTTTGCCATGGATCCAAAGGAGACCATTGCGGACATGCACAGAAGGTTCAATGAGATAATCACACCCTTGAGACAATACGGTAAGATCTACAAGAGTGAAGAATTGGTAAGAAAAATTCTGTGGAGCTTACCACCATCATGGAGAAGTACCGTGGAAGCTATAAGTGAAGGAGGTAGTATCAAAACCATTAGAGTTGATGAATTATTTGGCAAACTAATGACTTATGAAATGAAGGATAGAGAAGATGAAAAGATGAACAGGAAAAATAAGTCTATTTCCCTGAAGGCAAAAGAATCAGAAGAGAGTTCTACAGATGAGGAAGAGACAGGCGATGAAACGGCCATGATAGCAAGAAAGATCAAGAAGTTGCTCAAGTACAAATGAAGGTACCGGCAAATGAAGGACAAAAGGAGAAGCCCCTTCAAACCTCCGATCTGCTACAACTGCAGTGGAAAAGGCCATATGCAGTTCGACTGCCCCGCAAATGAAGGTAACTCAAAGAAACAGAAGGAAAATTCAGACAAAAAGAGAACCTTCAAAAAGAGGAAACCTGGATTGAAGGGAATGGCCACCTGGAGTGATAGCTGTTCGAACTCAGATGATTCAACCTCAAATGAGGAGGAAGAAGCACACTTATGCTTGACAGAAGGCGAAGAGAGCATCACATTCATGAGCTGTCAACCTGTTGACACCGAGCTGCAGATATCTCAACCCGTTGAGACATGCCTAATGGCTAATGCAGAATCTGAGGTAACGAGTGATGCTGAGTCTTTTAATTCTTCAAGTTCGTCATATGTAAATGAGAGGAAGCAAATACTAGAAAAATTTGCTGAGGTATGTCAGGACTACGATACTTTCATTAAAAGGCTTAAAACCGATAATGCAAGGTTATTAGAAGAAGTGGCAAAACTGAAGGTTAAAAATGAAAAGCTGGAAAAGACTTTATCCGGTTTCGTTAATGGTGAAAAGAACCTGAACAGCATGCTAGGAAATCAGAAGTCTTACCATGATAGGACTGGAATAGGGTATGAACAAAAGAGACCTAGTTTTCAAACAAGGTTTGCAAATGTCACCTATATAACTTGTGAGACCTGTCGTAAAAAGGGACATAGCAGATTCGAATGTCTCTTTAGAAATAGACGTATTTTGCATGGGGTCAAGCAAGTTTGGGTTATTAAAAATGTGACTAACCCTCATGGACCCAAGAAAGTGTGGGTACCAAAAGTCAGATGCGATGTTCAACCTGTTTAGGTCCTGAAGAAACACACCTGGTACTTGGACAGCGGCTGCTCAAGACACATGACCGGGGATAAGAGTAAGTTTTTCAGCTTTACCCCAAGGAAAGGAGGGACGGTATCCTTTGGTGACAATAGCAAAGGTCAAATACTTGGTATTCATAAGGTTGGTAAGGTTGGTTCTTCGGCTATAAACAATGTCTTACTTGTTGAAGGACTAAAACACAACTTGTTGAGTATTAGTCAACTTTGTGATAGTGGTTACCATGTTATATTCAAATCCGATCAATGCCATGTTTTGGACAAATCGTCCAACAGCACCAAATTCGTTGGAAAGAGATGTGGAAATGTGTACACTTTTGACTTAGATGACCTATATTCATTTAATGTAAAATGCCTCATTGCTTCTAACAAAGATGAAAGTTGGTTGTGGCATAAAAGATTAGGTCATGCAAGTATGTATACGATTGCAAAGCTGCTGAAGAAGGATCTAGTAAGAGGACTGCCGAAAATCAAGTTTGATAAGGACAAAGAATGCACAGCCTGCTTGAAAGGCAAACAAACAAGAGCCTCATTCAAGTCTAAACAGGTTGTGACGACGACAGCAGTACTGGAACTTCTACACATGGATCTCTTCGGCCCCATCTCAACTACAAGCCTTGGAGGTAAATGTTACTGTCTAGTTATTGTTGATGATTATTCAAGATATACCTGGACATTCTTCCTTGCTAAGAAAAGTGAGACTTGCGAGAACTTTGTCAACTTTGTCAAGAAAGTTCAAAATGAGCAAGGTAAGAAAATTGTTGCTATACGAAGTGACAATGGTGGAGAATTTGTTAATTCTGAAATGGAATCATTTTGTATTTCTCTTGGTATATCTCACAATCTCTCTTGTGCAAGGACGCCAGAACAAAACGGTGTGGTGGAAAGGAAGAATCGAACCATTGGGGAAATGGTACGAACAATGCTCAATGACTACTCTCTTCCTAAATACTTTTGGGCAGAAGCAGCAAGCACCTCATGCTACATACTCAATAGAGTCTTGATTAGGCCTATCCTAAACAAGACACCTTATGAGCTATGGAAGGGTAAGAAGCCGAATATTTCTCACTTTCATACATTTGGCTGTAAATGCTTTGTTCTGAATCTGGATAAACAGCAACTAGGGAAATTTGACTCAAAAAATGATGAGGCAATATTCCTTGGTTATTCTTTAAAGAGTAGAGCTTTTAGAGTCTTCAATAAACGAACCTTGAAGGTAGAGGAATCTATACATGTCTTCGATGAGACTAACCCTGTTTTCAGAGAAGAGGATGATATTCCTGAAGGTCAGAATAACGATCCAGCTGAAACTCAGAAAGAAAACAATGCGGAAAGTACGTCTCAACCCGTTGAGACGGAACCAGCATATCAAGATTCAGTTGCAGTTCAGACATCTCAAGACCTACCTCACGAATGGAAATTCAAGCATAAATCCAACCACCCTCAGGAGAACATTCTGGGTGATATAACCCAAGGGGTAATGACTCGTTCAGCCTTAAGGAATTTGTGTACGTTTAATGCTTTTGTTTCTCTTGTAGAACCCAAAACCATAGATGAGGCACTACAAGATGAAAACTGGATAAACGCCATGCAAGAAGAGCTGAATCAGTTCAAAAGGAATGAGGTATGGACTTTAGTACAAAGACCAAAAGACCACTCAATAGTTGGTGCTAAATGGGTCTTTAGAAACAAGCTTGATGAAAATGGTATTGTCACTAGAAATAAGGCAAGGCTAGTTGCCAAAGGCTACTCACGGGAGGAAGGGATTGATTATGACGAAACCTACGCTCCTGTGGCTAGACTTGAAGCAATAAGGATGCTTTGTGCATTTGCATGCTTCATGAACATTCAACTCTTTCAAATGGATGTAAAAAGTGCCTTTCTAAACGGGTTTATAAAAGAGGAAGTTTATGTGGAACAACCTCCCGGTTTTGAAGATCCTCACTTTCCGAATCATGTTTACAGATTAAAAAAGGCTCTTTATGGTTTAAAGCAAGCTCCTAGAGCTTGGTATGAAAGGTTGGGCACTTTCTTAGTTGATCATGGTTTTACAAGAGGAAAAGTCGACAATAATCTTTTCATTAAGTCTTGTGAGAAGGATATGTTGCTTGTACAAATCTATGTTGATGATATAATATTTGGTGCAACTAATCAATCCTTGTGCAAGGAGTTTTCTGAGTTAATGCAGGGAGAATTCGAGATGAGCATGATGGGCGAACTAAGCTACTTCCTTGGATTACAAATAAAGCAATCAAAGGAAGGGATTTTTATAAGTCAAGCCAAGTACATAAAGGATATCTTGAAGAAATTTGGCTACACTACAGCAAAGCCTAGCCCAATACCTATGAGTGCAACGGTAAAATTGGATGAAGATTCCAGTGGTAAACAGGTTGAACAGAAGCTTTATAGAAGCATGATTGGATCTCTACTCTATCTTACCGCAAATAGACTGATATTCTCTTTAGTGTATGTCTTTGTGCAAGATTCCAATCTAATCCTAAAGAATCTCACTTGCACTGCATCAAAAGAATTTTCAGATATTTGGTTGATACTCCAACTCTCGGTTTATGGTATTCAAAAGATACCTTGTTTGAGCTTCATGGTTTTACTGATGCAGACTTTGCAGGAAGCAAAGTGGATAGAAAATCCACAAGTGGAACCTGTCAATTCTTGGGAAGCTGCTTGGTTTCTTGGTTTTCAAAGAAACAAAACTCAGTTGTTTTATCAACCGCAGAAGCTGAGTACATAGCTGCAGGAAGTTGTGTAGCTCAAATCTTGTGGATGGTACAACAATTGAAGGATTTTGGTTTCAATTTTAGAAAAGTTCCTATTAAATGTGACAATACTAGTGCAGTGTGTTTAGCCAAAAATCCGGTTCATCATTCAAGAGTTAAGCACATTGAGGTAAGATATCATTTTATTAGAGAACATGTTGCTAACGAAGATGTTCTACTTGAGTTTGTTGATACAAATCACCAGCTAGCGGACATCTTCACAAAACCTCTGAATGAAGAGAGGTTCACCTTCATCAGAAGAGAATTGGGGATGAGCAATCCAAGGTGAAAATCAGGTATATATCTCTAAACCTGTTGCGAGTCAGTCAAAAGGACAAATGTTGAGCAATGTGGTAATTAATGTCACAATTGCAAAACAAAAATTCCTTTATATTAAATATGTACATGAATGTCCCAGAATTTTCAATTTGTTTTGGAAAGCCAAACGTTTTTTTTTCAAACGTTTTCTCGTTTTAAAAGGCTTTAAAAAGGATTGTTTTGGAGTCTCAGTAAACAAAAAGGTTTTATTTTGACAAAAACCTATTTCTCGGCATCAGTCTCCAGACCTCGCCAAATTCTCTTACTGTTTCTCCACTCCTTAACCCTAAACCCCCAAATCACATCAGAATGTCTTCAGCCTCAAAATCGAATCCTGCCGCTCAGTTTTCTGATTCTTCACCGGCGGATCAACTGCATTATTCGAGCAGCACGAGTAGCGACGGCGATTTTCGAGTTCAGGCAAGAGCAAAGGCAACTGTTTCAGAAACTCTTGAAGATCTCAACCTGATGAAGACAGTCACAGACACTGAAGATAAATCCCTGGAAGACCAGGATTTCTTGACCCAAGTCGCAGAAAATCTAGCTCGGCTAGGACTTGGACTGGGCAAAGCTCTCCCAGCACCGCCGCATGTCGCACCAGAGTTCAGCCCCGTGGCTAGTCCAGTCTACAGCACATCCTCATCTGTGGTTAGCGTCTCCTCAAAGGAGGAGGATGAGTTTGAGGAAATATTGGCGAGCTTCTTGGCAAGATTAAAGAACAAGAAAAGTACGCCTGCAGCTCCAGTTTCGAGCAGAACACGCAAACGAGGGGATGGTTTGCGAAGTCTTGTCACAAAACCTTCTCCGAAAGGGAAGTCTACTTTGACCGCTCTTGCCGCTTCCTCCTCTGGGAAACGCAAGCGAGCAGCCGTCTCCAGTTCCCCTTCTGCAAAGAAACCAAAGACTGCCATCGTCACCACTAAGAAGACAAAGAAATCAGACACTCCACGAACAGCAAGGTTTCAACCGGTTGAGGTAAACCCTAAGTTCTCAGTTTTTCTCAGACATTGCTACATATCAAGAGAGTCAATTGAGACGTTTAAAATCAGTGAAGTCAGAGAATGGCTAGATTTTTATGGTCTACTGCCATTCGTTTCGTCTAAAGCAAAGGGGTTTAGAGTTCTAGTTTCGGAATTTCTATCCAAATTGAAAGTAGCTGCGGATGAATTAAGCATAGTGTCTAGAGTTCAAAGAAGGACCATTGAGATTACACGTGATCAGTTCTCTGCTGCTCTAGGGGTCCTAGATTGTGAGGATGAGGAACCGGACACTCCAGAACTAAGAAACATTGCTTTCACATATTTTTTTGGTGATCTCGGGATTCCTCTTGATGCCCTGCCTTATCAATTCACTGCTATGCTATTCACTAAACTCAGTCATCGGGTACTGCATTGGGTTATTGGAGCAATTCTGTTTCCGAAGGAAGCGACTCAAATTGTCACTTGGGGTGATTTGTGTCTGATGTACAAGGTTATCCATGGCATGCCAATAGACTTCGGCAGAAGAGTAGTCCAACTTCTTGGACTATCAGTTGAAGGAAGTCATGGCGAGCACATGCCATACGCCACACTCATCAGTGGATTCCTCAAGCAGCATCAGATACCTGGTACAGAGGCTAGAATGGAAAAATGGAAGACCTCCACGTACCTAATTACCACAACTGTCAAGAAGAGTGGTTTTAAACAAGCTGAAGATGGTACATGGGTAAGGATTCAAAGCAAGCATGATCTGGCTTTGGTCAAGCTGAGGGAAAACAGTGCGATTAGGGTTGCTAGACAACAGAACAGGGAAAGGATTAATAGTGAGAAGGCGTCTACACCTGTTGAGCCAGCTGCTGAGGAAGCTGCACAAGACCCTACCCCACCTGTAGACAACCCTGATCAACCAGAAAACCCCCCAGATGAGCCAGCAGAAACCTGGAATACTCCACCTCAATCCCCAACCTTGACCTGATACCCTTTTCCAACTGCTTTTCTCTATGCTTTATTTCGGTATTTTGGTTATAAACAATTCAGCACTTGTTTACTTTAAAACTTTATGGGCTTGTACAAACAAATGTTGCTAAATTCCTGCTATGCTTTAACCTGATTGCATTACTTGTCCTACTTAATCTGTTTTTTGATTATGACAAAAAGGGGGAGAGAAGAGTTTAGAAGACTGATAGGAGCTGTTTTAGAAACTCTGTTTTAGAAACTGCTGCTAAGATGATGGTGTTGATATGCTGAGATGATGCTTACTTACTTCTTGCTTTTGTCTATGAGATAAAAGTGTTTTACTAAGGGGGATCTTCTGTTTTTCAAAGAATTTTTTTTAGACGTTCAAAGTGTATTTTACTTAGGGGGAGATTTTCAACCTTTTTCTCAAAACTAAAAAATGTTTTGTCATCATCAAAAAGGGGGAGATTGTTGGCTTTAAGGATTTTGATGATAACAAAGTTTTGGGAACTTTTGTAAAGATTAGAAAAGTCTGTGTACGTGTAGCGCATTAAGTCTGTTATTCATCATTTACTTGTGGGCTTCGTCTTTTCTTCTAATGGGCTCCTTTTTAAATTTAGAAGTTAGCCCATTTCACGTTTAAGCAGATTTGAACAAAGATGCATTTCAGTAGGACTCTTCTTCTTGCGGGTTTGTGGCAAATTTCCAGCAGATTCTTGAGGAGAAAAATCTGGCGTTTTTACCTGGATTTCGAAATGAAGAAAGACGTTGCAGAAGCTTCAAGACGCTCCTCCAGTGTGTCTTTAAATACAGACTTCAAGTCTTCGAAGAATTAACTACTACTTCTCCTATCGACAAGCATTCAAGTTTTCGTTTCATAAGCAAGTCAAGTCAAGCTCTCCAGCATCAATCTTCAGAAGAACTAGCTTCATCATCTTTGTAGCCTTTCTGGGTTATTTCGTGAGAGAGAGAAACTGTTTTGAAAAACCGTTTTGTGTGTTTTCGATAAAACCTCATCAGGTTTAGATTTTCGTAAAAATCAAAGTGTTTTAAGGTTTGTTTTGGTGAGCCTCGGGAAAACCAAACCGGGATTTGTTTTAGGTTGTTAGTGAGCCTCGGGAAAACTATTTTGGGTGTGTGTTAGGTTTTTTGGTGAGCCTTGGGGAAAACCATAGTTAGGTTTATAGTTGAGCATTGGGAAAAACTATTTGTACTTTTTTCTTGGTGTAACCTTGTTAAAGTATAGTGGAAGTACTCTCAAGTTGTTGACTTGAGGAGAGGACGTAGGTCTCAGACCGAACCTCTATAAACCCTGGTGTCATTTTCATTCTTGCTAAGTTTCGCGTTTCTAAACTGGTTGACATCAAGTTGGTTCTTTTGGTTTGTTGTTCCGAAAAGTTTTTGAGGCCAACCAATTCACCCCCCCCTCTTGGCTGCCTACTTGGGACATCAGGTGATGCAAGAAAATTCAGAGGTCTGGTTGGAAAACTTATTTATCTAACTAACACACGACCTGATATAAGCTATGCAGTAGGTGTGATTTCAAGATTTATGCATCAACCCTCAAAGCAACATATGGGAGCAGCAAAGAGGGTGTTAAGGTATATTGTAGGAACAGCTGGTTATGGGATATGGTTCAGAAGAACTCCAACATTTGAGCTCAGAGGTTCCACTGATAGTGACTGGGCTGGAGATCAAGTTGAGAGGAAGAGTACATCTGGCAGTTGTTTCCAATTAGGCACATCACTAATAACATGGATGTCAAAGAAACAAGCCACAGTGGCTCTCTCATCAGCAGAAGCAGAGTATGTGGCAGCCACAGTAGCTGCTTGTCAAGCTGTGTGGTTGAGAAGGATGTTGAAAGATCTTGGTGAAGAACAAAAAAAGGCTACATTGATCTATTGTGATAGCAAATCAGCTACAACAATTGCAAAGAATCCTGTGATGCACAGTCGAACCAAACATATTGAATTAAAGCATCATTTCATGAGAAACTTGATCAACGAAGGTTACATTGAACTTGAATACTGCAGCACTGAAGCACAAATTACTGATATCTTTACTAAGGCATTACCTACATCAAGATTTGAGCTTCTAAGGTCTCTTTTGTGTATTACCAGCTTTGAATCAAGAGGAAGTGATGAAGAGAGTGATTCTTCAGCTGGTAAACAAGAGCAGCAGAAGGAGTGGACAGAAGGAACTCAAGTGGAAGAAGGAGTTGATGGTTTGCTTGCTAAGCAAGCCATACAATCCTAATGTGATTAGAATGTTTAAGTCTTATAGAAGTAGGACTGTCTTCGTGTCTAGTGTTAGTAGAAGTAGATTATAATTAGAAGTACTAAATACTTTAGGATTTGGATTGTAAAGCTTATAAAAAGGGCTGAACCCTTGATCAATAAAACGACACAATTATCAGTCAAAAAGTAAACACTTTGATTTCTTGCACTCCTAAACCTAACAACGACGACACCGGTGCTCGGGAGAAGGAAGTCCTGCATGGCTTCCATGAGGCCATTGTCCTCATCCACCGATAAGGCAAGCCTCGGAAGCGTGGCATCCAAGGCAGCCATCGAAGGAGCACGCGACGACATTGGTTTGCGGAGCTGTGATGCAAAGAGCGTGATGCGATGAATGGTGAAGACAACCTACATGAGATGCAGTTGCCCGGAGAGATGAAAACGCGAACGACGGCCACCAGTTTTGGGGTTGATGGTAGCGATCACGCTGGAGAGGGAGTGCCACTAGGGTTCGGGGTCGGTAAGAGTAAAAAAATAATTTTTGCTACGACCCCAAACTCTAAAGTTAATAACTTTTGTAAGACTAATGATAGAATATTTTATGTGTGTTTGACAACAGCTTATTCAATTAATTGTTGCGTTTTGAAAAATATTTTATCTACGGATACTTTTTAATGTTTAGTTGTGATTATTTGATCCCAATCATTAAAAATTTATAACTAATTGACACAACTATTCTCAAATGACACCTTTTTTAGAAGAACGATTAATTAATTTAATTAATGATCAACTACGATTACAGCCAAGAGCCAATAAGGCATATGTAGGGTCTAACCAACAGAATAATCCAACAACTGTGAGAGACTGCTTAGCAATTATATGTGCTACTTTATTTGCATTCCTTGGCAAAAACAAAATGGTGCAATGCCAGAAAGACGAGCAGAGAAAACGAATGTCGTCCACCAATGCGCTAAAGTGGTATAAGCAGGGACCTGCTGTGCAATTAAGTAGGTGAACAAGGTTCTACAGTCAGATTCTATAATCATCTCCTCCCATCCATTGCTCAATGCCAGTTGTAGACCTGCCAACACTGCACGAGCATCAACAAACATAGGGTTACCACTAGAATACCCAAAGCACTCAGAAGAGGCAACAATCATCGTTAAATCACTTATCCCAATCGCCACTATGCCAAGCAATGCTAAATTTGCCTCATCCTTCAAACCAGCATCAACATTTATTTTAATTATCCCTACAAGTGGTGGGCACCATATGGCCAGCTCCTTAGTGGGGCGATCAGTGTGTGGACTTAACGCTCCATTCGCTTCCGACCAAGCCATTAACAAGTACCAAAAAGGAAGCCGTCCCCACACAAGTCGTCACCAAAGAGACCCACTGTGGCGGAAATCCAAACCTTAGCATCATCTTCCATAAGAACGACCACTCTACTCTATCATACACTTTCATCATATCCAGCTTCGCAGCATAAGCCCCCACTCGACCACCATATAAGCTACCAATGGAATGGGTAGTTTCCGGACCAATCAAAGCACTGTCCGTCAAAACCGGCTAGGAACAAAAGCACTCCGATTCTCTGAAATCAAATGATGCATAACCGGTTTTAATCAATTTACCAACACTTTCGAAATTACCTTGTACACCACATTGCACAACCTAATCATCCTAAAACTTGCGAAAGATTCAGAGTCCTTGCACTTTGGTATCAGAGCCGGAAAAGTGTGATTAAGGTCCACCGAAAAATGTCCTCCTGCATGAATCTCCAAGACAAATTTAGTAAGCGATTCACCAATAATATCCCAATATTTTTGAAAAAATAAAGGAGAAACCGTCCGGCCCCAGAACTTTTGACGGGTTCATCTGAAATAAAGCATTCTTTACTTCCTCCATATTGTATGGAGCAAATAATGCCGCCGCCATATCCTGGGAGACACGCGGCGTCACAACTTCCAAGACCTCATCCTGCCTTACAGCCCCGAAGACCAAAATAAATCTTGATACAAAGAAAGTGCCACTTTTTCAATATCACTTTGGTCCGAATAAATCCGACCTTAAGCATCTTAAATTTTGACAATTCTATTCCACTTTCGTCGTTCTGTTGTCGACCGATGAAAGAACTTCATATTCATATCTCCCCTCCGGAGCCAGGTCTGTCTTACCTGCTGCTGACTCCAGAATGCCTCTTCCCTTTCGAGCAACATATCAAATTCTTTAGTAAGCTTAGACCGAATTCGCATGGCTGACTCTGACAATGGTTGGGCCACCAAGTGATCCGACTTCTTCTCTAAATATTGAATTTTGTGGTGTAAGCCAGGAAATTAGTCATGGTGCCATCGTGTCAGCCGTGCCTGACAATGTTGCAATTGTCCAAAAAGTGGTGAATTTCCTTCACTCCATGCCTCTTGAATCACTTCTGCACACTTCGATTCGACTGTTCACATCTTTTCAAAACACCATATTCGTTGTCTTTTCCGTTGTTGTCGCAAAAAGTGGATCTCAATGGTGTTATATATGGTCAAAGGCCGCAAAATAGAAATTTCTGACCCAATGAGCAGGGAATGCCAACTAGCACTCTGAGTTTGAAAGTGCTCTATTAAGCCTCTCCTACACGAAAACACCACCTACCACAAACCTTTCCCATGTAAAAGGAACTCCCGAATAACCTAGATTTTCCAACCGAACTGCATTCATTGTTGTACAAAAATCAATCATCTGAGATTGCCGACAAGGCCGGCCTCCTCTTTTTCATGGCTCCATAAAATTTCATTAAAATCTTCTGCAACCAGCCAAGGTAGCGAATTACCACTCCCCAAAGTACGTAGAAGTTTCCACAATTCACACCATCCCACCGTCTCCAAATGACCATAGAAGCCAGTAAAACACCATGTAACTCCCAAACAAGTAATCTGTGCATCAATGTAGTAATGTGACGAAGAGAGAATCGTAACATCCCACCCCTCCTGCCAAAGAAGAGCTAAGCCACGCTTTCTCCCATCACTAGGAACCAAGTGCTCTATTAAGCCTCTCCTATACGAAAACACCACCTGCCACAAACCTTTCCCATGTAAAAGGAACTCCCGAATAACCTAGATTTTCCAACCGAACTGCATTCATTGTTGTACAAAAATCAATCATCTGAGATTGTCGACGAGATCGACGCCTCCTCATTTTTCATGGCTCCATAAAATTTCATTAAAATCTCCTGCAACCAGCCAAGATAGCGAATTACCACTCCCCAAATTACGTAGAAGTTTCCATGATTCACACTGTCGCGCAGTCTCCAAATGACCATAAAAGCCAGTAAAACACCATGTAACTCCAAAACAAGTAATCTGTGCATCAATGTAGTAATGTGACGAAGAGAGAATCGTAACATCCCACCCCTCCCCTCCTGCCAAAGAATAGCTAAGCCATGCTTTCTCCCATCACTGGGAACCAAGTAACAGTGAGAGAAACGTAGTTTTCGGTAGACCGAATCCATCTCATGAACTAACTTGTGTGTCTCCAACAAGAATAGCAGCGGCGGATGTCACTTGATCCCGCTTGAGTACATGAATTGTGCGGGCAGAGCCAACACCTTGGCAATTGAGACTCAATAGGCTCATGAAGCTAACTCACTGAGGCGGACAAGCGGCGAAAAGTGCAGTCAATGTGCAAGCAGCGCAGACGCTTGAGCGATCGGCGCAGTCGCGACGATTTGTGAAGATGGCACCGCGGCTAGGGCTCCAAAATTTCTCAAACGACACCTTAAGCCATTCATTAGGGGGCTTCAAAGTTAAAGGATGGATCAAAACTCATCTCATGAATTTGTTTCAAAAATCACCTCAACAATTCATCTCACATATTCGGATCTTCAAACCAGTAGCCTAACAAAACAAAACAAATACTGGTGGCCCCACCCTCACTCCCCCTCCTCCTTAATTGTGATTGGTTGCTTGGTGGGGCCCACCCCCACTCCTCTTCTCCATTCTCACTTTTCACTTTACGTATCCGTTTTTCACATTCACGTTTTTTGTACTCACGTTAGGTCCGAATTTCCTGAGAAATGTGTGTTCACTGAATTTGGGGAAAATTCACCTCCAAAAACTCAACTTTGAAGCCCCCTATTAAGGGGGTTCAAACCTTGAATTTTTGAGGTGAACTTTTCGAAATTCACCTCCAATTTTTCGGTGAATCACTTCCCAAATATTCAGACCTCATGGTGAACGGCGAGGGCGTGAAAGTGAAAAAGGAAGATGAATCACGTCTCGTTTGGGTTCACATGACACACTCCTCTGCAAAGCTGCCCTACCCCACTCCCCCGTGAGCAGCCTTTGGCGCAAAGCTACCCTATCCCACTCCTCTGCTGCGCGCTCAGGTTCGTGAAAAAAAAAATTATGTTTGAGGGACCGGTCAAGGGAAGAGTGACTTTCAAGGATGAATTGCGTAGATTTTCGGTGAATTTTTTTTTCATCCATCATGTTTGAAACCCCCTATTATTTCTAGTGTGAAAATAATTAAGTGTGAATACTGCTATTATCTCATACACTGTATCTCTCCGGTTTACATCTACGTTTAACAAAGGGCGTTCAAAGAATTGGTGACAAGGAAAGATGCTAGTTTGAAATGAAAATGATCACCTGATTAGAGTCTACTTAATTAATAATTAATGGTGGATTTAAGAGTGTGCAATAGCTAGCTATTCTGTCCTTATAGGGCTATTAATTTATTCATAGATTAGATATAATGAGTGATACTTCCATAATTCTTGAAAAATTGAGAACTTTTTTCATGTTTTGTGTTGTAATTTATTCATAGAATAGATATAATGAGAAAAATTTTAAAAATTATATTTAGAAAATTTATATTTCAAATTATGATACACATATAAATTATTCAACTTTGTATATCTAAATATTGATAAAAAATCATAGATAAAAAACATTGAAAATAGGAAAATAATGAATTGAAATTTTCATGGACAGGGGGAGTAATACACTGCTTAGTTGATTTATCTTTTATGACGGTCGTATCCGTCATTTATCCGTCACAATTATGACGGCTGAGGCCGTTGTTTATTTCGTTATTTTTTTGGGCGTCACATTTCGTTATGACGGCCTCAGCCATCATATTTGTGACGGCTTTGTGACCGATACGGCCGTCATAAAATGTACGCGTGTAACTGTAATGAATGTTGTTTATGACGGTAATATGACGGCCTGGGCCCTCATAATTATGACGGCTTTATGACCGCAGTGGCCGTCATAACGTGTCCACGTGTAAGTGGTGACGAATTCTGGTTATGACGGCTTTATGACGGATTAGGCTTTCATAAACTGTTTTTTATAATGAAAAAAAATTAATTCTTTTGTATTGTTTTATGGATTCAAATTAATAATTATATTAATGTATTTCCCAAAAATACGAAAATTTTAAAAACAATATTAATAATTAAATAAAATATCAATTTAAATATAATAAAAATATATTAACATCCATAATTGATAATTTAAAAGTTTCGAATATAACATTTTTTACAAAGATAAAACTACTCATCCGCCCGAGTGTTGATGTACTCGTCAACATCCTCCTCCTCCTCCTCGTCGCTCTCCTCGTCCCGCAAATCAACCGGAGCCTCGCGCGCGGTCGAGCCATCGACCTGTATCTGGGTCTTAATCGACCTGTAATAACGTAAACAATATTTGAAAACGAAAATTACTTAAATTACATGGAAAATATAAATAATAACATAAAACAATATTTTGAAACAAAAATTACTTAAATTACAAAAAATAGAAATAAATGACGTAAAACAATATTTGAAAACGAAAATTACTTAAATTACATGGAAAATATAAATAATAACATAAAACAATATTTTGAAACAAAAATTACTTAAATTACAAAAAATTACAATAAATGACGTAAAACAATATTTGAAAACGAAAATTACTTAAATTACATGGAAAATATAAATAATAACATAAAACAATATTTTGAAACAAAAATTACTTAAATTACAAAAAATTACAATAAATGACGTAAACCAATATTTGAAAACGAAAATTACTTAAATTACATGGAAAATATAAATAATAACATAAAACAATATTTTGAAACAAAAATTACTTAAATTACAAAAAATTACAATAAATGACGTAAACCAATATTTGAAAACGAAAATTACTTAAATTACATGGAAAATATAAATAATAACATAAAACAATATTTTGAAACAAAAATTACTTAAATTACAAAAAATTACAATAAATGACGTAAAACAATATTTGAAAAGGAAAATTACTTAATTACATGGAAAATATAAATAATAACATAAAACAATATTTTGAAACAAAAATTACTTAAATTACAAAAAATAGAAATAAATGACGTAAAACAATATTTGAAAACGAAAATTACTTAAATTACATGGAAAATATAAATAATAACATAAAACAATATTTTGAAACAAAAATTACTTAAATTACAAAATATATAAATAATAACGTAAAACAATATTTGAAAATGAAAATTACTTAAATTACAAAAATAGAAATAAATGACGTAAAATAATACTTTAAAATACAGAAATATAGACAAAATTACAGAAATAAATAGAAAATTGAAAATAGAAAATATAGAAAAACAGAAACGTAATTTTTTAAAACAGAATTTAAATAGAAATTGAAACATCATGAACACAAAAAAAATGAAATATCATGAAATTTTTAAAAATATCATGAAATAGAAATAGAATTTAAACAGAATTTAAAAATAGAAGTAAATAACAGAAATTTAAATAATTACAGCACTAAATTTTTAGAACAAAAAGAAACATGATGAACGCAAAAAAAAACGAAATATCATGAAATTTAAATAATTACTCCAGCAGTTGTTTCTCATGATGAACGCAAGCATCATGAACCCAGAATGAAAATGAAAAGATCAATGGTTTAGGTTTTACCTTCCCTGTCCGCAAAGGTTGCCTCGGTCAAGGACGAGAACGGCGACGGCGGCGGCCGCAGCGAACGACGAGTACGACGGCGGCGGCGGCGAACAGCAGATGCAAAAAACGAAACCCTAAGGTGAGAGAGATGACGAAGAGAAGAGAGTTAAACAAAAACAAAGAAGAGGAAGAAATTACCTGTGACGAGCCGGTCTCGGGACGAGTTTCAGAGGGAGGGAGGGAGGGAGGGAGGGGTTACAGAGGGAGGGAGGGGTTGAGGGGTTACAGAGGGAGGGAGGGGAAGAACAAAGTATTGGGGGACGTCTTGCAGACGAAGCGTATCGGCGAAGGAGTATTTACAGACGTCGCATTTAATGCATGTAACGATATGACGGCTTTATGACGGCCGAAGCCGTCATAACGTGCAACGGGACAAAGTTGAAGATTTCGTCAGAATTTGTAACGTTATGACGGAGGAATGACGGCCCAGGCCGTCATATAGTATTTAATGTGACCATTAATGACGGCTTTATGACGGCCCAGGCCGTCATATAGTATTTAATGTGACCAGTAATGACGGCTTTATGACGGCCAAAGCCGTCATAACGTGCAACAGAAAAAGTTGTGACGGCCATAGCGGTTATACGGCCGTCATAATCTGTTTTCCGAAAATTTAATGACGGGCAAAGCGGTTATAAAGCCGTCATAAGTAATATGCATAAATACGTATATTGTACGAAATATTTTATGACGGCTTTTACCGTCAAGAGCCGTCATAAAATTTTGGGAAATACTTTATGACGGCCGTATCCGTCATAGGGCCGTCATAATATTTTAGGAAACAGTATATGACGGAAATAGCCGTCATAGAACCGTCATAAAATTAAAATACTACAGATATGACGGCTTGGGCCCTCATTTTGCCGTCACAAAAGTTGGGAAAACTACGTAGTGATATTTATTGAAATGTTATTATATACTCCTCCGTCCTCAATTAATTAATTAATTAATTTTTACTATTTTACAGTATTTAATTTATAATTTATTTTCATGAATATTTAGACATTTGAAGTTAAATAATTCATATCCGCATCATGATTCACAACATACCCTTTTTAAGTAAATATTTTAGGAATTTTTTTTTTCAATATTCATCTTTATAAAAATTTGAATTAAACATTAAACACAAAAGTCAAAATGGATCAATTATTTGAGAATGGAACATGTAATGAACGTCATTTTAATTTCTCTAACATCATCTTCAAGAAATTAATTCGACCAAAGATTTACTCAGGATATATTAACTAATTATTACTAGCTAGGTGTTAAGCATGACAATGATTAACGAATTTGAATAATTGTACCTTGACTTGTCTTCTTAGAATTGAACTTATGCATCAAAATTCATCCTATGCACTATTATCGTCTTTTTCTTTTCACAAGAGTAAATAATGCATTTGACGTTGTTTTGACTAAAAGGTTAGTTTTTTCCCCTTTTTTATGAATTTTGAAAGGATAAATGATTGGTCATATATAGGTCAGTATATACCCTGAGAGTGTCTTCATTACACAAATTTCTCAAAAATAATTTCTCATTTTCCCAATTCCAATAACACTACGTAGAATATGCCAAGTTTTACCGCGGCGGAGGCCGCGGTAAACCAATTTACTGCAACCTACTGCGCGGTAAATGTCGCGATAAATACCATTTACCGTGGCATTTACCACGCAGTAGGCCGCAGTAAATTGGTTTTCTCTACGTAGTGTAAATAAACTTAAACCCATTAATTCTCCATTAATTCTCTATAAAATCATTTTTTCTCCAAATTCTCTACTCAGATACATCTCATCCATCAATCAAAATACACATTCCCAAATTTCCCAACTTTTTTTTCTCACTACACCTTAACACAACCTGAATAATGTCAACTTGGATGTGTTGTTAATTTGAAATTAAAAAAAACTATAAAAAATCAAATAACATCATCATTTCCCTCCAAATTTTCCTCTCACAAATAAATTAAATTTCAAACACATTTCACTTTTCTCCAATAAGCTTAAGCACCAAACACTTACTTTCTTAGATACAAAAGGCTTAAAATTTGGCAAACGATACAGTGTGTCTCACCTTATCATGTGCAAACCTGTGCCACCTTCCCATTAACTACTCCCTTCATCCCATGAACTTTGTTCCCTTTGATTGGACACTGATTGGACACGTATATTAATGTGTATTGTTGACTAGTACAATTTTCCAAGTTTACCCATTTAAATGGTGTTTTAGCAATAAAATAAATTATTAATGGGAATGAAATTTGAGGATAAAGAGGTTAATTTGGTTTCCTTTATAGGAAATGATGCAATTTTTATGGGACTACCCAAAATGAAATATGTAACAATCTTTATGGGACGGAGACCATACTCCTAATGAAAACCGAATCTAAGATTGTGTTGTCTTCCTTCACTGGTGGTGACCGTCCATCCATCTCAAGACCCATTCAAGTGTAAACTTCGAGTTTAGGTTCAGCACCGCCGCCTCAACGCGTGCGTCCTGCAGTTTCTTTTACGGCCGCCGTCCTCCGCCATGCTTCTTCCTCCTAGTGATCGTCCTTCTATTTGTGCGAGTAATTTGATCCAATTTGGCTGACTTTTTTGCCACATTCGGTTGCGATTCTCTAGGTATTGCGCTACCACTCTTTTGCCGCGTGAGTGTTGTGATTTGTTCTAAGGTTGCTGTTGTCTACCGTGTCATTTCTCAACTTGTGACTGTCCATTTTATCCATAGTTTGAACAAGTAAAATGACTCACGATACACGAAAATGATAAGCAACTAAGCAGACAACATGAGAAGAATGACTGTTAGTGCTAAACAATGATTGGCATTGTTTAGGGTCTTCACTTGCATATGTGTACTCCATTTACACATATAACATAGTTAAACTAATAACATTTGATTTAACATAAACTCACTACATAGAGCATCTAGTCAAATTGGAGCAGAGCACATTAATAAGACTGTGATCATCATTCTCAAATTAGAGCACATTTTGCAGAGCATGCTCATCATTTTCAAGTATGTGTAGAGTGCATCATTCTCGAATTGGAGAGCAACATTAATGTTTGAGTGTATCATTTTCAAGTATGTGATCATCATTCTCAAATCTGGGAGCATTTTGAAGAGCATGCTCATCATTCTTGAGTGGGTGTGAAGTGCATTATTCTTGAGTTAGAGAGCATCATTTGGAAGACAGTGATCATCATTCTAAAATCGAAGTGCAACATGTTGCAGAGCATGCTTATAATTATTGAGTAGATGTGGAGTGCATCATTCTTGAACTAGAGAGCATCATTTGGAAGACAATGATCATCATCATTCTCAAATCAGAGCGCATCATGTTGCAGAGTCTGCTCATCATTTTTTAGTATGTCTGCAACACGTCATTCTCGATCTGAAGAGCATCATTTGGAAGTCGACATTGATCATCCCTCTCAAATTTGAGCGCATCACGTTGTAGAGTGTGCTAATCATTTTTTTTATTTGTGATCATCAAATCTTCAAGGTGTATATGATGTTAGGGTGATCAACTTCTCGGTTAAACCGAATTAACCGAATTTTTTTTCGGTTTCGGTTAATTCGGTTTGGCTATTTCGGTTATCAGTTATACCGAATTTTAAATTCGGTATTCGGTTCGGTTTTCGGTTATGGCTTTAACTAATTCGATTAACCGAAATATTCGGTATTTAATGTTTTTTTATTAATACAAAATTAAGCTCAACCTACTATACATAATATACCCAATGTTGAATGAATTACCACAATCCATAACCCATATCTTAACATTAAACTTAGCCCATAAAAATTTCGGTTAATTTGGACAAAAACCAAAATAACCGAACCGAATTCGGTATTCGGTTAATACGGTTTTAGGTATCATTTGGTTAATTCGGTTTTTGTCCAAATTAACCGAACACCGAATTATTCGAGTAATTCGGTTTTGGTTAAAACCGAATTAACCGAATGATCAGCCCTATATGATGTGTTGGGGTAGCATATGATGCTCTGGATTAACATCATATTGGATAAGGTCATCATTACGATTATCCTACGCATCATTTGTCAATGCTTGTTGTCATTCTTTAGATGGATAATTGTTTCATTTTGATTTTCTTTTCATCGACATCATCATATTGTAAAGGTTTTGAGGTTAACATCATTATGACATTAGTGAGCATCAAATGTAGCGTTGGGTGCATTATAAGTTTACATGTGTGCATCATAATTTTCCAGCACCTTAATGTTGTGTCAAGACCAGAATGGAGATTTAGTCATGAAAGGAAAGGGGATCATCGGTTTTGCTGGCTATTTTGGCATTGTTGCGAGTAGGGGTGTAAACGAGCCGAACGGAGCTCGAACATCACATGTTCACGCTCGAGTTCGAGTTCGTGAGAGTGGCTCAAGTTCAAAAATGTTCGAGCCGAGCTCGTAAAAAATGGCTCGAGCTCGGCTCATTTGATGTTCGAGCTCGGCTTGTGAGTTCGAATGGCTCGACAAATTTATGCTTTGATTAAGCTCGAAGAGGCTCGGTTCGTAAAAACCGGCTCGACTCGGCTCGAGAAACTTGAAATGTCTCAAATATCATGATTGACTAACAAGAAATAATAATCTTCAAGATAAACATTAACATAAATAAATCCACTACATTAACATATCCAGATTTACATAAACAACTTATAGACTTTCTTTTTACAAAGCCTATCAAAAACAAAGTTGGAATTGTCCTTCCTCTTCCCTGAGCTGCAAAATAAACATAAGACTTATGAGCTTGCAAAATCAAAGTGTTCACTATGTCAACTATGGGAAAAGAAACCTATAGTAACTCACATTAATCCAAACAAGAAAGAGTTAGTGCACAAAAAACAGAGTTCAGTAACTCACATTAATCCAAACATGCCAAGCAAGCTATATGATTTTCAACAGGACAATGATGCCAAAATATCTCCTGAATTTCCACAAATGGGTGTGCCCTCATCTAGGAACTCATAGTCTGGAACTAATCCAGTGGGTAAACTCCAAGTTTAGTCCCTTACCTTTCAACTTTGTCCTATTTGAGTCCTATTTTAAGATTTCGTCCTATTTCAGTCCCGTAGCTCTATAAATCGTCTCAATTGTAGTCCTTCCGTTAAAGTCCACGTTATGTTGACCGTTAAAGTCTTAAGTGTACAGTAAAATGACCATCAAACCCTTCCTTTTTTCGATCTGGATCGGCAGCCGGCGCCGGATCGGCAGCCCAGGCCGCGGATCGGCAGCCCGGGCGCCGGAACGGCAGCCCAGGCCGCGGATCGGCAGCCCAGGCCGCCGAAACGGCAGCCCAGGCCGCGGATCGGCAGCCCAGGCGCGGTCTGGGCTGCCGATCCGCGGCCGGGCTGCCGTTTGCGGCCGGGCTGCCGATCCGTGCCCGGCTGCCGATCCGCGGCCTGGCTGCCGATCCGCGGGCTGCTGCCGGCCTGGGCTGCCGATCCGGCGCCTGGGCTGCCGATCCGCGGCCTGGGCTGCCGTTCCGGCGCCGGCTGCCGATCCAGATCGAAAAAAGGAAGGGTTTGATGGTCATTTTTCACAAAGAAACGGTCAACATAACGTGGACTCTAACGGAAGGACTACAATTGAGACGATTTATGGAGCTACGGGACTGAAATAGGACGAAATCTTAAAATAGGACTCAAATAGGACAAAGTTGAAAGGTAAGGGACTAAACTTGGAGTTTACCCAAACTCACGCCTATTTTGACATGGTATCAGAGCCCTAATCCAAAATGGCAAGCTCTGAAAACACTGCCTTTGATCCTTCTTCACCCTACTACCTAAATGCCTCTGATACACCAAGCACCTCCTTTGTAACAATTCCTTTGAAGGGTGATAATTACCCTTTGTGACGGAGAGCTTTCCTCAATGCCATGTATGCTAAAAACAAAGTTGGTTTCATTGATGGAACCATCAAGAAACCTGCAGAGACTGAGACCAAACACTTCGCTACATGGAAGAGGTGTAACTCAATGGTGATAGGTTGGTTGATCACTGCCCTAGCACCTGAATTGCAACATAGTGTTGCATATGCTGATACTGCTCAAGAAATCTGGGAGGATTTGGTGGACAGATTCTCACAAGGGAATGCTCCAAGAGTACATGAATTGAAGAGATCAATTGTGATGACCAAACAAGAAGGTATGTCTGTTACAGATTACCATACCATATTAAAAGAACTCTGGGATGAGCTAGCAGCATATACTCCTATACAACCTGCGACTGCAAGTGTCACAAAGAAAAATCAACAGAGAAGGAAGGAGAAAAGCTGGATCAATTTCTGATGGGCTTGACAGATAAGTTTTCTGTGATTAGATCACAAATATTGAATATGGATCCTCTTTTAAACCTCAGCAGGGCTTATGCTCTTGTATCAAAAGAGGAGAAGCATCAACAAGTGGCAAATTCAATGAATGGGAAGTCTGAACCTGATGTTGTTGCCTTTGCTGTGAAACCAACAAGAAGACCTGCTGGAGGAAAGGATCCACACAAAGCCAAGAATAAGTGCAATCATTGTGGAAAGCTAGGCCATTGTGGAAGACAAGGAGCCAACACGACAGCAGGTGGAAGAAAAGATCAGTCTGGTTCTTTCAATCTAACTAAAGATCAGTATGAACAGCTGATGGCCTTTCTCTCTATTCACAAAGAAGACAATTCTCTTAACTTCTATGGTAATGTGTTTAACTCTTCTTTAAGTTGGATAATAGATAGTGGGGCCACAGAACACATGACACCACATCTGAATTGTATGAACAATATTCAAAGGCCAAAAACTACATCACATGTTCATCTTCCAAATGGTTCAAAATGAAAATACATTCAATTGGTGAAGTTAAACTGAAATCAGATTTAACACTTGAAAGAGTGTTTCACATCCTAGATTTTACTTGCAACTTATTGTCTATAAGTCAGATTACAAAGCAATAGAATTGTGCAGTGACATTTTATCCTACATATTGTGTGATGCAGGACTTGGAAACGATGAAGCTAATTGGCATGGGTGAGGTGGTGAATGGACTTTATTACTTGAGGAAGACGCATGGTAGTGCAACAGCTGTTGCAGGATCCACACAGTCTCCTGACATATGGCATATGAGGCTCGGCCATGTGCCTTTTTCAAGATTATCAGAATTTTCTCAGTTAAATCAATTGAATTCTAGAACAGTAGATAAGCCTTGTGATTCATGTTTAAGGGAAAAGCAAACAAGAAAGTCCTTTCCAGTTAGTTATCATTGTGCCAACATGCCTTTCGAACTGGTTCATATTGTCGTTTGGGGACCTTATAAGACAGCCTATTTGAATGGATCTCATTATTTTCTCACTTTGGTTGATGATTATAGTAGATGCACATGGTTATATCTACTTAGACACAAGTCAGAAGTTGCTTGTAAAATCATTGATTTTCACGCTATGGTTAAAACACAATTTAGCAAGAAAATCAAGCAAGTAAGGAGTGACAATGCTCAAGAATTTGTTGGAGGACAGTTTTCAATATTTCTCAAGCAAGAAGGCATTATTCTTCAAACTTCTTGTGTAGAAACTCCGCAGCAAAATGGCATTGTGTAAAGGAAGCATCGACACCTTTTGGAAGTGGCTAGGGCTATCAGATTTCAAGCAAATCTTCCTGTGAAATTTTGGGGTGAGTGTGCTATGACTGCAGTATGCGTCATAAATCATACACCTACTCCTAAACTGAAAGGTTTAAGCCCATATTAGATGCTTTTTGGAAAAGAATCTGATCTTCATCATCTCAGGGTCTTTGGTTGCCTCTGCTATGCACACCAAAGAACTCATGACAAATTTGCTAGCAGATCTTCAAGGTGTATTTTTATTGGATATCCTAATGGACAGAAAGGGTACAAAGTCTATGATCTCCAAACACACAAAGTGTTTGTCTCAAGAGATGTGGATTTTTTTGAGACAGTATTTCCATTTCAAGAAATTGATCAACCATCACAAGTTGAAATCTTACCTAATGAGCCAAGAAGGAATATTGAACATGAGCAACCTGGTGCAGATGAAGAGCAGAACAAAATTAAGCAGTTAGAGACTTCACCTCAACCAGTGCAACAAAATGAGACTTCTTCAATAACTATGGCTCGACCAGTTAGAAACAGAAAGCCTCCTGCTTACTTGCAAGACTACGAAACTAAACTACCAAGTCAAATAGATTCATCACCACCCATGGCCAACCAGTCTTCATCATGTAAGTCATATTCAATTTCTGACTATATGTCCTTTGACAAATTCTCTACAAAATACAAGTCCTTTGCTACAGCTATTGATACAAACAGAGAACCTTAAACATTTGAGGAAGCTATCAAAGATTCTAGATGGTGTGAAGCTATGAAGGAAGAAATTGAAGCCTTAAAATTAAACAAGACTTGGACTGTCACATCACTCCCAAGTACAAATAGGGCAATTGGCTGCAAGTGGGTGTACAAAATTAAGTATAAATCTGATGGATCTATTGAAAGGTATAAGGCTAGATTGGTGGCAAAGGGATACAATCAACAAGAAGGATTGGATTATACAGAGACATTTGCACCAGTTATTAAGCTAACAACCGAGAGATGCTTGATGGCTATTACAGCAGCCAAAAAATGGTCTTTGCATCAATTGGATGTTAGGAATGCCTTCTTGTGATTTACATGAAGAAATATACATGGTCTTACCTCCTGGCATTGATTGCGAAAATAAAAATCAGGTTTGTAAACTGCAAAAATCATTGTATGGACTTAAACAAGCTCCAAGGCAATGGTTTGAAAAGTTCTCTACAGTGCTCATATCTTTTGGCTTCAGTCAATCAAAAGCAGACTACTCATTGTTCACAATAAAAACACAAAACAGCTTTACAGTTGTTCTTGTGTATGTTGATGATATCATAGTTGCAGGAAACAATGAAGACTACATTGCAAAACTTAAAGCGTCTCTGAACAAGAAATTTTAAATCAAGGACCTGGGTCAGCTACGGTACTTTCTTGGTTTGGAAATAGCTAAATCAGGAGATGGAATTGTTCTCTCTCAAAGAAAATATTGCTTGGATATCTTGGCAAATTCTGGTATGCTTGGTGCAAAGCCTACTGCTTTTCCACTTCAGCAACAACACCATCTTGGTGCTATTGAGAGTTCACCTCTCCAAGATCCAACCTCATACAGAAGACTTATTGGGCGTCTGATCTACTTGACAATAAGTAGACCTGATATTACATATGCCACAAATCTTCTCAGTCATTTCATGCATACTTCTAAGGAAGCTCATCTTGCGGCTGCAATGCACATGCTGAGATACCTGAAGGGTGCTCCTGGAAAAGGTTTATTCTATCCCTCCTCAAATAACCTGAAGATCACAGCCTTCTGTGATGCTGATTGGGCAAGTTGCCCTCAAACAAGGCGATCTACAACAGGTTATATCACTAGGCTTGGTCCTGCTCTTCTTTCATGGAAGTCAAAGAAGCAAAATACTGTGTCACGGTCCTCTACTGAAGCTGAATATCGAGCCATGGCTTCAACTACATCAGAACTGGTTTGGCTCAAGTCACTAATTAAAGATCTCACAGTTGATCATCATTAGCAAATGATCATATACTGTGACAATCAATCAGCACTTCATATAGCAAACAACCTTGTTTTCCATGAACGAACCAAGCATATTGAGATAGATTGTCACTTCATACGTGACAAAATCTTGTTGAAGGAAATATGCACCAAGTATCTGTGCAGTGGCCTTCAACCTGCAGATTTGCTCACCAAGGCTCTTGGTAGAGACCAGTTTCTGTTTCTATTCAGTAAGTTGGACTTTGTTAATCTCCATGCTCCAACTTGAGGGGGGTGTTGAACTCAAACACTACTCACATAACTCCTAATGTAACTTGGATAGTCAGTCATCCTTATTGGACTCTACTTGCTATATTGAAGTTGTATTTGAATACAACTAGGTTTAGTCTAGCAAAGTTGTATATATATACCTACATCAACATAATGAAATCGTTAAGCCTTTGTGCTCTAAAACTCACGCCTATTTTGAGACACCCTGATACGTTTTAGACTTTCTCTTCATCTCCACAACCATTCTCCTCATGAAGGCATCACTAGCAGACACTTATAGGTCCAACACACGTTTCACCGTAAAAACTTCTGAAAGGAACAAGTTGGTTGTTAGATATCACTCACATAAATGAGGTTAGTGACATGGGTCACATCCAAAAGCTCGAGAATTTTGGAAACCTTTTCCCAATATTCTTCAGAAGGACACAAAAAGTAATTAGTATGCTGCCTTTAATACATTGAGTAAGCTTCTCTCAAACTATAGTCACAAGCAAGCATTTCATAGGTGGAGTTCCAACGTGTCTTACAATCAAGAATGAGCTTTTTTGTATGTAAGTTCAATTGTTTGACGATTGAACTAAATGCTCTCAAACGTGCTTCACTATGATTTATAAAAGCAACACTGTCCCTGATATCCTGGATAACATACTTAATCCCACCTAACCCATCTTGTACAATGAGATTAAGAATATGTACTGTACAACGCACATGAAACAATCTCCCATCCCACAACAACTTTGTGTTTCTATGAATTAATTGCTTCAAAACTCTGATGGCGGAATCATTGGCAGACGTATTATCGACTAAGATAGTGTAAACCTTTTTCTCAATATCCCACTCGGTCACACTTGAACAAGGCATCTGTAATGTTGTCACCACTATGTGGGGGAGGAATGTGAACAAAATTCAGCACTAATTTATTAAGCTTTCATTCACTATCAACGAAATGTGCTATGGCAACCATGTACCCAATCTTCTGTGATTTTGATTTTCATAAATCTGTCGTGAGACTAATCTTCTCCACTTTGCTCAACATTTTTCTTATACTTTCCTTCTCATGCTCATAAACCCTGACACAATTAGTCATACAAGAAACACGACTAATCTTTTCCCAAACAGGAATGACAACTCTCATCGTATTGTTGAACCCTTCCTCATCCACTATAGAGAAAGGAATTGGATGCTCTCCCATCAATACCTAGTGAGCAATTGCTTCCCTCATTTTCATTGAGTCATACCTTCCCTCAACTATAGCAGGTGCCAGTATGGGAGCATTAACCTTATGAGTAGAAGCTTGGTAATTAAGGCGTGACTGATTTCTTGTAGCTTGTGCTGCCAAATGACAATTCTTCACATGCCTTCCAAGGTGTGTCGTTGTCGCAGTCTTTTTCCAAGAATAGATTGATTGCAGTACTTGCATTTAGCACTTATCACTTCTCCATTATCATCCCGAACTTTTACAAAAACCTTCCATATGGGTGATCTCAAGCTTCTAGGTTTTTATCCAAGTGCTCCACCAGCATCATTTTTCTCTACAGCAGCATTATGTTCCTCTATAGCAGCATTATGTTCCTCAACAATTGCATCTACCAGTACATTCACTCCGTCATGTCATATCAATTGTTGTATCAATTACTTCTTCATCTGACATCATATTTCTGTTTGATTCTTCAAGTGACTTAGTGATATTAGGAGATGTCATATTTGTAATTTGGAAAATAACATAACAACTAACAACTCATATCAATTCACATTTAGTTATGAAGGTAAAAAATAGTACATGGATATTTCAAGCACGAAACAAGCACACAAAAACATTTATGATAAACATGATATCATTTATTGAGTGTAAACATGATATCATTTATTGAGTGTAAAAAAATATGAAAAAGAGGGTTAAAACCTAGGCATAAATTAGGAGAAATAAACTGGTTCAAATAACCTACTGATTGTAAGACTAATAACCTTCAACATATTATAACATGCTTACACACATAAGTAAATATCATGGACTGATGGAAAGCTGAGATAGTTTATGTAGTCATCCTGCTTGAATATCTTAATGCTATGGACCATGAACATCATGAATCAATCATGAGACATGTAACCCTATATGCATTATGTTGTGAAGCATCAGTGATGAATGATGAATATATAAACTTCACAAGAGTAAAATGAAACTTGAGTGCAAGTCCTTGTTCTTTTCAGGATAGCTGAAGCTCTGCAAGCTGCCCACAGTTTAGGCAAGGTATTTTGGTTTAGATGATGTACTCATATATCTGGGCTGCTACAAGTAGAACATCATCTATGAAGGATGAGTAATGCAATCCTATACAAGTGAAACAACTCCAATAAATGATGGGTAATGTAGCCCAACTCTACACTGTCAAAGAGCACATTAATAGAGGCATGGTGAGCAAGAAATCATTGGAAGATTTGGAAGATGATTGCAAGTGGGAGCAAGAGAACAAAGCAACTAAAAGAGTGTGCCATAAAATAATGTAAAACATCTAAGCTAGAGCAAATTAGAAAAAGTGGAACAGCCTGACCATATTGCAATATATAATGCTACAACAACTTACCCGCATGATATCACTCATAAAAACAACACAAAAAATGTTACCCCAACTGTTGGCCAAACTTAATCTCAAAAACATAAGTTATAGGAGTAGATATTAAAAAACTAGCAGAACAAATTAAAAAATCTATAACACTGCCTGACAATACCACTTTTATTATACTCTAATATAGACTCCCAATTCTAAACTTCAGAGGACAACTCTATGTAGTACACAAAAACAAATTGGGTTGCGTTTTTTATAGAGAACATATAGAAAACCATTATACTATGGAAAGTGAATAAACCTTCATTTTCAGTTTGCTAGAGAGGAGAAAAGGGAACCAAGAAAGTTAATCAATTACAAGCACGTTATTTTCAGATAAAATGATATAAGCATTACGTTCATTCAGATTGAGAAAAAAGTGGTCATCTACCAGAATCATCACTGTTGCTGGAAGGACGAAGTCAAAGGAGGAAGGATGAAGAAAAAATTGTCGCTGCTGATGGAGTCCAGCGGAATCACCGATGCTGATGGAGTTTTTCGGATGCTGATGAAGAGCATACATACAAATTCTGAATGCATATACTCACCGATCGGAGTTAATGGTGAAGGAGTTCATGGATGGATCTGAGGAAAATATAAGAGAATCATGAGATTGGTGCTTAGGGTTTTCATGTTAGCAAGAAGGGGAGCTTCTGAAGAGGGATTAGGATCGAGTTCGAGACTCGAGAGTCTGCTGTTGTGTGTATCTAGCTCAGGTGCAAAGGACATGGGGGGTATATTTTTCAAGGATAGAAGCGTATTTTCATATATGTTCGCGAACTTAACCGACCGAACATCCAATGTTCGAGCTCACTAGAATTCATTGATGTGGACATCAGCCCCATTTTTGCGATAAAGGGAAACCATTCCTCCAGCGGGTCTAAAAGACCCTTGGCGAAGGCTCGGATGAGGAGGAAGCGACACTTTAGGCACCGGCGAAGCCCCAAGGCTAAGCCACGTCTACAAGAACTCCAGGAGAGGACCCTGTGCGCATCCTCCAAGCTAAGGTCAATTTCCAAGACGATGCCATGCTTGCAAAGACCCATTGGCGAGGCCATGGCCCTTGGCAAACTCATGGTTCTTAAGGCGAACCCATGGCCATTGGCGAACCCATGGCCATTGGCGAACCCATGGACCTTATGGCGAACTCATGGCCATTGGCGAACCCATGGCCCTTTGCGACCCCATGGTTTCTCCTGCGAGCCCATGGTCATCGGCGAAGACCTTGTGCCACACTTCCAGATGCAAGCGAAGCCCCAGGTGTCGCCAACCTAAAGGAGCCTCCCTACGCAAGTCAGGCGAACCCTTCAACTTATGCAGAGGCCCTTCCTCCCATTTCCCGCCAACTCCAATTCTGGGGAAATGGACGCCGCCAGAGCAGGTAGCCTACAATGTCACATCATCTGCCACCTCTCATTTAGCCCACCCTAAATCAAGGAAGCTGGTTCCCATGTCAAGTCACTCATTATTTTCCTTTACCATTCTCCTTCTATATAAGGAGCTTGTACCCATTGTAAACCGTAGAACTCATTTTTGTAAGAACACATATTTGCTGAAATACGCATATTGTTCTTCTTGGGTCTCAAATCTTGCTCCACCAATCCATTAGTGATCCATTGCAAGAGGATCCAATATAATACCTAGCATTGTTTGATCTCGTAGTCAAAAGGTTCTAGGTCCCATTTTCCTTTCCCATGCATTTTCAAGGGCATTGCCTCACCTCGTAGTGAGGAGGTTCCCTTGGCCGACTCTGTCTTTCTTCGTTTCCTCCTCTGTTTTCGTTTCCCTTTTGCTGGAAACCGCCTCCATCGAGCTAGATCCGAGCTCGTGGTCATACAACCCCCGGTGTGATCACATCAGTTGGTATCAGAGCCAAAGCGCTCACTGGAGGTATCATACCGTATCAGTTGTTTAATTTCTTCAAGTAAAGCTTTTTGTTGTTCTTTCGAAAACTTGAAGAAAAGTTATCGGTTAATGATCTCTTGAGAGAAACCGAGTAGTTGTTATCCTTGTTTAAAGTTCTTAAAAGGTTTATGAAACTGTGAGTGATTTCGGATTTGAAAAGGAAAAGAGTTTCCCTGTGTGCAAAAGAACAAGAGTTGCAGAAAAGAAATATTCAAACCAGTTCATAAATTCTGGGAAAAAGTTCTAAGTGTTCTTGAAGAGTTCATCACGAAACTCAAGTGAACAGTACTCACAGATCGAAAATAGTTTCAAAACCTGAACTTATAGTGTTTACATTGGCGAAAAAGCCTTTTCTATATCACTCCCAACTTCTTTCAACCACCAACCAACTTCAAAAGCTAGTTTCAAGTAACTAGAACTTTGTGCTTTACTTGTTTCGGACATTGCTAAGATTTCATTGGATATTCTTTGCGTGTTTGCATTTGATCTTAATCGTAGATTGGTGGTAAGTTTTGAAACTTGTGAGAACCATTGTGTTCTAAACACGAGAGAAGAGAGTAAACACTAAGGGAGTGTGGTAAGGATTCGCATTACTGTCTACATGTGCAGAACTTGAGTTTCATGGAATATTTGGAAGAGGATTGCTACCCGGAGTCGGATCCTTATTACCAAGAGTCTGACTTCTGGGCGGAGGGAACCCTCGACCATACATACCAAGGGGACTACTCAGAGTACCCCAACGACCAAGAAACCTGGCCCGAACAGACCCCATACTCTGAGTTTGACCATCCCTACCTTGCTGCTCATGACCCATACCACACAGCTGAAGGCCCTACAACTGACCCTTCCTACCCTGCTGTACATGAATACTACTCAGGTCCAGACCCTGAAAAGTTGGTGGCGAACCCCTGCTATCGCCAAGATAACCCCCCTCACTGTCGCTACCCCAAGGCCCGGAGGACTTATCCCCCACACTCGCATTACTCCCCTATTCCGTCGTATCCTAGCTATACGACGCCCAGCTTTGAGCCACCTCCCATTCGCAGGTCTCCACCCTCCAACCGTAAGACAACGAGGGTCCCCACCTACAGGAGTGCTTCGTCTCACCATTCACCTTCTGGCCGGCAGGGCGAAGCCACACAAAAAGAGCCTCAATGCCCTTCGCCTGCCTTCAACAGCCACCCTCCAACTCCTGCATTGGAACCAACTCTGATGCACAACCGCGAAGAAAAGTCTAGTTTCTCAACCATCCTTGATGAAATAAGACAACTTGTACTTGTGGCCCAGGACCAACTTTTACAAGGACACATGGAGGAAGCTGCAATTGATGGTAAGGTTGAGAGAAAAGCAACTGAGAGGCAAGAAGGAACTATGAGGGAAGAGGGAAGAGAAGAAATAGAGAAAAGTGAGGAGGTCCAAGAGACCTTGAGTGAGAAAGAGAGAGATCCGAGAGAAAAGTCTGAGAAGGAAGTGGAGAGAAAACAAGAGGGGAACTCCATGACCCAAAATAGTGGAAATGAGGACAACATACCTCCAACCGACCCAAATTTTCCACTAACTTCTGTCTTGCAACACCCTTGTTTTTCTTCTTTGAATGTGCAGATCGCTGAGGCAAGAAAAACTAAAGGGGACCTTGAAGAGCTAGGGAAGGAAGTACCACACACTCTCGGTCCGGAAGAAAAATGCAAGAGAGAGGAAGCAAACATGGGTAACTGTGCTTCTAATCCCCCATCTCTTAACATTGAATATGAATTGGGGAATACATTGGGCGATCCCATGCATGTTTCGGGATATGATTTAGACTCTTTGCATTTGGACTATGCCAATGAATGGCCTAGGCTTACGTTTGACCCCGGGATAACCCATTGAGCATGCCATGTTGAACAATTTTTGTAGAAATAGTATCATGATTAGCATGAGTATCTCGTATGGGTTTGATTCAAAGTTGAGTGTAAGGTTGAAGTGAAGGGAAAGGGCGGATTGTCCATCTCGTTCCTTCAACTATTTTAGAACTTTAATGTTTAAATTTTAGTCCACTAACCCCTAATGCCTCTTCCAGTTTGTTGTGGTGTCTTAAGATTTGTAGGGACAATTTCCTTATGAATTCGAGGACGGATTCTTCTGAAGAGGGAGGGTATGATGTGGACATCAGCCCCATTTTTGTGATAAAGGGGAACCATTCATCCAGAGGGACTAAAAGACCCTCGGCGAAGGCTTGGATAAAGAAGAAACGGCCCTCTAAGTGCCGGCGAGGCCCCAAAGCGAAGCCACACTTGGCAGACCTCCAGGAGAGGACCATGAACGCCTCCTCCAAGCTAAGGCCAAGTTCCAAGGCGAGACCGTGCTTGCGAAGACCCATTGGCGAGGCCTTGACCCTTGGCGAACCCATGGTTCTTATGACCCATGGCCATTAGCGAACCCATGGCCCTTGGCGAACCCATGGCCATTGGCGAACCCATGGCCCTTGGCAAACCCATGGCCCTATGCGACCCAGGGCTTCTCCCACGAGCCCATGGTCATCAGCGAAGACCCTGTGCCACACTTTCAGATGCCAGCGAAACCCCAAGTGTTCACCAACCTAAAGGAGCCTCCCTACGCAAGTCAGGCGAACCCTTCAACTTATGCAGAGGCCATTCCTCCCATTTCCCGCCAACTCCAATTCTGGGGAAATGGACGCCGCCAGAGCAGGTAGCCTACAATGTCACATCATCTGCCACCTCTCATTTAGCCCACCAGAAATCCAGGAAGGTGGTTCCCTTGTCAAGTCACTCATTATTTTCCTTTTTACCATTCTCCTTCTATATAAGGAGCTTGTAACCATTGTAAACCCTAGAACTCATATATTGTAAGAACGCATATCCGCCGCGAATCGGCCATATTGTTCTTCTTGGGTCTCAAATCTTGCTCCACCAATCCATTAGTGATCCATTGCAAGAGGATCCAATATAATACCTAGCATTGTTTGATCTCGTAGTCAAAAGGTTCTAGGTCCCATTTTCCTTTCCCACCATTTTCAAGGGCATTGCCTCACCTCGTAGTGAGGAGGTTCCCTTGGCCGACTTGTGCTTCTCTGTTTCTTCCTCTGTTGTTTCGTCTTCCACTCTGGAAACCGCCTCCAACGAGCTAGATCCGAGCTCGTGATCACTAAATCCCCGTGATCACATCTCTGTAAAATTATGATGCTCTTCAATAAAGTATGATGTATTCGTTAAATATGATGCTCTTGGTGTCATGGATGATGCTCTTTGTTTCATGTAAGATGCTCTACCTATCAAAAATGATGTACTCGTTTTGATGACTTAACCGTGCACACATTTTCTTCATTCTCTTAAAATGATGTCTTTGATGACCATAACGATGCACTTCCGTTGCACTATGATGCTCTCAATTACAAACATCATGCACATGTTCTGATAACTTAATTATGAACTCGTTTTCTTTAACCTTAGAAAATGATGAATTTCTCAAACTGATGCTCTATGTGGTTAAAATGATGCTCCTTTTATAAGTATGATGAGCGTAGCACTTAAAATGATGCTTCATCTGGTAAGTATGCCTTTGTGGTGCAATGTATGTGATGCTTGTTTCGCTGAAAAATTTGTCTTCTCGTAATTCATCACTAATTGGCGTTATTAAGTTCATTATAATAGATTTGAGCATTATTTGTAACCATAAAGATGATTCGAGCTCATGTTTGAAGTTCGTATAATTCGGCTTGATTGACATGATTCGAGATCGAGCTCGAACCGCTCGCGAACCAGCTCGATTCGATTGACACCACTAGTTACAAGGAAGATCGATCGGTGGATTTTGATGCGAGTTTGGTACCGTAGTGAGGAATGCCTTCCGCCATGACCTTCCTTCTTACATTCCATGTAGTGGCACTTAAAGTTTGGCACACTATATCCTCACTCTAAAATTTTGATTCATAAATGGACTATGAACTATAAAGTTGGGGCACTTTAGATTACTAGTTGACTAATGAAAAGAATAATACTCCAAATTTATTTCCTAAACCATTAAACTTTGAACACTTTCTAGATTCAATAACTAAAATTAGTGTGTATGTGTGTCTACATATCTTCGATCATGGCAATGTTACATTTCTTTTAAGAAGTTTTTATGATTTCTGATCATCGTACAAAAGAAAATGAAACCCCTAAGTTCTCTCCCTGTGAGCTCATTCGCCACTAGGGATTCTCACAGGATCGTTCTGCCGTTTTCTACCGTCAATCTCAGCTTCCCTTTAGATATTTCTCTCCAATGCTCTGCTCATACCTCACGCGATTTTGGCCAGACTCGTGCTCCCCTTAAGTCTGTTTTCTCTCCCCCCATTCGTTCTCTGTTGAAGCTTCCCTAGTCTAAGTTGTCGGCTCCTCGTTGTTTGATAACACCCAATTTTGTCCCAAACATTAGGAGTTTGGTGGTATTTCAAGGGTCTAAATGACCGGTTATAAAGAAAAAAGTCATGTAGGATGAAATTGAAAAAGCCATTGGGTTAAATAAGTTTTTTTTCTTTCAAAGGTATCCGCCGCCGTCCATCACTGTTCATCACCACCAATCTCTTCTTAGCCATCGAAAACTGCCATCACAAGGTAAGTTTTTAAGATTTTATGTTTTTTGGTTACTTTTTAGAAACAGATGTTAATAATTTATGTTTATGTATTTTTACGGGACCCTTTGCGCGCTGATGCTTTGAGACTTTGCGCGGTGGCCGATCCTTATCCCGCAGCTCGAGATCATTTTACTCCTTTCAAAAAATCAGCTTTAGTACTAGACTTTTTAGGGACAAACTTACCCCTCTTTAGTTAGTATTGATGGCCATTATGTCTAGGGTCCTTTTAGTAATTAGGTAGTCATATATATATATATAGAGAGAGAGAGAGACGTTTAGGGTAATTTTTCGAAAGCTTTTACATTCCATACACAAACCCAAACCATTTTTAAAAAAAAGTAGTTCGGTTTTTGTGGTGACAGTATAAACCGATCCCTAAAACCAAACCCAAACCAAATCGACTAAGAACTTAAACGGTTTTAACTAAACAAACTGAACCGCAAAATCGCATCGTTTTGATTCCGCGGTTTGTGCGGGTTAAACCGAACCATGCCCACCCGTAGTTATCTCCTACGGTTTGATTTCTTAGGAGTGTAGCTATGCATTTCCATGTTTGATTAGCTTTAGATATTGATTTTCGATCATTATTTCATTCATGGTATGTTGTAGTGTGGCCACATGCATATATGTCTCTCTAGGTGTTCGATCAAATGTCCGAATGACATTAATCAAACATGGGACTGTAAAAATCAATAGATCAATCTTTGAGAGGTTAGAGATAACCTTTAGAGATTGGTTGGTGGCTGATTTAGGGGCTTTTGAGCCAAGACGAATGATTTAGACACGAGAGTGGCTAAATGTATCTTCGTGAGGGATTAACTTCACTATCTAGAGATAGGAGTGCGTAATCTCACCTAAGAGATCTCTAGGTATCACTGGAAATCATAGTGAAACTCCTTGCATGTGAACAAACCCCATGAGATCTTTCATTTATTGAGCAAAAACTTATTGTTTGTGTTTCTTAGTAGTTAAGTAATTTGTAGTTTGAGTTACTTGTTGTATTAATTCACCATCAATCTTACCTCAATTTCACTACTCTTACTTCATGTCACTCACACACGACTAGCTCTCTAGTACTCATTCATCCTTTCAACATATTTTCCCTGAGTTCGATACCCTTACTCATAAGCCACGTTTTTTACACGATCCTTGCGCTTGGGCTTAAAAAGGGTTATTATAAATGTAAAATTTGGGCTGAAAGTGATACTTCTGACAGCCCTTTCATCGCATCTCCTGGATGCTTCTTTTGCCAATTTGTGAGGATGTGTCATGCACACAGGCGATGCTCCACATTTGGAAGCAGAGCCTTCAATGCTGGAATTAGACCCTGCATAAAGATGCACAAATTAGTAAACGTTAGCAACCATAAATTCATACAATTAATAAAAGCACTATTGTGCACAAGTACACCTTTTGTTGGTCATATTGAATCACTCATTTCTTATTCTCAACCTCCACAATTGCCATGAATCTTTATTCTCAACCTCCACAATTGCCTATGCTATCAACATTGTCCCTATGGCTGTTAACATCTGTCCCTTGGTCACTGTTTTGATAAAACAACCATAAACACCAATTATTTCCTACAGCCACCCTTGAACCCCCTCTTGCATGCATCAAAGCAGATATAAAGCCTTATGAACCTCATAACGCCTTCTGAACCTCTCAGTAAACCTATCTTTAGTTGGATAAACACCCAAAATAACTGTACTACCAAAATTTATCCTAGTCAACTCACCTACATAATCATTGAGTAAAGAATATTCATATGGACTAGTGCCTTTCGAGTTTCTTCTAAATACTCTCTTCACTCTTTTGACCATTTTCTTGGTGATCTCAAACTAACAACCTTTTTTTACATTTTCTTTAAATTCCTTCATTTTCATACTTGGATTCTCTCTCAAGTCTGTAAAAAACCTCTCCGCCGGCCACTTAGATGTAGCTAGCTTTATTTTATAGACTTGGTTGCATATGTGTTCCTCTTAAACACCTTAATCATCCAACACAAGAGCTTCTTAGTGTAGGATGCATAAACTCTGAAAGGACACCCTTTAACACACCTTATTAAAACCCTTCTTTGATCACTTTTGACAATGAATATCCCTATGATTTTTGACAGCATAAGATGTAGCTAACTCTTTGATTTCAGATTTGTCATTGAACCTCATACCTATGACAAATTTATCACAAGTTCCTTTTAGGTACTTTGCCCTCTTAAAACTGATGGCCCTTTCAATACATTCCTCAGTTTCAACAACTTCCTCAACAAGATCGACCTCTTCATTAGATCTGAGATAATCTGATTCATACTCAACAGCCTCTCTTCCTTCTCTATTCCTATCTTCTAAATCAGGCATGGAATCCTCATCCACCACACTATTGTAGCCACGTAATCAACATCTATTTCATTGTCACCATCTGATTCCTCATGATCAACAAAATCAACCTTGTTCTACTCTTCATCATCAGGAACCTCATCATCATCATCCTTGTCTTGCGATTTGTTTCTCTACTGGAACTAAAATCCATCACCTTCTGTTTCAGAATCCTCATTCTCCACATTCAACTCAATCAACTTCCCACCACTATCCCGAGAAGGTCCATCTCCATCTCTTCCTCCATCCTCATTATCTAGTCCATCCTCATCCCTTCCTATTACCTCATTATCTAACCTCATTTTCCGGTCCATGCTCTAGAATTGGGTCATATATAGATGCACCATCTCCACATTCAGTACAAAGTAATCTCTCTTTTATCAAACAAAATTAAAACCGCCTCACTTGCACTCTTCACATCCCACACAAGCCTCACATCATCTGCACTAGATAATATTGATTTACCAGTCTAGAAGTAAATTCTTGCAATCTTCAGAATTCTTCTTCTTCTCATAAACTCAACAAATGACCCGTACTCACTGAAGTATTCCAACCCCCTAAACACTGTTACATCCCTACCTTGATATCTATATGGATTTTCTAGAAAATACCCACAATGGTATATGTTATAGACGAACTCATAACCACGTAACTTGGAAACAACAAACAACATACTATACGTGAACAAATTACAAGAACATCTACAAAGCTTGTTAAAGAAGCAAGTTCCCAAAAACAAACAATCAACTAAATTCCAGCAAACTCATACCCTAACTTGTCCATAATATCAAAATTCAGGAAACAACATAGTCGAACTAAACATTGCAACCCTAAGTGATATAAATCTAAAGAAATTGATCATCCAACATGGTACAAAATGAGAAACACCACTGACACGCAACCCTAAAATCGAGAACCAAATTCAACCAACGGACACTAGAATCAGCTTGGGTCTTTACAAAAACTCGAAATCTCAGTCCGACCAAGGAGTAGAGGGAATCTATAGAAAAACCGAACTATAGTTGGCAATTTACCCTTCCCCCCTCAAGAACACTGACTTCAACGCAAAAGAAAAAAAGTGTTGACCCTAACTTACCGGCGTTGTGGTCGACGAATAGTCGCATGCTTTCACCCCATTCTTGACGAAGGAACAAAACTCGTAGGAGAAGAAGGAGATTTCAGTCAGACGAAGGAACCCTCAGCAACTATCCTCTTTTCAGACCAACTATCCTCTGTTCAAAGGGCGGAATGGTGAAAGCCCTTTAGCTGCTTGGTATTCTACGGTAACCTTTTATTTAAGTGTACATGTGCATTTTGTCAAATAAGCATGACATGTCATTGGTTGATTGGCCACATCAACATTTGAGGACGCCACCATGACATTTTAAAAAGTCAGTGGTAAACGAGGCCACAAACATTAACGATTGTGGCAAAAAAAGGCATGTATTCAAAATAATGAAAAAAATGACTCTTTGCTAAACGTTGATGACAAAAAAAGTCATTTTCCCAAACTTTTTTAAGGAAGGTGAAATATTAAATATATAAGACTTTTTTCGTCCGACCGTTTCAACGGGCAGATTGCGAAAAAACCTAGTTAGGCACTTTATTAACAACTTTCCCATGTCTATCAGCTGTTATTGTAATCTCCAATCTCACTCACCAACGTTTTTCGTTTCTTTCGATTAGGCCCTCAAAGTTTCATCTCATTGCATCTGCACCATCGTCCCCATTAGAGCCACCCATCACATGGGACACTCAAGCACTTAGAACTTACATCTCCCTGGCCGTATATATAGAGTGATCGGTGGTGATCAAAAAAGGTCCAATGGCAAGGATCGAGAGATGCTCCATCGTTGATGTTGATCGACGGGTTGATTATGTCAAGCAAGTCTAGATCCGGTATCCCTTTTCCCCATGTCCTCTCCTCGTCTCCCGTTATTATAATTAGTTAACATTGCGTTAAATTTTCCGTTAAAAAGTTAACCGATTAGTTAACAGTGTTAATAGACTTGAGAATATGGAACGCGAAAAATCATAATTAAAATTTTCAATTGTTAATAAAATGAAAAGACTCTTTTCAAGGAAAAATGAAAATAAAAAATACCAATTAAACTTGCTTTTCCTTTTTCATAAATGTTTCTGAAAAGTTAGAAAATGCATGTCCTACAACTAAAGAGACCCCTCGAGGCCTCGAATGGTGTCTAGTGTTGAAAATATATAATTTGCAAAGTTTTTGAAAAATATGTTTAGTTGATAAATATTAAAAAAAAAACTAGTTTAATAACAACGGTGTCTTGGTATGGCTATAATCAATCAGAAACGCAATGCCTTAACAGTATGTTGAACAAATGATTAGGTGCTTCGGTTGAATATTACCCCCACCCATGTTATCATTTTGAAAAATAAAGAATAGTACTAGGAGTAAACTTTAGTTTTCCAAAACATTAAAGTGCAAAATAGTCGACGAAAAAAATATTCTCAGAAAAGTTTCCGAAAACTAAGAGCCCCTGTATTTTGGAAAAAAAAAGTTCAATGTTTTGTTTTTTCTATATTTTATTTCATAAATTAATTTTTGAGTGTAAAACATTTTTTTTTGAAATGTTTCATTGAGTTTGAGTGTAAAATTTGATTCTAAGGATCAAAAATATTGTTTTTTAAACTTTAAAAAACTCATATGTCAACATAGAAACATTCAAAAAAAGTTTTTCATCTTAGTCATAAAATTTTCCAACGTTTAGAACATGAAGAGGCTGTTTAATTTTAAACAATTACTGTACTTTTTTTTCAAATTTCCTAATTTGATGGATGCATGAAATTATAACTTGTTTCTAGGAATGATTTTTTGTAATATATATATATATATATATATATATATAGCTCACATGTTAGAGTGAAAAACATCATGAAAAAGTGGTCTGTAATTTAATACTCCTTCCTTCCATGCCCATTTAATAGCTACCTTTTTCTTTTTGAGAAATCCCTATTTAATGTTTACCTTTCCTTTTTTGGTATGTTTTACACAACCATTTTACTTAAATGACCTCCATTTACCGTGTGTTTCATATTTACAAATACACCATTCCCAAACAATTACAACCTTTGTCATTCTCTTGTTCCCTGCTTTCTCTCTTGTAGACTGAATCTCTATGCATCCAGTTCTCCGACATGGTGGGTCATCCGTTGACTGTCATTGGGAGTGACAAATCGGTTTCGGCGGGACCAGCGAAAGCTTATCCTTTTGGCAGCATCGATCTGAGTTGTCTCTGGCTCAAAGGTGCTGATCACCATCGCCAAATGCATCTGAAACGAGCTCCTCCTTCAACAAATTAAAGTCAACGCCATCATCAAGCACCCGATCGCCAGCGACCGGTTCTACAACCGGGATTCTGCTGACGAAACCGTCGGATGAAGCAGACGAAGAAGTGGATGTTTCCGTCACCGAAACCGTCGAGGAGCCGATGAGCAAGGGGTGATCTCCGGTCGGGGATCCAAAAACAGCTGGTGGTCGTTGAGACTGCGGCCGATGTGGATTTTCCAAAGTAATTGCTTCATTTTTTACATCGATCATTAACACGACTGTTGGAACTCACCTCCAAAATCGGGAACTAAGAAGGTTCAAAGTTTTCGTGCAAAGCAATCTCTGTTTATACAGAGGTAGTTTTGGAAAAAAGAACACATTCTACACTTCTCTTAAAACCCGTGCCTAAATAAAGGTAACTATTAATACAGAAAGCGGGAGTACATAACTTTTTCAAAGTTTGGAAAACAATATACTATTTCGTACTTTTTTATAATAAAAAAAAGAACAAGCTATATACTCAAACATTTTAAAGGATTTTTTTAGGAAATAATGTGGAATCATTTTCTAAAATTATACGGACATGAAGTTTTTCATCCCTGAAAAGCAGTTATACAATTTATCATATGAAATTTGGAAAAGTAAAACGTAAAAATCTTCCAAAATTAAACCGATCGATCCTTACAAGTAATTTTCCTCTCTATATACAATACTTGGAATGGAACTTGGAGTTTAATGTTGCTTGAAAGTGTGGCACAATTCCACTTGTAAGACTTTTCATTGGTCATCAAAGTTCAAACTCTAACTTAGGGCAAAAGTTTTTAGAGCATTTCATGTAACATTAATTTTGGGTGGCCATTGCTTGGATGAGTAACTTGATTTCCATTTTTGGGCTACATCAAAGATATATCTGGCAGTTATTATTCAAATCATCAATCAATTGCCAAGAAAAATGCAGGACACTGAAAAGAAAGGCTAAAATTGATGGATTGATTCAAATTGGGAGACAACTTTTGGTCAATGAAGAAATGGGGTCCAACCCAAAAGTGATCTCTATGCAAACATTTAACATAATATATCTGTATATGACTTGGACACTATTTTAACTTGCCATCTTTTTTTGTTGATTTGTTTGGTCTTTTTATAGGACATCACCAAGTATGACCAGCTCTTTTTAGGGTTTTCTTGTTTATTGATATATCCTTGCATAAAATCTTGTCTTTTTGGTACTAAAGGAATATAAATGATTATGTACACCCCAATGCAAGAAATCACCAAAGCTCACGTAGTCATTTCTGCAAAAAGTTTGGTCGAAGGAGGTACTATTTGTAGGGCTATGTAGAGGACAATGGAAAAAGAATCACCCCCTTTGTGAGTAAAAGCATGTTAACAGTTAATTTAAAGCCCTAGCAAAGATTTGGTATGTCTCTCTTGCTCTTTTTCTTTTTCAGTTATCATTCTTTTTGTGTTTCTGTTTCATCTGATCTATTTTCTTTGACCAAGTTTGAGAATAACGGTTTTGCTTAATCTTGGTATTTTGTATTATTTTGAATAATTTTATTATGGTGAGATTAAACAGGTATATATAGCTAAATGCTAACTGAACCTTCTAGGATGTAACAACTTTTTTAAAATACTACAACTAGGCCGCGCGCCCTTCACTAGCCCGCCGCCAACCCCCTTCTTTGTCGTCGCTACCCGGCCTCTTTGTCGGTAAATCCGACCTTGGCTGCCCTAGATATGGAGGAGGCCGAGGCTAAAAGACACAGGCAGTGCACAGGTGAAGGGAGGTGAGGGTGGCGAGAGGCCGGGTGTGCAACGGAATGGCAGTTTGACATGGGCTTCTTTGTTAACCCTAGAAATCTCACATAGTCCATAAAAAGGATTAACCAACACTTTATAATAGGGTAAAGTGCACCCATGGTCCTATAACTTTAATTATTGTACCATTAGGGTCCTGTTTTAACTTTTTGTACTAATAAAGTCTTGTTTTCAAGTTTTTTCTTCATCCATGGTCCTATTTGACATTTTTGCCCTCAATTTTTAAAATATTGCTCTTTTCAACAATTGTAAAATATAAAAATCACCTTAACATTTAACGAAACTTTCAATTTTACCATCAATTTTTATAAACCCTAAAATTCTACCCTAACTTTTACAAATACTTACAATTCTACCTTAAAAATTTTCTCTCCACTTTATCTCACCACCCTCCTATCCACTACCACCAGAAATCTTGCCGGACCGCTGACAGCCTTCACCAGAATGCCCTCTAAGCTATGAAACACAAGTCTAGGCCGTAGATCCGCAGCCCAGGGCGGTAAACCATCGGCACAAGGGCGCGAATTGCGCGCCCAATGCAGCGGATTGCATGCCCAGGGCGGCGATTGGTGGCCGAAGGGCGCGAATAGCGAGCCGTAGGCCGCGAATCGCGGTCCCTTGGTGTTCCTGCGGCAGCCCATGGCTTTCCAACTGTGGTGGGTCGGATGGTGGTTGAGATAGGTGAGTTGAAAAGTTTAAGGTAGATTGTAGGGTTTGTTTGTAGAATTTTAAAATTTGAGGGTGTAAATAGTATAATAAGAAAAATTCAGTTTATATTCGTTATTGTACCATTCCTGTGAAAGGGTAAAATAGTAAAATAATCGTAAAAAGGACTATGGATGAAGAAAAAATTTGTAAACAGAACTTTATTAGTACAAAAGGTTAAAACAGGACCCTAGTGGTACAATAATTAAAGTTACAGGACCATGGATGCACTTTACCCCTTTATAATATGATGAATTCTCTTAACTCATTGTCAATTGGTTTTGAGTTCGATGCTTTAGTTATAATGGAGCAAGTTTATCAAGACCCAACCATTAGGGGGCTTCAAATCTTGGAGGGGGGAGAAAAAATTTTCATCACATTTGTTACAAAAATCACTCAACAAATTCATCACTTTCGTTTGGGTCTTCAAACCATACTCAACAAAAATCACTCAATATTGGTGGGCCCCACCCCACTCCCCCCTCCTCCATAGCTGTGATTGGATGCTGGTTTGGCTGTCAGGCTGCAAAGGTGGGCCCCACCCCCACTCCTCACATTCACCACTGTTTTCTCACGTTCAACTCCACACGTTCACGTACTGCAATTCACCTGGAGGTCCGAATTTATGAACATGAGTCACCGAATTTTTGAAGGTGAATTCTTAAAAATTCACCTTCAAATTGTAAGGTTTGAAGCCCCCTATTGTCTAAAAACCCCACGTGATAAAGCTAGAAAAACTAGCCTATACGTGAGGGATTGTGTTAACTTAATTTCATATGATCCATTAAAATGGTAAATCAATATCTTATAATATGATGATGTTTCTCCAATAATTGTCAACTAGTTTTGAGTCCCACGTTATCAATTGGTTTTGAGTTGGATACTTCAACAAGTTGTAATTCCAACTGGAACATGACATCAATCACTAAACATGGTGGGTGTCTATTTACCAAATATGTGGAAAAACACACACCATGAAAATGTCAAGCTTACGCTCTTAATAAATCTCTACAAAAGGTGTTTTAGTCTTTTAATTTATTATGTTAATTAGTTGAGTTAGTTGATTAATACTCCCTCCGTACCTCATTAATTGATCCATTTATTTTGGTTGTTTCACAGTATTTAATCTATGATTTTATTTAAGAATATATAGACATGTAAAGTTAAATAATTTACATACGTATCATAATTTGAAATATTTAAAGTTTCTAAATAGATTTTTTAAATTTCTTTCACTATTTATCTTTATGAAAATTTGAGTCGAACATTGAACTTTGAAACAAACAAAAAATGGATCAATTAATGGGATACGGAGGGAGTAGTACATTTAGATAGGTGTTTTTCTACATATATATATATATATATATATATATGTGGTAGATAAATGGACTCCTAAAAATGACACTCATTTTTCTTCCTACTGATGTGACACATGATGTGATAATATATGAATAAATGATAATTAGAAAATTAAGAAAGTAAGGATGATATTAAAATGTATGGAGATTTTTAAGTAGAGTAAGGATGTAATGTATCCGTAGCTAAACTCGTTCCATCCAATCAAATAAGAGACCTTCTAGGAATTATTATTTGACCAAAAATGTGTCCAAGTAAACTTGCAATCCAATAATAAAAAAACTCCTAGATTTCATTTCTCGTAAATACAAGTAATTTTCTAAAGTCTATTCCATGTTACTCTATTTACCGAGTTGTAAAAAATTGTCCCCGTGTTTGGAAAAGAATTACGATAGTACTACTCATATAAAAGAACAACTGAAAAATAATTAGGATAGAAGGTATAGAATATTATAATTGTTGCAAAAAAATATGTTTATAAAGTAGACATGTCAAATTACTATTTGTGTAAAAAAAAGATAAAATTTATAGTTTAGAATGATAGAGAAATAAAATGATAAATTAAATGTTGAAAGTAAAATGTTTTAAAAAATTAAAAAGGTGAAGGAAGAAAAGAAAAGAAAAGAAAATGCCTTAAACCTTTGCATATCAAAACAAATAGTGGAAGAAGAAATACTCCTACTTTCTGAAGCATAGAGCATTTCGAATTTTAAGCCATTGGTGAAAAGGTGTGAATTGTGTCAAATCACAAGTACTTACTCACTTCGTTTCTCGGTTTCTGATTAATTGAGTAAATTATTTTTAATATTTTGTGTTATAATTTTTAATTTAGATTATTACCAAGATAAATAATGATAAAAAAAATTCAAATATATATATATATATATATATATTTAAAAAAATTATGTTTCAAATTATGATACATTTGGCTTTGTATATGTGTAAACATTCATAATAAAAACGTTATAGATTAAATATATTGAAAATAAGAAAACAATTTATTCATTTTTTTATGGAGAGATTATGTTTTACAGCTAAATAATGATAGTCTAATCTTAATAGGCTTTAGGCTTTAATTACATTGAGAAGCAAATCCACGTGAAATGGGCCCGTGATCTTCTCTAATTGTCTGTTAGTGGGCCATCTCGTCTTGCACTAAGTGATCCCATTATTATCAGTAAACAAATTGGGAAAACTCAAAGTCCTCTGCCCACTACGATTTTAGGTCTAAAATGTCATAATCCATACAAATTATTCTACCCAAAGAGACCTTTCTTTTTCAACATTAATTTTTTTATTTTTCAGAAATGAATACTTTCAGGTGGGTGTCTATTTACCACATATTTGAAAAAACACACACCATAAAAATGACAAATTTATCCTCTTAATAAATCTCTATAAAGGGTGTTTTAGTCTTTTAGTTTACTAAATTAGTTAGTTAAGTTAGTTAATTAGTGATACATTTAAGTAGATATTTTTTCACATATGTGGTAAATAAACGTACTCTACTTTCTACTTTCAGATCAAAGGGACGGTTAAATCATAGGTTTTCGCCGAGATTCACTGCTGAATTGTCGTTTTTCAACTGTAGGTTTCAGAGTTGTTGGTTTTAAATTTACGGTTAAAACTGTAAGTAAAATCTAAGGCTAGACTGTAAGGATTCTGTTTTTTTAGAGTATGGTTGTTTGATATTACGATTTTAAAAATCACAAAATGATACCTACAATTATAAAGATATTCTAAAAGAAAAGTTCACGGATTAACTATGTAATTTTCTAGGGATCATTTTAAGAATTTTTCGAAATATTAAGGACTAAAGGCTTAACTTTATTAGGAACTATTTTGCACTTTTCCAAAGAACTTTAGGGACAATAATAAATATATAAAATTTTGAGGACTTTGTTGTAACTTTTTAAACATATTCCCTCCATCATCAAACTATTGAACCATTTAGCTTTCAACATTAAATGAATGTTTTTACTTCAAGATTTTGATATACAAAGTCATTAAATATATATATATATATATATATATATATATATATATCCGACTACTTTAATTTCTATTTTTAAAATATATTTTTAATTTTATTTTGAAAAATTATTCTGAGTAATAAACACAAATTTAAAAGTTAGGGAGAAGGGGTAAAATTGCCACCAACCTTTCAATTTTTCCTAATTTTACCATTAACCATTTTGAGGGGTTAAATTTTCATCAACTTTCCATTTAAGGTGAAATTGTCACTAAAGATGATGATTGACTTACGTGACTTGACGGAGCCGTTAGTTTTAATTTATTTACGTGGAATGGTTATATGAATCAGGATTGTCTAGCTCATTTGAAAATACGTATTTATCAACGCTAAGGTACATAACATGTTTCTAGGATTTTGTGGAAATCTGATTGTCAATAGAATTGGAGAAATTGGGAGGTGAGACTAGTGTAATTAATTCGCCGCAAGAAATGAGTTTTGTTTGAAATTCCAGTCCATCGCCACTGTCAATGGCCTTTAGTTGTTGTGATAATTTCGTTCACGCCATGAATTGTAGCTGCGGTGAAAAGCTGGAGATGAAGATTTCTTGGATTGAGGTTTCTTATGTGCCCGGAGGAGATAGTTTTTTAAATTCACAAATTTTGAAGATTGGTTAATGGCACCTACGCCGATCATTCTTTTTAGTGGCAATTTTACAGTTGAATGAAAGATTGATGACAATTTAACCCTTAAAAAAAGATTGGTGGTAAAATTAGAAAATTTAAAAAGGTTGACGGTAATTTTATCCTTTAATTTCTCCCAAAAAGTAAAATACAATTAATTGAGGACAAAGAAGTAATAATTATACTCTAAAGATAAGGTAATAATTATACTCTAAATACGATTAATTGAGTTCGAACAATTTGCATAACATTCATGGATTTAGAGAGTGTCGATAATGTGATTCTAAAAAATGAATGGAATAAAAGATTCTTAGGATTACTAAAATTTATTTTCATATTTTTAAAATCCTTAAACCAAAAATCCTTAATGAAAATAATGTCAAATTGGTAGCACTTCCCCTGTTCTAAATTAATTGATCCGTTTTCGTTTTAAAATTTTAATTAATCAATTATTTATTCAATATTTTGATACAAATAATTAAATACTCCAACTTTATATGCAACTAAACAGTTAAAAATTTAATTTCTAAGTCTATTATTTGAAAATTTTAACAATTGTTTTTAGTAAATAATTTGAGTTAAATTTAATATACCATAAAGTAAATGAATTTTAGGAAGCAACGGTGCCAAGGCACAACAAACTTCTGCATGAATCACTTTAAAAGTTTTCAAATCTAGCCGAATAAGAGAGATGGGCCTATGGACTTACTTGACCTGACCACAATTGCACTTGGCCCAAATTCTCCTAAATATACTGTTTTTGGACCAAAGTCGTTTATTTAGATTGAATCAAATGAGCCCAAACTCAGATTAGCACACAAGAAATTGGACATTAATGAAAAAGATGGCTTAGTTTGGCTATATTTATTAATGATTTCATAAAAAAGTTAGATTGATTTATTAATGATTTCATTAACCTTGACCATTAAAGGATTAATTTATTTATTTGGATTAATAAAATAGGGTAAGTGCTGGAAGGAAACTAGTAGACCGTAAATTTGTAGTAATTGTTTTTGGTGCTTATGCTTCCTCAATTTTTGACACTGTTGTTGGAGTAATTAATTCCACGTGAAAGACTAGCAGAAGTGCTTATATTTAAGGATATTTAATGATGACAATCTGACAATTAATTAATTGTACTCTATTAGGGTAGATATATAAATGAATGCTAGTCTGGCTTCTGTAATTACATTTATTAAAGTTCTATGATAATGAACACTAAGGCATTTAAACCACTACCTATAAATATTTAATATTGATATGTAAATTTAACTTTTTATTGAGAACTTGAATCGAACATTAAATTGAATATTGACTTATGATTATTTTATTTTATTACCTTCTATTTAATAATATTTTTAAATTTTTGTACCCAATCAAATGTATTAGTTTTACTGGGATGGAGAAAGTAGTAACTAACTACAACTACTACTCTAATTCATGTAGAAGAAAAATGAGAATGTGAGTTTAATCTATAGTTTAATGGCAAAATTCTCCCTTACACTTTCAATAAGAAAGAAACGGGACAAATCTTCATGATTGGAGCTAATTAATACCGTTAGTAAATTAACAGTTAGCCTCACTCAATGATCTCTTCAACCATGGAATTCTTTAGGTATGATGTTACACCTTCATCGAACATAGGCGTGTCAAATCTCAATGTGCGTGAAGGTATTTCAGTCGTTGGACATGGTGGTAGTGTTGGAGATGGTCAGAATGATGGGGACGATGAGCGGGTGCGGACAGAATGATAGATACACATACGTTGATGTGTCCGATGGTAGTCATGGTATGTCCGAAACGTGGCTCGATTTTTATAGGTCGAAACGGTTGTGGTATTTGTTCTCATTATTTGTTTTCATTGTTTTATCTGTTGTTTAATATGTTGTAGAGTACCGAGAGTTTAGTGATGGTTATGACAATGGGCCATATGATGATGAAGGAGACAATGATGGTATTGGTAATTTGATAGGTTTTTGTGAACTTCAAATGTGTGTGACAAGAGAAAAGTTTTCATGTTCTAATGTGTTTGATTATTTGATGTTTGCTCATTGCAATGGTACCAGATGCCGATATAGATTATAGCTTGGTTCAAGGGGATGATGGAGTTGAGGAAACTTGTTTGAAGGGTGTAAGTTTGAGTCATTTGATGCGGCGAATACATTTTTAGGCGCTATGCGGTGGAGAACGGGTTTAAGTTCCGCACTATTAGGACGCGGAGAAATTCCAAAAAAATTCTATCTACCATGGAATTTTCTTGTCACCGAGAGGGTTCAAAGAAGGCGAGCAGTCAGGAGAACATTGCATATCATAGACGGACTTTCAGGTAATTCAGTTCTGATGCTTCCTTGTTCTTCCGGTAGTTATATTGTTTTTAGTTGTTTCCGTAACAATATGTTTATGCTGTCTTTAAATTTATCAGATGTGGTTGTACTGCCAAGATTCGGTTCAAGAGAGTGGAGGATGCAAGGTGGGAATGTGTTTTACACGTTCGAGGACATAACCATCCATTTCTACCTGTGCACATGCGCCATCTTTTGAATGGGTGTAATGATATGACAGTGAGCAATGTGGTATATTACATTTGTACTTTTAATGTTGATGTGATATTTATGGAATTTACTAGTGATTTATCAAGCTTCGTGTCGTGACTATACTAGCAATGGTTGAGAGTGGCATCCGTATTATTGACACGTATAGATTCTTTAATAATGAGTCCGGTGGTCAGCATTCGTCGAGTTTGAGGAGGAAATTGTTTTACAATATGGTTGGCAAAAAGAGAGCAGATGTCGCAGCAAAAGGTGATGCGAATGAGCTGCTTAATGAGTTTTTGGAATGCAGTAGACGGGATCCAGACTTCTTTTACAAATATGAGAAAAATCATGATGGTGGGTTAACCAATTTCTTTTGGAGGGACGGGCAAATGAAAATTGATTATCAGATTTTTGGAGATTTCGTTAGTCTGGATGCGACATACAGGACAAACAGGTATAACATGTTTTGCGTGCCAATTATCGGGGCAAATCATCACCATCAAAATATATGTTTCGGAATGACGTTTCTGATCGAATTAACGATAAAGGCATATGAGTGGTTATTAAGGACTTTTTAGAGAGCATGGACGAATTCTTTAGAGATAAGTAGAGAGAATAATTAAGAAGATCAAGGAGACAACCAAGATGGGTCTGTAGTTGGTATAGACATTTGCTAAAATGGCTTTGTTGCTAGTTACTTTACTTCAGAATTACTATTTGTTGCATATGAGTGCTTATCATTTTCGTATTCCAACATCAATATTAATCAGACATTGCAACCACATTTCAGACCTATAAATAATTGACAACAAGACCACTAACGTTTCAGACCACAAAGACTCAGACTTACAATGACTGCCATCAGACAAGCATATAACTAGTACAACTAGTAGCACCTAGTACCATTCTTTTTGTCCAGAAATATAAGGGAAACGTCTCGAGACAAACATATAGAAAAAGGGAAACACCTCGGACAAACATATAACTGGTAGGAACAGTATTATCATATAACTAGTAGCACCTAGTACATTTCCGACAATCTTCAAGATTTCTATAGTAATCCTCTTACAGCAACAGAGGCCTTCAACTGGATTATATCGCGAACTTTGTTGGTTCCATGTTTCAATATCTCAGCCGCTATGGCACGTCGATGATACATCATGGTGTTTTCCTGTGTTTGTAATATCAAACGCAATCCAAGAAGATGTACTAGGACTTAGAGATGCAAAAGTATATTTAACAAATCTAACGTGCTTACATGCCCGAGAGCATACTCCTTTCCATCACTTTTGAACTTGTTACCGTAGAAAAGCTCCATGTGCTTCATCAAGAATATGCCACAGTCATTGGCATGCATCACCAGTGTATCACACGAAACGTTTTCTTTCCAAGGGAGATCTGCGATTTGCCATATGTACTGTGGCCATTTCGCAGCTTCTGGGTGTTCACTCTTCACCAAATATTTCCCAAACAGTGCATTCTGAAGTAATATAAAAGCAACGTGCCAAGTTAGTCATCAGCAAAGACATCCTTGCTCCAAAAACTGTACAGAGGAGCTGATTTTTCACATTTGCTTACCATTTCATCTATCACCTTCTCGTATTTGTCCTCGCTGCCCAACATGTTATCCAGAATCCAGACCTTGCTTCTTGTGAAGTCCACACGTAAAACCAAAGTCCCCCTACCGTCTACTTGTTGTTGCTATTTGATGATAGGCTGCATCGAGGACGTATTGGTAGGTATTGAGCGTCCCAATTGTTCTCTCTAAGCCGAGAGGTCGAGAAGTGTTTCAAAGTTCTGCATATTTGAAAATATTTATCTCTTTAATGTGTTGTTGAGTTAGGTGGTTAATACCTATTGAGCAATACTAATCTTATACTTATTTTTACCTAATTAAGTTTTTGAATAATAGTGTTTATCTTTAGATAGGCTATGGAAAATCCTGAGGCAGCAACGGTTGATGAGGGATGAAGATGAGGCGGCCGGAGACTGAGAGAGTGAAAGAGAGGGCTCTGGATGAGGGAGAGGCAAAGGCAGACCTACATATACCAAAGTGGGGTCGATGGATCCCCACTTTTTCTCAATAATATGTATATGTATAATTTATTGATAAAACTCCTTAAAAATTTATTGGTAGTGCCTCAGCCGCTAACATACTTGCATTAACTACGTAGTGTAAATTGGATAAACTCATTGAATACGCCCAATTTAAAACCAATTTGACTTAATTTGACTAAAAAACATTAACCATCTCAACTCGATTCCCGCCTGACCCGAATTAAACTCTATACATGAAATCTAAAATTTGAATAATATGATATATCCATAACTCGAAAATCTTGAATCCAAATTGACCTAACTGAAGTCCATCCCTACTTGATTGTATCCTAACTCAATGTACAACTAAGCCCAAATAATCTGAAATATACTACAATTCAAAAGTGGAATCCTTAAATTATTTAGGGATAGATGAAACATTAAACAATTTACCTTATATTATAACAAAAATATTATCCCTAAAATGATAAATCCAATATTTAATCCATCCTCTCTTATAACTTGACCTGGCCAGTGGCCACCTCCCCTTTCCATTATACTTTTGTCCACCACTCTCTCCTCCACTATACCCTATCTACCTCCTTTATCCCCTCATAAGTAGGGATGTCAAAAACAAACTTCATCCGAACAACCTATCCGAACCCAACCCGACCTAATCCGGGTTGACTAAGAAAGTCAACGACCCGAAACCCGAACCTGGCCTGACCTAAAAAAAGCACAACCCGATGATAACCCTAAACCGAATAGCACGAAACCGGAACCTGACCTAACCCTAAATCAGCTCAACCAGAAATGACCCAAACCCGAAATGACATGAACTTGATTAACCCAAAACCCAAATCCGATTAATGCAAACAATATGCAATCTCCAATTTTGTTAGAACGATGATATATTTCCAAACCCGATTAACGCGAACAATATGCAATGTCCAATTTTCAAAATTGTTGGAGCAATGTCTAATTTCCAAATTGTTGTGACAAATTGACAATGCCAAATTTCTAATCTTTTGGAACAATGTGGAATCTATAATTTTGTTGGAGCAATGTCCAATTTCCAGTTTTGTTGAAGGAATGTATAATTTTTAATTTTGTTGGAGGAATGTCTAATTTCTAAAATTATTGGAGCAATGTCCTATTTCAAAAATTGTTGTGATAAATTGACAATGTTCACTTTCTAATCTTTTGGAACAATGTGCAATCTCAAATTTTGTTGGATCAATGTCTGACATTCAATTTTGTTGGAGGAATGTCTAGTTCCGAATTTTGTTTGAGGAATATCTAATATCCAATTTCCAATTTCACTGAAATAATTTCAATATCCCATCTTGTTGGAGCAATGTCAAATTTCTAATTTTTCTATTTTGTAACCAAGTCCAATTTTTAATTTTCTTGGAGGAAGTTCTAATCTCTAATTTTATTAGAGGAATGTCTAATTTCCAAATTTGTTGGAACAATGTCCGATTTCCAAAACATTTGTATTAAATTGATAAGGCTTACGATATAGTGAGCACCTCCTAAAGTGTGCTAAAGTGATGACCATCCTAATTATTTACAATATTGTCACACCTTAATGAAAACCAGATCCATTGTCGTCCCACATCCGCTTGCTGCCACGCCTCCGGAAATAGCTCACTAGAGGTCCCCCGACTATACTCAACAGTCGGAGGTGATTAATCGACGTTACCGTGGTAGTAGAGCTCCGCCAGAGATGAGTTGGCCACTATTATCGCGAAGAACAAACTTATTTTATTAATGATACGTACATACCTTAATGATGTACCATCGACTTATTATGATGCCTCCGTTTATAAAAACGATGTAACCATGAGCTACATGCAAATAGTGTTCAAATCTATTAGAATGAAGCTATTCTGATACTATAATAATCCCTCCATCCCAAGTGGGTTGTCATATCATCCAAATGAGTGATGTCCAAATACAATCTTAATCTACACAAAACTCAAAATGAGTAGCTAATTGTTTAACCACATAAAACTCAAAAATTTTATTCAATGACTTTTAGATATTCAAAATGACTTAGTAGGTGGTATTGTTGTGCATTATTTTTCTACAGCTTTATTTTACATAAAAAATGTATTGAGGTGCATCACAAGTTATTCTGATATCATCATATAGTTTTCCGGGTCATCATTATGTTTTTCGAGCTCGTCATTATGCGCTCAAGGCACATCATTATGTTTTTTTTGTTTATATTTTTATCATCTGATATATATGGGCCCATGAGAGCCGTTACAAACGCTGAGGCAATTACTTCGAGGACCCCCTTGTCTATACTACGAGGGGCCTCGTAGGACGCTTGATGTGAGCATGATATGTCTTTACATAGCATGCATTTATAGGAGTTTTGAAGAATAATTGAGCAAAGTTTCTTCACAAATAATCATATTTTGGCAGGTTACCACAAATCTGGGCTTAATTGTCAAATTGAAGAAACTTGGAAGTTAAAGCAAGCTTAAAGAAGAAAGTCTGCTGCTCCAGCCATGGCCAAGCCATCGCTGGAATCGACAGAGGGCACTCCAGCCATGGCTGGAATCGACAGAGAGCACCCCAGCCATGGCCTGGCGATGGCTGGAACAGACAGGGAGGATCGCAGCCAAGGCCTGGCCATAGCTGAGAACGCCACACAACTCCCCCAGCCATGGCCTAGCCATGGCTGGGCGCCGAGATTTTCTTATCATCTCAGCCATCCATTGGGGGAGATAAAAGCAAGCCATGAAAGCAAAAGGAGAGTCAGTTCATTTTCGCAGAATAGAGAGAAGAGTTCGTGAGCAGCAGCAGCAACAACCTTCATCTTCTTCCTTCAACCCTAGAAGCAACCAAGCATCATTTCTTCATACTTTTTAGATTAGAGCTAGGGTTTTCATTAGTTTTCTAAGTAGAATCCATTTCTTGGCTCAGATTTAGTTGATTCACCTTGCTTCATCTTCATTGGAGATTTGTTCATCCCACACTCACATTCACTCAGGAGCATGGGTTTCTTCTATTACTCTCTATTTATGCTTTCCATTATGATGAGTAGCTAATTTCATATTATCTCTTAGGAATTAGCAAAACTTGGATTATGGGTATGTGATATTTTTGATGAATGGATATTGTTGATGATTTATGTTTGTGTTTCTCTGAATTTATTGATTAAATACCTTGAGAGAGGATTAATCTTGGCATGATTAGACTTAGACATAAGCTACTTATGTTAGATCGTAGAGAAATGCAAGTTAGGTTAATTATAGAATGAAAGTTCATAGTTAACCTAGGAGGAAAATTGATTAATTCAAAATAAATTAGGATGCAAGACATTGTGGCTAATTTATCTCTAAATACTCTTGAGAGAGGGGTTTAGACCCAATATATTTTCCTACATAAATCCGAACAATATCCATGAATGTTTATGAGCCAAATTATAATCCATGTACCCATAATCCAAGTGGAGCAAAATTTCTAGGAGGTAATTTAATTTTATCACATGTTGTAATCACCCAAGTTCTAGCTCTAGTGTAATTGCTCTAGTTGTTTAATCAATTTAATTATCGTTCTTGCATGTTAGTGTAATCCCCACCAACCATCCAATCAATTTCTTAGCTTAGTTTCCTCATAATTCACACACAAAACACACAGAAATTCAAGTCTCTGTGGTTCGACCCGGTACTCCCGGTTTTACCCAATAGATCTCTCACACCCTCATTAAATCTCAAAAGGTCAACCTTTACAAACCGCCATGCTAATTAAAAATCCAATAGGGGTTCCCATAATCACCACCACCAAAATTAACGCACGCATTTTATGATGCAATCCTAACAATCAAGGCCCTCCTCAACGGGCACCGGCACCACCCTATATACTGGTGGTGCCTTCCTCGAAGAAGGTACTTACTACACACCTATACCCTTTGCTCTTCTCTACGCCTGAGGAGTTTCTGTGTCTTCTATTTGCAGGTTACGAGTACCATCTCTCTCTCTCTCTCCCTCCCTCTAAGTATTGGCCGTCTCCCTACTATCAAGTTGGTATACCGCTTTCAATTTGGTGTCGTTTGCCAAAAACGAACCCACAACCACGCTTCTTTTCTCGGATATCATTTTTCCTCTCCAATGGCTAAGACGAGGAGAACTTTCAATGCTGACAACAACACACAGGTCGAGGATGCTAACTCTAGCTCCTCAAGTCCCCCACCCACCATGCTCGCAGCTGGCGGAGTGACGGGCCCCGAAATGCCCATACTCCCACCAACGGCTGATACAATCAATCTCGCTGGACCTTCTACGATCCAGCAACCTGATGTGGACATCGCCCCAAGGACTCCCCAAGCTCAAGATATGGGTCCGCAACCTCAAGCGCGCGCACCCCCAAATCCACTCCAAGGTCAAGGCGGACCCATGACAAGGTCCCGGCTGAAACAAGTTCAAGCGAGGCTCAATGCTTTCATGAGGCTCATGGCGCAGGACAACCAAGAAGAAGCTCGAGAAAAGGCCTTACAGCTTCGCCACCTCGGCGTTGCATTGGATGAAGAGTACGCGACGCCCTTTGGAACCTTGAACATAAGCACACTGGAGGAAGGAAGCGGCGAAGCCCTAGTGCGCGGACCCTTGACACAGGCGCAGGCCTCAAGAGAAGGCACCACCGCGAAGGCCCCAGGAAAAGGCACCCCCGCGAAGGCCCCAGGCGAAGGCACCCCCGCGAAGGCCCCTGGCGAAGGCAACCCCGTGAAGGCCCCAGGTGAAGGCACCCCGCAAGCCTCCATACTTAGCCAACTGGCCGACCAAATCCAACCCAAGGCGCCCCTTCTCTGAAGATACTCGGGAAGACAAACACCTACTTTACATGTAAAAGACACAGGAAGACTTTTAGACTAGCTTTTGCCTTTTTACCTTTTGGAAGCTTTTTGCATAACATGCATGCAAAAGCACTTTATGCTTTCTGCATGCATGCGCAGGTGTAAGAGCCGCTTTGCCTCTCACATCACTCCTCACCATTTAAGCTAGTTTCACACACATTTGTAGGAAGAACATAATTTTGAATCAAAGAATTCGGCCAAAACTCTCCAAGTGAGACCTTGGCTTTTGTGTTCTCTTTTCTTGCATTTCCATCTCCCTAGTGATCCATGCAAGAGGATCCAAACATAATATCTAGTATTGCTTGATCTTGTAATCAAGAGGTGCTAGATCCCATCTCCTTTCCCAGGCATTATCAAGTGCATTGCCTCACCCCGTAGTGAGGAGGTTCACTTGGCCGAAATCTGTTCGTTCATCCGTGTCCGCCTCCGCCAAGCTAGATCCGTAAGCGTTGATCACACCCACATTCCCCGTGATCACATCAAGTGGTATCAGAGCCAAAGCGCTTGCTGGAGGTATCGTGTTGTTTGTTTGATTTTCTTCAAGTAAAACCCTTTGTTATCTTTCTTGCACTTGAAGAAAATCTCGGTTGATGATCCCCGTTGAAACCGAAGAGTTGTTTAAACGTGTGTTTGTTAAAGCCAAGTATTTTCGGGTTTAAGCAGAAAAGAATTGCGGTACAGAAGCGCAAAGAAAGGTGTTTGAAGAAAGAAAAGTGTTGAACAAGTGTTCTTGAAAAGTTCATAAGTGTTCTTGGAGTGTTCATAATAAACCTCAAGTGAACAGTGCTTTCAACCTGAAAATAGTTTCTAAACTTGAACCAAAAGTTTTATGATTGTGAAAAGCCTTTCCTAATATCTCAACCTACTTCTTTCAACCCCCAACTAAACCCTAACATCTCAACAAAACTAGTTTCAAGTAACTAGTCATTTTCTTGGATTTCAAGTTACGGTTTTACTAGAGTTACTGTTTGTGTCTCTTTGCGTGTTCATCTTTGATCTAAGGTTGAAGTCGGTATCAAGTTTAGAGAACTTGTGAAAGCCTTTAAGTGGGACAGCCGAAGTGAGATACTCACTAAAGCCTTTGTGCGAAACACGAGAGTGAGTATAGACACTCAGGGAGTGGTGAGGTTCTTTTCCTAACTGCATATTTTCAGCTGCACTTTGATTGCAGATGGTTTCTTCAGATTCGACTCCTCCTCATCCATCCCAACTAGCAATGCATGACACGCTTGCGAAAATATTACAAAGGTTGGATGACTTGGGAGCTCAAGTCGCCACTACAAATGAGCGACTAACAAGGGTAGAGATAGCACAAGGAAAGCAGCCGGAAAGTTCGCAAGTCCACGATGATGCCCATGCATCGCGGGCTCACGGCGGGGTCACCCATACTACCCTCAATCCGACATCGGCGAAGCCACAAGCCACCCCTCACAGTCGCCCAACTCCCTCTACGAAAGTAGACCATGATGTTGATGTTTTGGATAGTGATGATCAGGCGTACTATGCGGAGCCACCACCAAAACAAGCAAAAAGAAGGATCTTTCCCGATAGAGCTCAAGCAAGAGCTTATCTCGAGAGAGACCTTGAAGAAGAAGAAGAAGCAGAGAGAGGACGTGTCCATCGAGGTTTCAACCGAAACCTTGGAGGAAGAGCACAAGCCCAGGATCAACAAGCCCTCAACAATTTAAAGCTTCAAATACCGCCCTTCTACGGCTCCAGTGATCCGGAAGAATATTTTACTTGGATGGCCAAAACCGAAAGGATCATTGACATGATGGGATACAATGATACGACCGCATTAAAGCTCGTTGTCATTGAGTTTCACGACTATGCCCTCACCTGGTGGGAGCAAGAGCATTACGAGAGGGCAAGGGACCGCGGTCGCCCCATCGCCACTTGGGAAGAACTTAAACGGGCCATGAAAAGTCGGTTTGTGCCAAGCTACTACGACAGGGATTGTGCCCAGAAATTGCAACGTCTTATTCAAGGTCACCGCAGTGTAGAGGAATATCAAAAGGACCTTGAAAGAGCTTTGATGAGGGCCAATGTCAAGGAGGACGATGAAGCTAAGTTGGCCAGATTTTTATATGGTTTAAGAGAGGACATCGCCAAAACAGTTGAGCTGTGTGATTATCGGGATTACCAAGATTTGGTGCACAAGGCTATTCGAGTGGAGAAGCAACTGAAGAAGGGGAACTCCTATCATCCAGCCCATACGCCCATCAGAGGCTCAGGAAGCAAGACCACCCCCTTCGCCAAGCCGACACCGCCAAAACCTTACCAATCTCCCACGGCGATACCCCCCTCTCGCCACAACTACCCTAATGCAAAGCCCCCATCCCACCCTCAATCCAGACCCAGCACCTATCCTAAACCTTATGATGCCCCTCGCCAGACAAGGAGCATCGAATGTTTTAAGTGTTTGGGCAAGGGACATTATGCGAGGGACTGCCCCAACAGAAGGGTCATGGTCATTCGGTCAAATGGGGAAGTATCTAGTGAAGATGAAGAGGAGATTCCTCTTGAACCCCAACACCCAGAGAGCGAAGCAGAAGAAGGGGAGTTGCCTATGGAAGGTCTGATCTTGGTCACCAAGAGAGTTCTGCAAAGCTCCCCCAGTGTGATCGAAAGTACCCAGAGAGAGAACTTGTTCCAATCAAGGGCCATGGTGAATGGGACCCTATGTAGTCTCATTATCGATAGTGGGAGCTGTGTCAACGCAGCCAGCGAAGACATGGTCGCTGAGCTGGGTCTTCGCACCATCGCGCATCCCAAACCGTACCAACTTCAATGGGTTGATGATAGGACCTTTGTGAAGGTCGTGAAACAAGTTGAAGTACCGATAAAGATCGGCAAGTACGAAGATTCTATCACTTGCGATGTGGTGCGAATGCAAGCCACACACATTCTCTTGGGAAGACCCTGGCAGTACGACAAGGAGGCCATACACTATGGCAAGGCCAACAAGTATACCCTCACCCATCTCAGTAAACCTTACACCTTGCTTCCCCTCACGCCAACCCAAGCCCTCCAAGACCAAGTTCACCTGGCTAGTAAGGCCGAGAGAAAAGAAAGAGCGAGGGCAGAGAGAAAAGAGAAAATGGTGAGAAGGTTCAAGGAACCTTGAGTGAAAGAAAAGAGTGTGCATTGATGGGAAACACCATGAGTGAGCAAGCGAGAAAACAAGAGTGCATCCCTCCCATGGCCAAAGAAAGAGATTTCAAAAGAGCACTTTTGGGAAACAAAATTTGTTTTCTCATGATTCCAACTCATTGCATGCTAACACTTGACCATGTATCGTCTCTCCCTTTTTATGTGCAGGAAGTTCTGAAGGAATTCGATGAAGTATTCAATGAGCCGCGAACCCTTCCCCCCTATCGCGGCATAGAGCATCAAATAGACTTACTCCCGGGTGCGCCTTTACCCAACAAGGCCGCCTACCGGACCAACCCCCAAGAATCCAAAGAAATTCAATCGCAAGTGCAAGAGCTGCTTGACAAGGGATTTATCCGCGAAAGCCTCTCGCCCTGCGCGGTGCCAGTCATCCTCGTACCCAAGAGCGATGGCACTTGGCGAATGTGCATGGACTGCCGCCCCATCAACTCTATCACTGTAAAGTATCGCCACCCTATACCTAGACTTGATGACATGTTAGATGAATTGAGTGGTGCTTGTGTGTTTTCAAAAATTGATCTTAGAAGTGGCTATCACCAAATTCGAATGAAGAAAGGTGATGAGTGGAAAACTGCTTTCAAAACCAAAATTGGTTTATATGAGTGGAATGTTATGCCCTTCGGGTTATCAAACGCACCTAGTACTTTCATGCGCCTAATGAATCATGTCTTGAGGCGATTAATTGGGAAATTTGTGGTAGTATACTTTGATGATATACTTGTATACTCTAAGAACCATGATGAGCATGTTGAACATTTGAGGCAAGTCCTCGACACACTTAGGTTAGAAAAATTGTATGCTAAATTTGAGAAGTGTGTCTTCGCATCAAATGAAGTTAACTTTCTTGGGTATGTAGTGGGTGCGGACGGTGTCAAAGTAGACGAAAGTAAAGTAAGTGCAATTCGAGATTGGCCTACTCCTAACTCATTAATCAAGTAAGATCCTTTCTAGGACTTGCTAGTTTTTATAGGAGATTTGTTAAGGATTTCTCTTCTATAGCTGCCCCTTTACATGAACTAGCTAAGAAGAATGTAGTATTTGAATGGGGTCAGTTGCAAGAGGAGTCTTTTAATGAATTGAAATCTCGGTTGATGAATGCACTCTTGCTTACTTTGCCAAACTTTGACAAAGTTTTTGAAGTAGAGTGCGATGCGAGTGGGATAGGCATTGGTGCTGTGTTGCACCAAGAAGGCCGCCCCATCGCCTTCTTTAGTGAGAAGCTAGGTGGAGCAACTTTGAATTACTCCACATATGACAAAGAGCTATACGCTCTTGTGAGATCATTGCAAACATGGAGTCATTATTTACTGCCTAGGGAATTTGTCATCCACACGGACCACTTGTCTTTGAAGTACCTTCAAGGGCAAGGAAATTTGAGCAAGAGACATGTTAGGTGGGTAGAGTTCATCGAGTCCTTCTCCTATGTCATTAAGTATAAAAAGGGCAAAGAAAATGTTGTTGCTGATGCTCTTTCTAGGAGATATGCATTACTCATGACTCTTGACACAAAGATTGTTGGCTTTGATGGTTTAAAAAGCATGTATGAGCATGATGCGGATTTTGGTGATATATTTGCTAACTGTGCTAAAGGCAGCCAAAATGGCTACTATGTGTTTGATGGCTTCCTGTTTAAGTTCAAAAGGTTGTGCGTTCCAAGGGGATCGATGCGCGAAGTCATCATCAAAGAGGCACATGGTGGCGGTCTCATGGGACATTTCGGTGTCCAAAAGACACTTGAGGCCGTAAAAGAGAACTTCTTTTGGCCAGGCATGAAGAAGGATGTCACCAAGGTCTGCGCCAGATGTGTCACATGCCACCAAGCCAAGTCTACTCTCCAACCAAAAGGGAAGTACACCCCCTCCCTACGCCTTCGCTTCCTTGGGTTGATATAAGCATGGATTTCATAAGTGGTTTGCCTAGAACATCACATGGTCATGATGCTATATTTGTGGTAGTGGATAGGTTTTCAAAGATGGCACATTTCATTCCATGTCATAAAACTGATGATGCATCGCATGTGGCTGATTTATTCTTTAAAGACATTGTGAAATACCATGGCCTCCCTCGATCCATTGTTAGCGATAGAGATTCTAGGTTCCTAAGTCAATTCTGGCGAACCCTTTGGTCTAGGTTAGGCACGAGTTTGATGTACTCGACATCAAGTCACCCTCAAACAGATGGCCAAACTGAAGTGACTAATAGGACTCTCACCACTATCTTGAGAACCCTCCTTAGGAAGAATTTGAAGGAGTGGGAAAAGTGCTTACCCCATGTTGAATTTGCTTATAACCGAGCCTACCATTCCTCTACATCTTACAGTCCTTTTGAGATCGTATATGGTTTCAACCCTTTAGCTCCTTTGGACTTAGTCGCATTGAATTATACTGAACAAATGGATGTAGATGGGAAGAAGAAAGCCCAACACATGAAAGATTTGCATGCTAAGGTTCACAAGCAACTTGAGAAAATTAATGAGTCTTATGCCAGAAGGGTTAATAAGGGTAGAAAGTTTAGAAGTTTTCAAGTTGGGGACTGGGTGTGGTTGCACTTAAGAAAGGACCGATTTCCCCAAGCTAGGAAAAATAAACTTGCGCCAAGAGGCGATGGCCCTTTCCAGATCACTAAGAAAGTTGGTGATAATGCATATGTACTTGACTTGCCTTGTGATGGATCTTATAATGTACATGCAACATTTAACGTATGTGATTTGGCTCCCTTTGAAGGAAAAGAAGATTTTGAGAATCCGCGGACGGATTCTTTCGAAGAGGGAGAGTATGATGTGGACATCGCCCCAAGGATTCCCCAAGCTCAAGATGGTCCGCAACCTCAAGCGCGCGCACCCCCAAATCCACTCCAAGGTCTAGGCGGACCCATGACAAGGTCCCGGCTGAAACAAGTTCAAGCGAGTCTCAATGCTTTAATGGGGCTCATGGCGCAGGACGACCAAGAAGAAGCTCGAGAAAAGGCCTTACAGCTTCGCCACCTCGGCATCGCATTGGATGAAGAGTATGCGAAGCCCTTTGGAGCCTTGAACATAAGCACACTTGAGGAAGGAAGCGGCGAAGCTCTAGTGCGCGGACCCTTGACACAGGCGAAGGCCCCAGGCGAAGGCACCCCCGCGAAGGCCCCAGGCGAAGGCACCCCCGCGAAGGCCCCAGGCGAAGGCACCCCCGCGAAGGCCCCAGGCGAAGGCACTCCCGCGAAGGCCCCAGGCGAAGGCACCCCGCGAAGCCTCCATACTTAGCCAACTGGCCGACCAAATCCAACCCAAGGCGCCCCTTCTCTGAAGATACTCGGGAAGACAAACACCTACTTTACATGTAAAAGACACAGGAAGACTTTTAGACTAGCTTTTACCTTTTTACCTTTTGGAAGCTTTTTGCATAACATGCATGCAAAAGCACTTTATGCTTTCTGCATGCATGCGCAGGTGTAAGAGCCGCTTTGCCTCTCACATCACTCACCATTTAAGCTAGTTTCACACACATTTGTAACTAGAACATAATTTTGAATCAAAGCATTCGGCCAAAACTCTCCAAGTGAGACCTTGGCTTTTGTGTTCTCTTTTCTTGCATTTCCATCTCCCTAGTGATCCATGCAAGAGGATCCAAACATAATATCTAGTATTGCTTGATCTTGTAATCAAGAGGTGCTAGATCCCATCTCCTTTCCCAGGCATTATCAAGTGCATTGCCTCACCCCGTAGTGAGGAGGTTCACTTGGCCGAAATCTGTTCGTTTGTCCGTGTCCGCCTCCGCCAAGCTAGATCCGTGAGCGTTGATCACACCCACACTTCCCGTCATCACATCACTAAGTCAGCCACGCTCAAGCAAGCAACCCCACAATGGGTCGCTGCACATGTCCCTAAATTGGACATAGCCCTCGAGGATAACTCCTCAACCTTAGCAGCTCTGGAAGATAGCTCCTCGATTAGCTTGTTCTTAAGATCCACATCGATCTTGAATTGGGCAATATGGGCTTCCTGGTCCTCGACGACCTTACACAACTCGTCAATTTCCTACTTGTAGCCCTCACCCAAGGCTTTCTGTTGAACAACACTCAACTGAGAAGTTTTATTCGCCTCTTCGAGAAGCTTGACCCTATATTCTAAAGCATTTACAACCATTGCATGGGCAGCCTTCTTGTCCTTCAGAACTTTATTCAGTGAGGCCACCTCTGACTCCTTGACTCGTAAGGTCCTCTTCAGGCCCTCCACTTCGCTCGAGGCTTTCGCCTTAGCCTCGAGGACGTTCAATTGGTCTCGAAGATCTTGAATAATATTTATGTCCTGTAAAACCCTTTCAGTAAGGCCATACAACATGTTGGTCCTCTACAAAACAAAGATCACGTGGAACATAAGTTCACAAATAATCAACAAATGTCATTACATATTAAAGAGACTAACAAAGGTCATAGTATGGCATAAGTTATTTGCCAACTTTACGGTTTCGTCAGGCATGTGCATAACAAAGTGACGATCTCATGGAAGGAAATAACCTTCCGCAGCCCTCGATCTCACCTCGTCGTCATCGAGTTAGCCCCATAACAGGGTCTCACGCCTCCAAAAGGTGCAAGCCATTCGGGGCAAAGGCGTTTGCCCGAATCTCTTGCCTATGGTCTTCCCAAACCTACTGGTCGTACTTAGGATCAAGCCCTTCTATGGACTTCGGAACCTTGACTGGCATCTGAACACTACAGCCGCTATTTCGCACGTCGACCATGAACCCAGTTGGGGTTTCGGTACCACTAAGAGGACTGCCATATCTCTCCACCATGGCAATGCCCTTGCCCTTGTCCAAAATCGGGGTTGGTCAACTGTCTGATGACACGTCCATCCCACCACCTCCTACAAAACAAACAAGAGACAATCAGCACCTACCTCGTAAGACATAAGCAGTACAATAATACCACGAATCGAACCTTTAACACGAGGACGCTTCCTCTGAAGCGGTCCTGACTCAGCTGAGTTATCGTTACTCTCAACAATAACCTCAGGCATAACCACAGAGACTGGTTGGGCCTTGGTTACAACGGCTTCAAGACCGGATGGACCACCAGCATTCGAGGCACCCTTTGACGAACCCTCGTAAACACCCCGAATAGGCTCGATGGCACAAGCCTCTACCATTTTCTTCATCAATGCCTCCCTAAGGTCCTTCTTCTTTGCAAAAAGACTATTGACCTTCGTCATCGGTACTACAAGAATACACAAGAAGATGGGTTACAAACTCATTTACCAACGCAAAAGCACCATAGTCAATAAAAAGGAAACTAACGTCTTGGGTGCTTAAAAGAGCTCTCAAAACGCTCAATTAGATCACCATCGAGGCTCTCGACCCAATTCTCTAATGAATCTACGTGTCCTAAAAGCTGGTGCGCCCAGCTAATCTTCACCCTCCTCAGCACAACCTCGTCCCTGCTGGACAGTATGAACGGGACAATCCTCGATTCTAATAACGGCACAAACCCACTCACACAACGTATTGAGGGCCCTCTTCCTTTCACTGACGGCCAGATTGAGGGCTTAACAAATGCCCTAGACTCTTTCTCTCCAATAAAGTATGCAGGAAAACCTCAATTATCTTCCTTTAAAATAAAGAAAAAGTAGGATTTCCAAGTACCACACGAGCTGGCTGTGTCCGCAAACACACCTATCTTCACCATCTTGTTATCCACTTTGACCTCCTCGTGAGTGAGCTGATAGAATAGATGACCAGTGGGCCTCTTTAAGGTATAAAATTGAAGAAATACCTCGGGCAACACCTCCGCCCTCACCAGATGACACGCTACTACGAAGGCGTTAATAGTGGTTAAATCATTGGGGACAATTGCCCATGACAAACACCCCACCACTCATATAGCTGCAGCAAAAGTGCACAAAGAGGAAGCCCCAAACCAGCTTTCAGCCGCACCTCATAAACAATCATGTTCTGCTCCCTCATGGCTCCATCGCTTATCTCCATCTCCGCCTTCTTCAGCACTTCTATCTGCGACAACCCACAAACAGCCCTCGTGTACACATGGTGGCTTTTGCAAATGTCTGCCATCCTCTTCTCCGTCAGTGACGAACGGGGCCACAATTCCCCAATATCAGGACCTACGCTAGGATTACTTGGGTTCTTGAGGGCCATTTACAAAACTAAAACCCAAGAACCCAAGCAAGGCGGACTGCGAAACTAAAAATTCCTTTAAATCACCATGCAATGCATAAAGAAAGGGAAAATCTCTTACTGATACGATTCGCAGCAACCAAAACGCAAAGGAATGATCTTGCTGGAAAATTAGAGGTCGGGAGGAGCAACAAGGTGGAGGTGAACTGATTTCGACCCACGTGGGTTTGCGTTCAAATATGGGGGAGGTGAAAAACCGTCCCACTTTCCCATAATTACAAATGGTAAAAAGTATAACACCCCTTTACTGCGCCGCTACGTCATTAAAGACGTCAGTTACTCTCTCCCATAACCGCTCCAACACCAAAAAGGGCAACGCCCAATGTCGAGCACCGGGACCAACCCATACTCCGCTGTGGAGGGAGGACATATTGATATATATGGGCTTCGGGGAGTCGTTACAAACGCCGACGTAATTACTTTGAGGACCCCCTCGTCTATACTACGAGGGGCCTCGTAGGACACCCCTGACGGATCTCTCACACCTTCATTAAATCTCAAAAAGGTCAACCCTTACAAACCGCGATGCTAATTACAAATCCAACATGGATTCCCATAATCACCACCACAAAAAATAACGCACGCATTTATGTTGTAATCCCAACAATCAAGGCCCATCTCAACGGGCACCGGCACCACCTTATATATTGGGTGGTGCCTTCCTCGAAGAATGTACTTACTACATACTCATCCCCTTTGCTCTTTTCTATGCATGAGGAGTTTCTGTGTCTCCTATTTGCAGGTTACGAGGACTGTCTCTCTTTCTCTCCCTCCAAGTATTGGCCGACTCCCTGCTGTCAAGTTGGTATAACGCTATCATCATCATTTAATATTTGTAACGCACAATTATTCCTCTAAAGTGCACCATTATATGCAATCTGCTCCATTTTCTTATGTTGTGAAATTGGGTAAAATGCACTCATGATCCTATTTGACATTTTTATCCTCAATTTTTAAAATATTGCCCTTTTAAACAATTGTAAAATATAAAAATCACTCTAACGTTTAACGAAACTTTCAATTTTACCCTCAATTTTTATAAACCCTAAAATTCTACCCTAACTTTTACAAATACTTACAATTCTACCCTAAAAATTTTCTCTCCACTTTATCTCACCAGCCCCTATCCACCACCACAGGAAATCTCGCCGGAATGCCCTCTAAGCTACGAAATGCAAGTCTAGGCGGTAGATTCGCAGTCCAGGGCCGTGAATCGTCGGCCAAGAGCGGCGAACCACTGGCACAGGGCCGCGGATCACAAGCCCAGGGCGGTGAATCGCTAGCCCAAGGCGGCGATCGGCGGCTGAAGAGAGCGAATCGCGAGCCCTAGGCCATGAACCACCCTGCCCAGGCCACAAATCGTGGTCCCGTGGTTTTTCGGCGGCGGCCCGTGGCTTTCCGACGGTCGTGGGTCGGATGGTGGTTGAGATAGGTGAGTTCAAAAGTTTAAGGTAGATTGGAGGGTTTGTTTGTAGAATTTTAAAATTTAAGGGTGTAAATGGTATAATAAGAAAAATTCAGTTTATGTTCGTTATTGTACCATTTCTGTGAAAGGGTAAAATAGTAAAGTAATCGTAAAAAAGACCATGGATGAAAAAAACTTGAAAACATGACTTTATTAGTACAAAAACTTAAAACAAGACTCTAGTGGTATAATAATTAAAGTTATAGGACCATGGGTGCACTTTATCCATGTGAAATTTATGTCATCAACAACTATGTTATGTTATGGTGTGAAATCATAATGGTGTATCATCTTGATTATAACGGTGCATTATACTATCTTGTGGGCGCATCATAATTATTTTTTCCTAGTAATAATGTGGATTACATGGTTTACATCATAATAGTGCATCATCTTCATTGTATTGGTGCATCAGACTATCTTATGTGGGAATCATAATTGTCTACATCTTTGTTCGTAATATTGTGGACTACTTGGTTTAAATCATAATGGTGCATCATTTATATTATAATGGTGCATCATACTGTCTCGTGGGCGCATCATAATTGTCAACATCTTTTCCAGTAATAATGTGGAGTACTTGGTATACATCATAATGGTGCATCATATTTACACTAAGTGTGGAGGTCGCTTTTCACTGCGGCCCTAACTGCGGTTAAGGCCGCAGTGAGCGACTCCCCGCAGTGAACGGCCTGCGCGGCGGTGGCAGTACGTTTTACTGCGACCGAAACCGTAGTTAGGCCGTAGTACGCCCTCGTGGGCCACATGCCCTACCTACCACCATTCATAATGCGGTCGCGTACTGCGGAGGAGGCCGCAGTATATTCGTTTATATATACTCCCCCGCTTCTTTCCAACATTTCGCAAATTTTTTTCATAACCTCTCATCTCTCAACTATTACACAAAATATCATCTATAAATCTGAGTAGAAGCTTCGGTACCGTCGACTTCAGGTGTATTACAGAGGTAATAAATATTTTATGTATTTATTTATGGTTACATAGTTTTTCATTCAATATAATTTATGAATTGGGAATTTTATTTTCTTTTTAAGTAATGTAATTAAATTTGTTGAGCCATAGTTCCTGTCTATGAAAACTTGTGAAAATATATTTTTTACACTTTATTTCAAAATTTGGAATAACGTTGTAAAATAATATATTGTACATAGTTTTCATGGATTGTCTAAGTTGGACAGTTTGTAAAAGTTTACTGTCGGTGTACTAAACTTTTATGGTTGTGCATGGAAAACTGATCGGATTACATAAATTACGGTTGCATTTCTTAGTCTTGTTCCACGTTATACCTGTTTTGGGAGTTATATTCCAGAGAAATGGTCTAGTGTGGAACTAAGGCGAAGTGCTGCCGAAATTTATATAATTACAGTTTTACATACACAACCATAAAAGTTTCTTCACTAACAGTACTATTATGAACAGGATAGGACCTATGCACCCTGGATTAGAAAAAAATGATGTGAATATTTATATATGAATGTGTGCAGTATTTAAGAGCTTTTGTGTTTGTTTTTTGTAATATATAATTAATTGTCATGTTTGCTATTGTTTTTATTGATGAATGATTATAGGAAAGGCCATAAATAGGCGAAGGACATGATTGAATGTATCGGCGTTTTGAGGATGAGACTTGCTATATAAGTGAAAGATTTTGGACTGAGGTACATGAATTCTTGGATTATGCTTTTTTCGTTGCTAAATCAAATGAAGAAGAACTGGTGAAATGCCCGTGTAAGAAGTGTAAAGATAGATACTATTATGATCGAATTACAGTTGGCAATCATTTACTATTAGACGGATTTAAATCCAATTGTCATGGTGAACGACCTGAGATCAATCCATGTGTTTATCGAGGTTATCGATTTGATGAATTAACGTCAACATCATCAAATCTTGCAAGTACGAGTATTGCAATACTTAATTCTTCTGAAGGTAGCCAAGAACGGCCGGCTTATGAAGAAATGGTTCGTGATGCTTTTGGGTTTCATGAGCACTGTAATAATTTTGAAGATGATCAGAATAATGACGATGAGGACGTTTCAGTGCCCGAAGTTCCAAACGAAAGGGCACAACGGTTTTCCCAACTGTTGTGTGATGCGTCAAAACCTTTATATGAAGGTCGTGGTGATAAGTACAACAAATTATCGGTGTTATCCAAGTTGTTGAGTATGAAAAATCAACACAACGTACCAGATGCCTTTTTCTCTGAGATGATAAGATATATCAATGAAATATTACATGGAGGAAACTTGCTACCAACGAGCATGTTTAGTACAAAAGGTATGTTGAAGGAGTTGGGGTTACCGTATAGAAAAATTCACGCTTGCGAGAATAATTGTATGTTGTTCTACGGTAGCTTCAGTAAGTTATTGAATTGTAGGGTGTGTGGAGCGGATAGGTATGAAGGGTGTGATCCGGGTAAGAAACCGAAACCTAAAAAGGTTTTACCATATTTACAAATCACTGAGCGGCTACAACGGCTTTACCAGTCGTCTAAAACCACAGAATTCATGACATATCATATTAGAACAAGTGAAAATGTATCTGACACTGTTGAACATCCATCTCAAGGCGAGGCATGGAAACACATCAACGAACATTATCGTTAAATGATTTTCAATTATCGACAAGGCATCATACACGTAAAATGATGATCAGATTGTGATGATTTGTAATTGGTTGAAGCATATCGTTAAACTTCCCGATGGGTATGCATCTAACATTGGCAGGTGTGTCAATACGTCCAATAATACATTTTACAGTATGAAAACCCATGATTGTCATGTGTTCATGCAAAAGCTGTTGCCCGTTACATTACGTGGTTTCATTCCTGACGGCATTTGGACGACAATTGCAGAATTCTGCAAATTCTTTAGGCTACTGTGTTCTAAGGATATTCAGTTGGACGATGTGGAGAAGCTTGATGAATTAATCATCGTAACACTGTGCAAGTTGGAAAAGATCTTCCCTCCATCATTCTTTGACTCCATGAAACATCTTACTATGCATCTACCTACACCTTCGAACTTGTGGACCTGTCGGATATTGGTGGATGTTTCATTTCGAACGAAATATGAAGAAGTTGAAAGCAAAATGTGCGAACAAACAATTTTTAGAGGGCTCGATCATTGAAAAATTTTTGATACAGGAGATAGCATTTTTCTGTGAGCATTACATGGAAGATAATTAAGGAACACGGGTGAACCCTCACATACGGAACGAAGTTAATTTTCCTACAGTTGTTAGCGATTCGGGACTATCAATTTTCAGTTATCCAACAAAAACTTTTGGTAAGGCTCAGACTCGAGAATTGTCTGCTGAATAATTAAATCATGTCCAAACATATACATTCTTCAGAATTATCGGGAGGTGGAGCAACTTAAGGCTGACAGAGTTTGCACGTTGGTTCAAGAATATGGTTAGTTGTGTTTATTTATTTACTCATTTATTTGTTATGATCTTAATCACAACGAAATTTATTATGTTGATTATCAATTACGTATAGGTCGTCGCAAATCAGGCAGCGCTCCCACAAGCACTATATGACCTGGCATGCGGTCCTAAAATGAGGGCTAAATCGTTCCCAGACGTATATGTTAATGGGTACAAGTTTCACACAAAACAACATGGTGAAAATAAAATGATAGCTAATTGGGGCATCTGCGTCCTGGGGGACACAAATGCGCAAGACTATTTGGATTTCTATCGCTGGATTGATGAAATTCTTGTCCTTTAGTACATGAACAATAGTCTTACAGTCTTCAAGGGTACGTGGTTTTCGACCAATAAAGGCATCCGTACCGGTAAAATTTTAGGGATTGGCAATTCATACCTTTACAGTACATTGGCAATTCATCATTATAAGTATAACCTTTTCAAAATGAAAATATGATTGCAGCGTGAGATCGACCTGGAGGAGCAGCAACGGAGGGACATGGTTGAGATCTGTGACCTGAGATGTAGGGTCGCTGCTCTCGAGGACCATGGTGCTCGTGCGCATACTGAGGTTGAAGCCCGAGTGGAAGCTCGAGTGAAAGCCCGGGTGAACGAGCTGACGCATTCCACGAAAGCGGCTATCAGCAGCATATGATCGGCGCTACGTAGGAGGGACATGTCCGACTTTCCGACGTGCCACCAACTTTGGTCGCTGGATCATCCTAGCCTTCCACCTTTCGGATCACCCCACGTCACGAGCATCCTCCGAGGCCGCCTTCTCCTCCAATTCCCGACCTCACCCTCAACTCCGTCCAAGATGATTATCAGCCGGTGCTGCCACAGACATCGGAGCAGCAGATCCCACAGCCCACAACGTCATCGATCAACTTCTTGGACCTGTTCGGGTTGGATGATCATGAATTCGATGTTTTTATGAACCAAAATAATCCTCCGAACAATTAGAATTAGAATTAGTGTAAACATTTTTAGGATGTAATTTGTTAATTATATTAAATATATATTCCATTTACATTTATTTAAATTAATAATTACTTTCTTAATTAACATTATTATTAAGTTTATATTTATTAATTTAAATAATAGTTACTAACTATTTATACGATTTCATTTTTATCAAAAAATAATAGTATTACTGCGGCCAAAGATGTAGTATAGGCCGCAGTACATAATGGCGGCGCCGTCAGACGTCTGACAGCGGCTGCCAGACGTACTGCGGCCATTTTCACCACGACGTTCACTACGGCCCTCGCCGCAGTGATTACCACGGCCCAATTGCGTTGAGGGCTGTCCTCCCCACGTAGTGTTATTATAAAGGTGCATCATACTATCTCGTATGCACATCATAATTGGCGTCTCTGTTATATCATTTTTGTGTAGTGATGCATCGTAATGTGTCAAGGATGTATCATTGACGCATCAGAGCGCTTCATAATTGCCTTGGATAGCTTTAAGAATTTCATTTTTTTTCAAATATGTTTAATCAGTTTTGTATAGTGACGCATCATAATTTGTCGACAATGCATCATGATATGTCGAATGTACATCATTAAGTTAGCTATGTGCAATTACTCATGAAAATAATGTGCCAGTGCTGGAATTTCTATCACCGGAAGAAGGTAGAAGAAGGGGATTTGAGATTTCGACAAAGAACTAGATGGCTTTGGCAATGGATCTGAGATTCTTGAAAAGAAAAAGAAGATTAAATAAAGCAGAGAAGAGGAGGCGAGACTGCAGCGAGGCGATGGAGGAGTACTTGGCGTAGGGGAAGAGCTTTTGAGGAGAGATTGAAGCTCCGTCGATCGCTGGCGAGGGCTGCATCGTCGCGGAAGAATGAGGGCAGCCGAAAGTGTTCCGTTTTTTGCGGCGAGGGACGCGTGCGTTCCTCCTTCTTGCTTTTGTTTCCTTCTTTCTTCTTTTCTTATCCTATGCTAAGGTGTGCAGTGCATCATGTATAGCTACTCAATTGATAATGACCAATGTCTAATATTTTGAGACAATGTGGAATCTCCAATTTTGTTGAAGCTATGTCCAATTTTCAATTATGTTTAATGAATATCTAATTTCCAATTTTGTTGGACGAATTTCTATTTTCCAAAATTATTGGAGCAATGTCCAATTTCGAAAATTGTTGTGACTCGAACTTAGACCTGAAGAAACCCGAACTTGAAACTGAAGAAACCCGACCCAAACCCGAAACTCCAATGACCTGAACCTGAACCCGACCTAACCGAAATAAGCTCGACCCAATGACAACCCGAACCCGACCTGACCCAAAATCAGCTCAAGCTGAAGTAACCCAAACCCGACCTGACCCGAAAAAATCAACCCAAAAGACCTGACCCGACCTGACCTAACCCGAAAAAATCAACCCGAAAGACCTGACCTGACCGATTGATACCCTACTCATAAGGTTGATGAAAGCCTAAATCTAACCAAGGTCTTGAATCAATTAGGAAATAGAATATGTTTTCTTGGGTCACTTTACATAATTATGAAGTAACACACTACACAAACTAATAATAAGAGTGAAATGACAGAGTTAAGATTATTATTTCCTCTATCCCAAATGAGTTGTCACTTTTACTTTTCGAGTGAGTACATTTACAATGATAAAAGTGGACTAAAATAAAACAAAACTGAAAAAAGATCATTTTATTTGAGACATTTTTTTGATGTTGTAACAATATATTTGAGATTGAGGAAGTAATATTATTATTATTATTATTATTATTATCATTATTATCATTTCACACTTCCATTCCTCTACTTAGTCAAAGTATAATTGATCCATAAATTTAGGAGAGTGAATTTGTTATTCTTGTTTTTCATTATCCCACATTATAATTTATAAACACCATTACCTCTTTGGTTAATAATTTATTAAATTAATTAACGATGTTACTCCCTCCGTCCTAATAAATATCTAACATATTTCTTTTTGGGCTGTCTCAGTAAAATTCCAACGTTTCCTAAAAAAAAACTTTTCTACATCAACTTTACCATACTACCCTCCATTTCTCTTCTCCCTTCAAAAAATTATTTTTATCTTATATATTTATTTTACCTTATTACCCTTTAATCAACCATTTTTTTTAATTTTTATGTAAAGTTAAATGTTATATATTTGGTGGGATGAATGTATTACTAAACTATAACTATTGGAGCACTGGATAGATAACTATTGGAGCACTGGATAGAGCGAAAGAGAGGAAGGAAGGTTGAGTCCAAATTGTGACCTCGGAAATTGGAATGTCCAAGACTTGCATTGCGTTGCATGTACTTCTCAAGCCTGCAAGAGTCCAAGTCAAAGTCCAAGGACACCCAGGTCAATATGGTCAAATAAGAAGGGCATTAGAGTCATTTCCAGTACCGTACTAAAATGTATGTACCACCCTCTATTTTTTCAGGACTAGAGAGAGAATGGCTTGCAGTTTTGGCAACCCCCTCTTTTGTTTCACACCCAAAAATGAGAAGAAGAAAAAAATGAGAAAAATAACGAAAAATCTCCATCTCAGCAGTTAAGCTGGTCCATCGCTCCAACGACCCTTCTTCTACTATTTCACGAATTTCCTCCATTTCTGTGATTTCACTCTTCATTCTCCGCCATTTTCGCATTCCTTCGCTTCCACCTCGTCTCTGCAGCCTCCGCGGAGCTCGGAGAGTTTTCCAGCGATGCCGCTGGTGAGGTTTCCCGTTCGGAATGAGTTCGCCTTGGGCCAGCCGGAGCTCTACAGTGGAGTCGACAGAGAAGATCCCAAGGCGGTGCTTGACGGCGTCGCCGTCGCTGGACTCGTCGGGATCTTGCGCCAATTAGGAGATCTTGCTGAGTAAGTTATTTTTTCCTGTCTGCTGTTGAGCTTGCTGGCTGGTTACTGGGATTTGATTTTTGAGGTCCTGCTTGCTTGTTACAGCTCGCGATAAGTGGAAGCTGTGCTTGCTTAGTTTAATGATGTTGCTTTAGAGCTACTGAAGATTTATTACTTAAAAAGGAAAATAACAGGAAGGGGTTCTCAAGTAGATAGCATAGGTTTCTTTTGCTCTTGGTATGATGATGACTCCGGAAATTGGTTCAACAACTGCATCAGCATTTGCTTCGTTCAATTTTGTTTCCTGATAGAAATACATTTTTGGATTCAAGAGCAAATGCCGGATTGCCAGTTGTCAGATGTTTCTGTTGGTCGTTTGCTTACAATTTGAATATTTCTGATTGAGGAAGTATTTTGGTGGTCATATTTGCGCGTGAAACATGCAACATTCAGTAAGTGACATGTATAACTGTTTCAGGTTTGCAGCTGAGGTTTTCCATGGATTACAGGAGCAAGTGATGAATACAGCTTCAAGAAGTCATAAATTACGGATACGTGTGCAACGGATTGAAGCTGCACTTCCTCCCCTTGAGAAGGTTGTTCTAGCACAGACAAGTCACATACATTTTGCCTACACAGCTGGTATGACTTTGCCACAATTTCGTTTTCCTGATTCCGCATATTTGATTGTCTGGTAGTCAATGCTTTGAGATGGATATATTATAATCATATATTCCTATTATTGATTTATATTTTCGTATCATCATTTGGCTATATAAAGTCAGGCTCCTTGATTTTTTCGTGTACCTTTATCATGAAGTTAATCAATTAAGTTATGTAATGCCACATGAGAAATAGTGCTCATTACATAGATACATTCATGTAAGAACTAATTGAAACCATCATTATATGTAAATGAAAGTTATTATTCAAATAAGTTTAGCTATACTCTACTCATTCTAGGTTATCAATCTTGTGCAAATTATCATCTATCTGTCTACTCTATGATGACAAACTTTTCTAAAATTTTGGAAGAGAAGCCCTCCCTGATTCTTAACTCATTTAGGTTCACTTTCACCTATTTCCTTCAAATTCATTTGATTTTTCGTTTACTACATGTTGACCCATCCATCATACATCTTTATCTTTGTCAAACTCATTTTATGGCTCGAAAGGATATCGAATTATTCAATCAGACGAAGCGTATTGGAACTTAATTGTAGATTTGAAAATTTAGCTCGTACAGTGAAGCAAAATTTCAATAAACTTGTAAACCTTGGGAGATTGAATCATTGCTTTGTATCTTGTTTAAAGATTATAGATAAATTTTATATCTGTCCAGAAGATTCAATCTTGGAATTCCTTGGACCTCCAAGGTAGATTTTTCTCTAGTTTCTCTTAGTAAGAATGAATTTTGTCATGTTGGTTACAAAAGCATACTAGCGAAGAAGATAAAGTACACTTTCAGCACTATTTCAGAAATCATGAATGAGACAACTATAATGTAATAAACTTCGCTGTTCTTAATTGTTTGGCTCACTCACCATCGGATACTAAATCTTCTTTCTTTTCCTTTCAATTGATGACCTATTTACTTGCCTATAAAAGCATGGAAAGTAGATTTGTATTAATAGAAGTTGGTCCCAAGGAAATTTTAGTACTTAGCTAAAGACTAGAAAGGTTTTTTGTTGTCTCCTTTTACATTGTCCTTTTCATTCAAATCTTTATATAAAGCAGTTTACGTGCAGGTTCCCAGTGGCATCCTCGTCTGCAAAATGAAAAAAACCAATTCATCTACAATGACTTACCACAGTTTATCATGAACTCCTATGAAGGTTGTCGTGATCCACCTCGCTTGCACTTACTTGACAAGTATGGTTAGCTATGTCAACTCTCCTTCACTAATGATTGTGACTAAACAGTCTTTGATAATTCTGTTTTGCATACTGATCTTTCACATTTCTGATCAGATTCGATACAGGTGGACCCGGATCCTGTCTGAAGAGATATTCTGACCCTACCTTTTTCAGAAGAGCATCAGGTGACTCCATTGAAGATGTTAATTCTGTGCAAGTGCGGAAAGACAAGAAATCCCGTAAAAGCAAGGTATGGATTTAACGATCTATCAAGGCATATGTGGACTCTTTATAATGTTGATGGGACTTATTTTATACTTGTACCTTGGCCTTGTTAATTTTACGTGTGGTTGGTTGTTCATGGCAATTGGTTGAGATAAATTACTGGAACTACCTATGTTTATGCATGTGCTCTAAAAAGGTATCAACAGTCTAATTTTGTTCTGTCTTATTCAAACATTGGATTGGCAGAGAAAGTCATCCAGCCGGAAAAGAGAATTACCACATGTCATCTCCAATCACAGAGGAAGGTAAATTTGCTGCGACGTGTATGCATATAGAACTTAGAACATGGAGAGAGAGAGAGAGAGAGAGGAGAGCTGCTTTATTTAACTAAACTATATATGACTTCTCATTATGCAGAATGCAATTTACTCCAGTTGTAACCGGGCGATCATCTTCATCTCAAACTGCTTCCACAGTTGTTAATGATAAGCCTTCTCCTTCTCAGACCGAATCCACAGTAGCTGAACAACCTTCAGGTTCCACTGTCTCTGATACTCGACCTCCTCGCCAAGATTCAATCTCTGTTGATCAACCTGCTCATCTTCCAATGCCCTCTATGGTGGTTGATGATGTGATACCGAACCTTGACATTAGAGACAGTACAGATTCTCTTATATCGAGGACAGAGTCGGGCTATATTGAATTCTCCAACTTAAGTGCTTCTGTGCAATATGAAGAACAAGAATCTGAGGAAAAGCTACCCAGTTACGTGAACTTTAGGGAACCCAGGGACAGCTCAGAGCTTCCTAATGTACAGACTCATGCTGTAGAGAATACTTCCTCCCATGGTTTATCACATGAGAAAGTTGTTCCAAGTTCATATGTTACTTGGGATGAAAAGGCTGAAATACTGGAGTTCAGAGAAGAATCTTGTGATATAGAAGAAGTTCCAGAGATGCACATTGACTCGGATAATCAAGTCCATCAAGCCATCCATCAGGCAAAGAGTGATCATGTTTCTACTCTTTCAAGTAATGAGGCTACACGAGCGATCTTTTGCAGCAATGACGTTGATGAAATTGAAAGTGAGACAGACAGTTTCGAGGATGCACTTAATACTATCGAGTCCGAATCCGAAGGTAACATTGACTGCCAAACAAAACGAGAAGTGGACCAATACTCTTGTGATGTTAATGCCAATGAAGAAAATGAAATGCATAATTGTTCAGATAGTAGAGTTGACTTTCAGGCAATAGAAAGAGGGCGTTTATCCCCTGAGGTAAAAGATGAAAGTCAAGTAGCTAAGGTACCTGAGCAGATAGAAAATAATGCCAACCATGATCCAGTTTTAGCCAAATGTCATGTCACATCAATCATCTCATCAGGGGTCTTAGAGCGGGAGGGCTTGCATGACTCCTCAACTTCAGTAGATGGTACAGATAAGCAGATGGCTGAGACTTCTAATTTTATTACTCCGTCAGGCAGTGATTGTGCTGCAGTACTTGAAAGGCCGAACATAGAGTCTGTCTACAGTGTCCCATCATCCACTGGCACAGGAGCTTTAATGTCACCAGATCCATCGAGTGCTCATGCTAAAGTGCTTAAAAGGCCGAACATCGAATCCGTCGCCACCGTTCCATCATCCATTGGCATTGATGTTGTCAACTTACCAGATCCATCTATGGATAGGATCATTGATAGTGTCTCTGAGTCCAAAACATCTCATTCTGAATCTTCCAGCACTCACTCGATTGGATTATGGACAAATGGTGGACTTTTGGGACTTGAGCCTTCTAAACCTCCTGTTTTCGCTGCAACAAATTTGAGAGGTCATAATGATGAAGCCAAAGACATTGAAGTAAATGGTAGTTCAAATTGTACAAATGTTATTAAAATCAGTGATTCAAAGGGAAAGCCCATTTCATTGCCTGGTAATCCCAATGGGATGCAAAACAGTCATAGTTCTAGTCATGTGAAAGCTCCAACTCTTATAGCTGATTTAGATGGTAAGAGTGTGAAAACTGGTGACTCGTTCCCCATAAACAGTATTGACCAAAATGTGGCAGATTCTTTGAGTTCCAAAACTATGATTCCAGCGGGCAAGGTGGTCACTCAAGCCACAAAAGCTACATCAACAGAATCTGGTCAAATGAATGGTGTTGGCCTAGTTAGAATATTTGGTCTTGGGAATAGGTTGCTCGCAAATGGCATCTCTAATTCAGAAGATGTTTCCTTCATGAAAACTGGCATGGAGGCGGAGCAGGAACTTAGAAACCCAAGTGCAAGATTTAATAGAAATGCAGAGAAAGCATTTGGGAACCAGCTCGAAAGTGGATCACCAGTAAGTTCGCGCATTTCTTCACCACCACTTCAACATATGAAGATCTCCTTCAACCCTATCAATGGATTTGAGACTTCCAAACTCAAACTACAGTTCCCTGATCAAAGTCATAGACACGAAAGTATCACAGATTTGTTTGCTTCATTTCATTTGGTTCCATCCCCTGGTTTCAGACTTCAGGATGATGATTCAGATTCTGATGATGATACATTCTGTAGGTCATCCCCATATATGTCTGATGATTGCGACAGCCACTATTCTGAGTCAAATTCTGAACAATGGGAATCTGATGAATCACCGGAGAGCAAGGATCCTGAGCTGTATGAAGCTTTCAGAAGAATGCCATATCTGGACTCTGTTTCATGTCTTGTCCAGGATGAGGAAGAAACCATTGAAAGCATCCACACTGGGAAAAAATATAAAGATGATCATAACAATGCTGCAGAAACTAATGTTTCTGATTCTTTAGTTGATTTTCCCAGTTCTGGCTCCCGCGATCCTAGTTTGCGGGAAAATATAAAGACCAATGCGCAAAACAATCTGCTTGAACTGAAAAATGCTCAGGAGCCAACTCCTCTTGCACCACCTCTTCCACCTGAGCAGTGGCGAGTTTCAAAGTCATTCACAAGTTTGGATGAAGAAAAGCCTTCCAAGTCCGCCAATGTGAAATTTGATACAGAAGTTCTGGCATCTACCATGTCCCAGAAGCATCAGATAGCAGCAGCAGCAGCAGCAAATCAGCCTCAAATCACTGATGAGGGAATTCTGTTTAGGCCGGAGATAAAGGTTCACTTTGAATTTGTTGCACACTATCAAGAATAGTCCAATAAAAAAAACTAGAGAGTATAAGGCGTGGTACAATGTGCACTATGGTGCTCTTTATAACTAACCATATCTATGCATGCAGATCATTGAGAAACCAAATTTGCATAAAGGACAAGAAGCTAGCCAGAGCATGAGGATGGACACAAAGGATGATTTTTTACAGCAAATAAGATCAAAAGTGAGCAATTATACTTCCATCTCTGCATGCTTTTTATATAAATACTGTGATCAATTGATGAATAGTTTACTATCTTTGTCTTGTGAATTTTGAGGCCCTGTAGTATTCAATTTTCATTAAGCAAATGGGATAATAGTAAAGCAAATGAGAAAAATGCAACTAGCAATATATGTATGTTGTTTGACTGTGAGTGACGAGTAACAAGTCTTATTCTATGTGCTTCTGAGGCAGTCACCACTTATGAAACAGTTGAAGGAAATTGCCCTCCATAAAAAGAAAAAACTTAAAAACTATAATGATTGCACGGTGATTTCATCATGCGAACAAATTGTTAACTGCTCTTGACTATGGTTGGACTGAATGATTTGAATACTGCTCTGTGAGGATTAATGATTGTTTGGGGGGGGGGGTGGTGGTGGTGTCTTTAAATGGTAGGAACCTACCCTTGCATTTCAATTCCATATGAGGAAAAAAATACCAATGCTTCATGGTTCGGTGGCTGATGGGTAGGGTGGTGGTGTCTTTAAATGGTAGGAACCTACCCTTGCATTTCAATTTCATATGAGGAAAAAAATACCAATGCTTCATGGTTCGGTGGCTGATGTGTCCTTGTTCTAAGATAAGCTTTAGTTTGCCATATTACATGCTTTCATTATATCTTGTTATCACGGGATGTCTATTTTCCTTTGCAACACGGTTTTCTGTTGTGGTTCTATGTCCTCTTTGGATCGTCGTCCTCAAATTCGTTTGTTAGTTTGTCTTCGGGGCACAATGTAGTTTTTCCCCTATCTTGGGAGAGAAAAATCTCTCTAATTTTCATCCTAAAAAGAAGTATAATATAAAGCATATTTTTAGCATTGATTGTAACTTCGATGACAAACGGTTTAAATTCTATATTGAAAGATAATGCTACTTGTCAATTTTCCAGCATGTCTGTGTCCTGCTTGTGCTTTACTTGCTAGTCAAGTTGAGCTGTGTTCTTTACGAAACAAAGTAGCAACAAACTCGCAACATTTGAACTTTGAAAAGAAGTTTGTGAGGGAGGGTTTGAGAGGAAAATTTAAATTATTGTTGAAAATTTGTAGAAAGTTGTGAAACAACACAACCTTGGTTTTATTACCAAGTGGTTTTGAGAACTGCAGAACCCATCTGAATATCAATGAGGGAACAGTGTTTAGTTTTCTTTTTCTTGTTATTACTCACCCATGATAGCATTTTTGTTTTGATATTTCTCTCTTTTGTTCTTCCCTTTTTTCTGTAGTCACTCAACCTTCGGCCTACAGTAACAACAGAAAAACAAACGGCTGCATCGGGTATTGCTACAAATGTGAAAGTCACCGCCATTTTAAAGAAAGCTAGCGCGATCCGCCAGGTAAACGGAACCTGTGTACTTCTACTGCTTCTGCATGTTTTCATTTGCTCTGTCGCCGCACAATTGACTCAACCAGTGAGGATATTTTTTCAGGCTGTTGGGAGTGATGATGGTGAAGAAGACGATACCTGGAGCGACACCTCCTGAACATTTCTGAAACACATCACCAGCTTTGTGGAAAACAAAGTTAAGTTAGCTTTTCTCATCTTTGTAAGTTTGTTCTTTTTCTTTCTTTCTTTCTTTTTTTTTAATTTCATGCAAGTAATTTGTAGGTGCTTATCTTGCATATTAATGCTGTCCTTGCATCCATTTCTTCAATGATATAAATGGAAGGGAAATGAAATGGCATAATGTGCATAGTTTTTTCTTCATGCTGAGTTGTGCAATTTTTCTTTCAAGTACACCTGCCTTCCACCCAAACAAGGAGCTCATCCTTCCTTAAGCAAGTCTCGGGTTTGAATTTTGTATTTATAAAAAACACTGCTGGCAAAGTTATCCCTCAAAGGAGTCCATTAATGCTCGACCCAGGTAAAATTGAAAAAAATTGCTGTTCAAAAACATAAATAAAGAAAAAATCTGCCTGTAACATTTCACATGAATATGGTTGGGCGTGTGACTTGAGATATGCTAGGGCTCATGCCGATTGGATGGTCATCACACAGCCCGCCGTCGCTCTCAGTTTGATTCACAGACAGTGGCACTATCATTTTCCATTGCTCTGCGGTTGAGGTCACAACTGAGATGTGGAGTGCTTATTTATTTTTCTCATCTCCCCTAGATTACCTTTTCCCTCTTCGTTGTTGCTTATTTATTTTTCTCATCTCCCCTAGATTACCTTTTCCCTCTTCGTTGTAGCTCACTTAGGCAAAGTGATCTCTTTTTTTGTTCCGTTGACCGATGTTGACCGGTGATCAGATTGCATCTCTCTCTCTCTCTGTGTTTTTTTTTCTTTTTATTTTATTTATTTTGAGGAAAGTCATCTTGTATTATCAAATCATCAGAAATATAGTATAATAGTACAGAGACTAGAGTAACTTACAAGTCCCCAATCAAGCATGGAGGGCATACCCAAAACAAGATGGGTTGATATCAGGGAAAACACCAAATCATGGAAGAAGTAAGAAACAAAGAAAGAGACTAGCATGAGTTTTTCTAGCTATATATATAAGCATGATGAATGTGACTTTGGTAAATGTTGATCGATCTTTTTACCCTTCATTAAAGAGTCTTGATATGATACACATATGTGTAAATCACATGCAGATTAGATGTCTAATTTACAAAAGCAGTTTGAAAATTCACTAAAAATATTAAATCTCTAAATTATCCTTACATACTTTCTCTATACATTTCTTTATGTGTACCTACACATATGTGCACCATATAATTGGTATTCATTAAACTTCTTAATGAGACTTATATTTGTACTTTTAGATAATACGCTAAAAATACAAAAACTCAGCCAATTCTTATACGATTAGGACTCTATCATGTCCAGATACTAAAACTCACATTTTCTGCCCACAAATAACAGTCGGATAGCTCCGACTACGGTTGAATGTTCCGACTGACTCCATGATTATGCAAGAGGAGATATTTGGACCTTTGCTTCCTATCATCACTACCGTTAATCTTTCATTCTCACCCTTCTTAACACATGAGCAAGGTTTTTCTTTCTATTGCAATACTAGTATCAATCCGTAATTGTATAAAGAATACAAACAGTCATGGATAATGGTATATTTTCATAAAATAAAAACAAATCAAAACTAATTAAAGTTAAAAAATGTAAGATTTTTATATTTTACCACATTAGCTCCAATGCTTTAGAGGCCAATGTTAAAATGGTAAGAAATAAGAGTTAAATCGAGAGTTAATCTCTACACCTCGAAAAATATATAAATAAATAAATAAATAAAATTTCATCATATTAGGATCGACGATTGAATCTCATTGGAAGGATAATAATATTCTTCCAAAACAAATTTCTCAATTGTATAGATTCATAATCAATTCACATATTCAATTTCTCTACATTTAGATTATCGATCACACTAAAAGAGGAAAATAAGGTAAGATTGTAAGTGAAACTTTAGGGACCAATGTGAAAAAATGAAAAAGTTAGATATAAATAAAGATTAAAACCATTAGGTATTTAAAAAATACTTTTCATCTAGAAAACATTTTTCATAAATATAGAGATATAATATACATGTTGCTTTCATGGTCATTATACGTGTAACTTTCACTCACTACGTACTTGGTGGGGCTTTTCTAGCCCCATATGTAGAGCCAGAAGGATCTGAGAATTAAATCGTAGGGAGCGCTACAACATCCTAAATTGAATTGAATAATCGAACTCATATCGATAATTCATTTCATCAAAAATCTCTCTCAAACTCTCTCTCCCTCTAAAAACTCTCATCCCATTCATCTCTTGAGATTCTTTGACTCTCAATCTCCATTTCGATGGAGGATTTGGAAGCACCGAGCGTAGCATTTGATCCCGAGGTTTGAGCCCGGGATTTCGTGCACAAGCTCCGGACCATCCTCATCAAGAAAGTCAGGTGAATTCATCGTTTTCTTCTTTCTCTATCTTTTCTTCGCATTGTCTAGAATTCGCAAAAATGTGTGTAAACTTTGAATGAATCGAGAAATTCAACGTAAGGAAGGTGGGAAAATTGTTGTGTAGAATACGTGATTGATTACACTTAGTTTGAATTCAATGTGAGGGTACTTACAGAACGAAGGGCTAGAGACATACTGAGTATATCACAGATGGAAGAAAGAAAGAGTTTTAGAATAGAACAAGTGTTGTTAGAGGGAGGTTATATATGTGAATACTCTTATTTTGAAACTAAACTATACGACTTTTTGTTACCTCTTTAGCGGCTAGCCATGTCTAGGGTTTGTGCACGGCGCCACCACCGATCCTTGTGTGATGATATTGGAGTTGGAGTTTTGTGTTCTTCACTACGTGGGGAAGACGGCCGTCACTGCGGTCCGAGACGCAATTGGGCCGTGGTAACCACTACGGCGAGGGCTGCGGTGAACGCCGCGGTGAAAAAGGCCGTAGTTTCAAACGCACTGCGGTTGAGGCCGCTGTACCTACCGCGGCTTCACCACGGAAAAGGCCGCAGATAAGGCGCGGCAGTGACCCATCTAACGGCGCCCATTACTTCTGCGGCCTTAAGCTGCGTCTATAGCCGCAGATGGTCAATATTTTGTGAAAAAAATAAAATCATATAAATATTTAGTAACTACTCCCTCCGTCCCGAAAGATTGGTAGATTTTTTGGACACGGAGATTAAGGTGAATGTAAGATGTTTGTATATGTTTACTTAATTACCCCTTAGTTGAGAGTGCACAAAAAACGAGGTAGAAAAAGTAAAGATAAAGTGAGGATAGTTTAGTAACTTTGAGAGTGAGAAGTTTCCTTTTAAGGAAAGTGATCAATTTTTTTGGGACGACCAAAAGGAAATGTGTACAATTTTTCGGGGACGGAGGAGTATTATTTAAATTAATAAATATAAATTTAATAATAATGTTAATTAAGAAAGTAATTATTAATTGAAATAAATCTAAATAGAATGTATATTGAAGATAATTAACCAATTACATACTAAAAATATTTACAGTCATTCTAATTCTAATTGTTCGGATAATTATGTTGGTGCATAAAAACATCGAAATCTTAATCGTCCAACCCGAACAAGTCGAAGTTGATCGGTGGCGCCGTGGGCTCAGGATTGGTCCTCGAGAGCGGCAACCACTCGCATCTCGGGTCACGGATCTCAACGAATTGTCAATGTCTTTGTAAAGATATGGAATTGGTAAAAGTTCAATTTTTATTACTGCGACGGTCGAGGTTGCTCGAACAGCTCGGGCGAGAAAGTCAGGCGGGACACCGACCCATCGCCCTCGCGTGGGCGGGCCCAGGACATCCTTGTAGATGTCCTCATCGATATTAGGGAATCGCCCGTCCTCCCCATACTTCTCGATCAAGTGTTTCTTGTACTCCTCCTAGTTAAGATGAAGAAATTTATGTTAATGAATAAGAAATTGAATAATTTAAACATATAAATGATTGAGAAACTACTTAAACTTACAAAGGCTGCATTTTCCTTGCCCAGCCAATCCTCCCCAAACTGGTCCACCCATGACCTCTATCCCGCCTTTTGCCTTCAATTAAAATATGTTAGGTATTCAAAAGTTTCACTTATATATACGTAATTATACATAAATATTTTTAAAAAGTATCATTTCCTCATAAATAGTCGCCTTTGACTTGTTGTCATGCGACTTGAATTTTGGTCGTTTTCACTCTTGCATTTATGTTGTTAAGTGAGTTCACCTTGAACTCCTCACTACGATAATGCTCAGGAGCAGCCTTCCACTTCGCAGGTGTATCCTCTGCGGAGGCATGTCGGCCGATCCATGTAGTTTGGAGCACGGCGATCCAAAGGATGTTTTCTCTGGGCCCGATCTCGGATATTGTTCGGCCGGTAGAATTCGAGAATCGGGAATGGAGCTTCTCCGGAATTTGTGATCCGTCTATGAACATTGGATCTGCTCGAGAAAACATGAAATCGTTAAAATCTATAGAATTAATTTAAAAAAGTATATAGAAATAGTCAAATAATTAGTATTTGTATTACCGCGAATTGGTTGGCATAGTCGGCTGCTCATCCCATTTGGGAGGTCGGTGTATGTCGGCGGGAAGCTTGTGAACCTGCTTCCGACGATTGCACCGATCGCTTTGGGCACACCCGATGTTTGTTGCTTCAAACTGCATAAGAATTGAAATACGTTATATGCAAAAATAAAATATTAAAATTAATAATTTATGAAAACTTAAAATTAAAGACTTACTGGTCGATGTGAGCGACCAATCTCCCATCAGGACCCCTCTCAGGCGGGGGAAGAGGAGGCGCGGGAGGTGCTGCTGTACGTCGGCGTTGGGTAGGTGGTGCATCGGACTGATGAGGAGGGATCTGCTGCTCCATCGAGTCGGTAGGCTTCGGTGTCTGAGACGACGGTGCGTGGCGGCTCGATGTGTGAGAGCCGCCACCACGCCTCCCGCGAGAGAATGATCTCCCACGTGAACCCGAGCCTGACGCATCCTGGCGCTCAGCAGCATGTGGTCGGCGCTACGTAGGGGGGACATGTCCGACTTTCCGACGTGTCAGCGACTTTGGTCGCCGGATCATCCCAGCCTTCCCCCTCTCAGATCACCCCACGTCACGAGCATCCTTTGAGGCCGTCTTCTCCTCCAATTCCCGACCTCACCCTCACCTCCGCCCAAGTTGATTATCAGCCGGTGTTGCTACGGACATTGGAGCAGCAGATCCCGGAGCCCACAGCGCCACCGATCAACTTTTTGGACTTGTTCGGGTTGGACGATCAAGATTTCGATGCTTTTATGCACCCACATAATCCTCCGAACAATTAGAATTAGAAGTATTGTAAATATTTTTAGACTGTAATTGGTTAATTATCTTCAATATACATTCTATTTATATTTATTTCAATTAATAATTACTTTCTTAATTAACATTATTAATAAATTTATATTTATTAATTTAAAAAATAGTTACTAAATATTTATACGATTTTATTTTTTCACAAAATATTAGAATTACTGCGGCTATAGACGCAGTTAAGGCCGCAGTACGTAATGGCGGCGTCGTCAGATGGCTGTCAGCTGCTGCCAGTCTTATTGCGGCCTTTTCAATGGTGAGGTCGCAGTAGGTACCGCGGCCTCAGTCGCAGTGCGTTCGAAACTGCGTCCTTTTTCACCGCGGCCCTCGCCGCAGTGGTTATCATGGCCCAACCGCGTCTCAGGCCACAGTGAGGGCCGTCCTCCACACGTAGTGCACTAAATCTATCTTAATCCTTAAACTTCAATTTTAGAGACATCTAAACCCTTAAGTTCAGTAGTTCACATACTCATACATTCTCTCAAAACAAACATGCACAACTCATAAGTCATATATGATAGGATTAGCCTGAAAATTTTGTTAAAAAAGGATTATCCTTAAAATTGATATCAAATTAAATTCAATGCTTTCTCAACTTACGAACTAAATATCTTTTAATTCTCAAACTTCTCTTTTGGAGTCATATAAGCCCCTTAGCTTCAATAATTCACACTACACTTAAAGAAAATATGCATAAACATACTTCTAAACCATATATTAATACTCCCTCCGTCCCTAAAAAATTGGTGCGTTTCTTTTTTGATGTTGTGGGAGATTTAAATTATTACTAAAAAAATTCATTAAAAATTTTGAAAAAAATATATTCCGAAACTAGACACATTAATCTATAATCTTCATTTAAAATATTTGATTTCACATATTAAAGTGTTGAAGAAATAAAATTATAGATGAAATGCTAAAAACAAAACGCACCAATTATTTGGGGACGGAGGAGGTAGTACAAAATTAAGGTATAAATTTAAATTCAATGCAAATTGGAAATTTTAAAAGAGAAATGAAATTGAATATCTTCCTACCCCTTAGATTTAAACTTTCACGTTCCTTTAATAATACCTAAATTTGTAAATCACTATGTAAATCATTATTAATTATAGCTTTAATAATTATATAATCCTGAAAATAAGAGACATAATTAACTTTGCCTTTTTCAAATTTTAATATAGATTATAGGATTAAAATAAAATTTAATATGACATTATATGGATTCAATGCAAATATAGGAACTTAAAAACTAAATAAAATATCAAAATAATAGAACATATTATAAAAAGCATGAACGAGCATTTAATAATTGTTAATCTATATATATCTTTAACCTACATAAAAATTTCATATTAATAAAACATGATTTGTAAAAATATATTTAGAAAATTCAGATTGCAAATTATGATACACATATGAAATATTTCATTTTCAACGTCTAAACATTCATGAAAAAATGATAGATTAAATACTTTGAAATTGACAAAATAAATGAGACAATATTTTTTGTTGATTGAGGGAGTATAAATTTGGATCATTATATATAAGCATATCATACTTTGAAGTCTTAAGTTTATGAAAAAATTCATATTTTTCACATGTTTTTCTATGAATAATCTGATCAAAACATAAGTTCAAATGTCATCCCTTTGACTCTTTAAGGATATGAGGAGAAAAAAAGATTAAATGGTAACAGTTTTCAAACGATTATAATGGTAACATTTTAATCGTATATTTTAATTATGGTGTTTAGTACTTCATTCATCCTCAAATTATTACACGACTTGAGTGAGTTAGGAGATATGTAGAGTAGTATTTAATATATGATTTTCATGTTTGGGTATTTTGAATTAAATGATTCTTATCCATATCATAACTTGAAGAATAAAGTTTCTTTTAATGATTTTTCAATATTTGGTTTGTAAATATCTGAGTTAAATATTGAATATTGAAACATGAAAGTGTATCTATTTTTTGAGTACAGATGGAGTATAGTTTACTTAATCTGACAAAAAGATTTTAAATCCTATTATTTGTTTGATGATTAGTTTCTTTTAATATTAAGTTGTTAATTAAATTTTTTAATTTAGTTTATGTTTTTAGTTTCATAATTTTTTCCACGTTCAACGAACGTGTTGATTACTAGTGTGTGTGTGTGTGTATATATATATATATATATAATTACATTACCAAACTTCTTTTAGGGAAAAAAGCATTTTTCATAACTCTAAAATACCAAGTTTCCTCCTTTCAATTCATGAAGTCTATTTAGAGCCCATTTGGTTGGTGCGAAAATAGTGGTTTAAGTCATTAATGCTTTGCATCTGTGTGAAAATTCTTTTCTAATTTGTCCATTAAATTAATACTCTCTCAGTCTTTAAAAAATACATACATTTTTTTGTGTTTAGGCACTTTAAGTTTAAAATTTTTATCCATATCATAATTTGAAGTATAAATTTTTTAAATATATTTTTTATGATTTTTTTTCACTATTTATCTTAGAAAATATTTGAATCAAACACTGAACTTTGAAACAGTAAAGTCAAATGTGTACATTAATTGATGACGGATAGAATATCTTTTATGTCTAAAAAATTGTAATTCAACCTCGAATTGAGTAAATTTATTGTTTCGAAACATATATTTATCGAATATTTGAATAAAATGGAAAAGATACTCCCTATATCCCCAAATTTTTTTCAGTTTGACTGGGTGCAGAGATTAAGATAAATGTATAACTTTATGAGATTTGACATAATTTTCATTTAGTTGAGGTTGCAAAAAAATGAGATAGAAAAAATAAACATAAATTATGGATAGTTTGGTAACTTTGGAAAAGAGAACTGCTAAAAAGAAAATGTGTATTTTATATAGTTGTGAAGTCAATGGCTTAAAACATTAGCTTTGCACCAACCAAATGCATATTTAAATCTACATACGGCTGAAATAGGGCTTCTATAGTCTTTTATTATTTATTTATGAAAAAAATATTTATGGAAAAACCTAGAGAAGTTGCTATTTCCAATCTTATGTTTAAGGAGAACTGAAAATGACAAAATTTGTCAATTTTCGTTTCAAAAAGTGAGGTTGATTAACTAGAGCTAATTAATACAAAAGTGAAATAAAGCATCAAAGATTCCGATCGCACCCCTTTCTTTTCAGGGACTTTGATTTATCAAAAAAACTTTGATTTATCAAGGTGACTTTGATGCTTAATTATAATAATAAAAGTTCCCCCTTTTTGACTCATAAATCTTTCACCATCCCAAAAGAGGAGGAACACTCATCAGTGGACATGACGGCCAGCGCAACATTTTAGGACATGATTTGTTGCTCTGGAGACATCAAAAGAGAAACTGAATAAGAAGAATTATTTTATTTTTTTGAAAAAAGCAACAACTTTATTTATGTATTTAAATATTAAAAATCTTTTAATTCATCAAATTTTACTTCTAACTTAGTTCATTTCTATCAATTATATGGTGCACATATGTATAAGTACATATAGCAATATATAGAGAAAGTATGTAGGGATAATTTAGACATTTAGTATTTTTTAGTGGATTTGGGCTGAAACTGTTTTGTAAATTCTTGGAATTGTGATCATAGAATCAAATCAGATGGTTCTAGTTCTCAATCTTTCAAACTTACTCCTCTACGGAATCAATATCGAAAAAGATGATCATTCACAACCACCAATAAAGAATTCCTCAAAAAAGTTAAGAATTAGTAATCAAAAGTATTAGCCTTCTCCTCTTATAAATTTCTAGGGTTAAGTCTTGTCATTGCTTAGCCTTTTAGAATTGTTGTCTTTATCTCCTTCCAAAGGATATTTCCACAAGAGTGAACTTGCATATGTAAGCAAAGAGAATCATTGTTTATCTTTTTACTATTGAAACTGTTTTACTCATCCTGACGTTAAAATAATACTTCTTTCGGAGTTGTGTTTCTCTCCATCCATTGAAGGAGTAGCGCCTTAAATCAGAAAAGTTGAGTTAAGGGGATGATGTGTCACTCATTCACACCCACAACTCCCTTCAGTGAATGGAGAGAAGCCGAATTCCTCCTCCATTCGCACTACAAAAATGTAAAAATTTGAGTTTTAAAAAAATTAATTTGAAATTTGTGAGAGAAAAATGAAATGACTTTTTCTATAATGGTAAAGTACACGTAGAGTCCCTTAGCTTTAATGTGTGTCTTATTTTGGTCATGTTTTAGGAATTCGTCTCAGATTAATCCCTTAACTTAGTTCTGTCCTAAAGAGGTCATTCTGTTACATTTTCTGTTAAAACAATTGTTTAATTAAGGACAATTATGTAAATGTTTATATTTAAATATGAATTTAACCTTTCTTTTTTAAAAATCTCCAAATAAACCCCAACTAATTTCAAAAGTTACAAAACCAACTCCAATCTTTCCTCTTCCTCCATTCACCACCACTAACCCAACCACCATCCATCTCACAACACCATCGGCCTCTCCACCCCTTCCCTTTCCAGCCCTTTTACTACAAACAACCACCACCTTCAACTCACCCTCTCACATCGCTGGAGATGCTCCGACGAAGGAGAATTCAACATAAAACTGTCACCACGTTTCTATATTTAATTGCTTCGATCCACCGTTCTAGTCGTCTTCAGCCGCTCCAACAACCACCGTTAGAACCGCCGCCTTAAATCCCAGTTTTTGGCATTAAATCCTAGGTTAGAGAAGAAGAATGAAGGAAGAAATAATGAAGTGGGGCTAAATTGTAAGATTCAAGAAAATAGAATGGTCAAATGAAAATTTGGATAGGGGCATTTAAGTAAACTCATGGTGATAACAGAAAACTTAACGAAAACTGTGAGAAAATGACCAATTTGAGACGAATTTAAAGTTAAGGGACTGATATGAGACGAATTCCTAAAAAAAGATCAAAATAGGACACATATAAAAAGCTAAGGACTATATGTGGACTTTACCATTTTCTATAATAACCAAAAAAATATGTGAATTTCTAGAAGAATAGAAAGGAGTAATAAAATGGCAAAAGTACATATGGTTTGCAACTTTTAAACTGGTTGGCCATATGAAAAGGTAGCTAGAAGAAAAAAGTAAAGCATTAAAGGAAAAAGAAGGAAACTTTCGTACTTCTTTTATAAAGTGCAATAATATCATTTATAAAGCTCATTTGGAAGCAAACAACATGAAACCTTTTCATTGATGGTGGCTGCTACTTTATCAATACAAACAAGTAGAGTAGCTATACCATACAAGCGTAGGTTAAGCGCTCTAGAGTAAGAAACAAAATACAATCAATTTCATTCAATCATTTTCGTTACCGTTCCCTCTCTTCTTTCACCTCATTTCTCTCTCATTCCTTCTTCTGTCATTTTTCATCATTTTGTCATTAGGGTGGAGGGGGAGAGATTTTCATGAGGTGAGAAATTGAAGAATTCATCGTGGATTCTGGTGAGGTGAAAAAAAATATATTAAGGGATTTCAAACTTATGAGGGTAGATGAGAAATTGAAGAATCACCGTGAATTCTCGTGAGGTGACTAATAATATTTAGAAACTATTTAGAAACTAGATGTTCATTTATTATTTGCATATAAATTATTAATCTTTAGTTATTAAAATATTGAAGAACAAAAATCATAGATTAAATGTTGAATTCCATTTTTTCACAGTGAAAAACTGATTTTCACACCTCAAGTGATTTTTGGAGGAGTGAAAAACTTCCAAAATCACCATGAATTTTGGAAGTGAATCACTCCTCATCCTCACCTCCACAAAATGAAGTTTGAAACCCCATATTATTCTCGATCCCGATGTTCTTCATCACATCGTATAGTTGATCCTCCAGAAGAATCTAATTTTTATGGCACACCCCACGGCCACCTTCCTTACGGTATCCGCCACTTGAGGAGTGTTGCTGGAAAGTAGCGACATCCAGGGACGAAGCCAGAAAACTACACTAGTGGGGGAAATTCTTCATTTTGAATGAGTGAGGTATAACAAAGGAATTTATAGGGTTAGTTATGAATATTCTATACGAATTTGTATACTAGACTTATATTAATCCAAACGTGACTGTGGTCAAATGCACCCACTCACCAAAAGGTGGTGTCACCCTTGACATCATCGGAGAGGAGTTTCGTTAGTCTTTCAGCCATGTATATGCAACGTCTGGGGAGAAGAAGATGATGTTTGGCTGCCTAAGGAAATATGATATGATCAAACTTATAAGAATGATGATCTCCACTTTGAAAATGATGATCATTCTCAACTAGTCAAAATAATAGTCACTATGATTGATTGTGCACCAAGAAGCATAGCCGCCCTTAACAAATGATGCTCATATTGACAACAATGATGACTAACATGTAAAAAGTGATGATCATTGCTAGACTAATATCAACTGATGTTTAGACTCTTCAACTTGATGCTAATTATATTGTAAACGATGTTCATCACTTCAAAAATGATGATCCCAACATCAATAATGATGTTCATGCTGCAAGTATTAAAACTTGTCGAGGGCTTCGTCTCCATGCCGTTCTCGCCAAAGCTCGCCCTCCGTCTCCACGCGTGCAAATGGGGTTTCTTCGCACAACGAATCATTTCCCTTGTCCATTTTTGTTTCCTCTCCGTTCTCTGTTTCTACGTGTATGGATTCAATTCGTGCTACCTTGGTCAGGCTGGACTTAGCCGCAGAACGTACTAGGATTGTGCAACCGGGAGGCATACCTCCTTCTTTGGTAGCGGCACCAACACTGGTGGCCAGGGCTTTCTCGCCTAGACCAGTCCAGGTAAACTCCCTAGAAACCACTTTCGACTGGGCATGGTTTCAGGATGTTTCCTTCACGGTTCGTTCTGTGGCGGGAACTAATTCAAGTGTGTTCCTATTGGAATTTCCATCCATGGACCAACTGAAGCTGGTGCTCCGACGTGGGCCATGGTCGTTTGATAATCGAGTTATAGTGATGGTTATGTTGAAGAAAGGTGATCACCCATCTTCGGTAGACCATTCAAGGGTGGATTTCTGGGTCCATGTGCTGGATGTGCCGTTTGAATGGCATAATAAGGAAATGGGTCTATATTGGGGTAGAATATTGGTCCAGTGTTGGATATTGATGCTTTTGGGACCATCCTTGCGTTTGAGGATTTCTTTTGATATCACAAAGCCCCTTCGGCGTGTGTCATATGTTGATTGGGATGGTTAGGAGTAGATTTTGTGCTATAGTATGAGAAGTTACCATAATTTTTGCTTTATTTGTGGGCGGGTAGATCACGTGGAGATGCATTGTTTCTCTCCAACTGCAGTTGCAGGTGGAATGCACCAATTCAGAGCATGTATGCGCTATAGAGGTCCACGCCAGCGCCGAATGCCTGTACCTAGAGGTAGATCTTCTCTGATTACTCCTAATGTGGTGCAAGTTCAACCGGTGGTGGAGGAGATGGAAGTGGCCTCATAAGCGTTGGCCTTGGTATACCCGACCCCGACTGTGACTTCAAGCCATTCACCTGATAGGGCTTCAGCTCTCTTGGTATCGGTGGTTTAAGGTACTTTTCCGAATTCTCCTCTTGTGTTTGGCATATGGATTGTGGATTCGATGTGTGTTCCAGCTTTGGACAAGTCATGTCTTCCAACAAAGAAGATCCAAGTCTCTGTGAAAGCTCTTGGTTTAGATGGCGATTATAACAGACCATGTACAGTGTCAAGATATTGTCCGTTTTGGGCCTCAACCCTCACGGATTTACTTCTACCCGAGTCCACAGGTAAAACGCGTCTTGGTTGGTCAAGGAGCAACCACCCTTATAAGGTATGCATTACTCCCTTACGTATACACCATCCTTGTGGGCTGAACAACATCATCCACCCTCCCTCCTAGGGAGTCCAACGTCCCTGCTGGCACATGGACAACATACAACCATGCTCTAATATCATCTGTAACAGACCGTGTACAATGCCAAGATATTGTCCGCTTTGGGCCTCAGCCCTCACGGATTTGCTTCTATCTGAGTCCACAGGTAAAACTTGTCTTGTACGGTTAAAGAGCAACCACCCTTATAAGGCATACATTACTCCCTTAGCCCCTCCATATAGAAGTAAATCCATGAAGGCCTGGGGCCCAAAGCGGACAATATCTTGGCATTGTACACGGTCTGTTACAGATGGTATCAGTGCCCGGGTGGTACAGTGTCCATGTGCCAGCGGGGACGCTGGACTCCCTTGAAGAGGGGTGGATGATGTTGTTCATCCCACATGGAAGGGCTAAGGGAGTAATGCATGTCTTATAAGGGTGGTTGCTTCTTAACCCCACAAGACGCGTTTTACCTATGGATTCAGGTAGAAACAAATCCGTGCGGGCCCGGGGCTCAAAGCGGACAATATCTTAGCACTATACACGGTCTGTTACAGAGATGATGTTGTTCATCCCACGTGGAGGGGCTAAGGGAGTAATGCATGTCTTATAAGGGTGGTTGCTCCTTAACCCTACAAGACACGTTTGACCTGTGGATTAGGGTAAAAGCAAATACGTGCGGGCCCGGGACCCAAAGCGGATAATATCTTGGAACTGTACACGGTCTGTTACAGATGGTATCAGAGCCTGGTTGTACAGTGTCCATGTGCCAGCGGGGACGCTGGACTCCCTTGGAGGGGGTGGATGATGTTGTTCATCCCACATAGAGGGGCTAATTAGAAGCCAAAACGGACAATATCTTGGCACTGTACACGGTCTGTTACAACGATACTTTAAGTCATTATCTATTATTCGAGGGCGTTTGTAGTTTTTTCTTTCCATAGAACATTGTTACTTTTATTTTTTACTTTTCGGTTTACGAATGTAAAAAAGTAAAGTATTTAACATTGAGTTTCGGTTTTAGGGCCACAAATCGCCTCATTCAATATTAATTAATATATTTGATCTTACATTGACATTAATGTGTACACAAGATTCAAATGTAAAAAAGTAAAGTAAATATATAAAATAAAAATGTTTTTTTCTTTTCTGGGAAGTGAAGGTGTAATAAGGTAATGTAGGTCCTGAGCAAGTAGCCTAGTCTGAGCAAGTAGCCTAGTGACTAAGTTCATGAGACATAAGGTGGAGGTCTTGTGTTCAAGTCTTCATCATCCTCAATCCCTTACCCTCAATGTATAAAAAAAAAACAAAAAGGTAATGTAGATAGTTGATTTTTTTAAAATGAAATATATCATTTTTAATGAAAAACTAAAAATAATGATACGTATCAATAATTCCGACCACCGCAAAAATTCTCTAGAAAGAAAGTCGTAAACAATTATTTTTCCTTTGATGTATTCTATTTCAAATCGAAATTCTTTGAGCAAAGCTTGCCATCCGCAAAGATTTGTTTTGAGACTAAATTTTTGACATCTTTTTCTATTATATCTTTTGCTGATTTACAATCTATTCTTAAAAGAAATTTTTTCATATAAAGATCATCTTGGAATTTATTAATGCAAAGAACTACAGAAAGAATTTCCTTTTTAATAGTACTATAATTACTTTGAGTAGGATTCCAAAATCCTGAGGTGAATCTTACCAAGGATTCAGAATCTTGTCCCTCTAACTTTTGTTTTAATATACCGCCGTAGCCTATGTTACTAGCGTCGGTTTCAACTATAAGGGCAGTATTGGGACTAGGGTTCGGAATGCTTAAACAAGGAAGGGTTTTGATTTTTTCTTTAATGATTTTGACTGCTTTTGTATGTTCTTCAGACCAAGGCTTTGGATTCTTTTTAAGTCTTTGATATAAGGGCTTACAGATTATTTTGAGATCCTTGAAAAAATCTGAAATATAATTAAGACAACCTAAGAACCTTTGTAATTGGGTTTTGTCTTTAATTTAATCAGGGAATTTTGTTGTAAACTCAAGACTTCTGGCTATTGGACTGATAAGACCATTGCTAATATCATGACCTAAAAATCTAATAGCAGTTTGGAACAATTTCATTTTAGGAAGAGAAACAACTAGTCCATTTTGTTTTATTGTATTATAAAATTTTTCTAAATGTAAAAAATGTTGATTAATGGATTGCGAGTAAATTAAGACATCATCAATATAAACTATGGAAAAATTTTGAATTGGTTGAGTGACGTCGTTCATAATGTTTTGAAATTCAGACGGAGCATTTTTAAGACCAAATGGCATTACATTCCATTCGAAATGCCCAAAGGGGACATTAAAACCAGTTTTGTATTTATCCTTTTCGTTAATTTGGATCTGCCAAAATCCTGACTTCATATCAAACTTTGAGAAGATTTTTGCACTATGTAATTTTTTAAGCAGATCTCTTTTGTTAGGGATAGGGTACCTAATCCATTCTAACACTTTGTTTAAGGGTTTATAATTTATTACTAACCTGGGAGCTCCTCTCTCAAGTTCAGCGGCATTCATGACATAGAAAGCTGAGCAGGACCAAGGAGATTTAGAGCTTCTTATTAATTTCTTTTCTAGTAATTCACTAATTTCCTTTTTGCAAACCTTCTCTAGTTCTTCATTCATATGGATGGATCTAGATCTAGTAGGAATATCTTTTTCATTGAATGTACTAATATAAGGGAGGTCTACTATATGTTTCTTTCTATTCCAAAAAGCATTTGGAATTGAAGCGCAAACTTCCTTTTCAAGTTTATCCCTTAGTTTTTGAATTCTATCTTTTGTAACTGATTGATTAACCTCTTCTTCTATTCTTAAACCTTTTACCTCTTGAACTAAATAATTATAATGTTTTTGTTTTGCCTGTAGTAGATTAATAAAGGAGGGTTTTATAAAAGAGTTTTGTAAAATTTTTACACTCTTTTCTTCTATGGGATAAGCGAATTTGAATTTTATTTCCTTTCCTAAGATTTTGGATGTTATTTCGTTTTGAGTTACCTTAAAAGGGTAGAGACTAGTAATGAAAGGAGTTCCTAAAATAACATTAGTGCTTAAATTTTTAACTAAAATAAATGGCATTTTGAAACATAAGCCTTCATTGCAAACCTTTACATCACTTATTTTGTAATTAATATGTAAGTTCTGATTATTAGCAGCATGCAGAATCTCTTTTGTTTTTTCGAAATATTGGCTAGGAATTAAACCTTCTTGTATACAATTTTGATCAGCACCAGTGTCAACCAAGGCTACAGTATTTAGATGATACTCGTTGTTAATAATTAAACTTACATGGACAAGCCATTTGTGAAAATAGATTTTTGAGACAACATTTAAATAAGAATCTATTTGATCTTTACTATTGGAACATTCACCTAAATCTTCTACTTCTTTCATTTTGAGAGTTCTATGGATATTTTGAGTTTCAAGTTTTAATTCCTTTATTTCAAGTTTTATATTGCTAATCTCCTGTTGCAAATCTTGAATGGTAGCTGGTTTTTCTTTTTTACTATGTGTTTTAATAATATCTGATATGTTAATAAATTGTTTTGGCTGTGGTTTCTTGACCTCACTATTTCTTTCTAATATTTGTTTTAAAGCTAAAAAGGTTTCTTTTCTTTTTTCTAAGTCTTCTACTTGGACTATTGCTTCATACAGAGAGTCTAAATCATTAGAAAGCATATTACAATAACATTTTTCAAAGCAATTAGTATTATCAGAATCAGAATTATTAGAATTATTAGTTGAATTATTATCAGTAGAAAAGATTTCATTTAAGAAAGGAACTTCTTCCTCTTCTTCACTAATAGAAAGATCAGATTGACTATAATCATAATCAATAGGAGAATCATAAGTCATTAAATTAACTAATTGATCTTTTAAATTATCAGAGATTTTTAGTGAGTTAATTTTTTCTTTCATTTTACAATCTCTTTCTAGATGCCCTACCTGCCTACATTTCCAACAAGTGGGAGGTCCTTTCTTTCTTCCTTTATAAAACTTATTATGAGGTCTACTATGGCGTTTCTTATTATAAAAATTATTTCTAGAATATTCAGGCTTTTTATCTTTATGCTTATTTTTGAAACTGGATTTTCTAGTTTTGTAAATCTGTTTATTTCTTTTTAATTTTTTTGTAGAAGGAGCAGCTACTTTCTCATAACCGTATTGTGAGCAAAAATCTCCTAAATCTTTCCTAGTTTGTTTTTTGTCACTTTTAATTTTGGTCTGGAGTTTCATATTAGTACAAAGTTCTAATCCTTCTAGATTAATGAAAGTTATTAATTCACCATAGGTTAAAGTATCGTAAGGAGTTGAACCATTAAACTTTGTTTTGATTCTCATTCTAACCTTCTCGGCGAATAAGATCGGAAGACTGCAATGAATCTTTCTTTCCGTAAAGCATTTGCACAATCTGTTCTATTGTAAACTTTTGTTAAGAATACATCTTTATACCATCTAAAATCATGAAGTTTTGGGCATCTTAAATTCATTAAGATTTCAGAATCCTTTTGACTAATGACCTCTGGATTTCCTTGAAAAAATTTTAAAATAGACCAAAGTAAAGTTTCTACAGCATTGCTTTCTTCTATAGGTGTTTCGACACCATCTATTATGACAGTTTTGGTGCTATTAGTAATGTGACTTTTGTTTTCTGGAGTTAAGTAATTATTCCACCAACCTCTCAATTGTCCTGTAAAACCATGTACAAGAAGATAAAGAGCTTGCTGGTTTGTACTTTTATTATACATGTAGGCATTGGCTGCCAATTCCATTTCATAGATATAATTCATTATTTGGTATTCAGTAAAACCGTCTAAGTTCCAAACATGTATAGCTTTACCATCATAAACCGTATTACTATTAGATTCTTCTTCAATTAAAGTATCAGGAGGGGTAGGTTTTCTATACCAATTTTTTGTTCTATAATAATCTTCATTTTTAATCCTATTGATTTCTGTGGGTGGTTTATCAATATTCATTTGTCTAAATTGATTTTCTAATTCTTCTATTTCGGAAATGACATTAATATTAGCATTTTTCCCTTTGGCTAATTGCTTATTAATGTTTTCTATTTCCAACTGAATTTTTGAAATCGAACTATCATTAGAAAATCCTTTTAATTTAAAATCTCTACTTATAGGGACAAAGTTACCCGCTAAAGTTGGATTAATGGAAGGAGGGATTATCATTTTGTCAGGTGAAGAGGCGGCAGTTTTGCTAGTTGAGGGAAAACTAGAAATTCTAAGTTTATCAATGATTTTTGGCTCTAGCCTATCTGTAATAACAGGTTCTATTCTATCTAATTGCTCACCTATAGTCATTAAATTGGGAATTTATTGCTATTAAAGGTAATTTTGAAGAATCATCTATTTCTTTCTGAGGGATGGATTTAAAAGGTTGAGCGACACATTTGTGTTGCTCAGTATGATGTGGAACAACATAGATACTTTCGGGAGGAGGATGAACAGAAACGATTTCCTTATTATTAATAGTAGTCCATTTTTTTGTGATTTCAGTAATAGGTGTAATATTTGAAAAAGGATAATTAATGTTTTTCTTTTGAGCATAAGAACTAAACCAAGTAAAAAGCGGAATATGTATCCTGAGATTTTCCATCTCAGCAAACCATTCTCTTTTAAAATCATCAGTTTCTTCTTTAGAAAATGTTTTGAAATACCAAGTAACCTTTTCTTGATTTTCAGGGGAATATAAATCTTTCTTTAAAATTTCTTTATCAATAACAAATTCTTCAATAATAACATTAATAAAACCTTTTGTAGTGAAAACTTCCATTTCACCGGGAGTAGGGTTTATACTAGAAGAAGCTTCATCTTTTATGTCATAGACAGATGAGGAATTTCATCATTATAATCTACATTTCTTAATTCTGTAGGAACCGGAATATTTTCAAAAGAAAGTGACCTAGGAATTTGATTTTGAAAAGTCGAAATTGGTTTATAAGCTGAAGACCTAGATGCCTCAGAATAACTAAATCTTGACTGAGGAAAGTAATTTGAAAAATCAATTTTGACAGATCCATCTGTGGATTCAGTAATTAAAGCCTTTTGATTAATAGTCTCTAAAGAATGGTGAGGGATTAAGTTTTCCAAATCCCATTGATTGGATTTTGAAATTTCATTCCATTTTAACTTCTTTGGAACATGAACAAAAGAATTTTGAGAGTTTGCTTCAAAAACAACTGTCTCTTCTCTTAAAGAGCTAAATCTAGCTTTTGGTTCTATTGTGGTAGTCATAACTTTATAGTAGACACGGTAGATGACACAAATAGATTTAGTATTAGAAGCAAAATTCATATTCTTGGTTTTGATTGTTAAGCTTAAAGTATCTAATATATGGGGATCATAAAGTGATACAGAAAAATTTGGATAACAATTAAAAAAGACTGGACCATTAGCAAGGTTGGACTCAGCCATAGCTAGTAAGGAATTATTGAAGTTCAAATGTCTAGCATCTCTGAGGATCATTATTAAAGGAATATCTATTCCTATCCTAAATAGAGTTTTGATGGCTATCTGAACCATTCCTATATGCATAAATTTATATTTACTCCTTTTGTGATGATTAATTGCTTGATTGCTAATTAAACGAATAGTTTCTATTTCGTGATTAAGAGGAATTGTTTGTTCTGTTTGTTTAATAGAATAACTAGAGGAGAAATCAAAAGTTCCTATTTTGTAAATAGTTTTTGGATCTACCTTAGGGATAGACCCGGTTATGTAATTTCTGCTCTATGTCTGCTATATTTATTTCTGCAGAATTAAAGTCTTCATTATCAGCAGGTTGATCAGGAAATGAAACCGTTTCTTTACCAGTAAAGAGCTTTGCCATTCTATTCATTTTAAAGGTCGACTAATAATCTAGATAGAATCTAAAATCTTCTTTTAAAATCTATGACCCTGATTGTTTCATACGGGAACACCAAACACCTTAGCGGAAAACGTGGTCTTACACTCCTGCCACTCATCGCCCTAGGTTCTTCTGGCTTACCAAAGCTTAAAACAACTTTGAATCATAAAAATCTTAAGAAAAACTTTAGAAACTAACAGACTAACAATCTCACTTTAAAAGATTAGAAATAACAAATCTTTAAATGATAAAATACAAGTTTCATATCTTTAATCAATAAAGTGATAATATAGTCTTTAACTCTCTAAAATTCTTTAGCAACTTATTATACTTGTCTACTCTTTTGGTGATTAAAGCAACTAACTCAGCTTCTCTAATAGCTTTATTGATTCTGTATTCTAGGCTAAGAGGTGGGGATAAATCTTGAAGAGTCCTAAGTTCCCATTTATTAGAGCTAATCAAATCTTCAAGCATTATTAATTCCATAATGAAATTATCTAATGCATTTTTATACCAATTAGGTAAAACCATTTTTTAGGCGACAGATAATAAAATCTTTATTTTGTGATAACGAATTAATTTTTCTCTTAAGAGATCCTTAAGTTCTGGAATTTGGAATACTAAGTCAGATTTTCTATTATAAAGATTAAAAGATTCGTCTAAAGATCGATGTATCGAACTTTCAAAATCATAGATCTGGTGCTCTATTCCTGCTAATTCGTGTTCAAGGATGTTAATAGTTTGATGAAGATTAACTAAATTATCCAGAGCTTGTTCAGTAGCAGTTTTGTACCACTGGAGAACCATCTTATTCAGAGTGAAGAATAGCAGCTAATCTTTCCTTTTCATCTTTTAATCTGACTATTTGGACCATATTTATATCTATATTCCTTTGCTCACTTTCAATCATAGATTCATAATATCTAATATTAAGTCTACGATTATAAGAAGGGATATCATTAATTTCATGCTGAAGATTCCTTATATGTATTTCTGATCTTCTAACTCGATTCCTTAATGAGTCGATTTCTTTTTTATAATCTAAGTGGATACTTTGAATTAACTGTTGGTAGAATTGAAACGATTCTTCCATTCAAGAACAGAATATGAACTTTCAGCACTTAATATTAATGATGAAGTAACTTACAGATAAAGTAACTTACAGAGGATTTTGCTTCAGTACTATCTCCCTACCAGGCCAAAAAGAATGGCTCTGATACCATCTTGGGAATGCCTCTATCTAAACCGAGACCATTCCAAAAGGTTCGATGAATACAAAATATATAATTATGTAGATTACCAAACAGCTTGGACCAACTGTTGGTTCTTGCGTAGTTTCGATCATTCATGGTTGTTCTTCTTCCATGAAAAACTAGATCAAAATTCTCTACCTTTCTGGTTTACTACCGATTGGTGGTTTTTCTTTGGTTTCGAAAAGGAATTCCTTCCTGAAAAATGTCAAGAGGGATTTCAGTTCTTTCAAACTCTCTTTCCAAACGAGAGGGAATCCTCTCTCTTAGCAAAATTCGCCATTAGATATAAAATTCCTTGGATAACAGCTTGGTCCTACCAATTTTCGGATCAAGGTTTTCTAGAGAATGATATCCCGTGCTTCTGTCGGGAGTTCAGAATCAAAATGTGGGAGAAACTCAATCCAGAGAATGGATCAAAAGCTAGCGTTCAAAGGGACTTTCAAATCTTCTCCAAAGATGAACAAAATGAAGTAGCCTCATTCCTTACAACAAAATCGAAGGTCCATGCAGAATTAGCAGCCTGCTCCAACACTGAAGATTGGTGGAACGTAATTGATGCTCTAGCCAAAGCCAGAGCCCAAAAGAAAGAACAGCAAAAGCCCGATGTCCAAAGGCCCATGTCAACAGACAGCGAAGGGTCCAGCTCAAAGTTAATAACCGTTCAGTTTGCCCAAGACCCTTATGAAGATCTCACTTTAGATATGTGAGAATATTTGGGAAAGCGTCAGGACAAAATTTCAAAAGGTACACAGTTCTCTGAAGATAAGGTAGCCTCCAAAGTCAAAAGGTGATTTGTCATCAGGCGAAAAATTCAAAAGATACACAGTCCTTGAAGATAAGGTAGCATCAAAAGACATTTGTCATCAAGCAGAGTACATCAAGCAAAATATCTCGGATTTCAAGCTTCTTCAAATCCGGAAGACAGCTGTTCCAATGAAACAAAAGATGTAGTTAGTATAAATAAGGGTGACTCTCGTCTGTTGAGAGCACGCTTCACTTAGACAAGCAATCTACTTGTAAAATTCTCTCTACTCTTATTAATTTCTTTCCATCAAGAATGTTGTATTTCCCCAACTTTCCATCGTATCTTGGTTACGTCCCCCTCATGGTATCAGAGCCATTCTTTTTGGCCTGGTAGGGAGATAGTACTGAAGCAAAATCCTCTGTAAGTTACTTCATCTGTAAGTTACCTCATCATTAATATTAAGTGCTGAAAGTTCATATTCTGTTCTTGAATGGAAGAATCGTTTCAATTCTACCAACAGTTAATTCAAAGTATCCACTTAGATTATAAAAAAGAAATCGACTCATTAAGAAATCGAGTTAGAAGATCAGAGATACATATAAGAAATCTTCAGCATGAAATTAATGATATCCCTTCTTATAATCGTAGACTTAATATTAGATATTATGAATCTATGATTGAAAGTGAGCAAAGGAATATAGATATAAACATGGTCCAAATAGTCAGATTAAAAGACGAAAAGGAAAGATTAGCTGCTATTCTTCACTCTGAATAAGATGGTTCTCCAGTGGTACAAAACTGCTACTGAACAAGCTCTGGATAATTTAGTTAATCTTCATCAAACTATTAACATCCTTGAACACGAATTAGCAGGAATAGAGCACCAGATCTATGATTTTGAAAGTTCGATACATCGATCTTTAGACGAATCTTTTAATCTTTATAATAGAAAATCTGACTTAGTATTCCAAATTCCAGAACTTAAGGATCTCTTAAGAGAAAAATTAATTCGTTATCACAAAATAAAGATTTTATTATCTGTCGCCTAAAAAATGGTTTTACCTAATTGGTATAAAAATGCATTAGATAATTTCATTATGGAATTAATAATGCTTGAAGATTTGATTAGCTCTAATAAATGGGAACTTAGGACTCTTCAAGATTTATCCCCACCTCTTAGCCTAGAATACAGAATCAATAAAGCTATTAGAGAAGCTGAGTTAGTTGCTTTAATCACCGAAAGAGTAGACAAGTATAATAAGTTACTAAAGAAGTTTAGAGAGTTAAAGACTATATTATCACTTGCTTGATTAAAGATATGAAACTTGTATTTTATCATTTAAAGATTTGTTATTTCTAATCTTTTAAAGTGAGATTGTTAGTCTGTTAGTTTCTAAAGGTTTTCTTAAGATTTCTAAGATTCAAAGTTGTTTCAAGCGTTGGTAAGCCGGGAAGAACCTAGGGCGATGAGTGGCGGAGTGTAAGACCACGTTTTCCGCTAAGGTGTTTGGTGTTCCCGTATGAAACAATCAGGGTCATAGATTTTAAAAGAAGATTTTAGATTCTATCTAGATTATTAGTCGACCTTTAAAATGAATAGAATGGCAAAGCTCTTTACTGGTAAAGAAACGGTTTCATTTCCTGATCAACCGATAATGAAGACTTTAATTCTGCAGAAATAAATATAGCAGACATAGAGCAGAAATTACATAACTGGTCTATCCCTAAGGTAGATCCAAAAACTATTTACAAAATAGGAACTTTTGATTTCTCCTCTAGTTATTCTATTAAACAAACAGAACAAACAATTCCTCTTAATCACGAAATAGAAACTATTCGTTTAATTAGCAATCAAGCAATTAATCATCACAAAAGGAGTAAATATAAATTTATGCATATAGGAATGGTTCAGATAGCCATCAAAACTCTATTTAGGATAGGAATAGATATTCCTTTAATAATGATCCTCGAGATGCTAGACATTTGAACTTCAATAATTCCTTACTAGCTATGGCTGAGTCCAACCTTGCTAATGGTCCAGTCTTTTTTAATTGTTATCCAATTTTTCTGTATCACTTTATGATCCCCATATATTAGATACTTTAAGCTTAACAATCAAAACCAAGAATATGAATTTTGCTTCTAATACTAAATCTATTTGTGTCATCTACCGTGTCTACTATAAAGTTATGACTACCACAATAGAACCAAAAGCTAGATTTAGCTCTTTAAGAGAAGAGACAGTTGTTTTTGAAGCAAACTCTCAAAATTCTTTTGTTCATGTTCCAAAGAAGTTAAAATGGAATGAAATTTCAAAATCCAATCAATGGGATTTGGAAAACTTAATCCTCACCATTCTTTAGAGACTATTAATCAAAAGGCTTTAATTATCGAATCCACGAGATGGATGTTCAAAATTGATTTTTCAAATTACTTTCCTCGGTCAAGATTTAGTTATTCTGAGGCATCTAGGTCTTCAGCTTATAAACCAATTTCGACTTTTCAAAATCAAATTCCTAGGTCACTTTCTTTTGAAAATATTCCGGTTCCTACAGAATTAAGAAATGTAGATTATAATGATGAAATTCCTCATCCTGTCTATGACATAAAAGATGAAGCTTCTTCTAGTATAAACCCTACTCCCAGTGAAATGGAAGTTTTCACTACAAAAGGTTTTATTAATGTTATTATTGAAGAATTTGTTATTGATAAAGAAATTTTAAAGAAAGATTTATATTCCCCTGAAAATCAAGAAAAGGTTACTTGGTATTTCAAAACATTTTCTAAAGAAGAAACTGATGATTTTAAAAGAGAATGGTTTGCTGAGATGGAAAATCTCAGGATACATATTCCGCTTTTTACTTGGTTTAGTTCTTATGCTCAAAAGAAAAACATTAATTATCCTTTTTCAAATATTACACCTATTACTGAAATCACAAAAAAATGGACTACTATTAATAATAAGGAAATCGTTTCTGTTCATCCTCCTCCCGAAAGTATCTATGTTGTTCCACATCATACTGAGCAACACAAATGTGTCGCTCAACCTTTTAAATCCATCCCTCAGAAAGAAATAGATGATTCTTCAAAATTACCTTTAATAGCAATAAATTCCCAATTAAATTATACAAACCAATCTTTAATAACTATAGGTGAGCAATTAGATAGAATAGAACCTGTTATTACAGATAGGCTAGAGCCAAAAATCATTGATAAACTTAGAATTTCTAGTTTTCCTCAACTAGCAAAACTGCCGCCTCTTCACCTGACAAAATGATAATCCCTCCTTCCATTAATCCAACTTTAGCTGGTAACTTTGTCCCTATAAGTAGAGATTTTAAATTAAAAGGATTTTCTAATGATAGTTCGATTTCAAAAATTCAGTTGGAAATAGAAAACATTAATAAGCAATTAGCCAAGGGAAAAAATGCTAATATTAATGTCATTTCCGAAATAGAAGAATTAGAAAATCAATTTAGACAAATGAATATTGATAAACCACCCACAGAAATCAATAGGATTAAAAATGAAGATTATTATAGAACAAAAAATTGGTATAGAAAACCTACCCTCCAGAGAGAGAGAGAGAGAGGTGTGTGTATGTATGTGTATGTACATTCCTTGCCATAGAGCCATCAAAATTCAAAGGATCGAACACATGATTTGAAAAATGATAAGTGATCGTCGATTGGAATATATGAGAGGCAATATATTAGGAATATTTTAAGGAACCTGGTTCCTTTGTATACATATTCCGGTTAAATGTACGTATGTATACTAGACATAAGTTTTACATATATTCTCTGTTCTTTTTTCTTTTCTTTTTTGGATTAATTCTCTGTTCCTCTTAGTATTAGTATAAACATACTAGTAATTTAGGACCAAATGGGTGTCGTGAATATATTAATTATTACAGCAAACTGCACTCAACAATTATTGATTGTTTGGTTCAAGAAGTTTTATATATATATATATATATAAAGAATACACTATTTAGATTTTGAGAATCTTTGAAATCCTCTGTTTATTTTTCTAGAGCTCAATTATTCATCATATTCAAAACCCAAAGATTCATCTTCTTTAACAAAGTGTATGAATTCACAATATCAACTTTATGTTCAGGTATCAAATAAACTTCACGGTTGATCCACTAACTTTATTTGCCGTCCTAAATAAGTTATGTTTAAGCTTTCTATCCATTTTAGTCTCTTAGCATCAAAATTCATCTCACAATAATCATTCTTTTAAAATTATCATTATCTCCATTGTTTTGACATAATTAAATTCTAATGAAATTATTCACTTTTAAGATAATTTCATTTTGAACCCCCAATTATTTTCTTATCTCCTCTCTCTCCCTTCACCCTAACCATACATTCTTAGTCCAACGGTCATCAATTGGTAGAGTCCATGCAAGGGGTGAGGGTGGATTGAAGACGATTAAGTAGATTTGAAAAATTATACCTCCTCTGTTCCGAATTACTTTGAACATTTGATTGGACATGAAGATTAAAGAATATTGAAGACTGAGAATGATAAAGTAAAACTGTCATATAAAATAAATAATTTTTAAGATGGAAAACAGAAGTTGCGGGTTAAAAGATAAAAATAATATGAAAAGATTTCCTTAAAAAGAATCAATCTTTTTGGGAAAACTCAAAGAGAAATACGATTAAATCTTTTTGAGACCGGGGAGTTTTTTTTTGGGGGGGGGGGCGGATGGGGTTCAAATTGTAGGTTTTTGAAAAACAAGGATTAAAATGTACATTACACAATGAACATTTACTGAAATGAAGAAAGATAATGTACAGGAATGTTTGAAATAATCTCCAATGAACTCCACTGCTTATTTTGCATTCACACTTTGATGAGAAGACTTTGTAGGGCACGATGGACCCACCGGATGTAATTGCAAGTGTAGGTTTACTCTAAACTCATGGGTAATTGCAAGTGACCCAAAATTTCAGATTCCTTTCTTAAGTGACTAATCACAAACAAATTGCTTTTATTAATGATTATATTGCTGGTTATCTAGAAAGGCAGATTGACCCTCCACTTCATAATAATAATAATAATAATAATAATAATAATAATAATAATAATAATAATAATAATAATAATAATAATAATAATAATAATAACGTGGAGTAGTGATTTGGGCAAAAAAAGGTTCATTAGCTTTCCACGCAACCTACATGTTCTTTATACTTCTTTTTGCCGGCCTGCCGCTGGTCTCTTCCCTTTCATTTAAACATATTTCTTTTCCTAGTCGTTGCACTTTTTCATCTCCTGTCCTTTTCTGTAAATAATTTAAAACTTCCGGTCCTCGTTGGTGTATTATATATAAAGTTGGTCTAGCTCAACATCTTACCACAACACGACGAAACACGAGTTTCTCATCCTCTGTTTCTCTCTGTTTCCGGTCATGGCGAACGAAGACGAGCGAGGCATCAAACTGTTCGGAAAGCTGATCCCTTTACACGGTCATGACCGTCGGAGCAAAGGCGATGATGATGATGATGATCGGACAGTGGAGAAACGGCCGGAGAAAATTATACCGTGCCCACGATGCAAGAGCACGGAGACTAAGTTCTGTTACTTTAACAACTACAACGTGAACCAGCCCCGCCATTACTGTAAGGGCTGCCAGCGATACTGGACGGCCGGCGGCGCGCTTCGGAATGTCCCGGTGGGGGCTGGCCGCCGGAAGGCGAAGCTGCCTGGTGGCTCTGGTGATGGGTGTTTCCGTGAGGTGGCGGGTGCTTTGGTGCACCAGGCGTTTGCGGTGGAGGAGTGGTCTGCCGCTGTGGAAGCACTAGACGGATTCCGGCATGGTTTTACGGTGAAGCGGCGGCGGGATTGCTCTTACGGTCAACCTTATTGATGGTTTCTTTTGTTTTTACCTTTCACGTTAATTCCCATTCAAATTTATAAAAGGGTTAAAAAGCGAATTTACCACCCAACATAGTCAATTTTAAGCAATTTGACCACTGATCTTGATTTTTATACTACTTCTTCTAACCACTCAACTTAAAGAATAAACACAAATTTACCTAGATTCTCTATGTAGTGCGTTGCTGAGACAAAGTGGTTTGATGAAAAGGAATACTTCATCCCAAAAGGTTAAGTTTGACTTTGATAAAGAATATGATAAAAAAATTCAAAAAAATTATTCAAAAACTACAAATATGATATTTATTATTTGCATATAAATAGTTTAACCTTATATACTTCTTCCATACTTTAAAGATTACATCAGTTATTTTAGCTGCTTTACAGTATTGGTGGTAGAACATCCTCTAGGTCGGTTATCAGGTTGTTATTTGGTGCTCGAACGTCTGTCGGGTCAGCCATCGTTTCTTCTTCTATTGCCGCACCGGAGGGTTCTCCGGTTAATGTGCCTCTGACGCTCAAGTCAATACTTTGTTTGTAAAGTGAGAAAGTAGAGAGAAGATATAGCTAAGTGATAAGATTACCTATATGGTTTGCAAATGGGTGGTTTTTATATACTCTTCTAATAGAGTGACATTATCGTAATATTTCATGATGAAGAGGCGGCGTGCACGTATGTCAGAGGACACGTGGCCATAGGGTCCCGAACACAGGGCATTTGGGTAGTTGTGTCTTCAAGTGTGTTTTGGATGCGTTCGGGTGCTTAGTGCCTTCAGGTTTTATAGGAATTTTGTTAATAAAATAAATTCGTTAAGGGAATTGATCAGAGAAGCTGAAAGGCTAATAGAATCTTACAATCAAAAATTAAATACTGTTGGAATTTCTAATCTCAATCTTCGATATTATAAAATCATGATTAATTGTGAACAATACAAAATTAATAGATGGACTGTATCAATTGATAAACTAAAAGACCAAAGAAAAAGGCTTGCTTCAATACTAAATACTGATTAATCATTTGCTTTGGCACCTCACTGGTATAAAGAAGCTTTAAGAAAAGCTGTTATTAATTTAATATTCGATAATAATGCTACTAATCATTATGAGAGCGAATGGATTAATTTAAATAATACGATTTCCAGACTTGAAACCCTTAAGGGTAAAAAATTGGACAAAAATCATAATTTAAACCAAAGAAGAATAAGGTTAGCTTCTTTGATCACAGAAAGCACTGATCGTTTTAATAAAAATATAGAACGATATAATAAGATAAAAATTTTATTATCAATCGCTTAAATATGGTGTTCCCTTCTTGGTATAAAATGGCATTAAATAATGCTTTGAACGATTTAATAGCACATGATGATTTAATAGGAGCATATGCTAATGAATTAAGATTACTAAATGAATTACTCTTTCAAAATAACGGAGCTTCAAGTTCAAGTCTTGAATACAGGTTTAATATGATTTTTAGAAGAAATGAACTTGTTAGAATAATTATTAAAGAAGAAGAAATATTTAGTAAGAATCGTAAGAGATTTGAAGACTTAAAGGTTATTTTATCAGTCGCTTAGATCCAGTTGGTAAAGCTGTTTTCTAAGATTGAAAAGATTTTGTTAATTTATTCTTTTAAAGAAAGAATTGAAATCTGTTAAGTTCTAAAGATTTCTAAGAAGATTTAAGATAATGGATGGTTTCGGGCGTTTGGTAAGCCGGTGTAGCCTGGAGGACGTTGGTAAGCGGCAGAGAGCGTAAGACCACGTTTACGTCGTGGTGATGGTGTTCCCGACTGAAACAATCTAAATTCTTGGGTTTTTAAGGAAAGAATTAGAATTTAATTAGATCGAGATTTAATCTTTAAAATGAATAAAATGGCGAAACTCTTTTCTTCAATGGAAACTGCTTCATTTTCTGAAATGAACACCGTTAATAGTGAAGACTTTAACTCTACTGAGATTAATATTGCAGATATAGAACAAAGACTTCATAATTTGTCTATTCCAAAAGTTGATCCGAAAACGATTTACAAAATAGGAACTTTTGATTTCTCATCTAGCTATTCTATAAAACAAACGGAACAAACTATTCCTTTGAATCATGAAGTTGAAACGATTCGTTTAATAAGTAGTCAAGCTATTAATCATCATAAAAAAGATAAGTACAAGTTTATGCATATAGGAATGGTTCAGATAGCAATTAAACCTCTGTTCCGAATAGGAATAGATATTCCCTTAATAATGATTCTCAGAGATGCTAGACATCTGAATTTTAATAATTCTCTGCTGGCAATGGACTTTATATTAAATAACTTACAGAAAATCTCACACAGAGATTGAAAACTTTAGGTTTAGGAGTTTAATTTCTCCCTTGTACTTCATTCATTCATTGCTGAGAGTATTTACACTACGTGGGGAAGCCCAAACGCACTGCGGCCGTAACCGCAGTGAGCTGCTTACCGTAGTGAACGAACTGCGCGGTTGTGGCAGTTCGTTCTACTGCGGCCAGAACCGCAGTTAGGCCGCAGTACGTGCCTCGTGGTCCACGTGCCTTACCTACCACCCACCCTACTGCGGTCGGTACTGCGGATTAGGCTGCAGTAGGGTAGTCTATAAATACTCCCCCCATTCCCTTCCGACTCATTTCAACACAAATCTCTCATCTCTCAAATCTCTCATCTCTCAATTCTCTCAATTCTCTGAAGTTCAGGTGGAAGTTGCGGTACTGTCGATTTCAGGTGTATTATTGAGGTAATAAATATTGTATTTATTTATTTATTTATGCTTATAGAGTTTTTAATTCAATTTAAGTTATGTATTGGTAATTTTATTTTCTTTTGAAGTAATTTAATTAAATTAGCTGAGCCGTAGTTCCTGTCTATGAAAACTTGTAAGAATATATTTTTTACACTTTATTTCAATACTGTTGGAATAACGGTGTGAAATAATATATTGTACGAGTTTTCATGGATTGTCCAAGTTGGACAGTTTGTAAAAGTTTACTATCGGTGTATTAAACTTTTATGGTTGTGTATGTAAAACTGAGCGGATTACATAAGTTTCAGTCGCATTTTCGTCTTGTTCCACGTTATACCTGTTCTTCTGGAAGTAATATTCCAGAGAAATGGTATAATGTGGAACTAAGACGAAATGCTGCCGAAATTTATGTAATTACAGTTTTACGTACGCAACGATAAAAGTTTCTTCACTAATAGTACTTTTATGAACAGGATAGGACCCATGCACCCTGGATCTGGATTAGGCGAAAATGATATGTGAATATTTATATATGAATGTACGTGCAATATTAATTAAGTACTTTTGTGTTTGGTTATAGTAATATATAATTAATTGTGCATGTTTATTGTTTTTATTGATGAATGAATGATCATGGGAAAGACCGTAAATGGGCGAATGACGTGATTGGATGTATCGGCGCTTTGAGGAAGGGACTCGCTATATAAGTGAAAGATTTTGGACCGGGCTTCAGGAATTCTTGGATTACGCTTTTTTTGTTGCTAAATCGAATGGAGAAGAACTGATGAAATGCCCGTGTACAATTTGTAAAAATAGATACTATTATGATCGAATTACAGTTGGCAATCATTTACTGTTAGACGGATTTACACCCAATTATCATGTGTGAGATTGCCATGGTGAACGACCTGAGATCAATCCATGTGTTTATCGAGGTTATCGCTTTGACGAACTAGCGTCGACATCATCAAATCGCGCAAGTACAAGTATTGCAATACATAATTCTTCTGATGGTAGCCAAGAACGGCCGACTTACGAAGAAATGGTTCGTGATGCTTTTGGGTTTCATGAGCACTCTAATAATTTTGAAAATGATCGAGTAATGACGATGAGGGCGTTTCAGCTCCCAAGTGCCAAGCGAAAGGGTGCAATAGCTTTGTCAAGCTGTTGTATGATGCATCAAAACCTTTATATGAAGGTTGTGATGATAAGTACACCAAATTATCGGTTGTATCGAAGTTGTTGAGTAGGAAAAATCAACACAACGTATCGATGCCTTTTTCTCGAGATGATCGGATATATCAATGAAATATTACCCGGAGGAAACTCGTTGCCAACAAGCATGTTTAGTACGAAAGCTATGTTGAAGGAGCCGGGGTTACCGTATAGAATAATTCACGCTTGCGAGAATAATTGTATGTTGTTCTACGGTAGCTTCAGCAAGTTATTGAATTGTAGGGTGTGTGGAGCGGATAGGTATCAAGTGTGTGACCCGGGTAAGAAACCGAAACCGAAACCGAAAAAGGTTTTACGATATTTACCAATCACTGAGCGGCTACGACGGCTTTACCAGTCGTCTAAAACCATAGAGTTCATGACGTATCATATTAGAGCAAGTGGAAATGTATCTGACACTGTTGGACATCCATCTCAAGGTGAGGCTTGGAAACACGTCGACGAAATGTATCCGGATTTTGCACAGGAGTACCGAAGCGTACGGTTGGGGTTAAGTACTGATGGCTTTAACCCGTTGTCCGAAACAGGACAATCGTATTCGATGTGGCCAGTATTCATCGTTGTTTACAACCTACCGCATGATTTATGCATGAAGGAGTCGTACACTTTCATGCCTCTGCTAATTTCAGGTCTCCGATCTCCTGGCCGTAACATCGACGTGTTTCCACCACCAAGGATTGCGGAGTTACAAATTTAATGGAATACGGGAGTGTAAACATTGGATGCGAACCGTAATCAGAACTTTGTTATGCGAGCATGTTTGCTTTGGACGATAAGTGATTTTCCGGCGTACGGAATGCTATCGGGCTGGAGTACGCATGGAAGACTTGCATGCCCATACTGCATGGGTGATGTTAATAGCTTTCAGTTGAAGCATGGACGGAAAACCAGTTGGTGGGGTTGTCATAGGAGATTTTTACCACGTCGGCATGCTCTGCCTAACAATACCGAATCGTGGGGACAAACTGACCGTAGACATCCATGTGTGTATAAGTCAGGTCATGAGATCTTAAGGGATCTTAATAGGATTGTATTCCCAGCATTCGGAACACCGTGGGACAAAATGAGGGCTGACAAGTTTGGCGATGAGCACAATTGGGTGAAGAAATCAATTTTCTGGGAGTTGCCGTATTGGGCAGACTTGAAAGTACGCCATTGTCTGGATGTAATGCACATTGAGAAAAACTGTTTTGATAACATCTTCTACACGCTTTTGAGCGTGAAAGGAAAACAAAGGATAATGCACAATCGAGACGCGATTTGCGGGAGTTAAATATCCGTGATGAACGCATTTGAGCATTGGCGGAATGGGAAACCATTTCAACCGAAGGCGTTATACACGTTAAACGATGATCAGATTGCGATGATTTGTAATTGGTTGAAGCATATCGTTAAACTTCCCGATGGGTATGCCTCTAACATTGGAAGATGTGTCAATACGGCAAACAATACATTTTACAGTATGAAAACCCATGATTATCATGTGTTCATGCAAAAGCTGATGCCCGTTACATTACGTGGTTTCATCCCTGACGGCATTTGGATGGCAATTGCAGAATTTTGCAAATTCTTTAGACTACTGTGTTCTAAGGATATTCAGTTGGACGATGTGGAGAAGCTTGATGAATAAGACACCTTTGGTTTGAACAGACACGTTCTAGTGCTAACCTAGTCTAATAAGAAAAGGACTTCTATTCTAACTTGCTCACTAACACATTAGATAACACTAGGACTCCTTAATTGTGCGACTAGCTAGCTGCAGAACTTGTACAGCAAGCAACATGCACACGTGCACATGTTGAACTCTGATTCTTCAACAGAGATCATTGTTCTTGATGATATTACAACACGATATATCTCTCTACCAGGCCAGAAAGATGGCTCTGATACCAACTGGGGGATTGATTGAAGTCATCCCTTGATTACACATCAGAGTAGTATAATGAAAGAGATTACAAGTGTTTACAAAGAGAGATAGAGTGAGAGTAGTCGGTTTGCAGGAGTAAATGGTGAGTGATACTATGGTTGAGCCTTTGCATTTATAGCAGTCTGAACCGGATTTGAAAACCTTTGGAATCCGCCGTGGTATATATATATATATATATATATATATATATATATATATATATATATATATATATATATATATATATATAGAGAGAGAGAGAGAGAGAGAGAGAGATATAGGTTCTTCTGAAGATCCTCCTGAAGATACAGTCACAAAATTACCTTTTATAACAGGAGGTACAGATTTATCTTAAATAACTGGGTTCATTTGCTCAAACAAAATTGGACACTTTATTAATGTAATTGAACATGTTTCTCATTTCGATAAGTTTAATTTGTGTAACATAGTGACGGGAAAAACGTCAATTATATAAACATCAAACCCTAAATATTTTGTATACACTAATTAAAGCCTTCAATTTTCCTTTCTATAGTTTAAAAAATACAAACTTTTATGTTTCTTTTGTATGAAAATTTTCCTCCTAAATTTTTAACTTTCTGCTTTACAGTTACCGTTAATAGAAAGATAAAGTTACATAGTAATATTTTCTACATAAAATTAATTTACAATTATATATCCAAAGTCTAATATAGTTAGAATATAGGAGTACATGTTACTCCGTATTTGAACAAAACATGCATGTAGTATTTATTCTCTCTATCTCAAAAGTCTCAAAAGTAATGCAAAACTTGTTTTACAACATTTAATATTGTCACAGCCACCCCGCCCGGTTGCGGAGGCGGGGCCAACCGCGACGTTCGAACCGGAACCTACAGCGGATAGCGCGGTGGCGGAGCATTTTACCCACTAATAGAATAATCGATTCTAACATGCAACCTACCAACATCTATACATGGCAAGTATACAAGTAATATAACTTTCACCAAATACCATACAAGACAAGCAGAACTGCATAATCCATCTCATATACCAATTCATCATAAGCAAATCGGGCTCCGCACTCGACTCATAAGACAATCAAGATCAGATTACATTTCATAAATCTACCTCATATGCAAACTCATGATTTAAATACATGCATGCAACTACAGCTACAGAGCCATCATACTAAAACCTAGATATACCTAAGTGCGGAATCGGAAACCTTCTCGCTCGGGAGATTTTCCGCACGTGGTACTGCCGCTGCTGTTGACACCCGTGATAACAGAAAGCACCGCGGACCTCTATTCCGCCGGTTACTTTCCAAAACTACCTGAAAGGTGGTAAACAAATAAAAGGGTGAGTCCTCGAAAGGACCCAGAAGGGCTAAGGTAAAAGTGTAGTTTGCCCATATGGCGCAAACCGAACTCGCAAAATGTAATGTATACAAGCACAAACGCATATATATATATATATATATATATATATATATATATATATATATATATATATATATATATATATATATATATATTTATATATATATATATATATATATATATGTACATGTATATACATGAATGCAAAGTCAGAGGTGAGTCAGAATCCATCATATGCGGTCCAACCGCCAGAACGACCCGTAACGACAGCCCTCAACAGAGGTCAGAATATACAGATCGTAATGTAATGCAATGTAAAGCACGGTACGCAGGGGGGTCGCGATCCCCAAACTGTCGTAGGGTCACAGAGGTATACCCGCACTCCGGTGCGTGTATACATAAAGTGTCGCACCCTCCAAAGCATACACACGTAATGTAAGTACTGCACTCGGTGCGGATACGTAATGTAACCAAGGAGCACCCGCGGTCTCTCCAACCATACGGGTCTCGTCACAAAATCAGAACAAATAATAATAACCATGCACAAAAAAAAATAGAAGTATCATACCTGATATACACATACAAAACAGAATAAGAACCCGGACCTCTAAGGTCTTCCGGGCCTTGGAACGGAACAAACATACATTTTTACCAAATTTAGCCCTTACTCAAACGCCGCTCCGCAGCCCAAAACTCGGGAAATCCTGCCTTCCCGACCCAAACGCAAAACTTGGCTCCTACGGTTCCACGCTATTCCACCAACGCAGTAATCACTCAGACAACCATAATTAGGTCGAACACACCCAAACAAACCCCGTAAAGCAATTTCCGCACAAACCCGCACCTTCCCGCAAAGTCCACGTAAAGCTCGGTTTACGAACCGAGCTAGAACCTTGTTATTCCAACACCCACAAACACATTCCAGCCTTCAAACCCGTATTCCAGACACTTTTCCCGGAAAACCCGCATAAACCTAACTTTCTCATTTCTAACCCGAAAATGATATTTCAAACGCCATAACGCATCTACTTTCATCCACAATACCAATTTACCATCCAATTTAACCAAAATGCAACACTAACATGGAAAAAGAACCACTTGAGCATTTCGCCCTTAACTAATTTTTCACCCCATTTCCAAATCAAACCATTCAAGCTTCCAATTAATCATACTAAACACCAATTACACTTCTTAACCTTGATTACTAACCAATTTCACCCAAATCACCATAATTCAACATAAACCCTAATTGTACTATTCACTCAATTTGGGGCTTTTCCACACAACATACTTTCCATCAAATTGAAACCATAGAATGCTTTAGAATCATGCTAGGAACAACATATCCAAAGCATGATTCAAGAACACAACTCTACACCATTTTAGAAAATCCATCAAAAATTCGCCTAATTATGTTTCCATCATCCATGATGTTTTTCCAAAATCTAACCATAGATTCTTACTCCTCCTTCCCAAGATCATCATACTTAAATTTGGAAGCATGAGGATCATCCTAGATGGTAGCTAAGAACAAACCCTTAATCCATTTTCTTCCTCTTTCCCTACCCAAAACTTGCATCCAACTTGAAAAGAGAGAAAGAGAGGAAGCTTACCACTTAAAGAATCCAATTTCTTGTTGATTTCAGCCAAGAATTGAAGAAGGAGAAGCTTGATGAACAGTAGCCATGGCTGAAGTGTTTCGGGAAGGAGAAGAGAAGAAAGAAGAAAGAAAAGAAAATGAATTTGTTTTTTTTTCATGAATTAATTTTAGCCTTATGTATTTTCCTCCCTTTAACCATCTTAAATAACAAAAGGACAAGTGTCCAGCCCACCAGCCCTTGCTGCTGCCGACTTAAAGCCCAAGTTGGCCCAAAACATTAATGCCTTTTGGGTTAATTGCAACTTAACCCCCAATTCTCCAAATCTTTGCAATTAAACCCCAAATATAAGTAACGAACCCCAAATGTAACCAAAACTGACCAGAATCCTCAGAATATCATAACATTCATAAAACATTTTTCAAATATTTATTTAACATTCCGTAGTGGCCCTACCGAGCTCGCTGAACCCAAACAAATCCGCGCGCCGCATAACAACTCGAGCCACAACCCGTCACGACAAAATTCCACAAAAATAACCATAAAATCCACTTTAAAATATAACATGACTTCCCCTGGGATCGTCGGAGAAATTCCATCCCGAGCCCCGGGATTCCGCCCAGAGCCCCGGGAGTCGCCCGGGACCGCACGTCCCGTCCCGAAAAATATGCTCCGTAAAAACCTCCGGGTCGGTCCCACGATTCCAAATCCGCAAACGGTTCCTCAATCTGAGGTTCTGGGAGCGCTACCGAGCCCGCTGTACGTCCCGAGACAACCCCCCGGCCCCGAAAAATATTTTCGGCAAAAACGTCCGGGGGACCCACACAACCTCAAATCTCGAAGGATTTCCAGAAATGATACTCAGATAAGTCTCGGGAACCAAATAACCGCCCAGAAACTTGACCCGCAGGCCAACACCGGAGCCCCGGGTCACCCGTCACAACCCGCTCGGGGTGACCGTAACATTCTCCCCCCCTTAGAACTCTTGGTCCTCCAAGAAAACCTGCTAGACCGTAGTTGCAGAAATCCCGACACTCGTCCTCGCACAATTCTTACCTTTCTTTCCCTATCATACTGGACCACCGTGCCGGTGCGGCGAGAGTGGTAGTTTAGACTACCATCCCGAGCCTCTCGGCCGCGCCTCATCCCTCGTGGTGCATCTCTTTGCACCCGAGTCGCTTGCCGGTATTTCTACCTGCAACCCTGCATAGCATCAAACTATACCTAATCGACCTTTTACAGTCCCCCGAAGACGCCACATGTAATGCATAAAGTCGGGGGTAAAACCAACCTATCAACCCGCTTTAGAATCTCATGAGAACCGATATACCTTGGGAACTCGCCCGCCTACTAAATCTGACCGTCCCTCGGACCAATGCTACCGCTACCAAACTCACACCAAACCCAAATCCCCAGTCCTTGCGACATTTACTTACGTGCGAGGTGATGCGGTCAATCGCGGTCGCCATCCGTGCCTGGATCATCCTGATCTGAGCTGTGTTTCCTCAACAATCTGAATCATGTGCTCCGATTTCCCATCGGGTTGGGAGTGATAAACTATACCCGGATGGAATAGCGTACCCAAAACCTTATGAAAAGTACTCCAGAATCGTGCGGTAAAACGCAGATCACAATCGACACCATGGAGTCCGGCACTCCATGTAACCGCCCAATCTTCTCTAGGGGTCTCACCCGTATCGGCAAAAAGCGAGCTCTCTTAGACACCTACATATCTGGCCACCAAGAGCAAACACACAAATCCTGGAACAATCCTCCTACCGAGGTGTATACTTAACCAGCTCAAATTGCCTCCTCCAGCCTCATCCCGTAGTGCCTGATCCTCTGGTACATACAACCAATTCCCAAAGTATAACGATTCCCGCCTGCATTGAGGTGTCGGTAGTGGTGCTCCTCTGTCCTCTCCAGACAACTTCTTCAAATCCGGATCCTTCTCTTGTGCCTCACACACCCTATCGAGCCTCTTTGAATGCGCTCAAAACTCCCACTTGTGCCAAAGGCACTTCAGCCATCTTTCCGGGTCCGATCCTCAGCGCTACCTTAAGTTCAGTTCCGTATCCCGCATACCGAGATTAGCTGTCTCCAATCCTATACAACCTTAATTCCCTCGGGTTCCGCCGATAATCCATGTTCACCGATGATGTGTCCCAGAAAGGCAACCTCTCGAATCCAAAAATCACACCTCGAAACCTTAGTGTAAAACCATCGTTCCTCAAAACGTCTGCAGAATAACCCTTAGATACTCTTGGTGCGAACCTTCATCCCGAGGGTAAATCAAATATCCTCTTTCTTTATCCAAAGCTAAAAGTATCCCGATTGCAGATCAATCTCGGAAAGAATCCTCGCACCTCCCAACCGCTCAAAAAGGTTAACAGTCCCGAGTAGTGGGTACTTATTCCTAATAGTGTTGGCATTCATCTGCCTGTAGTCAAGACACAACCGGAGCAACCCATCTTTTCCCTTGACAACCAGAACCAGAGTACCTCACGGCGAAGTGCTCGGTGAATGAAATCCTTCTCCGTAGTTTCTTCAACTGCTTCTTCCAGCTCAACCATCTCCACTATCGATCTCCGATAAGGAGGAACAGAAATTAGAGTGAAATCCAATCATGCGGACGTATTTTAAACACAATTTTCGCTCTGTTGGCATCCCTGTAAATTCTCTGGAAATAACTGCGGTTGTTACCGAACAGCTGGAATCCTATCCAGCTCCAACCGCTTATCTGCCATGGGCAGATCGTAGTACTTCTCCAAATTCACTGTCGGCATCTGATCCAAAACCTGCAGCGCCATGCTGCTCTTACCATTTCCATCCCACCAGAATTCATGAGAGGTAGCACTTCTTCCAGAAACTGTAATACTACGGTTAGCACAAATAATGTGCACGGAATTCTTGAATGCACCAACCATCCCAACAATAACGCCATACATCGGTGTGTCCAAATCGACAGATCCGATGTAATCCTGTTTCGCCCATAAATAATACGCAATCTCGTGCCGCCTCACAAGGAAAGCAAAACCGGCTCTCACCGTCCGTACTGTAATCATTTGGCAGCTCACCGCTAGCCAAACACAGAAATTGGCCACACTTTTGTGCCAAAACCGAATCAGACTCTCCAGTACCAAGTACATCATAAAAGATGGGTCGTTCAGAAACAGATTACCTTGTAATGCCCCACGCTGCACAATGCCTGCCTGTTCATTCTGGAAACCGCGTCCAGCTCCGGGTTACTGTGGCGGAGGGGATGGCTGATACGAAGGTCACCGCGGTGGTCTCAGAACGCCTTCCCCATGAACCACACCCTTGGAGTGTGTTGGGCTAGAACCAAGACTGCGGATATAAAACACCGCTGGATCCCTATCTCAAAGATCGTAAAGCAATCCCAACCCGGTGGTTATCTGTCCCACATTGCAAGCACCGCCCGGCTGCTCGAACCATGGCCGGCCGGGTGCCGCCTGTCACAACTCGAACAAAACTGAACTATCACAGCCTCCAGCTGCCTCGCCACTGTCCACCTCCCGCCTGCCTTACCCATAAACCTCGACGACCCCACTGCAGAGCCTCTTCCTCAATCTTGGGGTCGGTGGGGACGATCGACTCTCAATCTCCTCCCCGCTCCATATCGTGGTTCTTTGGTATGTAGCAACCCAGCCACCAAACTCTCTCACTCATACTCCTTGACACCATGGTCCCCCGCTCCATATCACCAAACTACACCTATCGGAGGTCCCCGGCTACATCCCCTGCACCGCTGGAAATTGTAGCCTCGCCATGAGTTTGTCAATTCCTGCAAACCAAGTCTCTACTACCTTCGGCCCTCCTCAGCCGTTGAACCTCGGGGGTCAAATGTCAAACCTTTCCGTAAGTTTGACCTTGTCGATCGGGTACCTCCGACCTTCCCGTCATTGGTGGAACCGACGAAAGGTCTCGTATCCATGTGATCGTCCTCCTCGAGTCATTCTCCGGCTGGTCCTCGACACTAAGGTGGCTGCTGCCCACCTTCTCGGTCAAGGCCGTTGCCGTGGCCTAAGTCTCACTATCACCTCTCGATCCGAATGCCTTTACCGAGGCATAAACAGATTTTCCTTGCCTACCGCCGTCTCGAACTCGCTGTGGCCGGGCAAGAAAGTACCCAAAGACACTGCACTGGTCCAACACAAATACCAAACAGTAAAGGGTCCCTATGATCGCCAGACCCGGGGTGATGATTGTGGTTGTTCGCACTCGGGTTACGCCGAACCCGTATCCCATTCTTCTGAGGTGTGGGATCCCGCCCCGCCTCCGATGCAACCCACGCTATTCGCGTGTAGTAAACATTTCCTTAAACAAAGTCCAACCAAAACCAACTTATTCCCATAACCAAAAGTCCAAATCAACAACTCTTCCCCATCTATCCAAAAGCCAGCAGCAGATTCTAAGGCTCAGAGTGTAATGCAATGCATGATGCAGTAGATTCTTTTTCGTAATCTCACAACCAAATATTCAACTTTAAACCACAAAACCAAACCATGCTCATAACACGTAAACACCACACAAATCACCCAAGATTCATAAAAGTACCTCAAATCTTTCAAAGTGCTCCAAAGAACCGCCCACGCTCCACATCCATTCCGAAACGGTTCAAATAAGGAGGTGGCCAGCCTCCGTACGTAACCGCCTGCACGAAACGTAGAACGGTGGCTTGTACCTCAAGTCACTTCCACGCTTACTTACCCACGAACAGTCTTAACTTACTCCAAGGGCCCATCCTCGGACTTGTATACTTGCCTTTCACATTTCATATCAAAACCAAACATACTTTACCTTTTGGGTCAATCCGACCCAACCTGCTCTGATACCAACTTGTCACAGCCACCCCGCCCGGTTGCGGAGGCGGGGCCAACCGCGACGTTCGGAACCGGAACCTACAGCGGATAGCGCGGTGGCGGAGCATTTTACCCACTAATAGAATAATCGATTCTAACATGCAACCTACCAACATCTATACATGGCAAGTATACAAGTAATATAACTTTCACCAAATACCATACAAGACAAGCGTAATCGCAGTAATCCATCTCATATACCAATTCATCATAAGCAAATCGGGGCTCCGCCCTCGACTCAGAAGACAATCAAGATCAGATTACATTTCATAAATCTACCTCATATGCAAACTCATGATTTAAATACATGCATGCAACTACAGCTACAGAGCCATCATACTAAAACCTAGATATACCTAAGTGCGGAATCGGAAACCTTCTCGCTCGGGAGATTTTCCGCACGTGGTACTGCTGCTGCTGAAACCCGTGATAACAAAGCACCGCGGACCTCTATTCCGCCGGTTGCTTTCCAGTGACTACCCGAAAGGTGGTAAACAAATAAAAGGGTGAGTCTCGAAAGGACCCAGAAGGGCTAAGGTAAAAGTGTAGTTTGCCCATATGGCGCAAATCGAACTCGCAAAATGTAATGTATACAAGCACAAAACCATATATATATATATATATATATATATATATATATATATATATATATATATATATATGTACATGTATATACATGAATGCAAAGTCAGAGGTGAGTCAGAATCCATCATATGCGGTCCAACCGCCAGAACGACCCGTAACGACAGCCCTCAACAGAGGTCAGAATATACAGATCGTAATGTAATGTAATGTAAAGCACGGCACGGGCCGGGGTCGCGATCCCCAAACTGCCGTAGGTCACAGAGGTATACCCGCACTCCCGGTGCGTGTATACATAAAGTGTCGCACCCTCCAAAGGCATACACACGTAATGTAAGTACTGCACTCGGTGCGGATACGTAATGTAACCAAGGAGCACCCGCGGTCTCTCCAACCATACGGGTCTCGCCACGTAATCGTAACAAATAATAATAACCATGCACAAATAAAAACAAGTATCATACCCGATATACACATACAAAATGTAATAAGAACCTGCACTCTCTAAGGTCTTCCGGCCTTGAACGGAACAAACATACATTTTTACCAAATTTAGCCCTTACTCAAACGCCGCTCCGCAGCCCAAAACTCGGGAAATCCTGCCCCGACCAAACGCAAAACTTGGCTCCTACGGTTCCACGCTATTCCACCAACGCAGAATCACTCAGACAACCATAATTAGGTCGAACACACCCAAACAAACCCCGTAAAGCAATTTCCGCACAAACCCGCACCTTCCCGCAAAGTCCACGTAAAGCTTGCTTTACGAACCGAGCTAGAACCTTGTTATTCCAACACCCACAAACACATTCCAGCCTTCAAACCCGTATTCCAGACACTTTTCCCGGAAAACCCGCATAAACCTAACTTTCTCATTTCTAACCCGAAAATGATATTTCAAACGCCATAACGCATCTACTTTCATCCACAATACCAATTTACCATCCAATTTAACCAAAATGCAACACTAACATGGAAAAAGAACCACTTGAGCATTTCGCCCTTAACTAATTTTTCACCCCATTTCCAAATCAAACCATTCAAGCTTCCAATTAATCATACTAAACACCAATTACACTTCTTAACCTTGATTACTAACCAATTTCACCCAAATCACCATAATTCAACATAAACCCTAATTGTACTATTCACTCAATTTGGGGCTTTTCCACACAACATACTTTCCATCAAATTGAAACCATAGAATGCTTTAGAATCATGCTAGGAACAACATATCCAAAGCATGATTCAAGAACACAACTCTACACCATTTTAGAAAATCCATCAAAAATTCGCCTAATTATGTTTCCATCATCCATGATGTTTTTCCAAAATCTAACCATAGATTCTTACTCCTCCTTCCCAAGATCATCATACTTAAATTTGGAAGCATGAGGATCATCCTAGATGGTAGCTAAGAACAAACCCTTAATCCATTTTCTTCCTCTTTCCCTACCCAAAACTTGCATCCAACTTGAAAAGAGAGAAAGAGAGGAAGCTTACCACTTAAAGAATCCAATTTCTTGTTGATTTCAGCCAAGAATTGAAGAAGGAGAAGCTTGATGAACAGTAGCCATGGCTGAAGTGTTTCGGGAAGGAGAAGAGAAGAAAGAAGAAAGAAAAGAAAATGAATTTTTTTTTTCATGAATTAATTTTAGCCTTATGTATTTTCCTCCCTTTAACCATCTTAAATAACAAAAGGACAAGTGTCCAGCCCACCAGCCCTTGCTGCTGCCGACTTAAAGCCCAAGTTGGCCCAAAACATTAATGCCTTTTGGGTTAATTGCAACTTAACCCCCCAATTCTCCAAATCTTTGCAATTAAACCCCAAATATAAGTAACGAACCCCAAATGTAACCAAAACTGACCAGAATCCTCAGAATATCATAACATTCATAAAACATTTTTCAAATATTCATTTACCATTCCGTAGCGTCCTACCGAGCTCGCTGAACCCAACCGAATCCTGGCGCGCCGCATAACAACTCGAGCCACAACCCGTCACGACAAAATTCCACAAAAATAACCATAAAATCCACTTTAAAATATAACATGACTTCCCTGGGATCGCCGGAGAAATTCCATCCCGAGCCCCGGGATTCCGCCCAGAGCCCCGGGAGTCGCCCGGGACCGCACGTCCCGTCCCGAAAAATATGCTCCGTAAAAACCTCCGGGTCGGTCCCACGATTCCAAATCCGCAAACGGTTCCTCAATCTGAGGTTCTGGGAGCGCTACCGAGCCTGGCCAGACGCCCCGAGACAACCCCCGCCCAAAAATATTTTCGCAAAAACGTCCGGGACCCACACAACCTCAAATCCCGAAGGATCTCCAGAAATGATGCTTAGATAAGTCTCGGGAGCCAATTAACCGCCTGAAACTTGACCCGCAGCCAACACCGAGCCCCGAGTCACAACCCGCCAGATAACCAATCACCTTGCATGGACACCATACCAATGGAATCTTGTGATGACACTGTGTCAAAATATGTGTGATGGTGGAGGCCATTCTAGAATTCGATCTTTTTGTTGGGAAGATGATGAGTGTTGTTGCATGCGCACTACGTAGAATAACTGTGGTTTTACTACGGCGGAAGTCGCAGTAAATGGATTTATTGCGGCCTACTGCGGTTTCCGTCGTAATAAATGAATTTCTCTACGTAGTGGCGGCTGGTAGTAGACTAAACCCATGTCGATATCACATCACATGAGTACATGTTCTTATCATGTATGCCCGTGTTTAATATTACTACATCTGTTTCTGTCACTTTACCTTTGTGATTTGTAAAGGAAAAAGAGATAATTCATTTAGGACCGAGTAGTAAAAACAAATTACATCCGATAAACTACTGTTTTTAATTACGACTTTATGTGAAATAATAATAATGGGTGCTATAAAATAAATATGGTTCCTTTTTCCTTTATTTTTCGTACGGTGTTCACTGTATATTTCTATAATATATATATATGTATATATATATATATATATATATATATATATATATATATATATATATGTATATATATATATATATATAAAGCATTTACAACACAAACTCTATAGTATACTTATAAATTACTCTTTTTTGATATATTTTTATTTTTAGGAAACCCTTAATTAATGCTTCTTCCGTCATCAATTAATGTATACATTTGATTTTATTGTTTCAAGGTTCAACGTTCCACTCAAATATTTACAAAAATAAATGGTTAAACAATTTTCATAAAAAATATATTTTAAAAATTTATACTTCAAATTATGATATGGATAAGAATTATTAAACTTTAAATGTCTAAACACTCATTTATTTTTTGGGGACGGAGGGAGTAATTAAATACTATGAAACAGTGAAATCAAATGTACGGAGGGAGTAATTGATATGTATTCTCTTAATAAAATTTTGTCTCATTTACTATATGCATTACAAAAAAAAAAGAAATTTATAAACTGATAGTATAAAGGAAGAGAACATGACTAAAGTGCAAGGAACATAAAATTTAAGGAATCCGGTAAAAATGGAATAAAAAAAAGAAGAAGAGAATTAGACTAAAACAAAAGTAAAAGGAAAAAAAATATTTAAACCATAAAATTAAAAATAGTTGGGGGTGATAGAAAGTTCTCTCTCTCTGACTTCTCTCTACTATTTTGCCGCCATTGATACACCACCGGAGTGGGGCATTGCCCTGGACGATCGATCGACGTTGCAGTGAATGGCGAGGGGAGGTAAAGGTGGTCGTGGCCGTGCAATGCAAACGAAAGCTGCACGAGATGCGATGCAATCTCTTGCAAGGAGTGATTACTTTTCGGAATCGGAAACGAAAAGTAAGGTGGAAGGACAGCGCTCTGCCTACGATTGTGAAGCAGTCTGGTATTTTTCCTGTTTTCCTTCCAATAGCATGCAGATATGTGCAAGATTTACGAGGCATTGACCTTATTTGTGTTTGACAAACCGTTGATGTTGAAGAGATATGAGAAGGGGATGCAGTTTGGATAAGGTTACCTAACCTAAGAATGGAGTATTGGAATTCGAAAATTTTGAGCAAATTGGTGAGAACTGTTGGGGAACCCCTGTAAGCTGACCAAGTCACTGTCTTGCGCACAAGGCTGGATTATGCTCGAATTCTGATCAAACCGCATGATCCTGCGAAGATACAAGAGTCAATCAGAATCGAAACTTCTGGGGGGGGTTACGGTGCAGGCTGTGCACTATGAATGGACTCTCAAACCTTGTGCCAAGTGCAAGAAGTGGGGCATAAGGCGGAGGAATGTAACCCCAATCACAAGAACAGAGTTGGGAAGAAAGACCAGCAGAAAAAACCAAGGAGAGAGGGAACCTAAAAGGAGGCCCCAAGTTTTCCACAGGGCAAGGAAATCCAAGTGGGACAGGGTAAGGAGACTCAGATGACCCCCTCGAATGATCAAGAGCCGACTGTTACTAATGATGGCTTTCGACTGGTCACTAGAAGGAAATCAAGACCCGGGCAGGCAGGTGGGAGTGGTGTTTTACAGCTAGCTTCCGCAAGTAAAATTACCCCCAGACATGAAATATCTACACATAGCAAGTTTTCTATTCTAGAGATGGATAAAGGAGATGAGATATGGTTGGACCCCCTCATTCTTGTATGAATTGGGGGTTCTGGAATGTGAGGGGGGCAAATAACCCCCTCAAACAAAAGGAGGTAAGGAGAATAGTTAAGAGTAGAAATCTGAGTTTATTTGCTCTTCTAGAGACAAGAATTAAAAGTGCAAATTCCACAAAAGCATTTACAAGTTGTTTTGGTCAGTGGGAGTTTTCAAACAACTACTATATGGCTGTGAATGGAAGAATTTGTTTGGGTTGGGATCCGGGGGTGCTGAGCATTATTACTCTGGTAACTCATGAGCAGTTTATCCACCTGAAAGTGTCCCACTGCTTTGAGGGATGGTCTGTCCATCACGCCGTTGTGTATGCCTCCAATGACAGATTGAGAAGGAGTAAGACTTGGGAGGAAATAACTGAGATGAGTAGAATGATTGATATGCCTTGGGTTCTTGCAGGGGACTTTAATGAAGTCCTGAATAATGAAGAAAAATTAGTGGCTCGTGAGGATGTGGATTTATACTCAGCAGGAGGTTTAGATGACATTTATACAAATTTGGGGCTCAGTGATCTGCCTAGCACTGGTATGTTTTTTACCTGGTGCAATCAACAAGAAGGTGGGAGTAGAGTCTACTGCAAACTAGACAGATGTATGGGGAACATTAGTTAGATGGAGCAGTTCCCTGCTGTGAGGGTGGAGTTTATTAATAATGTCTTGTCTGATCATTCTATTGCAGTGGTTTCTTTCAAGGAGGATCCTCAAATTAGAAAGCCTCCTTTTTGTTTCCTGGAGATGTGGAGGAGGCATGAGCAGTTTGATGCAGTGGTTGCTGAATCTTGGCATGCCTCTGTGGAGAAAGGGAACCCAGTTAGAACCTTGTTCTTGAAGCTTAGAAGGCTGAAGGTGGTTCTCGAAGATTTTAATAAAAAGTTTTTTGTGACATTTTTGTAAGAGTAAAGGTGGCTGAGATGGAGGTGATAAGATTGGAAAATCTGCTGCAGGAGGCTCCTTTTCATAAGGATCTTATCTATGATTTGAAGGCTGCCAAGAGTGCTGTTTGTGAGCAAAAGATAAGAAAGGAGGTGTTCCTTGCCCAGAAAGCAGCTTGTGATTAGGCAATGATGGGGGCGGTAATAATGCCTACTTTTATGCAAGAATTAAGGAGAGGCAGGTGAGAAAAATGATTTATGGGATTGTTAATCGAAATGGAGTAAAGGTCTTCTCCCATAATGAGATTCCAGCCGAGTTTTTGGAGTACTTCCAGAACTTAGTAGCTACAGCAGAGGTTACTGTGATGGAGGCCAAGTCATCCATTTGTAAAATGGGGGAGAGGGTCTCAGAGGATCAATATCATCTACTAGCTGCCCCTATACAGCTTGAGGAAGCCAGAGCAGCTCTCTCTGAGTTAAATCTTGAAAAGGCCACAAGGCCTGATGGATATATAGCTGGTTTTTTCCAAAGTCAGTGGGACCTAGTTGGATTGGAGGTTTGGATGGCAGTTAACTGGTGCTTTATGAATGGTAAAATTCCTGAGGTGCTCAGGGTCACTGCCATCCATTTGATTCCTAAACTAGTTCATGCATCTTCCCCAGCTGAATATAGACCAATACCTTGATGCAGTACTATCTACAAGATTACGGCGAAGATCCTGGCTAACAGGCTGAAAGAGGTTCTTCCTAGTTTGATCAATGAGGCCCAGACAACTTTTGTGAAGTAGAGGCAAATAGTTGATAATGTCAACTCAGCTCAAGAAATAATGAAAGTGTATGGAAGGAAGATCCTCTCTCCAAGGATGGCTCTCAAGATTGATATAAGGAAGGCCTTTGATTTGGTCTCCTGGAGTTTTTTCAGAAGCTTCATGATGAAGATTGGTTTTCCCCGAGTGTTTACTGATTGGGTTTACTTGTGTATCTCTTCTCCTCGTTACTCTTTAAATGTTAATGGGACCTTAACAGGCTTCTTTCAGGGCAGGAATGGGCTTAGGTAGGGGGATCCTCTGTCCCCTTACCTTTTTGTCCTTGTAATGGATTACCTCTCAAGAATCCTTGAGGAGATGTTTTAAGCGGATGCTATCCAATTCCATCCGAGATGTAAGAAGCAAAAAGGAATTAGTGAATATGCCATTCATTTTGTACAAAGTAGGAATATAGTAAATCTTCAAGAGGTTTTTTTTACTCAATAGTTAGGGTCAATGTGAACAATTATAAAAATGTAGGATGATAAATGAGTTATTTCCTAAACAAAAAAAAAGCAAAAAGGTAAAAAAATGTCAAAAAATAAGTAATCGTATGTAAAATCAATAATAGGACAGAGCTATGATAAAAAAAATGAAGTAAAAAAAGAAAGAAGAGAATTAGAGGAAAACAAAAGCAAAATGAGAAGAAAATGCTTAAATCATAAACCTAAAACAATTGGGGCCAATGTGTAAAAAATATAAAGTTTGAGGTGTTAAACATCTGAATTTAAAAAGCTAAATGCGATAGAGGGGGTTTATCCCTTATTTGAGTACTTAAGAAAGCCTAGCGCACCGCCGTAGCCGGTGATCGGAGAGTGTTTAGAATTTAGAAGGAATGATGTCTACTGGAGTAGCAAGTTTTAATCGCTCTTCCCAAGTTCGAACGGCTATATTTTTTAAACCGTGATGCAAGTTGCCCCAATCAAAGCCCTATTTATGATCTTCTAAACCTAGGAATCCATCAGATTTCCGCATTCAAAGTAGATGAGCAGTCGTGAGTTCGCTTTCCTCCTTTCGCTCTTTGATTCCTCTGTTTCTAGTGTTTCACACTCTTGATTTCGTCATTCTGTTTGAAATCTCATGATCCTTCTGTTTTCTTAGTCTGACATTGTGGTTGTTACGTTTCTGAGGTTCTTGGGTCGTTTTTTGTTGCTTCATCCGCCTTTGAAATTCAGCGGCGATTCCTTCCTGTAAGAATCCCAAAGAAAAGGTCATGCAGATTTCCGTTTTCTTGGGTATGTTTATTTTTATTTATATTTTCCCTTTGTTCACTCTGTCTTTGTTATCGATGCAGGATTCAAGGCTATTTTGTTTCGGACGGGAACATATCAACACCGGCGACGATTCCCTTCTAAAAGCAATCCAACGTAAAGGTAAGAAGATTTTTATTTGTACGGATATCATAACTAAGATTTTGATTTATGAGATCGTTGAAATCAGTTTCATTTGTTTAATCAGGGTTTTCTTAATGCCGGTACTAGAGTTTTTTCTTTGGAGAGGTACTAGTTCTTGACTTTGTATTCCAATCGGATTCCCGGCCGTAACCATCCTAGTAAACGCACATATTTTCTTATGATTTATTTCTTTTCCATATAGTTTTTTTGTTATCTTTAGTGGATGTGAGAAGATGTTGTCTTGTTGTATTCTTGCTGTAGTACTGTTTCTTTAATTCTGCAGGTTCAAAATTTTGGGATTTTGTTGCAAGCCAAGCTATGCGATGTCTATATCACCACTACGTAGTTTTCCCAACTTTTGTGACGGTAAAATGAGGGCCCATGCCGTCATTTCCGTAGTATGAAAATTTTATGACGGTTCTATGACGACTATTTCCGTCATATACTGTTTCCTAAAATTTTATGACGGCCCTATGACGGATACGGCCGTCATAAAGTATTTCCCAAAATTTTATGACGGCTCTATGACGGACGAAGCCGTCATAAAATACTTCGTACGATATACGTATTTATGCATATTACTTATGACGGCCTTATAACCGCTTTACTTGTCACATTAAATACTATATGACGGCCTGGGCCGTCATAAAGCCGTCATAACGTTACAAATTCTGACGAAATCTTGAATTTTGTCCCGTTTGCACGTTATGACGGCTTCGGCCGTCATAAAGCCGTCATTACTGGTCACATTAAATACTATATGACGGCCTTGGCCGTCATAAAGCCGTCATATCGTTACATGCATTAAATGCGACGTCTGTAAATACTCCTCCTTTCCCCTTCCCCGATACGTTTCGTCTGTAACCCCTCCCTTCCCCTTCCCCAATACGTTTCTTCTTCCCCTCCCTCCCTCTGTAACCCCTCCCTCCCTCTCCCTCTGTCTCGTCCCCTCCCTCCCTCCCTCTGCAACTCGTCCGGAGACCGCGACGTCACAGGTAATTTCTTCCTCTTCTTCGTTTTTGTTTGTCTCTCTTCTCTTCGTCATCTCTCACCTTTGGGTTTCGTTTTTTTGCATCTGCTGTTCGCCGCCGCCGCCGCCGCCGTCGTACTCGTCGTTCGCTGCTGTCGCCGCCGTCGCCGTCCTCGTCCTTCACCGAGGCAACCGTTGCGGACAGGGAAGGTAAAACCTAAACCATTGATCTTTTCATTTTCAGTCTGGGTTCATGATGCTTGCGTTCATCATGAGAAACAATCATTGGAGTAATTTTCTGTCATTTTATTTCTATTTATTTTGGTAATTATTTAAATTTCATGATATTTCGTTTTTTGCGTTAATTCGTCATTTTATTTCTGTTTTACAAATTTAAATTTTCTGTTTTTATTTCTGTTTTAAAAATTTAGTGCGTTAATTCATCATGTTTCAATTTTAAAAATTGTTCTTTGTTATTAATTCTATTTTTGTAATTTCTTTGTCATTTTTGTCATTTTTTGCAATTTTCCATGTAATTTCAGTAATTTTCGTTTTCAAATATTGTTTTACGTCATTTATTTCTATTTTCTGTAATTGAAGTAATTTTTGTTTCAAAATATTATTTTATGTTATTATTTATATTTTCCATGTAATTTAAGTAATGCTAACAATTTGGACGATTATATCTTTATCATATGATCATTCTTTTAGACTTAATTAAATTCAAGTTTTTATTTTTCGTGAAATAGTTGATGAATGATGAGAAAATAGAACAGAAGTAGGTAATATTGAATATAAGATATGGAAAGTAGTGTAGTTTGGGGGGGACAGAATGCAAATGTTCTTTAATGAAGTACTTTGTTGGACATGATGTTTTTTTTCCGGGGACACCAAAGAATCTAAGGAAGAACAAGGCGATGACAATCGAAATTAATTAAACCTACATTAATGATATACTAACATTAATAATATATTTTATATTTTCGTTATTTTTTGTTTTGACTATCGGCAGACGGCGGGAATGACGTTCACCGATCTCCTCAGCCATGACAACTTCTACTCGGCATTGGACCGTCAGCGGAGGGAGCAGGCACAACTAATCCTGTCAGCCCACGGACCTTCCCAGCCACTGCCTACTCAGACCCCGATACAGGTCGATGGCTCGACCGCGTGCGAGGCTCCGGTGGATTTGCGGGATGAGGAGAGCGACGAGGAGGAGGGGCGAGGATGTCGGCAGTACATCAACACTCGGGCGGATGAGTAGTTTTATCTTTGTACAAAATGTTATATTCGAAACAATTAAATTATCAATTATGGATGTTAATATATTTTTATTATATTTAAATTTGGTATTTTATTTAATTATTAATGTTTTTTTAAAATTTTCGTATTCATTTGATTTCTGAATCAATAAAACAATATAAAAAAATTAATTTTTTTTCATTATAAAAAACAGTTTATGAAGGCTCATTCCGTCATAAAGCCGTCATAACCAGAATTCGTCCTCACTTACACGTGGACACGTTATGACGGCCAATGTGGTCATAAAGCCGTCATAAATATGAGGGCTGAGGCCGTCATATGGCCGTCATAATCAACATCCATCACAGTTACACGCGTCAATTTTATGACGGCCGTATTGGTCACAAAGCCGTCACAAATATGACGGCTGAGGCCGTCATAACGAAATGTGACGCCCAAAATAATAACGAAACAAACAACGGCCTCAGCCGTCATAATTGTGACGGATAAATGACGGTTACGGCCGTCATAAATGATAAATCAACTACGCAGTGCACCTAGTTTGGCTATGCTCATCTGCTGCCACAATTGTTTCTATATGAAAAGGATTTTTGGTTAAAATTTGACTATGCTGTTTTTATGAGTGGATGGATGTGATTTCTTTGCTTATTTATTCACTCTTACTGAAACTTTATGTCAAACCATGTTTTGGCTTCTGTGTCTTTTATTTCATTTACATATATATCCTTCAAATCATGTACATTCTTTATGTGTGGCATGGCTAGGTTGGTAGCGTAATTGTCTTTCTTCTTTTTTACTTATAGGTTTAAACTATTTTGAAATTAGATTCTTCTGAATGTGGTTGTCTGGTATGAATAGTAGATTGGTTGTAAAATTCTTCCATTGCTGGGTTTTCTTTCCAGTGTTCCTTATTTAATCAGTTCGAGTTAATCCTTATATTCTTTGCTTTGTTGCCTTTTGTGTCCGACTTTGTATTCCGCTTGGATTCACGGCCGTAACCATCCTAGTAAGCGCACATACTTTATCAGTTTCATTTATGATATCTTTTTTTTTTAAACATCTCAAAATCCGCTAACCAACAGGAAAATCACATTGTTTATAAGTTGATAGGATGTTTTTGCTGCTCAAACTGTAGATTGTAGTGACAACAGACAAACTCTCAGCAGTCAAAACAGCACCTCCAAGACAGCGTAGATAATTCCAATTTTGTTGGCCACATCCAACGCATCAAAGTCTGGCATTAATCTCACATATGCCTTCTTTGTTCCATCAGGCCTGATCAAAGTGTTAACTTTCTTGTCCTGAATATCATATATTTTCTTCACTGCATCCTTAATCTTCTTCTTGTCAGCACGAATGTCAACAATGAAAACTAAAGTGTTGTTGTCCTCAATTTTTTTCATGGCAGATTCGGTTGTGAGTGGGTACTTAAGAATCTGATAATGGTCAAGCTTGTTCCTTGGGGTTGCACTAACCCGAGGATACTTGGGGTTTCTCTCCTTTTTCAATGTCTTAGGCCTATGGAAGGTGACTTTCGTTCGGATCTTCTTAGCCTTCTTCTTAAAAGTTGTCCCTGATTTCACTGCCTTTGCAGCCTTTAATGCCTGAGCCTTTGGGTCAGCCTTCTTCTCACCTTTCGGGGCCATTGGAGCCTCTGAACCCTGTTGGTGGATATGGTGGTGTCGAAGCGGCTTCATTTATGATATCGTTTCTTTAAATCTGCAGGTTCAAAATTTTAATTGGGATTTTGTTGCAACCCAAGCTATGCGATGTCTGTTTCACCTAGATTCAGCTACGCTCATATCCTGCCACAGATTTTTGAATATGGAAAGAATTTTTTTGTTTAAATTTGTTTATGTTGTTTAGTTTTTGGATACCTTAGGGTTTTGATTTGGTCAGAGTTTTTTTTTTTTAATCATTTCCTTTGTTTGTCTGTCTTTGGTTATGGACGCAGGATTCAGCATCAATTCCGTTTTTGCTGAGGAGATGTTAACATTGACAGTGATTCCTTTCTAAAAGTAATCCCAACATTCAATAAGAAGGATTTCTTTTTTTTTTTGGTAAGGTTTCATAACTAAGATTTTGATTCTTGCTTATAAGATTGTCAAAGTCAGTTCATTTGTTTAATCAAGGTTCTCTTCATGGCTCTAGTAGGTTTTTTTTTTCTTTTGAGAGGTACTAGTTCTCTTTACTATGTACTCCTCTCCGCTTGGATTCCGGCCGTACCCATGGTAAGCGTGCATACTTTCTTACGATTTGTTTATTCATTTAATATTTTCATTAGCTTTTATGGATGTGAGATGTTGGTATTCTCTTTATAGTACAGCTTCTTTAAATATGTAGGTAAAATGTTTTGGGATTTTGAACCTAAGCTATATGGTATGTCTATATCACCTATATTTTGAACCTAAGCTTCTTTAAATACTTTATCATTTCCCTTCGTTTAGTTTGTTTTTGTTATCAACGCACGATTCAGTGGCGGTTCTATTTCGGACGGGGACATATCCACACTGACGATGATTCCCTTCTAAAAGTAATTCAAAGTAAATGTAAGGAATTATTTTGTTTGTACGGGTATCATAACTAAGATTTTGGAAAGGTACTAGCTAGTTCGACTTTGTATTCCGCTTGGATTCACGGCCGTAACCATCCTAGTAAGCGCACATACTTTATGTGTTTCATTTATGATATCGTTCTTTAAATCTGCAGGTTCAAAATTTTAATTGGGATTTTGTTGCAACCCAAACTATGCGATGTCTGTTTCACCTAGATTCAGCTACGCTCATATCCTGCCACAGATTTTTGAATATGGAAAGAATTTTTTTGTTTAAATTTGTTTATGTTGTTTTCATGAGTAGATGTGATTTCTTCTCTTATTTCTTCACTCTTACTGAATCTTAATGTCAAGCCATGTTTTTGCTTTACTGTCTTTTACATCGTTTGACATATAGCCATCAAATCATATACATTCTCTATGTGGCTTGGCTAGGCTTGTAGCGTAATTGTCTTTCTTCTTTATTCTTCCATTGCTGGATTTTCTTTCCAGTTTTCCTTATTTAATCAGTTTGAGTTAATTCTTACATTCTGTGCTTTGTTGCCTTTTGTGTCCAAGTATTTGATTTTTGAGATACTTTTGTGGCCAGTTTTCTTGTGCATGTTAAACCATGTTTTGGCTTTACCGTCTTTTATTTCGTTTGACATATGTCCATCAAATTATATACATTCTCTATGTGTGGCTTGGCTAGGCTTCTAGCGTAATTGTCTTTCTTCTTTTTACTTCGGGTTTTAACTTTTTTGAAATTAGATTCTATCGGAATGTGGATTGGTTGTAAAATTCTTCCATTGCTGGGTTTTCTTTCCAGTTTTCCTTATTTAATCAGTTTGGTCCTGTTTTTTTCCTGGTCGTAATAACGCTGTGATTTAATTATATCAGCTTATTTAATTTATGGGGGTTGAGTGTACTTTGTTGCCCTTTGGTGCTTTTCTTGACCATATAAGGACTTGATTTGGTTGTGTTTTCTGGACATGATTTTCTGAAGTGGTAATGCCTATGATTCGATTTAGTTTGATTATATCAGCATATTTTCTTGATGGGTTGATTTTTTATGGTTGATTATCTTTCTTCTTATATGACTTCTTGGGTTCTAACGGTTTTGAAATTTGATTATCCTGAATGTGATTGTCTAATCTAGTATGTTTAATAGATTAATTGTAAAATGTTTCATTGGTTTTTTTCACCTTTTTTATTTTTATTTTTATTTTATTTTAGTGTTTGTCAATTAATTTACGTGAATCCCGGGTTTCTGTGCTTTGTTGTTATCCAGCAAATATATTTTTTTGTTATCATGGCAGGTTTTTCAGTTTGTTAGAGGAATAAGGAGCTGAATTGGTCGTGTTTGTTGGCTCGATTTTCCTAGGTCTTAGTGACGCTGTGATTCGATTTGATTGCTTCAACTTATCAGATTTATGGGTTTACTTTCTTCTCATTACTTCTTGGGGTTTTAATTCTTTTCACAATTTATTTATGGGTGAATTTTCTTTCCTCTTAATTTAATGTGGTTGTCCTATTGTGATCAGTAGATTGGTTGTAAAATGCTGCCATTGTTGTTTTTCCCCAATGTTTCCCGACTTGTTTAGTTTGAGTTAATCCTGATATTCTGTGCTTTGTTGCCTTTTGTGTCGAGAAATTATTTGGTTTTTGAGGTACTTTTATGGTCGGTTTTCTAGGTGGTTGGAGTAATAAGGAGCTTATTTGGTTTTGTTTTTCCTTGGTGTGATTTTCTCAGGTTATAATGTTGTTGTGATTCAATTCAATTTGTCACATTTGATGGATGGGTTGTTCTTTCTTCTCACTACTTTTGGGGTTCTTATTCTTTTGACATTCGATACTTTTGAATGTGGCTGTCTAATGTGATTGGTAGATTTGTTGTAAAATTCTTTGATTGCTGGCTTTTGTTTCCAACAAGTTTGTCATTTTGAGGTACTTTTGTAGCCGGTTTTCTAGGCAGGGGAGAATTAAGGTACTTATTTGGTTGTTTTTTCTCTTTGAGATGATTTTCTCAACCCGAAATTCGACCAGACCCAACCCGAAAATGTCAGATTAGGGTCGGTTTGTGGTGAGAAAGTGTCTTGGTGGCCCGAATCCGATATTTTCGGGTAAACTCGGGTTAGGGTCGGAACACGAAATTAAAGCCAACCTTAAAATCTCCTAACCCCAGCCCGAAATTACCTAATGACCAGCCTGAAACTACCCCTGCCCAACCCACTCAGCCCACCACACTAACCCTCACCCACTCAGCCCAACTACATTACCACACTAACCTGGACATTCAACCCAATACACGGAGACTTCTGTGACCCACATTTTGTTTTCTTTTATTTTCCTTCATGACTTGTGATTTGATTATATCAAGCACATTTGATTGATGGGTTGTGTGTCTTTGTTGCATTGTAGGCCCTATATTTGGTTTTTGGTGCTTTCTTGACCATATAAGGAGCTGATTTGGTTGTGTTTTCTGGGCATGATTTGATTTGTTTGTATTAGCACTTTGACATTTTATTCTTTTGAATGTGGTTGTCTAATGTGATTGGCAGATTTTCTATAAAAATCTTTGTTTCTTTGGGTATATTTTTCCCAATGTTCCGGGTTTAATCAGTTTGTGTTAATTATGATGGGTCTGTGAATTCTTGCCTTTTGTTTCCAGCAAGTTTTTCATTGAGGTACTTTCATGGCCCGTTTTCTATATGGCTAGAGAATTAAAGGTGCTGATTTGGTTGTTGTTTTTCCGGGCAAGATTTTCTCAGGTTGTAATGATGATGTGATTTGAATTGATCATAAGAAGCTGATAGGTCCTCGTGTTATTTCTGGGGCTCTAATTTCTTTTGAAATTTGATTCTTCTGTTCGTGGTTGTCTAATGTGACTGTGGTTCTCTGATGTGATTAATCGATATGTTTTTGCTGGGTTTTTAACCCAATGTTCCCACAATAATCGGTTTTAGTTAATCTTGACTTTCTGTCGTGTTGTCTTGTCTAACAAGTATTTGATTGTTTGGTTGATTTGATGGTTGTTTGTCTTTGTCCTTATGATCTTGTGTTCTAATGCATTTGAAATTTGATACTCCCAGTGTGATTGTCTAAGCTAATGTGTGTAATAGATTTGGTTGTAAAATGTTGATTTGATTTGATTTGATTTGTTTGTATCAGCACATTTGATTGATGGGTTGTTCTTCCTTTTCATTACTTCCGGTCTAATGAGATTGTGGTTGTCTACTGCAATCAGTAGATTGGTTGTAAAATTCTGTATTTGCTGTGTTTTTTTCCCCAATGTTTCTTACTCAGTTTGAGTTAATGCAGATGTTCTGCGATTTGGTGCCTTTTGTGTTGAGAAATTATTATTTTTTTGAGGGACTTTCATGGTCGTTTTCTAGGTGATTGGACGAATAAGGAGCTGATTTGATTGTGTGTTTCTTGGTTTGGTTTTCTCATGTTGTAAAGTTGTTGTGATTTGATTTGTAAAATTCTTTTGAATGTTGTTGTCTAATGTGATTTTTTGTAAAATTCTTTGTTTGTTGGGTTTTTCCCCCCGATTTTCCTGGTTTAATCAGTTTGAGTTATGACTGGGTCAGTGATATCTTGGCTTTTGTTTCAAGCAAGTTTTTCATTTTTGAGGTACTTTCATGGCTGGTTTTCAACATGGATGGAGAATTAAGGAGCTGATTTGGTTGTTTTTTTCTTTTTTTCTGGGCATGTTTTTCTCAGGTTATAATGATGCTGTGATTTGATTTGATCATATGGAGCTGATTTCGTCTTGTTATTTCCGAGCTTCTAATTTCTTTTGAAATTTGATTCTTTTGTTTATGGTTGTCTAATGTGACTGTGGTTGTCTGATGTGATTAATCGATTGGTTGTTTGCTGGGTTTTACCCAATGTTCTGAACATAATCAATTTTAGTTAATCTTGACATTTTGTGCTTTGCTTGTCTTGTCTAAAAGTATTTGTTTTTAGGGTACTTTCATGGCAGTTTTCTTCGTAGTTTGGAGGAATAAAGAGTTGTTTTGGTTGTGTTTTTCGAGGTGTGATTTTCTTTGGTCATAACTCATAATCACACTGTGATTTGATATGATTATTTCAACACATTTGATTAGTAGGTTGATTTGTTGAGTTGATTGTTTTTCTTCTCCTTACTTATGTAGTTTTTATTCTTTTTGACATTTTCTTCTCCTTACTTCTAGGGTTTTTTATTCTTTCAGGCAGGGTGATATCCACACTGATCACAGCTCTTTATTGGAAGAATCCCAAAGAAGGTCATCAGTATTTTTAGTTTTTTTGGATACCTTAGGGTTTTGATTTGGTCAGAGTTTTTTTTATCATTTCCTTTGTTTGTCTGTCTTTGGTTATGGACGCAGGATTCAGCATCAATTCCTGTTTTGCTGAGGAGATATTCACATTGACAGTGATTCCTTTCTACAAGTAATCCCAACATTCGATAAGAAGGATTTCTTTTTTTTTTGGTAAGGTTTCATAACTATGATTTTGATTCTTGCTTATAAGATTGTCAAAGTCAGTTCATTTGTTTAATCAAGGTTCTCTTCATGGGGCTAGTAGGTTTTTTTTTTCTTTTGAGAGGTACTAGTTCTCTTTACTATGTACTCCTCTCCGCTTGGATTCGGCCATACCCATGGTAAGCATGCATACTTTCTTATGATTTGTTTATTCATTTAATATTTTCATTAGCTGTTATGGATGTGAGATGTTGGTATTCTCTTTAGAGTACAGCTTCTTTAATTATGTAGGTAAAATGTTTTGGGATTTTTGAACCTAAGCTATATGGTATGTACGTACTTTATCATTTCCCTTTGTTTAGTTTGTTTTTGTTATCAACGCACGATTCGATGGCGGTTCTATTTCAGACAGGGACATATCCACACTGACGATGATTCCCTTCTAAAAGTAATTCAAAGTAAATGTAAGGAATTATTTTGTTTGTACGGGTATCATAACTAAGATTTTGGAAAGGTACTAGCTAGTTCGACTTTGTATTCCGCTTGGATTCACGGCTGTAACCATCCTAGTAAGCGCACATACTTTATGTGTTTCATTTATGATATCGTTTCTTTAAATATGCAGGTTCAAAATTTTAATTGGGATTTTGTTGCAACCCAAGCTATGCGATGTCTGTTTAACCTAGATTCAGCTACGCTCATCTCCTGCCACAGATTTTTGAATATGGAAAGAATTTTTTTGTTTAAATTTGTTTATGTTGTTTTTATTAGTAGATGTGATTTCTTCTCTTATTTCTTCACTCTTACTGAATCTTAATGTCAAACCATGTTTTCGCTTTACTGTCTTTTACATCGTTTGACATATATCCATCAAATCATATACATTCTCTATGTGGCTTGGCTAGGCTTGTAGCGTAATTGTCTTTCTTCTTTATTCTTCCATTGCTGGATTTTCTTTCCAGTTTTCCTTATTTAATCAGTTTGAGTTAATTCTTACATTCTGTGCTTTGTTGCCTTTTGTGTCCAAGTATTTGATTTTTGAGATACTTTTGTGGCCAGTTTTCTTGTGCATGTTAAACCATGTTTTGGCTTTACCGTCTTTTATTTCGTTTGACATATGTCCATCAAATTATATACATTCTCTATGTGTGGCTTGGCTAGGCTTCTAGCGTAATTGTCTTTCTTCTTTTCACTTCTGGGTTTTAAATATTTTGAAATTAGATTCATCGGAATGTGGATTGGTTGTAAAATTCTTCCATTGCTGGGTTTTCTTTCCAGTTTTACTTATTTAATCAGTTTGGTCCTGTTTTTTCCTGGTCGTAATAACGTTGTGATTTAATTATATCAGCTTATTTAATTTATGGGGTTGAGTGGCCTTTGTTGCCTGTAGGCCTTGTATTTGGTTTTTGGTGCTTTTCTTGACCATGTAAGGACTTGATTTGGTTGTGTTTTCATGGACATGATTTTCTGAAGTGGTAATGCCTATGATTCGATTTAGTTTGATTATATCAGCATATTTGCTTGAAGGGTTGATTTTTTATGGTTGATTATCTTTCTTCTTATATGACTTCTTGGGTTCTAACGGTTTTGAAATATGATTATCCTGAATGTGATTGTCTAATCTGGTATGTTTAATAGATTAATTGTAAAATGTTTCCTTGGTTTTTTTCACCTTTTTTATTTTTATTTTTATTTTTATTTTAGTGTTTCTCAATTAATTTACGTGAATCCGGGTTTCGTGCTTTGTTGTTATCCAGGAAATATTTTTTTGTTATCATGGCAGGTTTTTCAGTTTTTAGAGGAATAAGGAGCTGAATTGGTCGTGTTTTTTGGCTCGATTATCCTAGGTCTTAGTGACGCTGTGATTCGATTTGATTGCTTCAACTTATCAGATTTATGGGTTTACTTTCTTCTCATTACTTCTTGGGGTTTTAATTCTTTTCACAATTTATTTATGGGCGAATTTTCTTTCCTCTTAATTTAATGTGGTCGTCCTATTGTGATCAGTAGATTGGTTGTAAAATGCTGCCATTGTTGTTTTTCCCCAATGTTTCCCGACTTGTTTAGTTTGAGTTAATCTTGATATTCTGTGCTTTGTTGCCTTTTGTGTCGAGAAATTATTTGGTTTTGAGGTACTTTTATGGTCGGTTTTCTAGGTGGTTGGAGTAATAAGGAGCTTATTTGGTTTTGTTTTTCCTTGGTGTGATTTTCTCAGGTTATAATGTTGTTGTGATTCAATTCAATTTGTCACATTTGATGGATGGGTTGTTCTTTCTTCTCACTACTTTTGGGGTTCTTATTCTTTTGACATTCGATACTTTTGAATGTTGCCGTCTAATGTGATTGGTAGATTTGTTGTAAAATTCTTTGATTGTTGGCTTTTGTTTCCAACAAGTTTGTCATTTTTGAGGTACTTTTGTAGCCGGTTTTCTAGGCGGCTGGGGATAATTAAGGTACTTATTTGGTTGTTTTTTCTCCTTGAGATGATTTTCTCAACCCGAAATCCGACCCGAACCCAACCCGAAAATGTCAGATTAGGGTCGGTTTGGGGTGAGAAAGTGTCTTGGTGGCCCGAATCCGATATTTTCGGGTAAACTCGGGTTAGGGTCGGAACACGAAATTAAAGCCCAACCTTAAAATCTCCTAACCCCAGCCCGAAATTACCTAATGACCAGCCTGAAACTACCCTCGCCCAACCCACTCAGCCCACCACACTAACCCTCACCCACTCGCCCAACTACATTACCACACTAACTGGACATTTAACCCAATACACGGAGACTTCGTGACCCACATTTTGCTTTCTTTTATTTTCCTTCATGACTTGTGATTTGATTATATCAAGCACATTTGATTGATGAGTTGTGTGTCTTTGTTGCATTGTAGGCCCTATATTTGGTTTTGTGCTTCTTGACCATATAAGGAGCTGATTTGGTTGTGTTTTCTGGGCATGATTTGATTTGTTTGTATTAGCACTTTGACATTTTATTCTTTTGAATGTGGTTGTCTAATGTGATTGGCAGATTTGCTGTAAAATTCTTTGTTTGCTGGGTATCTTTTTTCCCAATGTTCCAGGTTTAATCAGTTTGAGTTAATTATGATGGGTCTGTGAATTCTTGCCTTTTGTTTCCAGCAAGTTTTTCATTTTGAGGCACTTTCATGGCCAGTTTTCTATATGGCTAGAGAATTAAAGGTGCTGATTTGGTTGTTTTTCTCAAGTTGTAATGATGCTGTGATTTGAATTGATCATAAGAAGCTGATAGGTCCTCGTGTTATTTCTGGGGCTCTAATTTCTTTTGAAATTTGATTCTTCTGTTCGTGGTTGTCTAATGTGACTGTGGTTCTCTGATGTGATTAATCGATATGTTTTTGCTGGGGTTTTTAACCCAATGTTCCCACAATAATCGGTTTTAGTTAATCTTGACTTTCTGTGCTGTGTTGTCTTGTCTAACAAGTATTTGATTGTTTGGTTGATTTGATGGTTGATTGTCTTTGTTCTTATGATCTTCGGTTCTAATGCATTTGAAATTTGATACTCCTGAGTGTGATTGTCTAAGCTAATGTGTGTAATAGATTTGGTTGTAAAATGTTGATTTGATTTGTTTGTATCAGCACATTTGATTGATGGGTTGTTCTTCCTTTTCATTACTTCCGGTCTAATGAGATTGTGGTTGTCTCTGCAATCAGTAGATTGGTTGTAAAATTCTGTCTTTGCTGTGTTTTTTTCCCCAATGTTTCTTACTCGGTTTGAGTTATTGCAGATGTTCTGCGATTTGTTGCCTTTGTGTTGAGAAATTATTTTTTTTTGAGGGACTTTCATGGTCAGTTTTCTAGGTGATTGGACGAATAAGGAGCTGATTTGATTGTGTGTTTCTTGGTTTGATTTTCTCAGGTTGTAAAGTTGTTGTGATTTGATTTGTAAATTTCTTTTGAATGTTGTTGTCTAATGTGATTTTTTGTAAAATTCTTTGTTTGCTGGGTCCCCCCCCGATTTTCCTGGTTTAATCAGTTTGAGTTATGACCGGGTCTGTGATATCTTGGCTTTTGTTTCTAGCAAGTTTTTCATTTTTGAGGTACTTTCATGGCTGGTTTTCAACATGGATGGAGAATTAAGGAGCTGATTTGGTTGTTTTTTTCTTTTTTTCTGGGCATGTTTTTCTCAGGATGTAATGATGCTGTGATTTGATTTGATCATATGAAGCTGATTTCCTCTTGTTTTTTCCGAGCTTCTAATTTCTTTTGAAATTTGATTCTTTTGTTTATGGTTGTCTAATGTGACTGTGGTTGTCTGATGTGATTAATTGATTGGTTGTTTGCTGGGTTTACCCAATGTTCCGAACATAATCAATTTTAGTTAATCTTGACATTTTGTGCTTTGCTTGTCTTGTCTAAAAAGTATTTGTTTTTAGGGTACTTTCATGGCCGGTTTTCTTCGTAGCTGGAGGAATAAAGAGTTGTTTTGGTTGTGTTTTTCGAGGTGTGATTTTCTTTGGTCATAACTCATAATCACACTGTGATTTGATATGATTATTTCAACACATTTGATTAGTAGGTTGATTTGTTGAGTTGATTGTTTTTCTTCTCCTTACTTATGTAGTTTTTATTCTTTTTTGACATTTTCTTCTCCTTACTTCTAGTGTTTTTTATTCTTTCAGGCAGGGTGATATCCACACTGATCACAGCTCTTTATTGGAAGAATCCCAAAGAAGGTCATCAGTATTTTTAGTTTTTTTGGATACCTTAGGGTTTTGATTTGGTCAGGGTTTTTTTTTAATCGTTTCCTTTGTTTGTCTGTCTTTGGTTATGGACGCAGGATTCAGCATCAATTCCTGTTTTGCTGAGGAGATATTCACATTGACAGTGATTCCTTTCTACAAGTAATCCCAACATTCGATAAGAAGGATTTCTTTTTTTTTGGTAAGGTTTCATAACTATGATTTTGATTCTTGCTTATAAGATTGTCAAAGTCAGTTCATTTGTTTAATCAAGGTTCTCTTCATGGCTCTAGTAGTTTTTTTTTCTTTTGAGAGGTACTAGTTCTCTTTACTATGTACTCCTCTCCGCTTGGATTCCGGCCGTACCCATGGTAAGCGTGCATACTTTCTTACGATTTGTTTATTCATTTAATATTTTCATTAGCTTTTATGGATGTGAGATGTTGGTATTCTCTTTATAGTACAGCTTCTTTAAATATGTTGGTAAAATGTTTTGGGATTTTTGAACCTAAGCTATATGGTATGTCTATATCACCTATATTTTATGCCTTGATAGTACATACTTTATCATTTCCCTTCGTTTAGTTTGTTTTTGTTATCAACGCACGATTCAGTGGCGGTTCTATTTCGGACGGGGACATATCCACACTGACGATGATTCCCTTCTAAAAGTAATTCAAAGTAAATGTAAGGAATTATTTTGTTTGTACGGGTATCATAACTAAGATTTTGGAAAGGTACTAGCTAGTTCGACTTTGTATTCCGCTTGGATTCACGGCTGTAACCATCCTAGTAAGCGCACATACTTTATCAGTTTCATTTATGATATCGTTTCTTTAAATTTGCAGGTTCAAAATTTTAATTGGGATTATGTTGCAACCCTAGCTATGCGATGTCTGTTTCACCTAGATTCAGCTACGCTCATATCCTGCCACAGATTTTTGAATATGGAAAGAATTTTTTTGTTTAAATTTGTTTATGTTGTTTTCATGAGTAGATGTGATTTCTTCTCTTATTTCTTCACTCTTACTGAATCTTAATGTCAAACCATGTTTTCGCTTTACTGTCTTTTACATCGTTTGACATATATCCATCAAATCATATACATTCTCTATGTGGCTTGGCTAGGCTTGTAGCGTAATTGTCTTTCTTCTTTATTCTTCCATTGCTGGATTTTCTTTCCAGTTTTCCTTATTTAATCAGTTTGAGTTAATTCTTACATTCTGTGCTTTGTTGCCTTTTGTGTCCAAGTATTTGATTTTTGAGATACTTTCGTGGCAAGTTTTCTTGTGCATGTTAAACCATGTTTTGGCTTTACCGTCTTTTATTTCGTTTGACATATGTCCATCAAATTATATACATTCTCTATGTGTGGCTTGGCTAGGCTTCTAGCGTAATTGTCTTTCTTCTTTTTACTTTTGGGTTTTAACTTTTTTGAAATTAGATTCTATCGGAATGTGGATTGGTTGTAAAATTCTTCCATTGCTGGGTTTTCTTTCCAGTTTTCCTTATTTAATCAGTTTGGTCCTGTTTTTTTCCTGGTCGTAATAACGCTGTGATTTAATTATATCAGCTTATTTAATTTATGGGGGTTGAGTGTCCTTTGTTGCCCTGTAGGCCTTGTATTTGGTTTTTGGTGCTTTTCTTGACCATATAAGGACTTGATTTGGTTGTGTTTTCCTGGACATGATTTTCTGAAGTGGTAATGCCTATGATTCGATTTAGTTTGATTATATCAGCATATTTCCTTGATGGGTTGATTTTTTATGGTTGATTATCTTTCTTCTTATATGACTTATTGGGTTCTAACGGTTTTGAAATATGATTATCCTGAATGTGATTGTCTAATCTGGTATGTTTAATAGATTAATTGTAAAATGTTTCCTTGGTTTTTTTCACCTTTTTTATTTTTATTTTTATTTTATTTTAGTGTTCCTCAATTAATTTACGTGAATCCCGGGTTTCTGTGCTTTGTTGTTATCCAGCAAATATATTTTTTTGTTATCATGGCAGGTTTTTTAGTTTGTTAGAGGAATAAGGAGCTGAATTGGTCGTGTTTTTTGGCTCGATTATCCTAGGTCTTAGTGACGCTGTGATTCGATTTGATTGCTTCAACTTATCAGATTTATGGGTTTACTTTCTTCTCATTACTTCTTGGGGTTTTAATTCTTTTCACAATTTATTTATGGATGAATTTTCTTTCCTCTTAATTTAATGTGGTCGTCCTATTGTGATCAGTAGATTGGTTGTAAAATGCTGTCATTGTTGTTTTTCCCCAATGTTTCCCGACTTGTTTAGTTTGAGTTAATCTTGATATTCTGTGCTTTGTTGCCTTTTGTGTCGAGAAATTATTTGGTTTTTGAGGTACTTTTATGGTCGGTTTTCTAGGTGGTTGGAGTAATAAGGAGCTTATTTGGTTGTGTTTTTCCTTTGTGTGATTTTCTCAGGTTATAATGTTGTTGTGATTCAATTCAATTCGTCACATTTGATGGATGGGTTGTTCTTTCTTCTCACTACTTTTGGGGTTCTTATTCTTTTGACATTGGATACTTTTGAATGTGGCTGTCTAATGTGATTGGTAGATTTGTTGTAAAATTCTTTGATTGTTGGCTTTTGTTTCCAACAAGTTTGTCATTTTTGAGGTACTTTTGTAGCCGGTTTTCTAGGCAGCTGGGAGAATTAAGGTACTTATTTGGTTGTTTTTTTCTCCTTGAGATGATTTTCTCAACCCGAAATCCGACCCGAACCCAACCCGAAAATGTCAGATTAGGGTCGGTTTGGGGTGAGAAAGTGTCTTGGTGGCCCGAATCCGATATTTTCGGGTAAACTCGGGTTAGGGTCGGAACACGAAATTAAAGCCCAACCTTAAAATCTCCTAACCCCAGCCCGAAATTACCTAATGACCAGCCTGAAACTACCCCTGCCCAACCCACTCAGCCCACCACACTAACCCTCACCCACTCAGCCCAACTACATTACCACACTAACCTGGACATTCAACCCAATACACGGAGACTTCGTGACCCACATTTTGCTTTCTTTTATTTTCCTTCATGACTTGTGATTTGATTATATCAAGCACATTTGATTGATGAGTTGTGTGTCTTTGTTGCATTGTAGGCCCTATCTTTGGTTTTTGGTGCTTTCTTGACCATATAAGGAGCTGATTTGGTTGTGTTTTCTGGGCATGATTTGATTTGTTTGTATTAGCACTTTGACATTTTATTCTTTTGAATGTGGTTGTCTAATGTGATTGGCAGATTTGCTATAAAATTCTTTGTTTGCTGGGCATCTTTTATCCCAGTGTTCCAGGTTTAATCAGTTTGAGTTAATTATGATGGGTATGTGAATTCTTGCCTTTTGTTTCCAGCAAGTTTTTCATTTTGAGGTACTTTCATGGCCAGTTTTCTATATGGCTAGAGAATTAAAGGTTGTAATAATGCTGTGATTTGAATTGATCATAAGAAGCTGATAGGTCCTCGTGTTATTTCTGGGGCTCTAATTTCTTTTGAAATTTGATTCTTCTGTTCGTGGTTGTCTAATGTGACTGTGGTTCTCTGATGTGATTTCGGGTAAACTCGGGTTAGGGTCGGAACACGGAATTAAAGCCCAACCTTAAAATCTCCTAACCCCAACCCGAAATTATCTAATAACCAGCCTGAAACTACCCCAGCCCAATCCACTCAGCCCACAACACTAACCCTCACCCCGGTTCTTCTGTTTGTTGTTGTCTAATGTGAGATTGTGGTTGTCTAATATGATTAGACTGTAGTTTGGGCTGTATGGGTCAACCCGAACCCAATCCGAAAATTTCGGGTCAACCCGACCTGATAATAAATATGGGTTGGGTTCAGACCAAAGAGTAGGTGTTTCAGATTTTCGGGTTCGGGCCAACCCGAGCCCGAACTACCCCAAACCGATCCGACTTACACCCCTATCTCAAGTTGTAATGATGCTGTGATTAGATTTGATTTGATCATAAGGAGCTGATAGGTCATGTTTTTTTTGGGGTTCTAATTTCTTTTGAAATTTGATTCTTCTGTTTGTGGTTGTCTAATGTGACTATGGTTGTCATTAGACGATTGGTCGTAAAATTCTTCATCTGTTGTTTTTTTCCAATGTGTTTAGCCTAATCAGTTTTAGTTATTCCTAACATTCTGTGCTTTGTTGTCTTTTGTGTCCAACAAGTATTTCGTTTTTGGGGTTTTCATGGAAAGTTTTCTAGGTTGCTGGAGGAATAAGGAGTAGATTTGGTTGTGTTTTTCGAGTCGTGATTTTCTTTGGTCCTAATCATTGTTATTTGATATGATTTTTTCAGCACATTTGATTGATGGGTTGAATTGATTAGTTGGGTTGATTGTTTTGCTTCTTCTTACTTCTGGGGTTTTTATTCTCTTGACATTTGGTTCTTCTGAATATGGTTCTCTAATTTGATCAGTCTTTTCATTGTACATTTTTCCTTTGCTAGGTTTTACCTGTGTTCATTTAATCTCAGTTTCACATTTGAGTATTGAAGATCAGTAAAATACCGTGAAGTCTAGCTGAGTAGCAAGATTTGCTTGTTCTTTTCAACGTCTATATTTTTGAAACCGTGATGCTGATTTTTTTTTTTGATGAAAAGCTCTATTTTAAGTATTTGTATACCTAGGAATCCATCAAATTTTCACATTCAATGTAGATGAACCATCACGTTTTGGAATTGATAGAGGGGTCTAGGCTTTATTTGGGTATTGAAGATTCGTCAGTTTCCGTGAAGTCTGCTCGAGAAGCAAGTTTTGCTTGCTTTTCTCATTGTCTATATTTTTTAAACCATGATGTGGATTGCCACGATCAAAGCCCTATTTAAGTATTTGTATGCCTGGGAATCCATCAAATTTACGCAATCAATGTAGATGAATAGTCGTGAGTTCTCCTTCCTCTTGGACTCTTTGTTTTCTTAATCTAACATTTGTGAATGTTTTTCTCTTTGTTTCTTTGTTTGTCTTTGATTATGGAAGCAAGATTCAGTGGCTATCCTATTTCAGGCTGGGTAGCATCTAGACTGATGACATGAACTAGGATTTTGATTTGATCGGAGCTTTTTTTATTCTTTCCTTTTTTCATCTGGCTTTGGTTATGGATGCAGGATGCAGCATCGATTGTATTTTGCATTGGAGTTCACACTGACAACAATTTATTTCTAAAAGTAATCCAAGGTTATGGTTTTTTCTTTGTTCGGGTATCATAACTAAGATTTTGATTTCGGAGTTTTTTTATCCTTTCCTTTCTTCATCTGTCTTTGGTTATGGACGCAGGATTCAGCATGGATTCTATTTTGTAAAGGAGTTCACACTGACAGCGATTTGTTTCTAAAAGTAATCCAAAGATAAGGTAAGAAGGATTTTTTGTTTGTTCTGGTATCATAACTAAGATTTTGATTCTTTTTTGTGAGATCCTCAAAGTCAGTTCATTTGTTTACTCAGGGTTCTCTTCATCGTGGTAGTAGATTTTTTTTTCTTTCGAGAGGTACTAGTTCTGTTGATTGTGTAATCCGCTTGGATTCCGGGCACACCCGTGGTAAGCATGCGTACTTTCTTATGACTTGTTTATTCATTTAATCTCTTCATTAGCTTTTATGGATGTGAGATGTTTGTATTCTCTTTATAGTAAAAGATTTAAAACTTTTTGGGTTTTACGCTATATCACCTAGATTTTACGCTAGTTTTAGGACATATGAGCTATGTTGTGTCTCCTGCTACAGATTTTTGTTTGAATAATACTTTTTGGTTAACATTTGTTAATGTTGTTTTCATCAGTAGATGTGATTACTTTGCTTGCTGAAACTAATGCCAAACCGTGTTTTGGCTTTAGTGTTTTTTATTTTGTTTGATCATAGATACATATATTCTTCCTATTTACTTTGGATTTTAACTCTTTATATTAAATTCTTCTGAATGAATGTGGTTGTGCCTAATGTTAATAGTGGGATTTGTTGTCAAATCTTCTTTTGTTGGATTTTCTTTCCAATGTTCTTGACCTAATGAGTCTTGTGCTTTGTTGCCTCTTGTGTCTCCAACAAGTATTTGGTTTTTGTGGTACTTTCATGCCCAGGTTTTTATGTGGTGGAATAAATTGTGTTTTTCTAGGTGTGTTTTTCTTGTTACTTTTTGGGCTCGTTATACTCTTAAAATTTGATTATTCTGATTGTGGTTGCGTGATGTGTTTAGTTTGTAAGAAGTTTGATTCTTTTGAATGTGGATTGTCCTAATGTGATAACTAGATTGGCTATAAATGTCAATTCTTCTGAATGTGGTTGGAAGAATAAAGTGTTTTTCTGGGCGTGTTTTTCTTGTTATTTTTGGGCTTGTAATTCTTTTTAAAATTTGATTCTTCTGATTGTGGTTGCCTGATGTGATTAGTAGACTGGTTGTAAAAAATTGTTCCTTCTGAATGTACTTTGTGCTATAGTTTTCTTCCTCTGTGCTGGGTTTTTTTCCAGTACATCAGGATATATATCAACACATTTGATTGATGAGTTGATTTAATGGTTGATTATCTTTCTACTTGTTACTTCTTGCGTTGTAGTAATTATTTTGAAATTTAATTTTTTTAATGTGGCTGTAAAATTCTTCCTTTGCTGTGTTTTTGTAAGTACTTTGCATGGCCAGTTTTCAGGTTGTGTGATTTACCCACGTTGTAGTGGCACTTTGATTGTATCAACATATTTGATTGAGGATCAGTTCTTAATCTGGTTGTCTAATGTGATTTTTTTCCCGATGGACTTCATTTTTAGTTAATCATGATATTCGTGCTTTCGCTGCTCGTGTCAAGTCATGCGGATTTGATTGTTTGTATGTATACTTAATTGACTCTGGTTTTGTAAGGTAATCTTTAGTAGATTTGTTGTAAAATTCTTTGTTTGTTGGGTTTTTTCTTTTGTCAAATGTTCCTTATTTAACCAATTCGAGTTAATCATGACGTTTCTACGCTTTGTATTAATTTGGTTTTTACGGTATTTCCATGACTGGTTAATTGTGTGAACTCAAGTTTTTTTCTTTTTAAGGATTTTCTCAAGTTTCAGAGACGTGAATTGATTTGATTATGTCAACACATTTGATTAATTGGTTGATTGTGTTTCCTTATGGGATTTTAGCTCTTTTGAGAATTGATTATTCTAAAATGTGGTGGTTTAATGTGTTGGAGGATCAAACAAGTGTAAAAGCCAGAAAAAAATCTAAAATCCAAAACTCTAGAATAGACTCTAAATTTTAGATATGTCCAAAGCCAAATCCTAAATAAGCCGTAAATAGAAAAACATAACCTTAAATAAAAACCCTCAACTAAGACAACCCTAAACTCTAAATTCTAGAATTACCAAAAACCAAATTCTATATGGAAACTTTTATGGTCGGTTTTCTAGGTGGTTGGAGTAATAAGGAGCTTATTTGGTTGTGTTTTTCCTTTGTGTGATTTTCTCAGTTATAATGTTGTTGTGATTCAATTCAATTTGTCACATTTGATGGATGGGTTGTTCTTTCTTCTCACTACTTTTGGGGTTCTTATTCTTTTGACATTGGATACTTTTGAATGTGGCCGTCTAATGTGATTGGTAGATTTGTTGTAAAATTCTTTGATTGTTGGCTTTTGTTTCCAACAAGTTTGTCATTTTTGAGGTACTTTTGTAGCCGGTTTTCTAGGCGGCTGGGGAGAATTAAGGTACTTATTTGGTTGTTTTTTTCTCCTTGAGATGATTTTCTCAAGTAGGGGTGTAAGTGAAACATGTGATCCGAAATCCGACCCGAACCCAACCCGAAAATGTCGAGTTAGGGTCGGTTTGGGGTGAGAAAGTGTCTTGGTGGCCCGAATCCGATATTTTCGGGTAAACTCGGGTTAGGGTCGAACACGAAATTAAAGCCCAACCTTAAAATCTCATAACCCATCCCTAAATTACCTAATGAACATCCTTAAACTACCCCTGCCCAACCCACTCAGCCCACCACACTAACCCTCACCCACTCAGCCCAACTACATTACCACACTAACCTGGACATTCAACCCAATACACGGAGACTTCTGTGACCCACATTTTGTTTTCTTTTATTTTCCTTCATGACTTGTGATTTGATTATATCAAGCACATTTGATTGATGGGTTGTGTGTATTTGTTGCATTGTAGGCCCTATATTTGTTTTTTGTTGCTTTCTTGACCATATAAGGAGCTGATTTGGTTGTGTTTTCTGGGCATGATTTGATTTGTTTGTATTAGCACTTTGACATTTTATTCTTTTGAATGTGGTTGTCTAATGTGATTGGCAGATTTTCTATAAAAATCTTTGTTTGCTGGGTTTCTTTTTTCCCAATGTTCCAGGTTTAATCAGTTTGAGTTAATTATGATGGGTCTGTGAATGCCTTTTGTTTCCAGCAAGTTTTTCATTTTGAGGTACTTTCATGGCCAGTTTTCTATATGGCTAGAGAATTAAAGGTGCTGATTTGGTTGTTGTTTTTTTTGGGCATGATTTTCTCAGGTTGTAATGATGCTGTGATTTGAATTGATCATAAGAAGCTGATAGGTCCTCGTGTTATTTCTGGGGCTCTAATTTCTTTTGAAATTTGATTCTTCCGTTCGTGGTTGTCTAATGTGACTGTGGTTCTCTGATGTGATTTCGGGTAAACTCAGGTTAGGGTCGGAACACGGAATTAAAGCCCAACCTTAAAATCTCCTAACCCCAACCCGAAATTATCTAATAACCAGCCTGAAACTACCCCAGCCCAATCCACTCAGCCCACAACACTAACCCTCACCCCGGTTCTTCTGTTTGTTGTTGTCTAATGTGAGACTGTGGTTGTCTAATATGATTAGATTGTAGTTTCGGGCTGTATGGGTCAACCTGAACCCAATCCGAAAATTTCGGGTCAACCCGACCTGATAATAAATATGGGTTGGGTTCAGACCAAAGAGTAGGTGTTTCAGATTTTCGGGTTCGGGCCAACCCGAGCCCGAACTACCCCAAACCGATCCGACTTACACCCCTATCTCAAGTTGTAATGATGCTGTGATTAGATTTGATTTGATCATAAGGAGCTGATAGGTCATGTTTTTTTTGGGGTTCTAATTTCTTTTGAAATTTGATTCTTCTGTTTGTGGTTGTCTAATGTGACTATGGTTGTCATTAGACGATTGGTCGTAAAATTCTTCATCTGTTGTTTTTTTCCAATGTGTTTAGCCTAATCAGTTTTAGTTATTCCTAACATTCTGTGCTTTGTTGTCTTTTGTGTCCAACAAGTATTTCGTTTTTGGGGTTTTCATGGAAAGTTTTCATGGCAAGTTTTATGGATGTGAGATGTTTGTATTCTCTTTATAGTAAAAGATTTAAAAACTTTTGGGTTTTTTCAACCTAAGCTGTGATATAGCTATATCACCTAGATTTTACGCTAGTTTTAGGACATATGAGCTACAAATTTTTTGGTTAACATTTGTTAATGTTGTTTTCATCAGTAGATGTGATTGCTTTGCTTGCTGAAACTAATGCCAAACCGTGTTTTGGCTTTAGTGTTTTTTATTTTGTTTGATCATAGATACATATATTCTTCCTATTTACTTTGGATTTTAACTCTTTATATTAAATTCTTCTGAATGAATGTGGTTGTGCCTAATGTTAATAGTGGGATTTGTTGTCAAATCTTCTTTTGTTGGATTTTCTTTCCAATGTTCTTGACCTAATGAGTCTTGTGCTTTGTTGCCTGTTGTGTCTCCAACAAGTATTTGATTTTTGTGGTACTTTCATGCCCAGGTTTTTATGTGGTGGAATAAATTGTGTTTTTTTCTAGGTGTGTTTTTCTTGTTACTTGTTGGGCTCGTTATACTCTTAAAATTTGATTATTCTGATTGTGGTTGCGTGATGTGTTTAGTTTGTAAGAAGTTTGATTCTTTTGAATGTGGATTGTCCTAATGTCATAACTAGATTGGCTATAAAAGTCTATTCTTCTTTAATGTGGTTGGAAGAATAAAATGTGTTTTTCTTGTTATTTCTGGGCTTGTAATTCTTTTTAAAATTTGATTCTTCTGATTGTGGTTGCCTGATGTGATTAGTAGACTGGTTGTAAAAAATTGTTCCTTCTGAATGTACTTTGTGCTATAGGTTTCTTCCTCTGTGCTGGGTTTTTTTCCAGTATATCAGGATATATATCAACACATTTGATTGATGAGTTGATTTAATGGTTGATTATCTTTCTACTTGTTACTTCTTGCGTTGTAGTAATTATTTTGAAATTTAATTTTTTTTAATGTGGCTGTAAAATTCTTCATTTGCTGTGTTTTTGTAAGTACTTTGCATGGCCAGTTTTCAGGTTGTGTGATTTACCCACGTTGTAGTGGCACTTTGATTGTATCAACATATTTGATTGAGGGATCAGTTCTTAATCTGGTTGTCTAATGTGATTTTTTTTCCCAGTATGGACATTTTTAGTTAATCATGATATTCTGTGCTTTCGTCATTCATGTCAAGCTGTGCAGGATTTGATTGTTTGTATGTACACTTAATTGACTGCTGGTTTTGTAAGGTAATCTTTAGTAGATTTGTTGTAAAATTCTTTGTTTGCTGGGTTTTTTCTTTTGTCAAATGTTCCTTATTTAACCAATTCGAGTTAATCATGACGTTTCTACGCTTTGTATTAATTTGGTTTTTACGGTATTTCCATGACTGGTTAATTGTGTGAACTCAAGTTTTTTCTTTTTAAGGATTTTCTCAAGTTTCAGAGATGTTGTGAATTGATTTGATTATGTCAACACATTTGATTAATTGGTTGATTGTGTTTCCTTACTTCTGGGATTTTAGCTCTTTTGAGATTTGATTATTCTAAAATGTGGTGGTTATGTGTTGGAGGATCAAACAAGTGTAAAAGCCAGAAAAAAATCTAAAATCCAAAACTCTAGAATAGACTCTAAATTTTAGATATGTCCAATGCCAAATCCTAAATAAGCCGTAAATAGAAAAACATAACCTTAAATCAAAACCCTCAACTAAGACAACCCTAAACTCTAAATTCTAGAATTGCCAAAAACCAAATTCTATATGGAAACTTAAACCAAAAACCTTAAAACATAAAGCTAAAGCCCTCCAAAAAGCCAACTTCAAAACTCAAAATTTAAGACTTAAAACAACCATAAATGCTGGAAAAACCCAACTCCAAAACAATCCTAAACTCTAGATTTAACTATAAATTTTAGATTTGTCCAAATAAGTCGTAAATGGAAAACTTAACCTTAAATAAACCATAAACTTAAAGCTAAACCCCCTAAACATTAAATTCTAGAATTACCAAAACCAAATCCCAAATGGAATAAAGTTAAACAAAAAAACCTTAAAACGTAAACCTAAAACCCTAAACCTAGACCCAAATCCAAAACTCAAAATATAAGACCCAAAAAAAGCGTAACTGCTGAAAAAAACTTAACCTAAACCCCCTTGACAACTCAAAATTTAGGACCCAAAACTAACCCCCTAACCTAAAATCATACAAGACCCGAAGCCAAAAACTGTTTATTTATAAATAAAAAAAACCTAAAACCCACCAAACAAGACCAAAATGACAGAAAAAACCTAGGCTTAAATGCACATTGCTATCTCGAACTATGATGACTGATAAAAGAGGGTTTGAACAAAACAACGTGCAGATTGAGTTCGGGTAAATAAGGACCTTGACTAAACATCTGTTAGTTGACCAATAACAAAAAAAACAAAGAAAATTACTTATTTAACCACCTACTTTTTTTCAAATTTAACCTAAAACAATTAAAAAGTTCATCTACTTCTTATTTTCATATGTAATAGGGGTGTTCAACTTCTCGGTTAAATCGAATTAATCGTATTTTTTTTTGTTTCAGTTATTTCGATTTGGTAAATTCGGAATTTTGGTTCGGTTATTGGTTATACCGAACTTTAAATTCGGTATTCGTTTCGATTTTTTGTTATGGTTTTAACTATTTCGGTTAATCGAATTAACCGAAATATTCAGTATTTAATGTTGAATGAACTAACCCAATATACATAACAGACCCAATGTTGAATGAACTAACCCAATATCTTAACATTAAGCTTAGTCCATAAAAATTTCAGTTATTTTGGACAAAAATCGAAATAACTGAACCAAATTCGGTATTCGGTTAGACCCATATGGGATTAAGGTGCTATTGATGATGCCGAACCGAATTCGGTATTCGAAATTCAACGTAGTTGGGATTAAGGTGTTGTTGATGATGTCCAGGTTTAGGTATCGTGCGGTTGCTTCGGTTTCTGTCCAAATTAACTGAACACCGAATTATTGAATTACCTGAATGATCAGCCCTACTGCTTAACTCATCCGACTATTAATTCAAAAGAATTCTAAATCACCAAACAATTAACATTCTTGAAATTCAAGAAATCACTTGACACACCGAGAAGTAAAACATCAAGTTCAATTCTCAAAATCTCCATGCATAAAAAACTGTTTAAAACTATAAGATAGAAAATACCCAATTCTCAAGTTCTCTTTGCTGGATCTCTTCCACCACCGCATCGGAACCAGCAACAAAGGAAGTCGCCGGTCTCTCTTATTGGATCAGCCTCGCCTCCCCGCTCCTCTCGCTCTCCAACGTAAATCAATTTTGAGAAAGAAAACTCATCCTTCACTGGGAGGCGGAGGAACTAGCAGGATTAGGCCAACTGAGATCCGACGTTGACCTAGGCGGAACCGAGTTGCTGTCGTAGAAGATTGAGATGGTGGAGGAGTAGAAGATAGCAGCGGCGTTGGGGATCTTGATGTGTGGACAGTAAGGATGAATTTGAGGATTAATTTGCACAGTCTGAAACCTATATTTTGAAATATTTATGCTTAGGTCACCACGTAGTTTAATTTCAATTAGGATTAGAACTCTTAGCTTTCATATTTTTGAGTAGGAGTAGGATTCTATTTTCTTGTACTATTTAAACAACTCTTTCGTAGGTTAAATGAATTGGATTACTCCCGGTACTTTGTGTTTTGTTTGTTTCTTGCTCAACATTTGGTATCAGAACGAAACCCTATGGAGGGATTAATGGCGAGTGAGACAAGCTTCACTCAGGTGGCCATTCCAAAGTTTGAAGGAGATTATGAGCATTGGAGCATACTCATGAAAAACTTGTTGAGATCCAAAGAGTTTTGGATATTTGTGGATAGATGTGCGGAAGAAGATTCTAGAGGAGATGCGCCCGAAAGATCTGAAGGCTAAGAACTATCTATTCCAAGTAATAGATAATAATGTGTTGAAGACAATTGCACAGAAGCGAATAACCAAGCAATTGTGGGATTCAATGAAATTGAAGTTCTAATAGAATGAGAGAGTGAAGACTGCTCAGCTGAACATCTTGAAAAAGGATTTCGTGTTGTTAGAGATAAAGCAATGTGAGTCTGTCAATGAGTACTACTTTGAAAGAGTTATGGTTGTTGCAAACGACATGAGAAGTTTGGGTAAAACGATGCCAGATAAAAAGACTGTGGCAAAGATTTTAAGACTCTAACAGAGAGGTTCAATTATGTGGTGTGCACTATTGAAGAATCTAAAGATATTAACACTCTCACTATTGATGAACTCTAGAGTTCTCTACTTCTACATGAACAGAAGTTTAGAACTCGAGAGACATATGCTACTAAGGACAGATGAGGAGTGCAGACTTAGAAAGATGGATGATCACGTGTTGGGAATAATGAAGGATTTAGAAGAAGAGGCCGAGGTAGGAGCAGTTGGAACAGCTTTAGAGGACATTGGTCAAGGGCCAATCTGAGTGTCTAGAGCAAAATAAGGGTTTTGGTTATACAGAAAGTGAAGAGGGTGAGGAGTTGATGTTAAAAGCAGGATTAGAAGAAGAAGGTCACAACAAATGGTATCTTGATTCTGGATGCTCAAATCATATGTGTGGCCATGAAAGTATGTTTGATGTGTTGGACAAGAGCTTCAAACACTCAGTCAAACTTGGAAACAATACCATAGTGTTCAACAAAGGATTATGCAAGGTGTATCATGAAGTTAAATTAAAGGGTTGATTATGAAGGCGACAATGAGGAATATAGAATTTATTCTAACTGGAGGAAGTGAGAAGAAAGCACCAGAAGTTACAGATGAATGTTTCTTGACGTTGCAACAGGATGATATGGTTGAAGAACTTCCTGATAAGGTTTTTACTGACAAAACATGTACTGAATTCCTGGAGAGCAATAGAGGAATCACAACACATTCATGCTTATGGATATGGGCCAACATCACCAAAATCAATTGGAGAAAAGATGTATGCTTTGAGTATAATTTGATGATAGCAGTAGGAGAGCTTGGAGTGTTGCAGAGAGAAGGAACATAGCAGTTTTTAATGAGGTCAGATGTTGTTTTGTTGAGAAGGGCATGCTCAGGGTGTTTTGGGTCAAGGTAACATAGTGGAGTGAACTCAAATCCTCTGTGAATCACTTAGGAATCAAGATGGTTGATAAGAGCATCAAAATGTTTCTGATTGGTGTAACTAAAGAGTCAAAGGGATATAGATTGTATGATCCAAGTAACAAGATGGCTGTGATAAGTAGTGATGTGCTATTTGAGGAATATAGATGAAGAAGTTCCTACGCCAAAAGTAAGGGAAGGAAGAAGGAGAGAACTCCTGCATGTGTGGAAGAACTTAATCTGATGAGAGTCTCAATGATGCAGACGAATAAGGTTAGTATGCAACTGAATCTTGTTAATATGCAGTTGGATCTAAATAGTATGCCACTAGATTCGATGAATACAGATGAAATAATACCCAAGTCTTTGATTGATGATCCTATACACTTTGAAGAAGTAGTCATAAATCCTAAATGGATAAGAGCAATTGTTCATGAGTTGGATTCCATAGAAGGTCATTGCGTAAGGGAAGGCTTCAGCAGATGTGGGAATGAAAAAACTCTGTTTATGAAGAATGATAAAGGTAGTATAGTTATAATTGTCCGAACATATGTTGGTGACCTTATTTATATAGGATATGATACAAAGATTATGGAAAATTTCAAGAGATATCCATACAACAGCAGATGAAAATGACAAATTTGGGTCAGATGAGGCTGTTTCTTGGTATTGAAGTTCTGCATAATTCAGATGGACTATGTTTTTATGCTCTTGAAATATTAGAGAGGTTTGACATGATGGATAGTAAGGAGGTGGCAACATCATTGGTGACAGGAACAAGAGTCAAGTTATACAGTTAGTTGGTTCACTCATGTATTTGAATGGAATGGAACAAGGTCTAGTATGGTATATGTAGTATGCCTTAAGAGTAGGTATTTGTCCAGATCTATATACATGCACTTACAGATAGCAGAACAGGTGCTAAAGTATTTGAAGGAAACTTTCAGCTTTGGAATACAATATAGGAGAGGGGATGAAAGTGTTTTGAAGGCATTCTCACATAGTGACTATGCTGAGGTCATCAATAACAAGAAAAGCACAAGTGGGATACACTACGTGGAGGGGAGGACGATTACTGCGGCTCTCAATGTAGTTGGGCCGTGGTAGCTACTACGGCGAGGGCCGTAGTAATTACCGTGGTAAAAACGGCTGAAGTTTTTCAAGCACTGCGGCTGAGGCCGTGGTGCATACTGCAACCTCACCACGTAAGAGATTGCAGTACATTTGGCAGCCACTTGTTAGTTGGCTGTCAGCGTCGCCATGTTGCACTGCGGCCTCTACTGCGTCTTTGGCCGTAGTAGTTATTGATTTTGTGCAAAAAATTTAATTGTATAAATAATTACTAACTATTATTTAAATAACTAAATATAAACTTAATAATAATAATGTTAATTAACAAAGTAATTAATAATTTAAATAAATGCAAATGGAATATATATTTAAGAGACCATTCAATAATTAACAAAATACATCCTAAAAATGTTTATACTAATCCTAATTGTTCGGATGATTATTGTTGTTTAGACGAACACCGTCCAAAAACATATCGAATCCTTCGTACACATCCCGAATATGTCCAAGAAGTTGAATTGTGGCACTGTGGGCTGCGGGGTCTCCTACGTTGAAGTCTGTGGCGGCTCCGGTTGTTAATCATCGATGGCGGAGGCGAGGTTGAGGTTGGGCTATGGAGGAGAAGGCTGCCTCAAAGGATGCTCGTGGTGTGGAGTGATCTGAGGGAGGGAAGGTTGGGAACGTCGGAAAGTCGAACATGGCCCCGACCACATGCTGGTGATAGCCGCTTCCATGGAGCGTGTCACCTCATTCACCCGGGCCTCCACTTGTGCTTCAATCTCAGCATGCCCACGAGCACCCTAGTCCTCGAGCGCGGAGACCCTACATCTGAGGTCACGGATCTCATCCATTTCCCTCTGATGCTGCTCATCCAGCTCAATCTCGCGCTGAAATTAAAATTTATTTAGAAAAGGTTAATCTTGGTCAATTACCAAAGTAACGTAACGAGGTATGGAATTGATAAATTTTTAATTGAGTCAAACAGTGCAACTTCAAACATTAAAATCAAACACAACAATCTTTACGGGACGGAGGGAGTACATACTTTCATAATTGAACATAATTATTTTTTACAAAATTACCATTTCTTCATAAATAGTCGCCTTTGACTTGTTACCATGCGACTTGATTTTTGAGCGTTCCACTCTTTGCATTCTTCTTGTTTCGGACGGAGTTCGCCTTGAACTGTTTACTGCAGTAATGCTCTAGCAACTGCTTCCACATTGAAGGGTCGATTCTTACCAGAGGCATGTCGAGCCAGTGCATATAGTTTGGATTCTCGCGATCAAATGGACGTCTTTTCTGGGCCCAGTCCCAGATATTGTCTTGCGTGTTCCGGTAGATATCTGCGAACCAGGAATGGAGATTTTCCAGAAAATTGTGCTCTGTCCATGAATATTCCTTATGTTACGAAAAATATTATAACGTTTAAAACTATAGAATTATATAAAAATATAATATAGTAGGAGTAAATTCCGCCGGCAATCCTGTAAAAATAATTATTGTCCTGTTTTGGTCCTATTTTAAAAATCTGTCCTGTTTTGGTCCTATCCTATATGGTACTTTGTCCTATTTTGGTTATATCCGTCCATTTAAGCCGTTACCTTTGACGGATCTATACGAAATGACCGTTTTTCCCTTCTAACGTTAGAAGGGAAAAGTTTTAACTTAACCATGATACTTTTGTTTCCCTAAAAATTTCACCCAATTTTCTTCTAAACCTACGGTTTTGCCCTCCTATCATATTTTTGTTTCCCTAGATTTATCCGTCCACTGAGATCCTCCACGGCCTTCCTCAACCACCCATTCTCCGCCTGCAAATCCTCCATCTCCACCGTTAATAATATAAAAAAGGCACTTTTATGGATCTGATAAATAAAATCGAACACCCATTCCCTAGTTTCTCGCTGGCACCAATGGCGCATGATAAGGACAAGTCCTCGTGTAGATTGGGAGCTACAAGCTGCCATCTTTGTACCAACTCTGTTATTTCGTTTATGTTCTAGGCTAGTACGATCCCTAGGGTTCCGCCGCCGCCGCCTCTGAGTGCCCAGAACACTTCTTCTCCCATGGCTTCTCTGTTCAACACCTTGCTGACGTCAGTGATGAGCAGAGCATCCACCACGTTGTCAGCGACAAGGCCGTACTTCCTCGACAGCTTTCCAAATCCGTCGCCGGCTATGTGGCCGCCGACTCTTGGGGCGGCCGGCGAGTGAGAGATTGTAAAACAACAAGAGTGCAATTAGAAGAACGCCAGGGCCTGGCGGAGAAGCATCCGTTAATTGCAATTGCAAATGGATTGGGTGAATGGACCGGAGGAGATGGAGGATTTGGCAGTGGTCGTCGTGATCCAAATTAAACTTTAGGGTTAAAACTTTGGGGAAATATAAAGTCAAAGACTCGAGTAAATTTTTCATAATGGTAAAAAGGTAAATCCACACGAATCAGTTAGAAATAACGGCCAAACTGGACGAAAAGAACCAAAATATGACACAAAATGATAGGACTTTAACAGGACAAGTTTTTAAAACAGGACAATAATTATTTTTACGGGACTGCCAGTGGAATTTACTCAATATAGTAGTAAAATAAGTATTTGTATTATCACAAATTGATTCGCAGTCTGCTTGCTCAGATGCTGGAAGGTCGGTGTATGTAAGCGGAAAGCCTTTGAACTTGTTTGCATCGACGAGGCTAACCGCTTTTGGCACCCTGATGATTGTTGCTTCAAACTACATATAATTGAAATGGTAATTAGTTTATAATCACATGCACAAATAAAATATCAAGATTAATTAATTTATCAAAAGTGAAAAGACTTATTGGCCGATGCGAGCGACCAATCTACCACCATCGATGCCCCTCTCAGGTGTCAGAAGTGGAGGCAGGGGAGGTGTTGTTTTATGATGACACTGGGCAGGTAGTGCATCGGCATCGGGTTGCTGCACCGAATGGCTACTCTCCGGCATCTCCGGCTGTAAGCGATGGCTCGAGGTGCGAGTGCCGCTACCTCAAAACACTAAAAGATGTAAGCTAAGCCACAAATGTTTTAAAAATTGAAACAAAGACACAAAGTTTTAAAATAATTTCACTTTAACCCCAAAGATTTTGGAAATTATCATTTTAAACCTAAAAACTTTTTAAAAAATTCAATTAAACAACAAAATTTTGCAAATTTTGTAGCCCAAAACATTTTAAGCATATTTACTTGAAACCCAAAGCTTTTAAAAATTATCATTTTAGCCAAAAAGTTTTTCAACATTGCAATTAAGGCACAAAAATTTTAAAATTTTTCATTTTAACCCTAAAGTTTTTTTTTGAAATTGTCATCTTAACAACAAATTTTTTTTAATTTAAAACATTTGAAATGATTTAAAAAAATATCGTTTTAACCCCAAAGTTTTTGAAAATTGTCATTTTAACCCCAAAGTTTTTAGAAATTGTCATTTTAATGGAAAACTGTTTAAAAATTGAAATTACACCATAAAGTTTTGTAAATTTTGAAATGAAACCTAAAACATTTTCAAATTTTAACCCCAAAGGTTTTAAAAATTCTAAAATTCATAAATATTCCAAAACTTTTCATTAAATTACACAATTTCAAGAAAAACACAATGTTCTTTGATGAAAACAATGATGCATGATTGGCGAGAGAACCTTTGCTTAAGCTTTCCACATGGATCTTTTCCATCTTGCTTGATGTGATCTTACCTCATCATTGAAAAATTGTTTTCCATGGCTGGATTCCTTTGCCCTTGAGAACAATTATATGAGTGAATGATCTAGTTGCCCCCTAGTTGTGGTCACAAAATTGCATATTCTCAACAAGAGTCTTTAAACCATGCTCTGCCGTAAGATCCATACTCATTAATGTTTAACGGTTGGTCCTTAAAGAAAACTCTTATCAATTTGTAGAGATTGACAAGTTATATGTTGATCTTTGTTTTATTATTATAACTCTGTTGTGTGAACTGCTCCTCAGAAATTTGAAAAGTGATTGATTCTCCTTGAGAAGTTTGTTGCTCCCCGGGTCATTGAACCACTTAGAATTGTGTCTTCTTTCTAAACTGCCTTTGCTAGTTTTCAATTTAGACTCTATGACTCCCTTTTTTCTTTTCTTTTTTTCGGGTCACACCTTGTTTGACTTGCGATTTTAAGTCATTTTCATGCGAGCGCAAATAGTGGTTGCTACCTACGCCCGATTACTTCTGACTAAAATGCAATGAAAATGGCTACTAGCACTATTCGTAACTTCAGTCATTTCTAGCTAAAGACAGCGGAATATAATTTACATTGACCCTTTTTCATTTTTTCTTCATTTTTGAGAGTCATGGGTATTGATGTGATGAAGACATCATGACCATTGATCTAACTCTGGGATTGATGAATGAAACTTGACTTGATCTTGACCGTAGCAATGATCTGAAAGGTTCTTTTGTTCTCATGCTTCTTCTTTTTGATGAATGAGGTTCTCTTCTTTTGGAAAGAATATTTGAGATGTCTAGTTTTTTGATGCCGAGAAATAAACTTCTAATGTTTATTCGGCCAACGGTTGAGGCGACATTTCTCTGAAATAATCTCACAGTCGAAGGGCCACATCGAAACTACTCAAGATTTGGCAATGTCTTCGAGATAGTCACTATCCAGTCCTCTTTTTACCTCCACAATGACATTGTTTATGTTGTGGCTTGGTGAAAGAGTTTTTAAATAGAGAAGAGAATGCTTGAACTGTGGTGTGGTATTTTTCTGAAGGATGCCAAAGTGCACATTTACCCCTTCTTATTTCAAGATAAAGAATAACAGAGGTCTACTACAACAAAGACTGTACCCTAAATTTTGGACTAAATTTAGATAACTTAACTTTCAATTTATCTTGGCAAGCTCTCAAAGATTGGAGTCAAAATTCAAAGATTTCTAAAATTATTCATCAATTTGTATTGATCGACGTGTTGGACCTAGTTTAAAGACGACTTGTGAGAAATTGTCCTTCCATGCCACGATCAAGGTCGTCAGTTTTTATTCACATAATAAAATTGTTCTCAAACTCCTTGATGCCCACTTCTCTTTTTGCAAGATGTTTTTATTTGTCGATGTTCCAAGTTCATGAATGAAACTGTACCGTTTATGAATGAAAATGTACAGTGATCGAATGAAAATTGTTCTCAAACTCCTTGATATACAAACTCCTTGATGTCCACATCATAAAGTGAATGAATGCCAAAATTAGAAAGAAATATGATGAATGTAAATGTCATAAAATAAAAAGAGAAAGAGCACCAATTAGTACAAATTATATATACAAAAGTGTACAAGTATCAATAACAAATGATTGAATTGACAATTAATGAATGGAATAATTCCCTTTGAACAAAAATGTCGACCGATTTCAGATCACTCTACTGGTGTCATTTAGCTCGGTGCAGTCACTTGGGTTCCTTGGTTACACGTCGGCCTGACTTGTGCAGCTAGCCAATCTCGTGCGATCTAAGTGTTAGGCACAGGTGAACTATATGTATGGATAAGGCTAAGCAAAAGGCTGAAGGTGGTTCCCGAGTTCCATCATTGAATAATGATGGCCCAATCCTTACTCACGAGGGACATGTAAGGAATGGATTAACCCAAGTCATAGGTTTTCGTGAGTCCATGTGGGGAATATTAATCCCACGAGGCTAGCACTACTTCCCTACTAGGAAACAATGAAGGCTTGGAGAATAACATCTCACAAGTACAACGACACCGTATTTCGCTTAGAAAGAACTTGTTTTGTTTAGAGTTCGTGTAGGAAGCTCAATGATATGAATGTAACATGTATGTTTTGTGTGTGTATGTGTGAGAGTGTGAATTACAATATGTGCAATGTAAACACAATAAAAACAAAAAGGTAAAATCAAGCAAATAAATAAAAACAAACCCCTTTTGTGACCGGACAAGTCCCCAGCGGAGTCGCCATCTGTAGCGACGTGGTTTTTGTCAGGAGTCGCCACCAATCTTTTTCCTAGGTCGATTGGAAACCTGAAAATGGTCTACGGGAGATCTGGATTCGTTTGTCAGTTACGCTAAAAAAATCATAAATTTCCGAGCGCCCAAAATTGGTAGCACGGGTGTTTTTAGATTTTTACTTGATTTTAAGACATAAATAAAAAAAGATAAAGAATAATACTAAAAATAAAAGAAAAGGATTCTTAGTAATATACATAGATAAGAAAACTCAAAATATCTTGAAAATAAAAATTAAAAATAATTTAGAATGGGCATAATAACAAAAATATTAACTAAAACACAAAAAATGTTTAGACCTAGTGCCCAAACTGTTAGTTTTGAAACTTGTTGAATGACTTGACTGAGAATTTTGAAAATGTGATTACCTAAGTAATATAAGGGAGTAAGGTAAGGATCAAACTTGTAATTTTACCAAGAATATTAAAAGCAAGTGCAGGTTTTCTTCTTTCTCGCGACTGCTGCAATGAATGGACGCCGGAGGGAGCTGCCGGACCTTCTTCGCGCAGTGGAGCTGAGATTTCGACGGAGGATCTGCAGCGGATCGGTCCAGCGGCGAATGGCGAGTCTTCCGGTGGCCGATGGAGCGAGAACGGCGGTCTGGATCGCTGGATTCGTACTGGTTGACCGCGAGTCGGTTTGCGGCTGATATACTCTCCGTTTCAGCGTCTCCGGCGGCTGTTTCGATTGGGAACGGTGCTCTAGTGAGGGAGGGTGGCAGAAGCGGCTTCTGTGCGGTGCTAGGGTGGGCTCGAGTGGGCTGGCGGAGCGTCGGGCCGGTGAACATGGTTCCTCGATTTTTGCATCTCCAGCGGGTTGGATGGATGGGCTGAGGTCGGCGCGGGACGACGAAGCTGATGGTGAGCTTTGGAAGAGAGGAAGAGGAGGGTAAGAGCCGAGAGGAAGGATCGATGCTTTGGTTGAGAGGAACCGGTTTGGTGACGAAACAGAGGAGGTCTTCCTTCCTTTTTTTTGCTCCTTATTGATTATCGTTGATCTCCCCCTTTTCCTCCGAAAACCACTCAATATATATGCAAGTTCTTGAGTTTTGATCATAGGAACAAACATTTGTCCCATGGTAAGCAAGGGATCCTAGATCCTACTCCAACATGTTGGTGGCTCATGGCAATGAGCAACAACACTGAAGACGCCTCTGCAGCACAAAAACCTGTTGGTGTGCTGAGGCTTCCCTAGCTAAGTCCTCCCACCTTTTTCTTTTGATTCTTTTATTTATTTATTTATTATTATTATTTATTATATTATTTTAAACATTAACAATTACAAAAAAAGATATGAAATAAAAGGACAAAAATGCACGTGAGATAAATGACAAAAAATTTAAGAATAATGGAATTAACAAAAGCTCACGAAATAACGAAAATGAAAAAAAGTCTGAAATTAACAAAAGCACACGAAATAATAAAAAAAGTTCATGAAAATAACGAAACTCACAAAAGCACATGAAAATGATACAAGACTACGAAAAATAATAAAAATGACGAAAATGATGAAAGTGACAAAAATCGCACAAAATAATGACAAAAATCACGTGAAATGAAAATACAAAAATTATACAAAAAAATCATAATTACGAACTAGATTTTTATTTTGGGCGTACGAAAATTAACCATTTTTGTACGTAACTGACAAACGATTCCAGATCTCTCGTAGACCATTTTCAGGTTTCCAATCGACCTAGGAAAAAGACAAAAATGCACATGAGATAAATGACGAAAAGTTTAAAATTAACAAAATTAACAAAAGCTCACGAAATAACAAGAATGACAAAAAGTTTGAAATTAACAAAAGCGCACGAAATAATGAAAATGATAAAAGTTAACGAACTTAACAAAGGCACACGAAATAAAAAAAAATTCATGAAAATAACAAAAGTGACAAAAGTACACGAAAATGATACAAACTACGAAAATGACGAAAATCACGTAAAATACACAAGTGGTAAAAATCACATAAAATAAAGATAAAAATCACACAATAAAAATACTGAAATATCGCAATTACGAACTAGATAACATTAGTCCGGACAAAATTGGGTGTCAACAGCTTGGAAGATAATAACGGGCAAAAATCGGGTGTCAACAGCTGCCCCCCTTTGCGTGATTCATGGAACATGGAGCATGCAAAGTAGGATGACACCGAAGTTTTTGCCCGACGAATAACGAGAACCTTCTCATTATTCATGAAAGGAAGAAACTTTTCTTACCTTTCCGAAGCAAAGGAACCTTCCTTGCTTCCCTCAATAGAAACCTTCTCATTGAGTTGAATAGCGGAAACTTTTCCACTATTGGAGGCTAAAGAACCTTCTTTTCAAGATTGACAGCTTTCCCGATGCTCGATGAAAGTAGTCGACTGTTGTGATTGGATCGAATAACAAGAACCTTCTCATTACTCGTGAAGCGAAGGAACCTTCCTTGCTTCTCTCAATAAGAACCTTCCTGTTGAGTTGAATAGCGGAAACCTTCCCACTATTCGAGGTTAAGGTACATTCCTTACCTCAAAGGTGCGAGATTGAGAACCCTCCCAATGCTCGGAAAAATGGATGATTGACTGATTGATTGAAATCGAATAACAAGAACCTTCTCATTATTCGTGAAGCGAAGGAACCTTCCTTGCTTCGATAGTTCGAGATTGAGAATATTCCCAATGCTCGGTAATGATAGATGACTGACTGACTGATTGATTGAGATCGAATAACAAGAACATTCTCACTATTCGTGAAGCGAAGGAACCTTCCTTGCTTCGATAGTTCGAGATTGAGAATATTCCCAATGCTCGGTAAAGATAGATGACTGACTGACTGCTGAATTTTGAAAGTTGTGATGGAATAATAAGAACCTTCTCATTATTCGTGAAGCAAATGAACCTTCCTTGCTCCAATGATTCAAGACTGAGAACTTTCTCAATGCTCGATGAAAATAGACGGTTGAGTGACTGTTGAAAGTAGAGTTCGAATAACAAGAACTTTCTCATTATTCGTGAAGCAAAGGGACATTCCTTACCCCAAAAGTTCCAGATTGAGAACCTTCCCAATGTTCGAAAAAAGTGTATGACTGATTGTCCGTTGGAAGTGGTGATGGAATAACAAGAACCTTCTTGTTATCCGTAGGGGAAGAAACCTTTCTTTCCCTTAAGAAGCGCAGGAACATTTCTTGCTTCTTTGTTGAATGACTTGATCGAAATATCGAGACGAAGTGAATGGTGAGAACCTTCTTACCATTCAGCGAGAGAGACTTCTCTTTCCATTTCGGAATGAGAGGAATGAGATCATTGGTTGAGATCATGAAATGAGAGGAATGGTAAGAACTCTCTTACCATTTCAGAAGAGAAACCTTTCTCTTCGAGCCAAGGTAAAGGAACCTTCCTTACCTTTTAGCGAAAAAAATCTTAATAGACTTTGAAATGAGGAGAATGAAAGAACTTTCTTACCATTCACAAAGAGAAAACTTTTCTCTCATGGGTCGAGGTTAAAGGACCTTCCTTGCCTTTAGTGATTTTTTTTGATATCCTGAAATGAGAAGAATGGTAAGAACCTTCTTACCATTATCGAAGAAAAACTTTTTTCTTTGAATTAAGGTTAAGGAATCTTCCTTACCTTTGGTGAAAATACGAGTGATTGAGATTGATGAGAAGTTTGACTAAACTTTCGAGATTAGAATTCGAGTCAAATGAGCGAATTTTGAAAGTGAGGGGAGTTCGATGAAATCGTGGAGGGAAAAAAACTTTTTGAGGTTAAAGAACCTTCCTTACCTCAAGTATTCGAGATTGAGAACTTTCTCAATACTCGACAAAAGTTGATGAATGATTGTTGATAGTTGCGGTCGAATAACAAGAACTTTATGTTTTTCGTGAAGGGAAGAAACCTTTCTTTCCCTTATGAAGCGAAGGAATTTTCTTTGCTTCTTTGTTGGAAGACTTGATATCTTGAGATGAATGGTGAAAACCTTCTTACCATTCTGAGAGAAACTTTTCTTTCACGATTGAGGTTGAAGAACTTTCTTCACCTTTGGTGACAAAAAATTATCATGAAGTGAGAAAAATGGCAGGTACGTTCCTATCATTCAGTGACTGAATAATAAGAACCTTCTCGTTATTCGTGAAACGAAGGAACCTTCCCTGCTTCTTTATTGATTGTTTAAAATGAGAAGGATTGTAAGAACTTTCTTACCATCAGGGAGAGAAACCTTTCTCTCAAGGGTTAAGGCTAAGGAACCTTCCTTGCCTTTAGTGAAAAATCTGAGTGAATGAGATTGATATGAAGTTTGTCAAAATGACTAAACTTCCCAAAAATGTGAAATCGCACAAATGAGCGAATTTGGAAAATGAGTGAAGTTTGACGAAATGACTAAACTTCAAAAATGTGAAATCGCACAAAATGAGCGAATTTCCAAGAGTTGTAGTCTTTGACTATGTGCGATTTGCAATGTGCCCTGTATGTACAAGATGAGGCAAGTGAAAGAAATGTGTTACCGTATCATGGTACTGTGGAAAGCTTAAGTGAAACCTGAAAGCTTCCAAGCCGAAGTAAACACGAATCATTGTATCTTAGCAAGCTTCTCATCAGAATCCTCCCATCTTGATATCAATAACCTGAGTTGATGAGTTCCCTAAGCCTGTCTTTGAGAATGAAGGGTGATATTATGTATGACACATGATGATCCTGACTTTGAAAAGGTTGATTTTTGGATTTGCAATGATGGAGATCTTCAATCAAAACAAATGATACATGGTAGAAGCAAAAATATTTACTAGGATTTCTTTATGATTGCCTTTCATCTTGCCGGATGTGATCTTACCTCATCGTCAAAAAATTGTTTTCCATTCCTGGATTCTTTTGCTCCTAAGAACAACTATATGAGTGAATGATCTAGTTGCCCCCAGTTGTGGTCACAAAATGGCATATTCTCAACAAGAGTCTTTAAACCATGCTCTGTCGTAAGATCCATACTCATTAATGTTTAACGGTTGGTCCTTAAAGAAAACTCTTATCAATTTGTAGAGCTTGACAAGATATATGATGATCTTTGTGTTATTATTATAACTCTGTTATTCTTTCCCTTTTCCACTTGAAGAAGTAGAATGTGCATGGATAACGGACGGACTTCTTAGCATGAAGGATTGTTTTGTGTGGACATCGAGGTGAAGAATGAATATCATCCGAATGGTTCTTTAAGGTAAATGACATCCATTGATATGGGCTGATGAAAAGTGGAGTAGTTCAAGCGAAAGGTCTGGTAATGTCACTGATGAGCCAATTGACTTCTTTGCAGAACTTGATAGTGCCAATCACGAAATCACTGCCTTATCCGGCAAGAATGACCTCAAATGTTGCCCCCCAACTCTCATGGTGCGTGGAACTACTCTTGAGAAACTTGAGAATTGGTTGATATTGCTTGAGACTTCTTTGTTGCCCCCTTGTTCATTAGGCTGGTGAATCGTGTCTTCATTCTAAACCGCCTTTGCAGGTTTTCGCTTTAGACTCCATGACTCCTTTTTCATTTTTTTCGGGTCAGACCTTGTTTGACCTGCGATTTTCAGTCATTTTCATGCGAGCGTAAATAGTTGTTGCTACCTACGCCCGATTACTTCTGACTAAAATGCAAAGACAAATGGCTACTAGCACTATTCGTAACTTCAGCCATTTCTAGCTAAAGACAGCGGAATAGAATTTACATTGACCCTTTTTATTTTTCTTTTTTATTGGATTTTTGAGAGTCATGGGTATTGATGTGATGAAGACATCATGACCGTTGATTTGACTTTGGGATTGATGAATGTAACTTGACTTGATCTCGACCGTAGCAATGATCTGAAAGGTTCTTTTGTTCTCATACTTCTTCTTTTTGATGAATGAGGTTCTCTCCTTTTGGAAAGAATATTTGAGATGACTAGTCTTTTGATGCCGAGAAATAACCTTCTAATGTTTGTTCGGCCAACGGTTGAGGCGACATTTCTCTGAAATAATCTCACTGTCAAAGGGCCACATCGAAATTGTTTTCACAAGATTTTACAATGTCTTTGAGATAGCCACTATCCAGTCCTCTTTTTAGCTCATCAATGACATTGTTTATGTCGTGGCTTGGTGAAAGAGTTTTGAAATAGAGAAGAGAATGCTTGAACTGTGGTGTGGTATTTTGCTGAAGGATGCCAAAGTGCACATTTACCCCTTCTTATTTCAAGATAAAGAATAATAGAGGTCCATTGCAACAAAGACTGTACCTTAGATTTTGGACTAAATCTAGATAATTTTAACTTTCAATTTATCTTGGCAAGCTCTCAAAGATTTGAGTAAAAATTCAAAGATTTCTCCAATTATTCATCAATTTGTATTGATCAACGTATTAGACACAGCTTAAAGACGACTTGTGAGAAATTGTCTTTCCATGTCACAAATGAGGGTCGTCAGTTTTTCTTCACATCATAAAATTGTCCTCAAACTCCTTGATGTCTACTTCTCATTTTGCAAGATGTTTTTATTTGTTGATTTTCCAAGTTTATGAATGAAAGTGTACAGTTTATGAATGAAAATGTACAGTTTATGAATGAAAATGTACAGTTTATGAATTAAAATGTATAGTTTATGAATTAAAATGTACAGTGACGCGTCTTGAAAAAAAATGAATGAATGCCAAAATTAGAAAGAAATATGATGAATGTGAATGTCATAAAACAAAAAGAGAAAGAGCACCAATTAGTACAAATTATATACACAAAAGTGTACAAGTATCAATAACAAATGATTTAATTGACAAATAATGAATGGAATAACTCCCTTTGAAAAAAAAGTTGACCGATTTCAGATCACTCTACTGATGTCATCTAGCTCGGTGCAGTCACTTGGGTGCCTTGGTTGCACGTCGAGCTGACTTGTGTGGCTAGCCAATCTCGTGCGATCTTGAGCCTCCTAACATGTCGCTAAAGTCTCGCACTTGTTCCTCCGAGAATTGATTTGTTGTTTCCACTACTCACTTTTGATGCTGAAAAATTAATCCAAACCAAAGACGAAACATATCCTAGGTAGATTGTACAATATGACTAGAATGTGAGACATGAATCATACCTAGAGGTGAAAACAAAATAATGGGTAGGGAAACCTAAGGTCAGTTCTAAGTGTTAGGCACGGGTGAACTATATGTATGGATAGGGCTAAGCAAAAGGCTGAGGGTGGTTCCCGAGTCCCATCATTGAATAATGATGGCCCAATCCTTACCCACGAGGGACATGTAAGGAATGGATTAACCCGGGTCGTAGGTTTTCGTGAGTCCATGCAGGGAATATTAATCTCACGGGGTTAGCACTACTTTCCTATTAGGAAACAATGAAGGCTTGGAGAATAATATCTCACAAGTACAACGACACCGTATTCCGCTTAGAAAGAACTTGTGTTGTTTAGAGCTTGGGTAGGAAGCTCAATGATATGAATGTAACATGTATGTTTTTTGTGTGTATTTGTGATAGTGTGAATTACAATATGTGCAATGTAAACATAATAAAAATAAAAAGGTAAAATCAAGCAAATAAATAAAAACAAACCCCTTTTGTGGCCAGACAAATCCCCAGCGGAGTCGCCATCTGTAGCGACGTGGTGTTTGACAAGGAGTCGTCACCAATCTTTTTACCTAGGTCGATTAGAAACCTGAAAGTGGTCTACGAGAGATCTGGAATCGTTTTTCAGTTACGTACAAAAATGATTAATTTTCGTACGCCCAAAATTGGTACCACGGGTTCTTTTTAGATTTTTGCTTGATTTTAAGAAGTAAAGAAAAAGAAAAATAATAACTCTAAAAAAAAGAAAATGATTCTTAGTAATTTACATAGCTGAAAAAAATTCAAAATATCTTGAAAATAAAATTAAAATAATTTAGATTGACATAATAACAAAAATATTAACTAATACACAAAAAGGTTTAGGCCTAGTGTCCAAGCTGCCAGTTTTGAAACTTGTTAAATGACTTGACTGAAATATCTGAAAACCTGATTACCTAAGTGATACGAGGAACAAAGAAAGGACTGAAATTGTAATTTTACCAAAAACATTTAAAACAGGTGCAACAACTTCTTCTTCACGGGTTCGTGCGAACCAGGCGGCGGAGTTGGCGATGTCGTCGATGGAATCGGCATTTTCTGAGGCGTACTTGATGGCTGGAGGTGCGCCAGTGGATTGTACGGCGGTCTACGGCATCGAATGGGGACGAAAAGCAGCGAGTTGGAAGATAACGGGTTGCCGGCGTCGGATAGGATTGTGCCCCTTTTCTCCGTGCTCAGGCCGTCTCAGGTAGCCTAGTAAGGTTCGTTGGCTTCCTCTCGATGCGGCGAAACCGAAGGAGGCGGAAGTTATCGTCGAAAGTCTCTAGTCTGGTGACGGCGGGCTGCCGGCGTCGAAAAGGATTTTTGACCGCTTTCTCCTCCGTTTGGACAACTCCGGCGACGTGGGATAGATGGCGGAGACCGGCGTGGCGTGGCGGTGCTGATGAGGTCGGAGTTTTGTGATGAATTGCAGCGGATGTGGGGGAAGGATGGTGGAGGCCGATCGTGAAGGTGAGGCTCGAACTCCTCCGTCTACAACTCTCTCCCTTTATTTGTATCTTTTTTTTATTTATTATTATGGTTATTATTAGTATACTATTATAAATTTTAAAAATTACAAATTTGTGACACTAAAGGCACACTACGTGGTGGAGTCCAATATTAGTGCGGCTAGTAATGCGGCTTTAGCCGAATTTAACACTAGCCGCACTATAAAACACAATTATGTGCGCAATGTAAGACTCATATTGCAGGTTTGTGCGCAATAAGCCGCAATACCCTTTTTCAAAACCACAGCTCCCCTTCTCCTCCCTTCATTTTCATTTCTGCACCCGAAACTTAAACAGCCCTCACCCTCTCCTTGATCTCCTGCAATCGAACTCATGTCCTCTTCGTTCTGTCGCCTTAGCAGGTAAGCTTTTCTTCTTCTTCTTTCTTCTTATTTTAATCTCCGATTCTTCTTCTTCTATGGTGGCAGATCACAAACAAAACAACCAATAGGTGGTTGATTTCTCCAAATCCACCATGTAAGAGACGGCCGGAGATGACCATGGTAGCGGTGGTGACGAGGAAATGGTGGTGGACAGTGAAGAAAAGTTTGTTTCAAGATCTGTAATTTTTTTAGAGTTGAGGAGAATTAGATCTAGGTTTTTTTTCCATTTTACAGTTTGATTTCAGTTGTATATGGACGAAATTGAAGGAATGGAAGAAAAAATTATGTACATTGTTCTTCTTTTTAAATTTGTGTTTTCTTCAGTTTAAATTTCTGGGTTTGATCATGAACAATTCTGAGTTTTGGGGTGAATTCGAATGAATATTCGGATGAATGTTCATCCGAATTCATTCAAATTTTTTTATTAAAAGTGTTGTGTAATGCGGCTTTTGTCGCAATAAGCCGCATTACGTATTGCGAGCTCAACCGCAATAGCCTCTCTATTTCGAGCTTAAATAATGCGGTGTTTATTGCGTCCATTGCCACGCTAATTACTGCGATAGTAATGCGGCTTGGCCGCACTATGTTGTGTTTCAACCACGTAGTGAATTTTGAACCAAGACATCATACTTTGTCAACAAGTGTATCACTGCGTTCCGTGGAACGAAATGTTTGTATTTGAGTTAATAGAACGAACACATCATAATTTTACATAAGCACATCACAGTGCTTCAGGAACGCATCATATTGTCATAAGAGAGCATCACTTTGGGCGGTTGAACAAATGCATGGGCGGTGATTTTGTCGTCCGAGGAATGCCGGCGGGTGATTTTGTTGCTAATTTCATTGAATTTGCGAAGAAGGAGGGTTGATCTGCTTGTTTCCTCTCTAATTTGTTGTTGCGTGCAAAAGGGAGGATGGATCGTGGTAGTTCTGAACAAATGCGTTGGGCGGGTGGTTTTTGTCTCCAAAGCAAGGTCGGCAGTTGATTTTGTTGCTGGTTTTATTGTGTTTGCGAAGAAGGATGATCGATCGGCTTGATTCCTCTCTATTTTCATTGTTGGGCGCGGAATGAAGGACAGATCGTGGTAGTTCGCACGATTCCAGAGTTGTCGTCGAGAAACACGGCGTGTTACTGTTGGTGGAGCTGGTTCTTCCGTGTTTCTTCTTTATTTCTTTTATCTAGAGGCACACATGGTGTGTCATTGGCACAACATATCCACACTCAATATCAAATTGACTCTAATGGATATAAATGACCAAATAAATGTATAAAATGATTCCATTACACGCAGAGCCGGATCAGCCCAGCAGCTGGCCTAGCTCCAGCTGGGCAAGAAATGTGGCCCAAAACCTATATATATTTATAACCCAACCTATTACCTAAACACTACCCCTCAGCCCACTAACCCAGCCCAATCCCTAAAATTCTCAAACCTAGCAGCAGCGTAATCACTAATCTGTCTCTATCCGTCACTCACCAACAAACACAAAGCTCTCATCCTTCTTCACTTCTGCGATTTTTGATTTCATGGTAATTCGTGTTTGTCGCGACTGGTGAGGCGGCCAGTGGCAACACCAACCGGCGTAGATTCGAGTCGAGGTTAATCGCGTGGAAAACTTTCAGGTTGTATGATGCTCCACATTGAAAAGGAATATGTGGATGATATTGATTCGGAGGCAGTGATTGATCATTTTGAGTCTATTGGAGATCATAAAGCGCAATTCAGATAGTGCATCATATGGCATTTTGTTTTACAAATGTCTTATTTTGGCTATGTAAAAACTATGTAAAAATATTATTTTGACTTATCAAGAATTTTATCTATTATTGAGTTTTTCCCCCTTTTCCGCTTACCTAAGATTTGAACCCTAGATCCGCCACTGATTACACGAATGCTCCCCAACCCCTAATATTTGGACCAACGAACCCTATTGCCCGTAAAACCTAAATCCAACCTAGACCCAATATTCCGTCGGTGTCAACAAACATAACTTTGCATCTCTGACCGCACGTCAGCCACTCTCCTCCACCAACACCAGCCACCTTGTGATCATCAGAAAACTCTGTGTGTGTAGGCCATCCAGAATATTGACTGTCGGGCAAGCACCACGGGCGGTGTTGTGGGGAGCAAATGATAACATCAAAGAAAAAGATCATGATCTGATTATGATCTCGCTTCCGGGTGATTGGCGTTAGAACGAGGCAGACAGATCACGCAGCCGGTGGTACGTTTTCATCAGCCGGTGGTACGTTTTCATCAATGGAGACTCCGCAGCAGTAGCAATTGTACTCCTCTCTTCCTATATCGTTCACGATACGACCGCAAAGCCCGAAAACTACTGGACGCCATGTAATTACCTCTTTGCAATTCCAATCACACTCTGGGAACTTAGTTTCCGAATCATAACTCTGATCGTACTCATCTTTACACTCCCCGTAAAATTCAATTTCTCCATTGCATTTCATCTCAAACGACCTCGGTACTGCAAAATCGGCCCATGTACACCGGAAGAGAAGGAGCATAAGCAAATAGGTTAGGGAAATGGTACTCATGTAGGGCAAACATCTGGCCATGGTTCAAGCCCTCTCACTAGAAATTGCTTATTTTGATGGAGAAGGGGAAAGAAACCAAGGGGTGTTTTATAGCAATTTACTGGTCATTGATCTCTTCATCAAACGACAAATAATGAATATGTGCAAGCCTGGCAATTAGATTTTTTTAATAGGTTGCTTAACGCGATCTACAACCATATTTTCGATCGGTCATCCCAATGTTGTTTCAATTATCTAAGGGCTATTTCATCTCTATCATTTAACAGTTATTCAAAACGTTGTCCTAGATCAAAGCAGTTGTTACCAAAAGGAGTTCTGCATTAAAGGTAATATTGCAATAAGGTAAAATATGTAAGTAAAAATTATCTTAAAAAGAAACATATTAATCTTAACATCTCAAAAGGAAAATACATTTCATTTTCTCATGGGATAGAGGAAGTAATATTTTCCTTATCAATTACCCGTATTAATACTGTATTTCCCAAATTATAAATCAACAGTAGTAAAAAACTTAAAGAAATATGTCATGAAAGTATAAAACCCAATTAGATCTACACATTACTCATTCAACAATAAGCCCGCGGCAACGCGTAAAACTAAGAGGAGTTGCTGGTGTGCAACTTCCTTGTCTTGTAACCAAATGTTTGTTTTTAGAGAAGAGTAAGCAGGGAGGGCCCACAATGTGGACACGCGGAGGCACGGGCACGTGTTCCCAATAAAATTCTAAAAATTATGATTATAGTGATAATATTTTCTGATATAAATAAAGTATATGGATCATTTGGAACACAAATACAGAGTTTGAGAGTTAACTGACATTTAAAGCCAACAACAAAAAGAAAAAGATGAGGTGATGAATTACAACTAAAACACATTTCAAAAAAAAATCATCTCATCCACCCACGTATCCACTCATGAAAGAAAAAATGCACAAACTAAAAGAAATAAACCATGAGCCTTGAGTGGAAAACTGACACTTCTCCTAATTCACCGTGATTTACACTAATTCACTTATCCTAAATTCACCTTAGGTCCTAATTAGTTTAGATGAAAAACTGACTAATTCACTAGTGAATAAGATGAGGTGAAAACTAATTAATTCACTTAAAAAATGCTAAGTTTGAAACCTCCTATTAGATTCAAAACTCAATGCATTACACAAAATCTTGGCATCCCATGAAATTATATTCATTATACATACTACATCCCGATGAATACGTAATGCACCAATTACATACCAAATATACCTAGTTACATAATGACATTTATCATATTCAAAAGTCAAATCATTGCACCAGATCTTGGCGTCCATGAAGCTTACTTGATGTTAATGTGACTTTCCATACATGTGCATTCAGTTATGATTATAATTGTTTCATTCACATAATATTTTCAGATAATGCACAAACTATACATGTGCATTCAATTGCATACAATTGCATACATGTGCATGATCAATTTGCAGACAATACATGTGCATTCAATTGTTGGAATTCTTAGCGCACCAAGTACTTTTGAGGTGATGTTTGAGCTCATCTCAAATGGAGAAGTGAGTTTCAGCTCAAAGTGAGCTGAAATGAGTTCTATGGAATTCAACTATGTGAATTGTGGCTATATGGAACATTTGTGATGTTTCATGAGTAGTAACTACTTACTAGCATCCTTTTATACAAAATAAGGGTATTTTGGTAAAAGGACATGACTTTGGCAATCGAGGTGCATAGTGTATGCACCCTAGTGCATGTGTGCACATCTCTTGGAAGCTACCAAGAGATTTCGGCCATGAGAGCCTAAAATTGGCGAAGAGGCACCTCAAGGGAAGACACCCCTTCGCCTAAATAAGGAGTTACTTAGCATTTGGACAAGGGAGTGTACAAAGAGGGAGTAACCACTCCTTAAGCCGAAAGTATGTGTACTTTCGGCCATAAGGAGTTGCGACTCTTCCTAGTAACTCCCTACATCATCTATAAATAGATGATATGCCCATAACACAACACACACTCAAGAATCCGAAACTTCTCTTTCTCTTCTGTTCTTGGCTGAAATATTAAGCATTCCTTGAGCATTTCGGGTGGAACGATTTTTTTTCTCTTTAACACAAAACAACCTCATTGCATCACATGCAATCTGCCCTCATCAAGGAATTCGAAGGCCTGAAGATTCAATCGAAAGACTTGGAGCATACGTTTGGAGCAAAGATAAAATATCCTTACACTGTTCTTCAAGGGTGCAAGGTATGTCTTCTATCTCCACTTCGTCCTCCTCCTTCTCCTCTTTCTTCTTTGTGAAAGTGGAGAGGCATGATTATGGAAAACACATCATGCTATGAATCTCTAAATCTACAAATGGTATCAGAGCCTGTGTTGCTTGAATGTATATGCATGTTCGCATGAACTCGTATGGATGTTGCATGCAAATATGCATTTCGGGTTGACTGAACATTACATGTATTTTCGGCCTTAAGCATGCAATTGATATGATCGTTCATGAAGAGTATGAACCGTATGCATGCCTGTATGTTTGAAGATGATTAAAATCATGAAATTACATGTATGTATGAATTCGGTCAAGATAAAAGTATCTTGTATGAGAACCTTGTATGACGCCTCACGGTCCCTTGACAGGCGTTCGCCAGTGTCCAGGCTTCTCCTGACAGGCGTTCGCCAGTGTCAAGTTTTTTGCCTGATAGACGTTCGCAAGTGTCAAGGCTTCGTCTGACAGGTGTTCGCCAGTGTTCAGGCGTTCGCGGCATGAGGGGTTCACCAGTCCGTGTTCGCAGGAATTGGGTTCGCCAGTCCCCCGAATAGGTTATTCGAAGGGGTTATGATCAAATATGTGAATCATTGTTTGCTTATGTATGTGTTCATGAGTATGATTGAATGAAAGCATGTATGTTGCTTCTTTGTGATTCACATGTATATCTATATGAATGTTAGAACATGATATAATTGTGATTATGGCATGAAATGCACAAGATAAGTTTTTGGTGTAATTCTTCACTTGAGTTATTGCCTTTACCCGGAGATAGTCTTAATTAGATGGTAATTCTGTCTAGGAAGGAACTTAAACGGTACCATTGTGTCCCTCCTTCCTGGGAATTATCACTATGGTAACTTGAGGGATGAGAGACTTAATTCAAGGAGGAATAAACCAAGATGTGTTCTTTGTGTATTTTCTACATGTTCTTACTAGTATGCATAAGTTGCATATATGTGACATTGTACCTCGACTTAGACTAAGAACCTCAACCCTAAGATGGTCTTAGTACTGGTGATTTGTTCACCACTATGATGGACTTGAGGGAAATGAGACTTGGTTTAAGGAGGATATGATATTTCTAAAAGCTAAAGTTTCTAGGGACCCTGTCAAATTGATTATAATTCTGTCTGAGGAGGTGGGTTTTAAGCGGGACCGATGTGACTCTCCACCTTTCCTGGGAATTGTATCAAGGAGACTTATGGGTGATGAGACTAAGGTTTTGGAGAAATACCATATGTAATGTTACATAAGCTATTCATATATGTGTACATGAAACCTTAAAGTAAGATAGTTGAACCTTCTTGAAGGCTCAATTAGAACATGTATGTGAAACTATGGAAACATGTTTGTGTGTTTCTAATTGGATGATGTATGCACTCCTTTTGCCATATATGAACATGTTTGAAGTAGTTGCATGTATTTGTTGCTTGGTTAAGTCTTGTTGTGATTGATTGAACTTTGATACATGTGATTTGCATCATGTAGATGGCATGTAAGAATATTGTTGCTGAATTGAACAAGGACATCAAATTGGATGGTGACAACTATCCGATTTGGCAGTAAAAGGTCAAGTTCATTCTTATTGAGCAGGACACACTTGAGGTTTTATCTGATGAAGGTCAGGTTGCCCAACCGGAAGAAGGGCAAGACCAGACAGCCTATGTGGCTTATCTGAAAAAGAATCGTCTTTGCCGAGTGACCCTTCTTTCGACAACGGTGGATGAGATCATGGTTGAGTTCTCAACCCTTGACAGTGCCAAAGAAATTTGGGACACTGTCAAGACCAAATATGGTGATGGTTAAGTGGAGAAACAAAGATCAATGATTCTGAGGTTTGAGAACTATCAGAAACGAGCTGATCACACCATGAGTTCTCACCTTCGAGAGATGTCTCGGATGATCCACCAATTGAAGCAAGCCGGGCACGACCTCACAGATGAACAACAGGTTCAAGCTATAATCCGATCTTTACCAGATGAGGATTGGAAGTTGACGAAGGTCAACTTGCGCCACAATCCTCAGATCAAAACGTTTGATGACATAGCCCGCCATCTTTTACTTGAGGCCGAAGTAATGGTCCTCAAAAACCATTCCAAAGCATATGTTGCTTCTACTTCCTCCAACAAAAAGGGAGGAAACAAAGGAAAAAGGAAATGGTTTGGTAAAGGTGGAAAGAACAAGGGCGACAATGGCAAAGATAAAGGAGGTGGAAACGGTCCCAATTTGAATAAGTTCAAAAAGAAAAATGACGTTTCTAAGCTCAAATGCTTCAACTGTGGAAAGAAGGGGCACTTTGCAAAAGATTGCAAAAGTCCTACCAAGGTACATATACCTACTACTTCTTTTGATGTATATGTTGCATCTTGTTCTTTGCTAACTGAAAGCAATTCTTTGTGGATTGTAGACTCAGGAGCAACGGACCACGTCCGAGACAAGTCTTGGTTCGTGGCTTACAGAAAGTTTCCAAGAGGTGCAAAGTGTGTCTTGATGGGAAATAACGATGTAATAGAAGTAGTAGGGATTGGGACATGTAAAGTCCCCGCTTGTAATGGATCATTATATCTAATTGATACATTATATGTACCGGATATTTGTAGAAATTTGATTTCTATAAGTAGTTTGTTGAAGTACAAATATAGCTTGTCCTTTTTGAATGATAGTGTTACTATCTTCAAAGATAATCAAGTTTTGTGTGAATGTTTAGTAAATAATGGCTTGTATGAACTTAGACCGAGTAGCCACACTAATGCTTCATCTAGTTTCCATGTAACCGAGGTCACAAGTGAAATGACTTGGCATGAAAGGCTTAGACATGTGGGTCAAGATAGGATGAATAAGTTATCCAAAAATGGCTTGCTTAGATCCTTGACCAAAGTTGTCTTGCCAAGTTGCCAAGCATGCCTTGAAGGAAAGGCAACGAGAAAGCCTTTTGGGCGCGGAACTAGAAGAGAAGAAGCATTAGATTTAGTTCATTCTGACTTGTGTGGACCTATGAGAGTGACATCTAGAAATGGTTATAGATATTTCATTACATTTACTGATGATTATACTCGATTCACACATGTTTTCTTACTCAAGAACAAAGCTGAGGCTTTATCATACTTTGAGAAGTATGTACATTTGGTTGAGAACCAATTGGGTAAGAAAATAAAATCATTGAGAACGGATAGAGGTGGAGAGTATAATTCAAATGCCTTCAAAGCCATTTGTGACATGAAAGGAATCCAGAGGGAGTTCACTCTTTCTTGGACACCCTAACAAAATGGAGTGTCTGAAAGGAAGAACAGAACTCTAATGGACATGGTAAGGTCCATGATGGCTAAGGCTAACTTGGACATCATCTATTGGAGTGATGCACTGCTTTGTGCAGTTCACATCCTTAATAAAGTACCAACTAAGAACATCGACTCTTCTCCATATGAGTTGTGGAAGAAGAGGTCGCCTAACCTAAGCTACATGCACCCTTGGGGTTGCCTTGCTTATGTGCATGTCCCGGACCATCCTTTGGGAAAATTGGGTCCTCGGGGAAAGAAATGTGCTTTCCTTGGATATTGCATTGATTCAAAAGGTTATGTGTTCTTAGATATCAGTTACAAAGAAGGATTGGTATTTGATGGCAGAAACGCCAACTTCATGGATTGTGAGTTTTCTAAAGTTGGTGAATGTAATGATCTTAACTTTTTCAGTCCAATCCTTGAAGAGGATCAACCTAGTACTTCAGAAGTACCAGTTGCACAAGGTGCACCTACTCCACAAGGAGTACCTCAACAAGAGGGAGTTGTGACTCCTAATGATGAATCCAATGTGTTGGATCACATAGAACAAGATCCTGTAGAGGATACACTTGTTCAAGAGGGAGTTAAGGATCAACAAGAGCTAGAATCACCTCCGCCCATGTTGAGAAGATCAACTAGGGAATCGAGACAACCCAAAAGGTGGGGTCTCTCGGAGGGTGAGACTTATTTGGTGTCATCTGAAATAGATGAACCAAGTAATGTTAAAGAACCTCTTAATAGTGCACAAAGAGAGGAATGGCTAAATGCCATAAATGAAGAACTTCATTCCATGGCTGGGAATGGTGTGTGAGAGTTGTCAGATCTTCCTATTGGTCGGAAGGACATTGGTAATAAGTGGGTATTAAAGATAAAGAAGAATTCTGATGGAAGTATCGAAAGATACAAAGCTTTTATTCACACAAAAGGAAGGTATTGATTTCAAAGATACCTTCTCACCTGTTGTGAAATTCAATTCCATCAGATTACTACTTGCCATTGTGGCACACTTGGATCTGGAATTACATCAAATGGATGTTAAAACAACATTCCTCAATGGTGATTTGAGTGAAGAGATCTATATGAGACAACCATAAGGGTTTGTCCAAGAAGGTCTTGAGGAAAAGGTATGTAGACTTAAAAAGTCTATTTATGGTCTTAAGCAAGCTTCAAGACAATGATACTTGAAGTTCCATCATGCAATTACAAGTTATGGCTTTGTAATGATGCATGAAGATCATTGTGTATACTTGTACTCATCTGGATCTGATTATGCTATAATGACTTTGTATGTAGATGACATACTAATTGCAAGTAGTGGAGTTGAGTTAATGACAACCATCAAAGGATGGTTATCTTCCACTTTCGACATGAAAGACATGGGAGAAGCTTCCTTTATTTTAGGTGTCAAGATACATCGGAATAGAAAGGAACGATTGTTAGGCCTCTCACAGGAACCTTATATTGATAAGATCCTTGAAAGGTTTAATTTAACCAACTCCAAACCCATGAATACCCCACTTGCATATGGATGCAAGATTGGAGGGGACATGTGTCCCACGACTCCAACAGAAAAAGAAAGAGATGATAAACATACCATACCTGAGTGCTATAGGTTCCTTAATGTATGCCATGTTATGTACAAGGCCTGACATTAGCCAAGCAGTTGGCTTATTGGCTCTATATTCTTCAAACCCTGGAATGCAGCATTGGAAGAGTGTCAAGAGGGTTCTACGGTACCTTAAAGGTACTAAAGATTATTGGCTATGCTATCAAGCTTGATTTGCATGGTTACTCTGATGCTGATTAGGGTGGAGATCGTGACTCCAGTAAATCTACATCTGGTTATATATTTTTGTTTAATGGTGGGGCTACTACGTGGTGTAGTAAGAAACAAACTTGTACAACATTATCAACCATGGAGGCTGAGTTTATCTCATGTGCCTCGGCTGTACAAGAAGCCCTTTGGCTTGGATTCTTTCTTAAGAACTTGGAATCTCGGATCATGGTGGAAAGGCCTATTACTATTTACAATGATAGTATGGCGGTCATGGCTTACACCAAAAATCCCAAGTACCATGGAAAGACCAAGCACATTAGCATGAAATATCATTTCGTAAAGGATGTAATTGAAGAGGGTGAAGTTAAAATAGAGTACATATTCACAGACCTAATGGTGGTAGATCCTCTTACTAAGCCATTGCCACCACTTGTATTTGCTAGACATGTCAAAGCAATGGGTCTTCGTAGATTGTAATTAAGTTGGATGTACTTCACCACTTTGGTGTCACACATGTATTCTATGATGAATGATTAATAAAGTTGTTTGTTTGTCATCATCTGATTTGTTCAATCTTTATGTTTTCACAACGAAAGTTAGAACATGTCAAACATAGACATTAGAAAGGGTTTTCTCACACAAACCTTTCGCCCTTAATCTTGTGTAGACTTAAGGATGAGACTAGCTACGGACTCAATGTATGTTGTTTCTTAAATGAAGCATGTTACTTGGTAAAGTAATACTTGAGTGGGAGTCATGAACCAACACATGACACTGTAGCCTCTTGTCGCCTTGATTATGTAAATCAAGATGAGATGACTAAGTTTCATCAAGTTTGTATGACCACCATACATCCTAGCCTATGATTGGTGTAAGCAGTTAATTACTTGATAACATTTCATGGATTGTGACATGTCCTCCTTTTATTTGATAAGGGGAGTACACTTTTGGTGTTTTAAGAGGGAGAAAAATGACACATCTCCCAACTTAAGTGGACATCATTCCGAGTGGGAGTGGTGTAAGTAAAACATCAAATAGTGTTCATTTAGAACTTCAGTGTTCTATAACCATGAAATACGGCCAAAGAAGAATTTAAGTAAGTTGTCTTTGTTCTTACTTAGTGTGAGGTTCTTCGATTCAAACTCTTAGTGACTTTGACTTGCTATTAGGAAATTGTATCAATAAAACTACTTTGATTGGTTGTTGAAGGTCTTAGAAGAAAAGACTGGAATATCCTCCATTTGGGTAGTTGAGTTGGTACAATGACCTAAGTAGTTTAAGTTGATAGGAAAGACACTGTTTTATGATGATACACATGCTCTAAATTTAATCTTGAGCCCACATACTATGTGTAGTATGATTTAGATTGAATTATGAGCACTTGTGAATGAGATCTCAGCTTCTTAATAATACAATCATGGGTTTCAAATGGTTGAAATTCAAGAAAAGGACTGATTGTGATTAAGTAAAGTGTATCATTGTGTCTGGGGTTTGTAAAGGAACCACTTGATGAGTTTAAGTGAGCTTGAAGAAGTTCCAGCATGTTTTGATGAGTTCAAACAATACACCATTGCTTGATTGGTTCAAGCATGTTGTTACTTTGAAGAGGACAAGCTTTCATTGTGAGTCTAACAACCACAATGAAAGTGATTTTATGTGTATACCTTGAGATCACACCCTTAACTCTACTTGTGTGAATGTACTTGTTTATTTTGGCCTACATATGTGTTAAAGATATTTTATTTGAGTGGGAGATCACATTCAAAAGATAACTTAGTGCGAGTGGGAGTTTGTTGAAATTCTTGACGCACCAAGTACTTTTGAGGTGATGTTTGAGCTCATCTCAAATGGAGAAGTGAGTTTCAGCTCAAAGTGAGCTGAAATGAGTTCTATGAAATTCAATTATGTGAATTGTGGCTATATGAAACATTTGTGATGTTTCATGAGTAGTAACTACTTATTAGCATCCTTTTATACAAAATAAGGGTATTTTGGTAAAAGGACATGGCTTTGGCAATCGAGGTGCATGGTGTATGCACCCTAGTGCATGTGTGCACATCTCTTGGAAGCTACCAAGAGATTTCGGCCATGAGAGCCTAAAATTGGCAAAGAGGCATCTCAAGGGAAGACACCCCTTCGCCTAAATAAGGAGTTACTTAACATTTGGACAAGGGAGTGTACAAAGAGGGAGTAACCACTCCTTAAGCCAAAAGTATGTGTACTTTCGTCCATAAAGAGTTACGACTCTTCCTAGTAACTCCCTACATTATCTATAAATAGATGATTTGGCCATAACACAACACACACTCAAGAATCCGAAACTTCTCTCTTCTCTTTTGTTCTTGGCCCAAATATTAAGCATTCCTAGAGCATTTCGGGTGGAACGATTTTTGTCTCTTTAACACAAAACAACCTCATTGCATCACATTCAATCTGCCCTCATCAAGGAATTCGAAGGCCTGAAGATTTAATTGGAAGACTTGGAGCATACGTTTGGAGCAAGGATAAAATATCCTTACGCTGTTCTTCAATGGTGCAAGGTATGCCTTCTATCTCCACTTCGTCCTCCTCCTTCTCCTCTTTCTTCTTTGTGAAAGTGAAGAGGCATGATTATGGAAAATACATCATGCTATGAATCTCTAAATCTACATCAATTTGCAGACAAACTATACAAACTATACATGTGCATTCAATTTGCAGACAATTGCATACAAAACCTTTTTTTGGACGGCAAAAGAGATGAATATTATAGAAAGAAGAGAAAAGATACAGGAGGAGAGAGTTTCTGAGAGAGAAGCAAGAGAAAAAAAACAAATGAATCTAAAACAGCAAGACGAAACAACAACTAATGAACAAATCAGAACTGAGAGGATCAGCCTAGGAAGCAGAACTTAAAGGGTTAAGTAACCAAACATCCCAAGTGGAGAGAAGAGGACAACCCCTAGTTTTCAACCAAAGGAAGGTTTGAGACTGGATCTCAGTGAAGATTTGCAGGGAACTCCATGAGCATTTTTGCATGACTAGTCGATTTCTTCCCTTCCAAATGGCCCAACCCATGACGATTCCAATTGCTTGCCAAGCTGCCTTTGAATTTTGCGGGCAACCTCGAAAAAAATCTGGAGAAGTGAGGTCTTCCGCAGCTAAGATCATCCCCACCGGCAAACCACACCATTGCCGAATGCAGTCCCTAATGTGAATAGCACAAGGACAGCTGAAAATGGCATGATCAATAGTTTCCATCGAACGATTGCAAAGAGGACAGAGCGTGTTCTGAATCTGAAGACCTCTACACTGGAGTTGGACTAAAGCAGGAATGAAAAGGTGTTGAGATCGCCAGAGGAAAATGTTAACCATTTTCGGAAGCAACTTTGACAAGAAAGTTGGCGTGCATGATTCATAGTACTTGTGTTTATCAAGGAATCTGGACATTAGCCCCACTGAAAAACCAGCCTTGTCAAGGCTCCAACTCCACGTATCAGTTTTCTCACCATCCAAAGACACCGCCTGCAGCAAGTTGAGAAGACGGTTGAACTCGTCATTTGTGCGGCCATATAAAGGAGACCGCCATGACCATTCCCAATGAACACCAGCTGAAGTAACAATTGATTTGTCTGCCACAATTGACTCCTGCATCATATCAAGATGAAATAACCTGGGAAAGTTAACTTTTAAAAGAACATTTTGTAACCAAGAGTCACTCCAAAAATTGGTGAGTCTTCCATTACCAACCACCTTGATGACGTTAATTTTTTTTTGGAGTATCCAGGTGATTGACAAGTGAAATGGTTTTCACAATCGTTTTCCAAACACTCACAGCACCCGATCCTACCCCTTTAATGTTTCCCAGATCCATCACCACTCTAGCCCACAGCCTATCTTTTTCGAAGACAAACCACCACCACCACCACTTCCAGAGAAGGGCGGTGTTTTTAGCCCAAAAGCTTCCCACACCTAAACCTCCCAAAGATCTACACTTAACAAGTGACTTAAAGTTTGCCCAAACGAACTTTTTGTTCCCACCTCCACTCCCCCACAAAAAGTTGTTGCGAAGTTTCTCAAGTTTTGTGAGAGCCGTTGCTGGTATTTTGAAGATAGAAAGAAAATAAAGGGGTAGACCACCTAGCACCGACTTCACCAAAGTTAACCTCCCTCCTATAGACAACATGTTGATTTTCCAGGAGCTTAGCTTTGATTTGAGCTTAGAAACCACCGGATCCCAGCTATCCAGAAGCGACATATCTTTGCCCACCGAAAGCCAAGATAATCAAAAGGAAGTTTGTCGCACTTGCAACCAACTAGACGAGCCATTTGATCCACCTCTGAATGCATGACTCCTACTCCGAAGAGGCGAGTCTTTTTAAAATTTATCTGAAGACCAGAGGCAAGTTCGAAACATCTTAGAAGAGAGAAGATATTCTGAATGTTGTTGTATGACAAAAGGGTGTCATCCGCGAACTGAAGGTGAGATAAAGTGCCGCTATGATTACCCAGATTAATTCCTTTGAAAATCCCAGCTGCAGTAGCTTCCTTCATCATTGCACCAACAGCTTAGCTGCAATGATGAAGAGGAAAGGAGAGAGAGGGTCCCCTTGCCTTAACCCACGCCTTAGAGAGAACTCTTTTGTTGGATTGCCATTTACCAGAACTGATACTCTAGCTGAGGCTAAGCATGATTTTATCCAGGAGCACCACTTGATGCCGAAACCCATCTGAGCCAAGACGGAGAAAAGGAAGTTCCAGTTTAAAGAATCAAAAGCCTTTGCGAAGTCAATTTTGAGGAGCATTAATTTTTCCTTCATTTTCTTAGCCCAACAAACTGATTCATTGGCTACAAGAACCCCATCTAGAATTTGACGACTGCTGAAAAAAGCCGATTGCTCATGAGAGATGATGCTTGGAAGAACCATTTTAAGCCTCTCCGCTAGGACCTTGGAGAGGACTTTGTAGGAGCAGCCAACAAGGCTTATAGGCCTAAAATCAGAAACCGTGGAAGGGTCGATGATCTTAGGAACCAAAGCCATAAAAGATGAGTTACAGCCTGCAGGAATACTGCCAGTGGACCAGAAAGAATTGAGAAAATTAATAAAATCTGGCTTGACCGTCTCCCATAAGCTTTTGATGAAGTAGAAATTAAAACCATCTGGCCCTGGAGCTTTAGAGCTGTTGCAAGACCAAACAGCTTTTTTGATTTCTTCCTCTGTAAAAGGAGCTTCTAAGAAAGAAGCTTGAGAGGGAGATAAGTGGCCGAGGAAAGCACTGGTGAAGCTGGGTTTAGAAGCTGATGGTTCTTTGGCAAAATTACTGAAGTGGTTGAAGACTTCACTCTTTATAGAAGATGGCTCCTCCAACCAACAACCATTACAAATAAGACCTCTAATGGTGTTTTTCCTGCGCCTGAATCTCAAGGAAGTATGAAAGAATTTGTGTTTTCGTCACCCTCCGCAGCCCATTTTAGGCGAGATTTTTGGCGCAACATTTTACCCTTAATTCTTTCAGCATCACCGAGCTTTTTCTTAATGTCCAAACATGCACTCAGTTCTTGTTCCGATAGATCACGGTTTTCCATTTCAATTTCCCACTTGGCTAGAATCTCCTTTGAATCAAAAATTTGCTTATCAAGGTCCCCAACATTAGCTGCCTTCCAAACCTTAATACTAGACTTCACAGCTTTCAATTTTTCTTTAAGGATGAAACCAGAAGAACCTGAAAGATGAAGATCATTCCAAGTATCCGTTACTATCTGCCTGTAACCATCCATATCAAGCCACACGTCAAAAACTCTGAAAGGTGAAGGCCCGAAATCCTTTGAAGAACATTTAATAATCAGGGGGCTGTGATCTGATATAGTTCTCGAGATAGCAGTAGCGGAGATGTCAAGTCAAGCAGTTGCAAAATCTTCTGAAATCAGGACTCGATCAATCTTGCTTAATTTACTACCATCTCTTGAGGACCAAATGAAGCGGAGACCTCCCATCCGAACTTCTTGAAGACCTGTAGAAAGAATGAAATCATTGAAAGAAGAAGCTTGTTACTCGCAGAAAATAGAACCCTTCCTTTCTGAACTTCTTCTCACTTTGTTGAAATCTCCCATTGCTACGCACGGCCCAGCGAAATTTGATTTTGAAACTGCCAGATCTTCCCAGAGTTTAGATTTTAGCACTCTATTGTGAGGACCATAAACATTTACTAGCATTAATCTGGTCTTTGAAGGCAACCACGTCCCTTGAATAGAAATAAAACCATCATCTGAAGTAGCAGATTCCAAACTGAAACTGTCATTTCTCCAAACTATAATTAAACCCCCAGATCTCCCATCCACCTCTTTATAATGGTAAGAGATGTCATCCCTATTCCATAAACTTTCAATCACATAAGCAACATTATTCTGCAATTCTGTCTCCTGTAACTCAATGACGTCAAAATTCTCCTTCAAAAATAGCTCCTTTAAACCCCTTCTCTTGTCCAAACCCCCTAGCCCGTTAACATTCAAAGAGAGAAAAATCATTGAGAAACTAATTCCACTCCCTTTTACTCTGAGCAGACTTTAGTAGCAGAATTAGTCGGGAAAGTAAAACCACACTTCTTACTGCCCAGTGAGCCACTTGAGGTAGAGCACCCATTCACTACTGATTTCGATGAGATTGGCCTCAAAATCTCCTTTTGCCCAAGACTAGCCTTTGCAAACTTCTGCTTTGAAATGGTTGGCTCATTTGATGCCTTGATTCTAGCAGCATGAGCCCTAGCCGCTGCCTGCCATCATCCTTCTGAGAGAAATTCTCTCGTGAATTCCCAGAGGTGGAGCACAGAAATCAGCCTTCTTTTTTACTTTTTTCCGGGGAAGCAACTGAGATGTCAAAATTCGTAGTTTCGTAGAATCACCGCCTTGGTCTGAATTGTTGCAGTGAGAAGAAGAATGAGCGAAAGAGTTTTGTGTCTGAGTTGCACGTGGGGAGGAGACTAGTATCTGCTTAGTGGGTTTAATTGAGTCAGGGTGCGGCCCAAGCAGGGATTTCGGCCCAGGATCAATTGATACATGGTTCAATTGAGCTGGGTCCGAACCTGTGCATTGCACAGGGCCCAAAAGGCCCTCTTCCAGAGCCCCTACCTTTTTAGAGTCAAGAGAAGAAATCTTTCCAATCTCTGACAGAGTTTCATTACAATTGTATCTTCTAAGCTTTGGTTCCCACAAGAGGCCAGAAAAGAAGCTGCTTGATTAGATGTGTCAGTCTTTTTCCCACGTTGTAGCTTTCCTAGGTTCGGCGCCGCCCCATGCTTTGTTTCTTGAAGGACCGGTTTGAAAGAGTCATCGCTTAGAGCGTCGCCGCCGTTGCTTTCGACGGAAGAAGCCTCGGATGCCGGAGCGTCTCCTTCATAACTCCATGAGGAACCGTAACTGCCTTCATACCCTTCTACGTGGTCAATTCTTCAGAAACCAGAATTTGAAAGCATGAATCTGGTACATCAAGAGAGATAACCTCTGACAGATTTTCCATATGCTTCGTTAAGATGCAAACGCGACCGACGTATACGTGATCCCTCATTTCTGTGGCTTTGTCCAGTTCAAGGGGTGTCCCCCATAAACTGCCAATGTTGAAGAAAGTCGATTCATTCTAGGCTTGTAGGGGAACACCAGTGATTTTGAGCCAGACCACTCTTCTGTTTCCTCTAAGTCTAAAATTGCAGACCAAGGTACACACTATCAAACCATGAGAGCAAGCATTCTTTTGCATTGGTTAAGGTTTGAAGCATGGTGTCTCGGCTGGAGAACTGGATTAAGAGCTTCAAACCTCCTAAATATTTAACGAAGATATCCAAGAAACCTTTCTCGATAAAGAAATTTTGGGCTCCGCTTAATTTGTCGAGATCTTGGACAGTTGCAATAGCACAACATTCAAGCCAACACAGATCTTTCGAAAGAATGCCGGACACATTTTTGGTTGGTGCTTGTTCCTTAGATTCCATAAACGTAGGATGTTGCCTGACTCCTTGAGCAGCTTCCACAAAGGATCTTGAAGTATTGACAAAGTTTCCATGATGTCTTTGAATGTTCCTCACTGGTGGTTGTAATTCTAGTCCTCTTGATGTCTGTCTCCCATACTTAGCTGGATTGACTGTGATTCTTGTAGCTCCCACAAAGACCCCAGAGATATTCTTGGCAAGGAGATCAGCATCAGGGGCGGACCTAGGAATAGATTGATGTGGGGGAAAAAATAATAGAAGTGATACATTAACTGCCCATTTGGAAGGCTTAAGCTTATATGGGTCCCCCCTTTCATGCATATAATTACAAACATGTCCTCCTTTAACTTATCAAAATTTTAAAACTAAAGATGACATGTTTGTAAATTTATGTATGAAATGTGGGACCCATATATGCTTAAGCTTTAGGCTTAAACTCACTTAAGCCTTCCAAATGGGCTCTAAATAGAGATTGAGCTGAGAGGGTATAAGTGTATACTTTCAAATGTTAGGGGCATAAGTTATTTGACTGAAAATCTAGTGATATGGTATGTAAATAGTTTTCTAGTATTAAATGTTTAGGGGCAAATACCATAACAAGGTCCCAAGTTTTTACATACATACATAAATACCCTATCATTTATAAAGTTTCAGTGGGGGCAGTTGCCCACACTGCCCCCACTGTAGGTCCGCCCCTGATCAGCATCCTCAATTCCTTCGAAATGTACAAAGCCAAAAGACTTCCCTGACCTGGTTTTCTTCTTTGGCACAAAAACATCAACCACAGTTCCAAAAAGACCGAAGTGTTTCCACATGCCTACCAACGTCCAGTTTGCCGGAAAATCGGAGAAGTAAAGAGATGTGCAAGAAGCTTGGATCATTTTGGTGAAGTCATTAGCAAGTGAGCTGACCCTTAATCTAGATCTAAAATCAGGAGACCTAACCAGACCCTCACCCTCTCTCTCTCGCCCTCCCCCTCTCATTTCTGTAGCTGTGTATCTTCTTGTCTGTTGATCTAAATTAACCATCTTTCATCGCTCTATACAATCCCAATGTGGCAGAGGTGAAAGTCCAAAAGTTCAAGAGAACAGTAAAAAAAGGAATCAAGTTGATTCCTTTTTTGGTTGTCCCAAAAAGATTTGATCGTTTCCTTAAAAGGAAACCTTTTAACACCATTACCTTTTAGTCTTCAATTTTCCTTCTTCACTCAAAAAATTACTCCCTTCTTTCCTAAAAAATAAAGGGTTTGACTTGGCACAAAGATTAAGGTGAATGTAAGATTTCTGTATGTGTTTACTTAATTGCCCCTTAGTTGAAAGTATACAAAAAACGAGATAGAAAATGTACAGATAAAGTAGGGATAGCTTAGTAACTTTGAGAGTGAGAAGTTTCCGTTAAGGAAAGTGAACAATTTTTTTGAGACAACTTAAAAAAGAAATGTATTCAATTTTTGAATGACGGATGAATTACTTTTTTCTTACATGACTCTTTTACTTTAATACTTTTAAGTCTTCAATATTGATTAATTTCTGTGACCAATTAAGCGTCATCGGCTTAATTCATTGACTTGGCAGCTGCTTCCATTTGTTCGGCCATGGGCTTGATATTAGATTCCATAAACGCACAAAACTCCTCCAGCTTAAATCCTGTCATCGGCTCAGAAACAAACAACCACTCAAACTTGCACCCACCGGGACTGTCCAAAACTCTCATTGTCCCAACATAACCTCCGGCCACCGGCATGCCGATGTTGTTCCCCAAAACCTGGTAACTCAAGCTCCGTCCTTCATGGTCCAGTTCCACCAGCTTCTCATCGGCGTAAGCTTCCGCACTGCCATCGACCACGGGCAATGTTTTGGACGTGCAGCGGCGGACAACGCCGAGCACGCCGGCGGTTCCCTCGACGAGGTAGGAGAATTCGACGAAGGAGGAAGCCCATTTGTGGATGTTGCAGAAGTCGGCGATGAATGGCCAGATTTGATCCGGTTTCACGCCGGTTATCTCCACGCTCGCCTTACCCTCCCACCTGCCAGCTTGTTCATGCTCCGCCATTTGAGTTTTGTGTGTTCTAAATTTGGGGAGTATTATTTGAGTTTGAGGGGATATATATGTTAATAACACAGAGGACTGCCGTCCTGCCAAACATGCATATCCTTCCAAAATCTGGGTTTGCCCACCATATTCACCCACCACTTTCAAGAAAGAGCTTGAAAAGGGGACTCTTTTTTTTTTTATCAATAACTTTAGCCACATTTATAATCGCCGGCCAAGCCAGGCACCCCGATAAATGGGGGATGAGATGAGACGAACACAAGCCACCTTCCGGCCCCGTACGAAGATTTAATAAACCAAACCCATAAGAGTATCTAAAACAATGTTAGCTATAATATAATTTGGTAAAAATAGAAAAAGTAGATAAATCTCTATCCACCAATAGTAGCTATTACTCTAGCAATAATAACTTTAATTATTTGTGATAGCCAAATGATGATCTTCGGTGGAATGGTTCTGTGGATGACCGAAATAAGGCGGCTACAGAACCTGCGAAGGATGAGAAACAAAGAACACTCAGGTGCAGGAAGAGAAGAGAGGTGGGGTGTGTAGTAATCACCTTATTTTGGGTTGACATCACCCACTTATAGGGTGATGCCCAGACTATCCCACGTTGGGGTAGAGTGCTTGGTGGGATCCTCCCCCACGCTTGAGCTGCTGATCTCTGACCTTAGAGCGGCGGATTGGACACAACTGTTTCAACAGTGTTGGTCTGACAGTACTTGGGTGTGCTGAATACAGCTTTTGTGTCTTGTGTGCTAGCGCAGCTTTTGAGCATTGTGTGCTGGGCCAGCTTTTTGGTGCACTGTGTTGGAGTACCAATTGGGCCTGGCCCAAAAAGCGTTTGTTGTCGCTATGATTATACGGGGTGCCCTTATGAGCCGCATACGAGACGAGGGGCTCGTCGTATTTACGAGGAGCACTCCTCGTGTTGGTGGGCCCGGCCCATATGGCATTTGTGTTTGGCGATACGACCATACGAGCTGGGCCTATATATATCAGTGTGTCCTCCTCCCATAGCGGAGGATGGGTTGGGTCCCTGTGCTCCGCTTTCGATTTTAATTGGGGAAAGCCTAGGAGTTGGCCCAATGTTTTTGGGTCTGGCCCATTGGGAGTGGTTTTTTCAAAATTGTGCCGTTTGTAATTATGGGGGGAGTCTTTTCATCTCCCCCTATTTATACGCCAACCCACGTGAGAAGTCAGTTTTGCTTCCTTTGCTTCTTTCGCTTCTGTCCCTTCTTCGCTCTAGTTTTCCACTTTCGGCGATTTTTGAAGATTTCCGAAGATTTGGAGAACTTCATCGCTTGATTCCCCGTTTTCGCCTCTACTTCTCAAATCGGTAAGTGATGCTACTTATTTCTACTTTTCTGTTGCGACTGTGTTGCAAGCCTGATTTCGCTGCGCCGCCGCCTGGGTTCTTGGGTCTAGGGTTTAATTTTTCAATTTGTGCGTTATTTCTGTAGATGGCTCCCAAGAATCCAAGCAATCCCAGTGTGGGTCCTGATATCGGGGAGTTGTGGCCCCGAACAACACTGTCGGAGAAGAAAATGGCCGACATTTGCAGAAACCACCATTTGTATACACGGGTGGCTTGAGGGCTTTCTCCGTCAGATGTACTGAAGAAGACGGGAATGGAACTGAGCAACGAGGCCCTAAGGGAGCAGACAATGGTGGTGTACGAAGCCCAGTTGAAAGCTGGACTAAGGCTCCCACTATGCTCCCTGTTGCTGCAGTTATGCGAGGGCTGGGGGGTTTGCCCTGGGCAATTGGCCCCAAACGTCTTCACCACTGTAAACGCCTTCATAGTGGCCTGCTTCTTGGCGAAGACCGTGGCGCTGCCCGAGGTATTCTTGCAGTTTTACACGCTGAAGAGGCCTGTCGGGCACCCCTTCTATCAGTTAACCCCAGAGGAGGTGAAGGTGGGCAATAAGATGGTGAAGATCGGTGTGTTTGTCGATACCACTAGCTCGTGGGGGAGCTGGAAGGGTTCCTTCTTCGTTACTTTAAGGAGGACAGTTGGGGGTTCCCCGCATACTTCGTCAAGGAGAAGGACGCGAGGGTGTCTGTGAAGCCCGCTATTTGGGCTGGGAGTGAAGGGAAGAAGGCCCTCGATGCCCTGTGCGAGTGGATCTGCGCAGTGGTGAGGATCGATGATTGCGATGGTGCATTTCCCTTCACTCTTTCTAGCATGGACGAGGTGGTGCTGCGGAGGGTAGAAATTAGCAGGGCCTACCGGCTTGCAGGCCACGTGGATACCCTGGAGAACTAGGTCGAGGGCCTCGACGGGGACCTCATTGAGCGCTTCGAATGCGCTTTCAGGAACCCTCGACGTCTGTTGCACTTCACCTTACTTTTGTCTTCCTGCGTTTGTTTATTATGAGTGTTATAATCTGGTTTTATGCTTCGTTGCAGTTCCGATGACGAAGCCTGGTGGTTTGCTTTCAAGGAAGAAGGACCTGAGGGAGGCCCTCCTGAAGAAAATGGGGGATCGGGTCCCCACAGAGCCCGTTCGAGGGGTTTACGAGGGGCCCTCTGCTGAGCCCTCGAAGGGCGAGGAGCCTCGAGGCCAGGAGGCCTTGGTGACAAAGGCGCAACCAGTCAGCGTGGTTGCTCCCCAGATCGCAGTCGAAAGTTCTGGGACTCCGAGGAAACTGGCCTCCGTAGGAAGCGCCCCCGAATTGAAGGTACGACCTTTTTCCTTTAGGTGTTGTTTGCAGCTTTTGGAGATCAATTTTACATGCGTATTCTAATCCTCTGTTTTTGTTTTGTAGGGGGTGAGGGTTTGGATGTGTCTGCGGACAGCTGTCATACCCCCGCGATGGACAAAGGCAAGGGGCTGGCCCTTGTGAAGAAGCTCCCGAGTCCCCCACGAGGCGTCAGGGAGCCAGAGGGGCTCCTGGCCGATGCTCGGAAGGCTGCAAGGGGTCCTCGGTCGGCTTCCAAGGGGACCTCGAGGATTCCCAAAACACTTGAGGGGCTCGACCCAACGTACGAGCCACAAGTGTTTGAGGATTTCCGACGGGAGTCTCGGGCTGCTCGGGAGGCTTGGGACCCCGTCATGGGGCTCACCCGCAACGAATCAGTGTTCCTTGACGGGAACGAGGTTCGGTTGCGTATAGCTGAGGGCCTCCTCCTTCCTCGAGATCGCCATTACCTGAGGTACACCTCGGGGGGCCCAATGGAAATGGCCAAAGACTTGTGTCAGAGCGCCGTTCGTGTAAGTATCCCCTTTTTGATGATTTTATCTGAATTGGTAAACTCTGTTTATTGTGCTGACGTGTTCCCTACCTTTGGTTTGCAGGAGGCCGGGGTTTCTTACGGCCTCATGCAGAAGGTCGGGGACCTTGAGGCGAAGGTGAAGACCCTCGAGGCGAAGGCCAAAGCCTCTGAAGAGATTGTCAGCCTAAAAAAGGCTTTGGCCGAGAAGGAGTCTGAGGTGTCTTCCTTGAAGAAGACCTCGGAGAAGAAGGATGTTGCCCATTCCGTGGCGGTGAATGCCTTGGAGCAAAGGTTGAAGCTCGCCAGTGCGGATGGGAGGAAATTCGAAGCCCTCTTCCTCTCTGAGTTACACGTGAACGACGCACATAAACTCGAGATCGAGCAGATGTACGGCGCAATCGAAGTTGATCAAGGCCGCATCCGTGAGTTGGAGGGGAGGGTGGAGGAAAAGGACAGGCTTATCGAGGAGCTGTCATCGAGGGCGGCCAAGGCCGAGGAGGAGGCCTCGAGGGTGGTGGCCAATTTTGGCACATGTGCTACGACCCTCGGGGAAGTGGTGGGCTCGAGTGCGGCTGACCCGGTCGCCTTTGCGCAACTTGAAGACCAAGTTGGTCTTAAGTTGTACGAAGGCGAAAGTACTCAGCCGCCCAATTATTTAAGGCCAATTGCCGAGAGGGTCGCTCGAGTGGGCAAGGTCTTCGAGCTGCTAACCGACGATGTCGTCGATGCGAAGGCCAACGAGGGCGTCCGCTTTGCTGAAGGATTCTTGCGCTGCCGCCACCAAGTGGAGGCCATGTTTGAGTCGCTGCAGCTGGAGCCCCTCGACGCGACAAAGTTGGAGGAGCCCTCCGAGGAGATTTTGTTCGCTTGGGGTAGGTCTTTCCCTATGAAATTCTGCCAGGACATATAGAGGACCCTGATGTACCCCAAAACAATGATGTCCCAAAGTAGTTCTTTTGGGGTTAACTTTTGTAATTAACTTTTGCTTTCATTCTATATGATAATGAATATTATTTGTAGAATTTACTGTCTTTTATTCGACATATCAACATTGCTTGCATAACGCGAAGATTTTGAATTTCTCTAAGGCGAAATGTATAACTTAGACGTAATAAGGCCTCAAGTCGTCGACGTGATAGTCGTTTTTGAGCATTTTGCCTTGGTGGTCTTTTAGTCTGTAAACGTCGCCTCTTTCTTTATTGTGCACAATGTATGGTCCTGCCCATCTGGAACGGAGGGCTCCATGCCCAGGGTTACGGCCTGACAACTCTGCCTTTAGCAAGACCATACCCTCCACGTAGATCTGTTTTGCCCGAACCTTAACGTTGTGGTCGAGGTTTGCCCTCTGTCGTAAGGCCATGAGCCGAAGTCTGGCACCTTCGCGGAGTTCCTCCACGAGGTCTAGACGTGCCCGTAGTCCGCTCTCGTTATGAGGAGCGTCGTATCTGATGTCTGATTGTTGGTACGAGACTTGATTGGGAGCAACGCTTCAACACCGTAGACCAGGGAGAAAGGTGTTTCCCCTGTTGGTCCTCGTGTAGTTGTTCTGTAGTCCTAGAGGACGCTGGGTAATTCTTCTACCCATTTCCCTTTCGCATCATCGAGGCGCTTTTTCAGGCCTTCTTTGATTGTGCGATTTGTGACCTCCACCTGGCCATTTGACTGTGGGTGCGCTACAGGGGACGTAGAGCATTTGTATATTCATCTTGTTGGCCCAATCCTTAAGCTTGGTGCTCGAGAATTGAGTCCCATTGTCTGTGATTATGGCCTTTGGTGCGCCATACCGTGACACGAGGTCATGCCATAGGAAGTGTATGACTTTGGAAGTGGTTATTGCCTTGAGTGGCTGGACCTCGACCCACTTAGTGAAGTAGTCAACCGCCACTATACATAATTTGAACTGCCCCGAGGCTTTAGGCATTGGTCCTATGAGATCGAGGCCCCACAACGCAAATGGTATGGGATACGTCTCCGTGACCGCTTCGTTTGCGGGTTGTCATTGGATGCGGGAGTTGAGCTGGCATTTGTGGCACGTACGCACCAAATCATGCGCATCCTTCCTTAATGTTGGCCAATAATAACCGAGGCGCAAGCATTTGTGCGCCAGTGCATCAGAGCCAATGTGTGCTCCACAAACACCGGAGTGAACTTCGTTCAGGATGAGCTTGGAGTCATCGGAGCTGATACACCTTTGTAAAGGAGCAGAATACCCTTTACGCCACAACGTTCCGTCTATGACGATATGGCGCGAGGACTGTGTCCTTATTTTCTTTTGGAATGCTGGCGGGCCATCGACTGTGCCAGTTTGGAGATATTGAAGGATTGGGTGCCTCCAGTCAGTTGTTGCGTTGGCATCGATTGCATGAATTGTACTTATTGAAGGCTGTGCCAAGGTTTCGAGGATTGCGTCAGTCCTTCCCTTAGACAACTTGTCAGCCTTAGTGTTTTGATCTCTCAAGATCTTGTTGATATTCAGCTGTTCAAACTGCCATTCTAGGCTTTTGACGAGCCGTAGATATCTCGACAGAGTGGGGTCCTTGCATTCATTTGTCCTCGTGACCTGGCTTACCACGAGCTGTGAGTCACTATGCACGGTCAGACGTCGTAAGCCAGCTTTCAGGGCAGTTTTCAGCTCTGATAGGAGGGCCTCGTATTCTGCCACCTTGTTTGTGATAGAGAATTGGAAAGCCACTTGTAAATTGGCTTCCATGCCGTGCGTGCCTGTTATATGGATGCCCCCTCCTGGGCGATCAGCACTTGACGAGCCATCCACGAACATGTCCCATTCGGGAGGTTCTAACTCCGCTGGTGGATCCCTCGAAGGACCATGTTCGAGGGGGTAGATGGATAGCTCGGCCATGAAATCTGCCAAAGCTTGTGCCTTTATTGCTCGTCGAGGCTCGAATTTGATGTCGTATTCCCCGAGCTCGATGCACCAACGGGCTAAGCGACCACTATGTTCTGGTCTATTTAGGATGTCCATGATTGGTAGATCCGTTCTGACGATGATTGTGTGGGCTTGGAAATACGCCCGTAATTTTCTGGCAGTGACAATCAAAGCGTAGATCGTTTTCTGAAGAGGGGTAGTTCACTTCAGCCTCCCGTTGTGTGTGACTCGTGTAGTTGACGGGCCACTGTTGTGGGCCTTCTTCCTTGACGAGCACTGAAGAGACAGTGTTGTTCGAAGTGGAGAGGTAGATGACGAGTTCGTCCCCCACTTGCGGGTATTTCAGAGTTGGCAAATCGGAGAGGTGCTTCTTAATTTTCTCGAAGGCTTCTTGAAATTCCGGTGTCCAAGTAAATGCCTTTTTCATGCGAAGCAGTTCGAAGAACGGCCTGCACTTGTCTCCAAGTTTGGAAATGAATCGCCCTAGGGAAACAATTCTTCCCGTAAGTTGTTGGATTTCTTTGATGCTCTTTGGTGGCGCCATATCCGCGATGGCTGATATTTTCTTAAGGTTGGCGTCGATTCCTCTTTCGGAGATCATGTAGCCCAGAAATTTCCCGGCTCCAACGAAGAAAGAGCACTTGGTTGGGTTGAGTCTCATGTTGTATCGTCGGAACGATTGGAAGATTTCGTCAAGATCTCGAAGGTGGTCATCGAATCGACCTGGCTTGGTCGGCCAACAATGGCGTTGTACGTTGAAGGGACCTCGAGCACCAGGAACTCCGTCATGATGGAGTGGCAATCGAGCGTGCCGAATTGCGTGTCCCCGATTAACATAAGGGGTAAGTTGACGACCCCTATTGTTGGGACAATGTCCCTGCCGATGCCAAATGTAGGGCCGGAGCTTCTTCTTACAGCGGACATGTGTATCCCGAGTTTATCGAGCATGTCCTTGAAAATGACACTGGTGTTTGCACCAGTGTCGATGTAGACCCTGTTGGTGTCGTAACCCGCAATCCTTGCTGTGATTAGCAGTGGATCGGAGTGGGGAACGATGACCTTTATTCCGTTGGGACGGTAGATGACGTTTTCCTCGAGGTGGTCGATTTGCAGAATTTCTCTTGCATAACGCTTTCTAGAGGTAGCGCTCTCTGACTTCGTGAGCACATGGATGATGCCGGCTGGCGGTGGTGGTAGCAGGTTTTGTCTTCGAGGGCTGTTTTGTCGATGACGCGTCTTGTTGCGGTCGTCGTTATCGTCGTCCCTCTTGTGGCCCCTTGGGAAGTCCTTGCAAGAGGAGTTGGAGTCGGACAGGAATTCTTTGAGCTTCCCCTACTCGATCATCTCGGAGATGAGGTTCTTGAGTTGAAAGCACGCCTCCGTGTCGTGTCCGCGGTCTTTGTGGTATAGGCAGTACTTGTCGAAACCCTTGGTACTCTTGTGTTGGATGGGAACCTTGTTATGTTTCTCCAGCAGCAGCAGGATATTCGTGCGTGTATCACGAAGAGCAGGGTGGTGATCGGAGGGCCTCGTATTCACGTTCGAGGGTTGGTACCTCGATGAACTAGACCCCTTGTCGAATTTCTTGTTGCGATCGTTTGAGGAGGGTCTGCTGTAGGGCTTGTTGATCTCCTCGGAGTTCATGAATCGAGTTGCTCGATCTATGAACTCACCCATCGTTGTGACGGGATTCTCGTTGATGTTGTACGCGAGCCTTGACTCGCGCTGAAGGCCCTGAGTTACGGCCAGTAGCTGCATGTCCGAGGAGAGCCCCTGGACTTGGACAGCTTCCGCCTGAAACCGTTGAATGTAATCGCGGAGCGGTTCCTCCCTTTGTTGTTTCACCCTTAGGAGGTGCTGGACCGTCTTCGGGGGAGGTCGAGCTCCCATGAAATGGCGGGGGAAAGACGAGGCGAGGTCCCTGAAGCATTTGAAATGCTGGCCTCGTAGGGTTCCAAACCACGTCGATGCAGCCCCCTTGAGGGTGGAGCTGAAGGCCTTGCAGAGGATGGGGTCTATAGCGCGAGCCATCTCCATTTGGGAGATGTAACGGCGTAGGTGGTTGACGGGGTCGGTGGTGGCATCGTAGCTTTCGATGACTAGCATTCGAAAGCCAGCGGGTGCCTGTACGGCAATGATGTCTTCAGTAAAAGGCTGCGTTAGGAGGACCTCGATGTCATCGAGGACCTGGTTTGGCGTCTTGACCTGCTCCTCGACTATGTTGATTCGTCTGAGGAGGTCATCGACGCAGAGGTTCCCAGTGGACAGGTTTTGATTTTGGGACTGTTTGTCCCGCTCGTTGGGAGGTTGAAGGCGCCTGCATTTCTGCCTTGATGGTTTGTACCATGAAGGCTTTCATGTCATTGAGCATGCTCGTCTGGAGAAGCGCCATCTGAGCGGGGTCGATGATGATTTGCTGAGGGACCGTAAAGGGTCCAGGGAGGTACGTTAAGCGAGCCGCTTGTGGTTGTGGGGGCTGTTGTATCCCCGTTGTGCCACCAACAGGGAGTGGTGGGGTGCACCTGAGGAGCTGGAAGCAGCATCCTCAACATGCACACTGTTGTGAGTTCTCCTTGTTTTCGCCATGAAGATGGGTAAAGAGGGAAAAAAAAGGTTGATCGAAAAGAATGGCACGACTGTCTTTCTTTCCCACAGACGGTGCCAAATTGATAGCCAAAGGATGATCTTCGGTGGAATGGTGCCAAATTCATGCATAAATCAGGTGGTAAATAGTATACTGTGATGAATACCGGCCACATTGAATAAGGGTTACTCAAATCTGAAAGTGGGTTAAATCCATCAGTGCATAACCCTAATCGTACATTCCCGATCTCTGTGGAAAATTCAGGAAACAACATATCAATATGTTTCCATGCCTGTGATTAGCTTGGGTGTCCGATTGTACCATTTGCATTTACATTGGCCCTTGTATGATAACTCATGAATTCAGCAGTTTTCGAAGATTGGTAAAGACGCTTAAGGCGCTCGGTAATTGGGAGATAACGTAAAACCTTCTTCGGTTTCAGTTTCTTATGGTCACGCCGATCTATAGCCCCCTTAAAAGTATATCTGTCCGAACCACACACTGCACACTTCATCAAATCGCTGAATCCAGCATCAAACAACATACAATTGTTATCGCAAGCGTGAATTTTGATATACGGTAGCCCTAAGTCCCTGATCATTTTCTTAGCTTCAGCTGTGCTCGTGGGCAACGAGTTTTCACTAGGTAATATTTCATTGATATACTTAATCATTTTCGAGAAGACGGCATCAGATATATTATGCTGACTTTTCAGGCTCAAGAATTTTGTCAATACCGATAGCTTCTTGTGTTCTGTACGAGCTCCATTATAAAGAGGTTCTGATGCAGCCTGCAACAAAGCAAAAAACTTTTACGCCTCTTCATTTGGAGTTTCCACTGCATCGACTTCCAGGTCTGGTTGATTCTCCTCAAAATTATTGTAACCATAATCATTTCCGTCCTCATCATTAATGGTTTGTTTAACATTATTAAGATGAACTCCCAAACCTTCATAAACCATTTGCCGAACATTCCAATCTTCATACTTAGGATTCACTGAGTCCGTTTGCGTACTTCCACGTGGATTACTAGACGACGATCCATCGACGAATCTATCATGACCTCCGACTACAGTGGGATCAATCTCTCTTGTCTCACCATGACAATCCCACAAATAATAATTTGGTTTAAAACCAAACTCGCATAAATGATTTCCAATAGTAACTTTCTCATGATAGAATCTATTTCTACACTTTGTACACGGACATTTCACAGTAGACATCCCATTCGATTCAGCAATCGAAAAAGCAAAGTCTAGAAAATAATTTAGCCCCTCAAAGAATCTTCGACTGATAGCACGAGTTCCCTCCTCTAACCGTTGATACATCCAATCACGTTCTCCAGCCATATTGTTGCTCCTACACAACAATGTTTGTACCAAAACATAAAAAGTATAGAACAAACATGAATACTCCATATGTAAATCTAACTTATCAAAGTTATTTCCTCCTAATCATAAAGGGTACATGGGTCCTATCCTATTCGTAAAAGTACAATCGGTATACAAATTTTATGATTGTATAAGTATAACTCGTACAACTTACATAAATTTCGACAACATTTCGTCTCAGTTCCTCATTATACCATTTTTTGGGTTTTAAATCCCAAAACAAGTATAATAAGGAACAAGACTAGAAATGCAACGAAATTTATGTCGTTGTACCGATTATACATATACAACCATAAAACTTTAATATACCGATTGCAGTTTTACAAACTGTCCACTCTGGACAATCCATGAATATTAAATTGAATATTATATTTGGTGGCAAATCGGTGCGGCGTGATTGCCACGTTCGATTCGACTTGCGGCGTCACGATATTGTGGAAGCCATTAGGTCGACTTTGCGCGCTAGGCACGATTGTCGAGGAATAGAGATTCTCGATGTGATTTGACAAGTCGCGTTGAGTAGTTAATAAATGTTACCCCTTTCGGTATGAATAGTGAATGTATTTATAGTCCCATGTTTCAGTGGCATTATTGTAATATCCCAATGTAAGGTGATTATTCGTTTTAGGTCCTATATGCACTTCGGGAAGTATAGTTCGGGAACGTTCTCCATCTTTATTCGGATTATGATTTTTTTTATGGGGACCTTGTTCAGGGCTTATTTGTGGGCCTTTTGTTAGGCCTTTTAAGCGTATTTGGTCCTGGCGTCCTTCTAGTCCCACCCAAGCCCTTTTGGCCGACTAGAATGAGTCCAATGTTCTTTTCTTGAAGATCCATTTTAGAAAATCTGTTTAGTCATGTTCGGAAACTACTTGATTCGGGATACTTTCCTTGTTCGGGTATCTGATTAAATGCTGTGTTCGGGTAATATTGTTCGGGCATGTGGCTTCTCTTGTGTTCGGGGAACTGATTCAGTTCCCGTACTAGTGTGTTCGGGAATCTAAAGACGTGGATTCTCCTTTTCTCGGTCATGGTTCGGGCTTTTGAATCGTTTCCCGTACAGTTGTGTTCGGGAAGCTTAGGATGTAGAATCCTCCTTTTGTCTTCGAACGATGTTCGGGCTTTTGAATCGTTTCTCGTTCTATTGTGTTCGGGAAACTGAGGGTGTTTGGGTCCTTTTGTCTCGAACGATGTTCGGGCTTTTGAATCGTTTCCCGTACTATTGTGTTCGGGAAACTGAGGATGTGGAATCCTCCATTTGTCTCGAACAATGTTCGGGCTTTTGAATCGTTTCCCGTACTATGGTGTTCGGGCGAGGATGTGGAGTCCTCCATTTGTCTCGAACAATGTTCGGGCTTTTGAATCGTTCCCGTACTATGATGTTCGGGGCGAGATGTGGAGTCCTCCATTTGTCTCGAACAATGTTCGGGCTTTTGAATCGTTTCCCGTACTATGATGTTCGGGAAGCGAGATGTGGAGTCCTCCTTTTGTCTCGAACAATGTTCGGGCTTTTGAATCGTGTCCCGTATTATGATGTTCGGGAAACTGAGGATGTGGAGTCCTCCATTTGTCTCGAACAATGTTCGGGCTTCTGAATCGTTTCTGGGATTTTCCTATTCGGGATCTGTTGATATTCCCAACGGTTACTTTTTGAATCGACGGTGGAGATCATGTGCCGTTTGGCGATTCATCTGCCCGATCTTTTCTATAAATGTGAGGAGCCTCATTTTCATTTTGCATCTCTCAAGCTCTTCTCTTCTCACAATAAACTCACGACGGACAATCCCACGCTCCAGGAGGCTGTTAGTATCTTCAAGAGGTGGAGGACCGTTGAAGAATCTCATCCAGAAGACTTCTTCCCCCCTTTCCTCGGAGAAACCACCGTCTGGGGACGGTTCTGAGGTTCGTCCGCCGTCCATCAATTCTACCGGCTCCACCGTCGAGTAGTTGTGCGCCCGCCGTCACCCGCCTTTTACTCTCCTTCCAGCGAACCGTCCGTGTTTCCTCCGGCCATTTACCCGAGGTACATGAGAATGGCCCCTACTTTTCCTTCACCTTCTCTGTTCGCCCTTGAGTTGCCTTTTAGAGACCAAGGCGAGGTTCCCGAAGGTTGGTGGTCGAGATTGAAAACTACCGGAGTAAGGCGACTCGGAGTTAATAAAGGAGTGGCAGTCCACTTATTTTGTCCCGATGACGGTCCGTACTCGGGTTCCGTCTCTGAATGCCGGGCGTATGAGCACAGGAAAGGCTGGTTGGTGATCTTCAAGGATCAAGCTGCTATGCGAGCTCCGCTTTCCCCGCACCCATTTGTTAGGCAGTTAGCGGAATCCCACGGGTTAGCCGTTAACCAATTTAGCCGAACACCTATTGCCACATAAATGCCTATCTCATCCTCTCGTGCTCTGTTCGAGATAGAGCCAACCATATCCACTTTCCTCCGGTACTATAAAGTAAACGTAGTCCCGAGGAAGCTGCTTCTACTTCTTGATGCCGGGGTCCTCCTACGTAAAATTCAACTTTGTTTGGAATCGCCAACCAGCCGCAAGGATGGCATCGGGAATTCTTCTTCATGAAGCCTTTGATGTGTCATGGGGCCTGCAAGCGGCGCGAAGGTAGGAGGACTGCCGGATGTGCGAGTCCTCGGCGGCTGCGAAGGAGCTGCTGCCAAGGAGAACTATGACCGGTTTGACAATAAACTCCGGACCATTGCTCCTTGGTGCGGCGATGGGCGAAGGAAGTCCTCCCCTTTCCTTTGTCTTGGAGGCTGATTACCCAAGGGTCCTTTCCCACTTGGGTATTATTCGAGGGACTTGGGGAGTTGGGCATCAGGAATCTCCCCTTCGACCGAGACCTGGCCTTGGTGCATCGTCTTGGGCGAGGCGTCCTTCGAGGACTTCAAGAAAGGTTTATATCGTTCTTGTTCATAGATGCATTCGTTTGATATTAACTAATTCTTCCCCTTTTTGCAGAAATGGAGCCGAGTTTGATCTTGGCGCCATCTTTCGGGATGCGGCACGAAGAAACCGAGCTCTAAAGCCGGTACTTGAGGCCCGCGGCTGAAAAGAAACGAAAAGAGCTGCCGGTAGATCTTGAGGCTGCGGGCCAGCCTGTGAGAAGCTGCCGGGAAGTTCCGTCCCGGTCCATATGGAAGGTCATCCCACTCGGGATGATGTTTATGACATCTTTGCGGACCTCCCCGAACAAGTTAGAAGGACAAGGGGAAGTTCACGGCTTCGGGGTGACCGGGCAAAGTGCCCCGAGGTCGAGCCCATCGAATTTCATTAGGTAATCAATCGGTGAAATTACGCAATCTCTGTTTTGGAATCTATTCGGAATCTTTCCCGAATGTTTAGTGAACCATGCATGGCGTGGTTCGATCTCATTTTTGTACCTTAGGTCCGGACTGGAAGGAGGCCCGAAGAGAGGCGGCGGCTGCGGGATGAAAAGCTGGCTCGATTCGGGGATAATCTTATTCCCGGGAGCCGGGTGGCTGATCCATGAGGATCAAAATGTCCTCGGCGATGAAGGCGTCAAAGACATGGCTCCCGAGCTTTTCAGCGGGACCACCACCGCCCGAACAATGGAGTGCCTAGAGCACTTCTACCCTGACATGGACGTCGCCGCTTCCAAAGTGGCCGCCCTCGGGTACCAGGTTAGCATCTGTTAGTTTATTTCTTAAGTCTTGGCTTCTCATGCTCGCGCCTCGGGAAAATAATCTGTCTTAATATTGTCCAGGTGGCCACAATGGGCGGGTGGATTTCCCGAATCACCCAAGCGTCCCACCGGATCCGGTCCGAGGCCGAGCAACGGGCGACTAAAGCTTTGGCTGTGGTGGCTAAGCTGATCCAGCGAGTCCATCGCTACGAGCTGTTGCTGCGGCTTTCCCGTACCACTCCTAAGCTCGAGCTTCCCAGCTCACATATCAGGAGAACCTCGGCCGGTGAGGCTGATGATTTTGCCTTGGCTGAGGTTGCCTTCTGGCGCGGTCAAGAGCACCGCCATTACGAGGACGCTATTCGGGAAGAAGCTAAATCGCTCAAGGCTGAAAAGGAGAGGTTTCAAGTGGACCTCGCCAATCGGAAGGAGCACTTGAGCGGGAGGCTGCGGGTCGGGGATGAGGAGAATCGAGACTTCGGGATGAAGTCGCGCGCTCAAGCCAAAATCCCGAAGTACCGAGAAGGTGCTAAGTGAGGCGGTGGATCTGGCCGTTAACAAATATACCTTCGGGTTTTGTTTGGCTAGAAAAGCAGATAGTTGAGCGCAACCCTCACGCTGACTGTCCGGACTTGATGGGCGTGCGGAGCCGAAGAGGATCCCAGGCTGAGTACGGGGGCCAATTTACGCATCCGCCCGAACCCGATGGCTGTTGATGATTTTGCGATCTGAGTGATGTGCTTTACTTCTTTTTATCCATTTTTGTAAATCCGACCTCGGGCATTATTAATGAAAACATTCAAGGTTTGGTTCAACACTTGTCTCTGGATTGACTTTATTATTTCCCGATCAAACAAAGTATTTCTTCAAAGCCTCGGAATGAAAAGAATTTGCTAATTCTCGTCCTTCGGGATCGATAACTTGTAAACTCCTTTCCGTTCTTGGCGATGACCTCGAAGGGGCCTTCCCGATTCGGGCGACGCGCCCCCTTTTGGTCTTCGGGACCCTAGTTTGGTTTGCCGTAAGACCAAATCACCAACTTTGATATTCTTTGTCTTCACTTTTGAGTTTGTTGTGGGCGCGATTCTTTGTTGAAAAGCCTTCCTTCGAAGCTCTGCTTCATCTCTTCTTCCTTCGAGGAAGTCTAGGTTTGCTCTCAAACCTTGCTCATTCGCTACTTCTTGAACACTTCGGTTACGAGGGCCGAATTTGCTACTTCAATCGGGATTAACGCCTCGGTCCCGTATGTCAAAGCGAACGGGGTTTCTCCGGTTGACCTTCGGGGCGTGGTCCGGTAACTCCATAGAACATGGGGGAGTTCTCCGGGCCATTTCCCCTTTGCCTTCCCAAGTCTTGCTTTTAAGCCATCTTTCAACGTTCGATTGGATACCTCTACTTGGCCATTGCTCTGCGGGTGGGCGACCGGGGCAAAATGAATCTTGATCCCGAACTCCTCGGCAAAATCCTGGAATCCTCCATCGATGGCGAGCTCCGTTATCGGCAACAAGGACCTTGGGCACCCGAACTGCAGATAATGTTCTTCCAGACTAACTTTCGGATATTCTCAGCCGTAATCGTGGCCTGTGGTTCGGCTTCTATCCACTTGGTGAAGTAGTCCACGGCGAATACACAGTACTTCAGTCATCCGGGGGCGGTAGGCAAGGCCCCTATCATATCAATTCCCCATACGGCGAAGGGTATGGGATAGTCCGAGGGCGATACGTACTCGATGGAACTCTCTGTATTCGGGCGTGTTCTTGACACCTTTTGCACTTGTTCACTAGTCTCCTTGCGTCTTCCTTGAGAGTAGGCCAGAAGAACCCTTGTCTTAGTATGACCGCGGCTAACGCGTCCGACTTAACGTGCGACCCGCGAGTGCCTTCATGGGTTTCCCGCAGAATGTCCTCGATGTCTCCTTCGCCGACGCATTTTTGCAACGGGAAGAGAATCCTTTACGGTACATATTATCCCGATTAGGGCGAACTTGCTGGCCTTTCTTCGATGTTGGCGGCTTCGGTTGGATTGTCAGGAGCACCCCTTCATCGAGGTACTTCCGATGGGTGTTCTCCATCCCGAGTAACGTAGCATATCCGGGAATAGTCGGCGCTAGGCTCACTTCTTACTTCGTCGTAAGAAGCTGACTTGAAAGTTGGTCGGCCTCCGAATTGAGCGATCTCGGGATCTTCTCGATACACAACTTTTCGAAATCCGCGGCCAACCTTCTTGCTACCTCGGCGTATTTCTTAAGACTTGGTTCCTTGACCTCGTACTCCCCATTCATCTGCTGAACGAGAAGGTTCGAGTCGCTGCATGCTTTCAGTGATCGGATTCCCGCCTTCTTGGCTAATTCCGGACCAGCAATGAGGGCTTCATATTGGCTGCGTTGTTCGTTACGGGAAATTGAACTTGATTGACTTAGTAGCCTTCATTCCTTGGGGCCTTGAGTACTAGTCCGGCACCTTGCTTGTCCGATCCCGAAGCTCCATCCACGTGTAGGGTCCAGACCGGACTTTCTTCGTTCAAAGAATCCTCACTCTCGGACTCCTTGGGCAATTCCGCGATAAAATCAGCTAATGCTTGTGCCTTGATCGCTCTTGGGGTTCATACTTGATCTCGTACTCGCTTAGCTCGACGCACCACTTTGATAGCCTTCCGGAGTGGTCTACCCGTCTTAAGATGTCCTTGATAGGGACATTACTTGAACAATGATGGAAAACCCGAGGAAGTATGGTTTCAACCTTACGGCTGAAAGGACCGGAGTATACATATACGGATCATCGGGTAGTTCAGTTCGGCTCCATGCAGGGATTTGCTTACGTAATAGACCGGCCACTGCTTCCCTTGGTCGTCTTCTTGAACAAGTACCGAACTGACGGCCTTTTCACCTACTGCCAGGTACACAATGAGGGGTCTGTCCTCGGTCGGTTGCGAAGCGTAGGCATTTCGAGTAGGTAGGCTCGATTTCCTCCCGGGCTCTTTGGCATTCGGGATTCCAAGCTGAACCTAGCTCTTTCCTTTGCGTTTTCTTCCTTAGATTTTTCTCACCTTTTAAATACGCCTATTCGGCTGGCTCGCGCCTTCTTTGATTAAAAGCTTGAAGAACGGACGACACTTGTCTCCATATCGAGATATAAAGCAGTGAGGGCCGTAATTTTCCCGAGGAGTCTCTGCACGTCCTTTATCGATGAGGTGTCCTCACGTTCAAGAGTGCTTCGATCTTTGCGGGATTGGCGTCGATGCAGCGCTCGGACACCATAAACCCGAGAAATTTCCCGGATGTTACCCGAAAACACACTTATCCGGATTCAGCCGTAATCCATACTTTCGGATCTGCCCGAACACCTCTTCAATATCGCGGATTAGATTTTCTTCTTCCTTGCTTTTGATGATGATATCGTCAACATAAACCTCGAGAATTCTTCCAATCTGCTCGGAGAATACCTTGTCCATCAATCTTTGGTAGGTTGCTCCGGCGTTCTTCAGACCGAAGGGCATTCTCGTATAACAGTGCGTTCCAACGTCGCTTATGAAAGATGTTTTTTCTTCATCGGCCGGGTCCATCCTTATCGATGATACCCCTTTGTAGCGTCGAGGAAAGAGAGCCTCGCGTGTCCGGCCGTGGAGTCCACGAGCCTATCGATCGGAGGAGTTGGATACGAATCCTTCGGGCAAGCATCATTTACGTTAGTGAAGTCGATGCACATGCGCAGCTTGTCGCTATCCTCTCGGGTCGCCACCACGGGATTGCTCAGCCATTCGGGATACGATACTTCCCTTATGACCCCCGCATCGAGGAGCTTCGAAATTTGCTCTTTGATGAAGGCTCTTTTGAATGGGGCATTATTTCTTTTCTTACGCCTTATCGATGCGGAACTAGGATTGATGTGCGGTGTGTTGTATTACCTTCGGGTTAATCCCGGGCATGTCACTCGGAGAGTAAGCGAACAAGTCTTTATTCATTCGAAGTAAGTTTACAAGGTTTTGCTTACTGCCCTCTGGCAAGTCTTTCGCGATTCTCGTTGTCCTATCTCCTTCCAGGACAACGTCTTCTGTACCCGCTTCCTCATCGTTTTCCTTCGGCAGCCCGGAGTGGGACTCTTGAGCTATCGCCATGACATCCTTGGCCTCTCTTTGGCTCACGTAGATCGGCGTCCCCCTCATCCGTAGCGAGCGTGATGGTCGGGAATTTCACGTCGATCCTCATGTGAATAGCTACAGGTTTCTCTCCCGATGATAGCATTGTATGCGAGAGGGGACATCGAGGGCGAGCCATTTGACCATCAACGTGGTGTATCGAGGTTGGCCTTGGGGCCGACCCGATGAACATCGCGAGAAGCTCGATGGAGCCTAAAGCGGTATCTCGTCCGGGCCCACACCGTAGGTTCTTTGTCTTGACGGGGTTCAATCGGCTTGACTTAAGCTTGAGGCCTTCATCGCCTTTACGAACAGCACATCCGCATTTGAGCCGTCGTCGCACGAGAACCCTTTTGGCGTCAATGGTCCCGATCCGTAGGGTGATGATGAGTGGGTCATAATGCGGCGAGCGCGCCGGACCCATCTGCTCGTTTGATTCTTGAAGACGGATCTCCGTAGCTTAGCGAGGCTATCTCCCTCGCCTTCCTCTTCCTTGCATTCGAACCCAGCGTGGTTGTTATGGTGTTCAGGATCCCGGTGGGCTGCGGCGGAACCATCTTCTCCTTGCCCTTCTTGTTCGGTCTGATGAATCTTCTTCAGCCTTCCCTTTGCCTCGGGAAACTTCCTCGCCCGAGGCATCTTGAATACTCTCCCGAGAGCCTTTCTTGATGAGGTGCTCTATATACCTCTTGATTGGTAGCCTTTATTCGATTTCATGCCCGGTGTCTCTGTGGCCAGCGGTGCCAGGGCGAATCACGCCTCGCCCCTTCCGGCATGGCCACAGGGCGATTAATACTCCCAGTGCCTTGTCTTTGGAGGGCCGCGAGGATACTAGCCGGGACGTATTAAGGGGGTGAAGCCGAACCTCTCTCAAAAGTTCTCTTCTGTCCTCCCAGCTCCCAGCGCTTGACCGGTGGCTCCTCGGGTTCTCCTTCCTCGGCTCTCGGTTATCCACAGTGTCTGCTTTCCTTCACGCTGAGACAACATTTCTTGAGCAATCATATGCTCTGGGTGACAGCGTACATTTCTTCTACTGCTGGTGAAGTTCTTAGGGACAACTCGTAAGCCGGGCGCGAGTTCGGGATGAGAGCCTTCGTGAATGCCATGATCCGGATGTTGTCCGTTAGATCGGAGCGTGTCGGCTTCCCGGTTGAACCTCTCGGCGAACTCCCGAATACTCTCGTTCGGTCTTTGCTTGATGTCAAACATCTGAATGGCCCTTTTCGCTGACCTCTTGCATCCGATAAAGTGTGTTGCAAATTTGGTGGCCAGATCCCGAGCGATGACACCGAGTTCGGGAGCGGCGAGTTGTACCAAGCGGAGGCGGGACCTCCTAAAGCAACTTGAAGCACTTACACAAGGCAGCCTCGTTGGCTCCTTTCAGCTCCATTGCTCTCTTATACTTGCGGACAAAAGCGTCCGGGTCTCACGAACCTTGGTAAACTTCCAAGGGATGCGGCAAGTTGAATATCCGGGGCATCAGGCGTCCCGAATCCTGCTGGTGAACGGTCCTTCATCAGGGATGTCCTCGCATTTGGGCTCGGGAATGCCCGAGTTTCTCTCGACTCGCTCCAGGCGATGTAGCAGTTGCCTGATCACATCGTCCCGTGGATCCCCACGAACCAGTCTCTCCGGCCTTGGGGATCGGTCCCTCTTGTACTCCCTCGGGGACCTCGAGCGCTGCCGGCTTTGACGGTCGGAGATGGAACTTGTTGTGAACCTTCTGCTGGCTACCATAGCCCGATCGATTAGGCCGTGATACCGCTGTCGCGAGGCCGGCAGGATTGACCCGATATGCTCGTTACGGTTTCTTCGCTCTTCTGAAGGACCACCCGCAGCTTGGACAAGATCGGGGTCCAAGTGCCGAATGTCACTTGACGGTAGGCTGGAGGTAGGGCGTAGGGAGGTGGCCCCATTGGATGATTCCTCAGGGAACCCCTGTGGCCCAGGATCGGCCGTGCGGCCGTTGGTGGAACCTTCTCCCTCCGGCACAGGTGATCGGGAGCGGGAATGGCCCCACGTTCAATCTGATTTTGGGGACCACCGCCTTTCCCACGAGACGGCGCCATTTGGTGGCAAATCGGTGCGCGTGATTGCCACGTTCGATTTGACTTGCGGCGTCACGATATTGTGGAAGCCATTAGGTCGACTTTGCGCGCTAGGGCACGTTTGTCGAGAAATAGAGATTCTCGATAGTGATTTGACAAGTCGTGTTGAGTAGTTGTAAATGTTACCCCTTTCGGTATGAATAGTGAATGTATTTATAGTCCCATGTTTGATGGTATTATTGTAATATCCCAATGTAAGGTGATTATTCGTTTTTAGGCCCTATATGCACTTCGGGAAGTAATGTCCGGGAGCGTTCTCAATCTTTATTCGGATTATGAGTTTTTTTAATGGGGCCCTTGTTCCGGGCTTGTTCGTGGGCCTTTTGTTAGGCCTTGTATGCGTATTTGGGCACTTCACTACTTTCAACATATAAAATAATTAACAACATACATTGAAAATAAGAAACTTCACAACTTCACTTAACCAAACAAAAATCAACCAAAAGATATTCAAAAAAATTTATTAAATCATACCTTAAGTAACTCCACAAGATCTGATCTGTTGTTTGGGCACAACTAATATGGAAGAACCACCAAAAATGGTTGAAGCACCCACTTTTGTTAAAGAGAAACAAACCCACAAATGAAATGAGAGATTGGAGAGCTCGGACCCATTTTTTCGTCGTTCCCGAAGCTCCCGAAACTCTGTTGTTGAAGATGCGCGGAGAGGAGGCCGGAGCTCTGTTCTTCACGAAATGAACGCTCTGTCTGCTCTGTAGGTGAAGAAACGCTCTGTCGGTGAAGAAGTGCGAAGAGGAAGATGAAGGAGATGCAGTTGCCGTATTTAATTCGCCTTCGTAACGCTTTTATGCTCTCCAACGGCGCTACAACGGCCCAAATAGAAATACTGTCAGCTGTCAGTGTTTGGAAGCGCTAAAGAGCGCTACATAGGGGCTTCAGATAGAAAAACGGACCCACCCTGTAGCGCTTTGTAGCGCGAACTGATAATTCGACCGCTTGTAACGCCATAAAGCGCTTCTTAAGGCGCTACAAAAACGCCCTCAACTACGTAGTGGAGGCATAACTAATGAGTCCATAGAAATCCAATTCAAACAATCAAAGGCTTTGCAAAATCAACTTTTTGCGGCAACAATATTTCTTCAAGATTCCAATCCATTTCACCACCTCATAAGCTACAAGAACCCCTGTCTAGAAGCTAAAGGCCCTCCACAAAAGCAGTTTGATTTTCTGAAATGATGAAACACATTACCGGCTTTACTCTTTCTGCAAGAGTCTTAGCATTAGACTACAGTTCTTACCGCGGCGTGTGTCACGGTAAGGCTTACCGCAGCAGCTATATACGTGGTAAAACCGTGGTATGTCCCATGGGCTTGGACCTTCCCACGGCATCTTGCGCGGTGAGTAAAATTCATCAATACATAATACAACTACTTTTTATGTTTTTTTTCTCAAATTTTCCTACTCACATGACCTATTATGGTGTCATTTTAAGTTTTTGTCCTATTTCTATCCTGAATTTTGAATTCTTGATCTAATCGAGTCCTTTCCGTCCAACTTAAAGCGGACGGAATAATGCGAAATGTCTATTTTACCCATCTGTTTACTACTATAACACACCTAAATATTTTTAAACAGAACATTTCTACCCTTATATTTTTAAACTAAACATTTCTACCCCTAGACCACACCAACCCGACCTAACGCCTCCTCCAGCCCAACCGGAGGTCTCTTGACAGCTCCTGTACCACCCCCAACCTCCTCCTTGTCCCCGACAAGCCTCCCCGTCGAGTTTCGCCTAAAACCGCCGCCGGAAAAACCAAGTCGACGCTGCCCCCCGGAAGACTCGCAGGCCCGACATGCCTTCATCCGGTGAGCCAGAGGCTCGATTGACCGTGTCGGCACCGGTGTCTTCATCCCTGACCACAGGCGTTCCTCTCCTCCTTCAACTACCGCTGGGAGACAACCGATTCTGACAGATCCGTGACGGAAAGCCGAGGACCAACCCAGTGATATTCTGCCGAGTGACGTTCCGATCAGCTGCACCTAGCCCACCGACGTGCTCAACTGTAAACGTAATTTTTTTTATTTAAAGGTGGATGGAAAGTTAACGGTGTATCCGGGTGCATTGCACCCGATGCATTATATACAATCTCGGCGAGTCCCGTGGCCCATCATATGAGAAAGAATTCGGTAAATTACTTATGTCGTCCTTGAACTATGTCTATTTTCTATTGAAATGATAAAACTTGTTATTTTATCGTGTAAATCTTAAAGTTTTGATAAAATTATAAGAATTAGTTCTATATATTTATAAATTGGCTAACCATTATTAAATAAAATAAATTGTATTCTAACAAATAGGAGTTCGGTATTTTATAAAATCAAAATATACTATCACAGTATTTCATTATGTAGTTCAAATTGGTTTAAAAAATTATTAAACTTTCAACTTTTAAATAAACTATGACTTTATACTTTGCATTAAATAATCCATATATGTTAAATATTATCTAGTTTAACAATAAGCACTTCTTTTTATAGCTTTTACTTGTCATTAATTATATATATTAAAATTATGGGAAGCATAGGTATATATCGTGAAAATGTTAGATTAGCAGATTGTTTTTCCTTAAAAAAAAACCTTAAGAAATAAGAAAGAAATTATGTCCACATGTCAAAAATTCCGCGACCGCCACTGTGAGTAAGGTGCACATTTTGCTCCCTACTCTAAAAATTGTTATAGATTTGTATTCTAGCCCAAATTTCCTCTTTGTTCAATTTCTAAACTTGGAAATAAATAAGGAATTCGATTTTAATTTTTTGGGGAGGGCAACGGTCCAGCGGTGGGTGGAAGGGTGGTGGGCTAGGTGAAGGCTAAAAAGTTTAGGGTAAAATTGTTAAGGTTTATAATTGTTAGGGGTAACTAAATTGTTATGTTCAAAACTTAGGTTGCAAATAGAGTGATTAAGAAAACTTCAATAACATTAAGTATCATTTTTCACAAAAATCCGTTAAACTTAATGGAAAAAGTTGAGGGTAGGACTATGAATGCACAATAACATTTAAAATATAATTTTAATGGTGCAAAACCTTAAAATGAGACTCTCATAGTATAATAATTAAATTTATAGAACTACTAGTGCACTTTACCCTCTCTTAACATACTATCAATATAGTAATTATTATGGCGGCCTTTCACTCCGTGTACGAGTGAACATTGATATCACTAAGCCTCTGCAGCGCCTCATTGAGATCTTGGTTAATGTGGTGGACAAGTCACTGTAATATGAAATGCTCGCAGAGTTTTGCTATATATGTGGCAGGGTGGATCACATTGATCAAGAGTGCTGCTCGTCAGCTGCAGCTCAGGGGCTATTCTCACAATTTGGAGACTGGATGCGTTTCAAGGGTCTCCGCTCTGAGGAATCAGGTACCCGATTTCTAATGCAGGTTGCGGTAGTTGGTGATGAAATAGAGGCCGAGTAGGACGCCGAGCTGGTGGCGGACCCAAGGTCTGAAGTCGCGGCTCAGGGGAGGGACAAACAGGTGGTGTGGCACTACTGGCGGCAGGCTCCGACCTTGATACGCCACTCTTCTTCCTGGTGGTTCATATCTCTAGTTCGCAACCCATAAACAATGCACGGAGGATGGTTGGCTTGGGAATCTCCTCAACTGGTCGAGCAATGAACAGGCAGAAGATGTCTAGTGCGGTAGGTGCGGTGGTGGAACAAGCACTCCTTAGGTTGGGAGATGTTATCCCAAGTAGGCATCCAAGAGGGGGTGAATTGGATGGACGTTAATCCAAATAGACGTTAATTACACTGGACTTGTTTAACTACCCGAGACTAAAGTAGCCCAAAAACATTAGAAGGTTAAAGGATCAAATGACCACTATGCTTTTTAAACGTTACAAATTTAACCCAATGCTTTTGTAATCATCAAAACTTATTTTCTTGGAGAGGAATTAATCCAACAGGGGAATCTCAGCCTGCGGGCAACCCCTGAAGGGTTTTTCACTTTTGTCTATAATTGATAGGACCACCAAAACTTTTTTTGTTTCTGTTTAAGTTGTGTCAAACTTTATTTTGTTTTTTAGCTAAGTGAGTTTGTAGTTTGGTTTTGGTCTATTGCTCGACACTTGCTTGTCATGCATTTGCAGGTTCCTCTCTTCATTTCCCGATCTGTGCACTGTCGTGATACGCCGGTATTATTTTACTCAGAAGTATGTCAGGGGTACTAGGAGCTCGCACTACCCATCTTTTAATCCGTCATGGTGTTTATGGTGCTTGGTTACCTCTTTAGGTGAAGATGAGGTAATGAGAGTTGGCTCTATTTTTATGATTTTAGCAGGTTGTTACGAAGCTTATTTAGCTATTTGTTCATCTACTTTTGCACCTCTGTTGTTACATTCCATTCTAGTTTGGTGTTTTATCTAATAAAATAAGTCTACCAATTCTTTTTTTAAAAATAAAATGAGAACTTTTTAGCATTTTCTAGTACCAAAACTGCTTTTTTGCCACTAAATTTGAAATTGCTTGCAATGATGGCCAACGTGTGCTTTTTAGGCTTTTCATCCATAGCAAACTTTTTTTCAAGGACATGGTGTTTTATTAAGAAAAATAAAATAATTACATACATACAATAAATTCCAAAGAAAATTTGGGATTCCCCTAGGCCCTAACCTAAACAAAAAACACAACTCCTGAACATTGTCACCTACATTTTACTGTATAAGGATTGACAAAATACAACCAATTATAAGCTAATTCCCACAAACACTTTTCACTTTATAAACAAACACAAAGTTTCCAACACAGTCAAATCTCAAACCCTAGCGATGAGACGAGAAAGCCAACATTTGTTTTTGGAATCTAACGTCCTTATTCGATTCCAATTTCCCACATGGCATTAATTAAACATGATTTCACTCTACGTACAAAACAAAATAAAAAATGTTTGTGTAACTACGTAATACTACTATACGGTTAAAAGAATAAAAAAACAAACACACACACATATGTCACTTGAAAGTTTTACTTATTTGAGCCCGTGACAAATTAATTAAGACGTCTTCTAGTCTTCTACAACCTGGCCGTCCGGTGTAATTCCGAGCTCCTTGAAAACATCTGCACATTCCGGCAGAGCTTTCTTCACCATGAAGCCGATCGGGTTCGCAATTCGGGTCTTGGAAGTCATACCGCTGTGAGTTGTGAGCGAAACCCTAGCCGACTTCTTCCTCGCATCGGTGTGGCTAATCTCGCTGCAGTTGGGGTCAGGGGACTTCACCAACAGCATCTCACAGATCTCGTCCTCATGTTCATGGCCGACCTTCACCGCGTAGGCTCCTTGCTCATTCGTCACAGCCTCGGTGGTGTATTTGAGCACACCGTCCTCACGGTCTCTGCACTCCAGTCTTACGGTAGCACCTATAGAGTTGGATGGCAAATGGTTAATTGTATCGATAGAGTCGAATGACAAATGACTAATTGTTTTTTTTTTATTGAAATGTTCATCGTCATTTGATTTTGTTTCATAGTTGTTCCTCAGTTTCTTTGTCTAATTACATCTTTATTCAATATAAAGAAGAATAGGTAAAATGGAAATGTCAGAAACTAAAATTTTCTCGCATTATTTTTTTTTTTGTTAATCTCGTATTTTGAAAAATATATGAAACAAAGAAAGTATCATGTAAGACTTTCATTCATCACTAACGTCTCATCTGACGTCACGACAAGTAACATTTTAAATAGTTAAAGGACTATCGATGCAACCATCAATTATTTGATGATGAGCAAGCATCATTTCGCAGACATTAAGGAGTATTGATGTTATAAACCCAAATGAATTACGACACACACACATATATACATATATACACACATACAATACTACAATACCTTTCAGGTAATTTGAGAGACGGGTGACGAATTGGGTGCGGCAGGTATCACAGTAGACATTGCCTGTGATGTAGAAGTGTTCTTGATGAGTGGCTGGAGGCTGAGCTGTGGACTTGGGAGGATGAGGATGCTGAGATGACAAGGAAACAAAGCAGAGGGCAGAGACAAAGATGATTGGAACTGCCCAGCGATTCGCCATTTTTTTTAAAAAAAAATCTGCTATTTTTGATGATCAACAAGAAGATGAATTTTATGTTCCAAAAATGTCGAATGAGTAGGGAATTTATAGGTTCAAAAATAAACTGGGTTTTAGGACATTTACCCTTGTTTTGCTCGGGTAAGCTGTGGCTAAGAATGTTTATTGAATTTGACCCAATCATTAGAAAAGAAAAAGTTTGTTTTACTATTATTGAATTTGCAAGCATCAACCTTAATTAGAGCTACCATCATTTTCTTAATTTATTCATGGCCTAAGAGATTAAAAGGCAAAATCATGTCATACACATACATACATACATATATATATATATATATATATATATATATATATGAATGGGCCTCTTAAATAATATCAATACTAAGGCCTCTTGGTCTATATAAAGATTCACATTTCAGTGACATGTACAATATGAGAAATTCTACATGCTATGGTAAGAGGTAACAGTAGCACTGTACAATAGTGGATATAGTATTAGAAATATTCATCATCACCTTTTTCTAATGAAAGAGTTGATCAAACTAAGACCAGATAACAAACCTTTACTAATGATGTTCCCCCCAAAAATAAAAAATAAAAAACATAAAAAAAAAACAAAGGAAGGGAAAATTGCACTAACGCCCCACGAACAGGTGAGATTCACTGATAAATTGCACTCGTCCCCAAGATTTTCAAAAATATACACTTACGTTAACCTCGTTCCATTATTCAGTCAAAAAAGGATATTATGCATGCCCACAAATCGTTACTGACGCCGTTATCTCATCCTTGAAGATGGAGGCGAATGGTGGTTAACCAAAGGGCGATGGTGGATGCAAAGGTGAAGTGATACATGGCTTTCTTGCTTGAACCATAAATAGGGTTCAAGTTTGAAAGTGTAAGAATATGAGTGGTACATATGTAAATTCGCCATTGTTTTAAAACAGTTTTTTCTAAATAAAAAAAACAGTTATATATATATACACACACACACACACACACATATATAAAGGTTGTGAATTTCATTAAGGAATCAACCCCTGAGAAAGGGATAAGATCAAACAACATAAGAAAATGTTAGAGAGAGAGAGAGATGGTTTTAGAGATTGTGGAACTGAAAACAGATAATATAAATGGCAGTTCAAACAAAAATCATTTGTCATCACAACACCACCCACATTCAGAACAGAATGATACTAGTAAGAGTATCTCTCTGGAAAATGAGGCACTAACATCAATAGCTACAATGGCTCTACTTCCACACCTGATACATGATGCTCCAAGAACATGAACAGCGAGACCTTTTCTACAGCATTGAAAACGCATAAATAGTTATCAGTTCAAGGATTCGGAATATTAGAACGAGTAAATGAAAGAGATGCAAATAAGGAGCAAGACCAATAATCAATAGACCTCTAGCAGCTAGATACTTACAACCTCCTCCACCGTCACTCGTCTCCTTCGCCAACTTTAGCAGACGTTTCCATCTTCTGGGCTTCATCAGCTAATATCAGATACATAAATGATCAATCAACAACTTCTCCAAATAACTAATCTATCAAAATAATGAAGAGCTTCACGATAAATGTATGTACTGTCAAGAGTATGATTAATCGCATGCATGTTCATGTGCAAGCTTGTTTAATCACAGGCAGGTGTGATCTATCAAACTAGTGATGTGCAGGGGTTCAGTTTTAAAAAGTTCACAGCAGAATATAGAACAGCAACGCCTTTTAGGACTAAAAGTAGTGTTATTTGAGCATTGAATATCTAAGCTTGTAAGTTTCTTTTTTAAAAAAAAATCTGCTTACTACCTTCCTCAGGAATGTCAGAAGTCCACAAGGTGAGATTGTCTCTTAGGAGCTGCATTATCAATGTGCTATCCTTGTATGACTCCTCATTCAATGTATCCAACTCTGAGATAGCTTCATCAAAAGCTTGCTTTGCAAGGTGGCATGCCCTGAGAACAAAGTTAACTTATGATATAAGCTTCCATCACAACAAAAGACAAGGTGCCCATCACCCACAAGAAGCTAACATCAAGCAGCATTTGTACCTTTCAGGGGAGTTCATAATTTCATAATAGAAAACAGAGAAGTTCAAGGCCAAACCCAATCGAATGGGATGTGTTGGAGGCAATTCAGCTTCTGCTGTAGTAGTTGCTGCCTGCAAAGAAGTAATACCGCCAGCAATCAGCAAAAATAGATAAAAATACTTTACATTGTGATGGCTGTAATTCAGTGTCACAGTAATACACAAGTACAACAGCTTGCAAAACCCACAAAAAAGAGACAAATATTTCCCTTGATAAAACAGTCGTAAGAAAGAGATTATACCACTGCAAGCCATCAGGATATCAAATCGCAGAAAAATCTAACTCTTTTACTGAATATGTAGTTCCCAGATACTAGGATCTTTTCTGGTATATAAAGGTGTGATTTTAAATTTTAGTTTGCCTACATCGGTACATTATTACCCTACATAAAAAGGAAAAGATTTATGCATTTATATGAAGCAAATCCAGGGACAAACTTTGACAAAAAGCTATAAGATCCAGGGGAAAACTTATTGACACTGTTGTTGGTGACACAAAGTTCATGCTCCCAACTTGCTATCAAAAATGCATTGACAGTATAAACCCATGAAAAAGAAAGAGCAAGTCCATGTAATTGCTACCATCAATTAGCTGGAGTACTAAAATCGACTGACACTATAACCATGAAAAGAAACAAAAAAATAAGTAAAATTATATATGCTGAAAATAAGTCCTTTCCAATACTTTTAGCAACTGAGAAAGTGAAATACAGAGGATCAATACAACAATAGGGATTCCTGTTTTCACCTTCACCAATCACAAACAGGAAACAAACCAGCAGCAAGAGTGAAATCTATATCCCACCCACCTGATATGCTTTCATGGAGTGATCAGCAGCCTCCTTCCGGTCATCACCACTCTTAAATTCAGCCAAGTACCGATAGTAATCCCCTTTCCTGCAAGAACAGAGACACAAAATAGTTCAAACAAAAGCTCATTGCAAAGCCAGCATCAACCAAATCAATCAATCAATCCCAATTCGAAAAAAACCACCACTCACATTTTGTAATAAAACACAGAAGATTCACCTCCAGCGCAAGAGGGAATGAGATGTTCATCGATCACCGTCATGATATCACTGCAAATGCCAGACAACTCAGACTCCACCTTCTGCCTATACCCTTTAATGCGCTTCACGTTTAGATCATTTCCTTTTGCCTCCTCTTTCTGCTCAATGGAAGACAAAATCCTCCACGACGCTCTCCGTGCTCCGATCACATTCTTGTACCCAACAGACAGCAAATTCCGCTCCTCCACAGTCAGATCTACATCAAGCTTAGCTAAATTCTTCATAGACTCCACCATCTCTGCAGCAATTGAAACTTTTGAATCAAGTCAAACTGACACTAGACCAGGTCCAAACCCTCGTTTACTAATTCTAAACACTACAATCATAGATCTGAGACTTCAATTACAAGTCTAACACAAATCCAAAAACAGTCAAAACAGATTCATGAAGAAGAAGAAGAAGAAGAAGAAGAAGAAGAAGAAGAGGAGGAGGAGGAGGAGAAATGGCAGACCGTCGTAGCGCTCGGCTTGCTCGGCGAGCTTGGCGACATAGACGAAGCTCTCTCGTTCCTTGGGCAACTCCATGTCGGATCGAAAAGTACCAAAATCAAGGACGATTCTGTTGAGTGAAGAAGAAGGAGAAGATGGAGATGCTTCAGGTTTCTTATATGGAAGGTGGGATAGGGTAAAGGAGAGGACTTTTTTGGCGCAGTTACTGATGGTGGTGGTGGGTGTGTGCGTGAGAGGACCGGGACCGTTCGGGTTAACTTCAGTGACTCAAATGGACAAAAACGAAAACTTCAGTTGGAGGACAAGTGCAGAAAAGTCTCTCTCCATCTTCCTTGAGAGAACTGCATTTGTGGTCCTCAACATTTCTATATCGTTCTCTTTTGGCCACTTCTTTTCAAGTCTATCAATCTGGTCCTTTCAGAGAGATTCCTACTTGAACATTGTTTCTAAATTTTGCTACCACAAATGGTATGTTTACATAAGCCTAATTATTAATGATGAATATCACCTTAATCTTGTCACACTCGTTGACAACCAAAATTGTATTCAAGCCTACCCAAAGATTTTGAAAAACCAAAGAGACTTTACTTGCTGCTAATAATCAAAACCTGCATATTAATTATAAGATTAGCAATGTAAAGATTTGTAATGAAGGTTTGTGTTTTAAAATACCTTTTATATTAGTCAAGAATCTAGGTACTAGGGTTATTTTAGGGACTCCGTTCATAACGAGTTTGTACCCTTTTAAAGTTACCCCATATGAAATAATATCCAAAATCCTAGAAAATCAAAAGCCTAAGGATGCTATTTTGCTTTATATTAAGGATTTTAATGAAAAGGATATTCACCCTCATGACATTTTCACAACAAAATTTCCTAATGAGATTAAAGACCCGAAGTATTCCAAATCCAGATGCTAATTTAATTGTTGAGACCGACACCAGTAACATCTAACTTCTGATCTAATCATTACGTTTGACTAGTATTTACTATTATAAATATTTTGTTTAAAATTTTGGAAGATGAGCAAGAAGGTTGCGATATATATATATATATATATATATATATATATATATATATATATATATATATATATATATATATATATATATATATTGAAATGTAACGATCACGTTCAATATCAGCGGCAATTGCTGGAAAATACAAAGAAGGGGGAACTAGTCCCAAAGACACCTACCAATATGTTCTAAGCCTTGATGAGCCAAACAATGAGTCAAATAATTTAAGGTTACATGACCAGAAAGACAAATAAACCGACTAATGAAAAGAAATAACCAACAAAAAATAGAAGGTACATCAGAATGTCGAAATTAAGTTGAAAGATGATAAAATGCTCGAATCCAGTTCAGACGTCTTCAAATTTCTCATTGGCTTCTTCATACAGGTGCCTCCTCACAGCTTCTCTCGCGTAATACCTAGCTACGGACCCCCTCCACCAAACTAGCTGCATAAAGCGAGCTTCAAAAGGCCTGGACCATGCGATAGCACCCGGAAGAGCAGGCCAAGCCATAGACCAGGTATCAGAACAAATTATCAAAAACCAACAACCATCCTGACGCGCCTGAGTCAATTTAGAAAACCAGGTAGGGAGGGAAGACCCCAAACCCTCACCACCTAGACCCGCGTAGCACACTCTCCCAGGCAGGGTGAGCCATAGCTCAACCCTACCATGCCGAAAGAGCCCTTTACGCCCACCAAACTCAGACACCCTCCCATCCTGATCTTGCGAACCCCTGTTCCACAAAACCATCGCCAAATCCACCCTTCATTCCAACCAAGTGGACCACCTCCACGACATCCGTCCCCGGTTTTGCCCCAAGGCACTACCCATTGTGACCTCACCGAGGGAAAAACCCAGCCCCAGACCAAACAGAGCAACTGCCTAGGCCTAACCATCAGACCCTGACACGCCGTTGACTGAGCAGCGGCCTGCGAGACTTTCGGCCAGAAGTGAGCAGAAGCAGATCGGTGCGGAAATGCCGACCGGTTGCTGTAGGGGACGAACCAGCCCCGGCAACCCATCATTGATACAAGAAGACGAGCACCGATGACAGCACGGATGATGACAACTGGCATAGCGAACGAAAAGATGGCACCGACGACGGCCAAACGGAGTAGGCAAAACGGCAGTGGCGGCTAGAACCCTAGAGAGCAACATCGACTCTTGGAGATAACGATGGTGAACCTTGAAGAATTTTTTTAAAAAAACTATAAACACTAAATTACCTATTACTTAAAAAACTTAAAAAGGATTAATGTAGTATGAATTACCCAATACATAGCTTATTTATATTCATCAAAAAGTGATTGTTGCACAAAAAACACTCAACCCTAGAGAGCCGTGACTTTCTCTCGATCGCCCATTCGGTGGCTACTTCTCCCTCATGTAACCAGCCAAGCACCGCCATCCACCATCGTTCCATGCATCTAGTGTTTGGCCCGACAGCCGTCCCACACGGCCTGCTCCATTTAATCGCTAGCAAGATTCAGAAACGAAGCCCACCCGTTAGACTTGCGAGTCCAAGATCACCACCTCTTGCCGTTTCGTTTCAGCCGCTGCTCTCGTGCTCAACCATCATTGCTGCCTAGTCTGCCTCCATCGTCATCATCAAGGTGTCTCGATTTCAACAGTGCACGGTCCTGGTTTTTGCTCCTGTTTCCAAGCATGCTTTTCTCCATTTGGTTCGCTATTTGTTTCAATTTGTCTTTGTTATTATGGACTCCATTCGTGAACACTTGTTGAGCTTGATCTCACTACCGAACGAACGGAGGTTATACGTCTGGGAGGGGCTCCTCCCTCTGTGGTGGCAGGGCCTACACTGGTGGCTAGGGTTCTCTCGTCAAGACCAGTTAAGGTGGACTCCTTGGAGATTGCTTTTGGTAGAGCTTGGCTAAGGGACATGGTCTTCATCGTCCGTTCGGTTGCTGGGTCTACCCCGAACGTCTTTTCAATGGAATTCTCTATTATGGATCACTGAAGTTAGTGTTGCGTTGTTGATTGTGGTCCTTTGACAATTGCATGGTGGTGATGGCTATGTTGAAGAAGGCTTATCGTCCTTCTTCGGTTTATCTTTCTTGGATGGATTTCTAGGTTCATGTGCTTGATGTGCCGTTTGAATGGCATACCAAGGAGATGAGACAACTGTTGGGTCAGAATATTGGTCCAGTGTTAGAGGTCGACGCTTCAGGTCCCTCTCCGCGCTTGCAAACTTCATTTGATGTCACTAATCCTCTTCGACGCGCGCTATATGTTGAGTGAGACGACCAAGAACATGATTTCATGCTTCAATATGAAAAGCTACTGGATTTCTCCTTTATTTGTGGCTGTGTGGATCATGTGGAGAGGAATTGTTTCTCTCCGGTTGCTATTGTTGGAGGTGCTCATCAATTTGGGGCGTGAATGCGATACAGAGGTCCCCACCCGCAACCGCTGTCTAGGCATAGGGTTGCTCGAACCTCGCTGAATATGGTTGTTCCTCCAGTCATGGAGGAAGTAAGTATGGATTCGGGTAGTTTGATCATGGTGGTTGCTTCGTCCCCGATTGGATTATCAGGTCAATTCTCAGTTGTGCTATCGGCTTCCCCTAAACCGGTGGATCAAGGTAGTATTCCAAATCCCTCTTCTGGTTTTGGTAGGTGGATTGTGAATGCAAAGTGTATCCCGCCATTGGATAGGTCGGGTCTCCCGACGGAGGTCATTCAAGTCTCATCTAGAGCTCTCAGCTTTGGAGTTGACAATTCAAGTCATGTACAGAAGAGGTCGCGGACTAGTGGTTTGATTGAATCTCCTGAGCGTCTTCTTCTCGGCTCGGGGGAATCAGAGGCAGACAACTGTCCCTGATGGATCGTTGTCCAATTATCTACTTTGTGAGGGCCTTCGTTCTTTTTCCATTACATCAGACTTTGATAGTTTCATTTTTTATTTCTCATGACCCTCTAATGTTTTTGGTTAGACTTCAGTTATTTTTGTGTGGTTTAGTTTGTTACCATGTAATTTGGTTGCTTTGGTTGTCATTACTTTTACGATTAGTTCTCTTCCCAACAAACTATGGTGTGCTGGTACTATTTTGTTATTGGGTAAGCAGGGATTCCGGGAGCCGGATTCATGATCTTTTTTTCGCTATAGTGGTCATGACCATCGTCATGAGTTTCTTAGTCTTTGGAGACCAGAAAATGATAGCCTTATTGCAATGGTTATGTTCTTCTTAAGTAGTCCAATATAAGTGGAGATTCACCCATTTTCGGGTAGGTTGTTATGTACCCTTAGAGGGTTCTTTAGTTTGTCGTCTATGCTTTATTTTGTAATGATTTTTCATTAGTAAAATAAACATTTTCTGTTAAAAAAAGAGTGATTGATGCACTTAAATATTACTTCATTCGTCCTAAAAAAATAGATACATTTAACTTTCATATTTTAATGCTTAATATTTGATTTAAATATTCACAAAGATACATAATGAAAACAATTATGAAAAAATTATATTTAGAAAATTTAAATTTCAAATTATCATATCCATAAATTATTTAACTTTATATGTCTAGATATTCATGAAAAAGATATAGATTAAATAATTTAAAATAATGAAAATAAATGTATCAATTATTTGATGACAGAAGGAGTATATCACTATAAAATATCTTAATACTAATAGCGTTATTTATTCGAGCTCCTGCACGCATGATATGAGAATAGCTTTCCAAACTATGAGGGTGATAATGCAATCGTAAACAGACCTGGAGGGCGTTGGTAGTTTCATCTCTAATGTGAGCGCAAATCTAGCTCACATGAACGGATGATGATGGTGATGATGATAGTAGCATAAGCATTCTGTCATTCCTAGGCTTATAATGTCTTAGATGTCGCGCGTGCGTGGTACGCTTGTGAAAAAGCGACGTTGGATCCACTGACCTTTTCTTTTCTTTTCGTTCGTCGTTTTTGTTGTTTTTGTTTTTTTAAGGCCGGTTCAGAAAGAATCTCTACAAGTGGGCGAAAGCAAAGGATGGTGATTGGTCCGCATTTCAAGCAAAATTTTCTAATTTTCCACTTTATGGCATCATATGATGATTGGTTCAGTTTGATCTTTTATTTTCCACTTTAGGTAAGAACTTTTTAGGTTTAGGAAAATCTTCAATTTGATCTTTTATTTTTAAAAAATTTTAGTTATTCAGCTGATGTATAGTAAAACCATAGTTTAGAAAATCGGATCGGCCATCAAACCGTTCATTTAGTGGTTCAAGGTCTGACCGGTCCAACCATTTAAATCAGGTTGTACCGTATTTTCATAAAATATAATAATAGATATTCACTTATAAAGTTATTATAAAAAATTTATATACAACGTAATAATGCATATTTCTACACATGAAGGATTATTTATATAAAAGATTATAGGAGTAATAATAAATATAAAAAATGTAAGAGCTAATATGTATAGTAAGAGAAAGTTTGATACCTAGTTTGTATAATAAAGGAAACTTTAATGACTACTTTGTTAATATCGAATTATTCATTTAGTTGAATATCGTTCTTTTTCATTTAGTTGACTACTTTTTATCATTATTTTTCAATTTTCTTAGTTGAATATCAAATTTCTCATTTAGTTTTGTTGAAAAATTTCAAATTGACACCAAAATCAATTGAACCACCGGTTTAAGGTTCAAACGGTTTTATGGTTTTTTGTGATTTTTACCGGTTCTTACATCCTCAACTGGTTAACCTGAACCAGAACCGGAATAGAGACCGTTTCACGATCCAACCGGTCGAATCGGATGGTCCGGTCCGGTTCTTACAACGATGAGTAAAACTTTTGTTCCTTTCTTAACGTGGTGTTACACTAAATATACTCCAAAACAGTTAAGTATGGGTTACCCTGTGTCACAACGGCTTGAAGTCATGTGCTTCATTATGTCTTAACACGTTGCAACGATGATGACGGCCAGAGCGGCCGACTAGGGATGGAGAAAAAAGAGAAACAAAATGTCGGAGTTGAAGTTTTAGGGTTAGAAATAATAATAATAATAATTGTAGTTAACCTTTAACCTTCAACTTCCATTCTCCACCCAAAAAATTTACCTTTTCACACAATTTTTACCTTTAATTCTCAACTTTCATTCTCCACCCAAATAAGTTAATTTTATCTTATATAACAATTTTACTTTATTACTCTTAAGTCTTCAATACTTCTTAATGTATGTGCGCCCAGTCAAATGCTCAAAACAATTCAGGATGGGGGGAGGATTATTAACAATCAACTAACAACACAAACGATCAAGAGGGGCTAACTGAAGGGTTTCATTGAATCTCAAGTGGGTGATTGAAATTTTTTAAAAGTAGAGGGGTTAAACTGAAAATATCACTAAACCTCGAGGGTTTTTTGTTACCCCATAAATCCTTGCGGTGTTCGTTTTATAAGTAGCAATAATTCCCTTTTTTATCCAAAAAATAAAAGGAATTAATTCACTTTTTGTATAAGTTTTTGTTGCTGGTGATTAAGTTAAAATTTTCATTATAATACGACCATAAAACTAACAACTCACTTTGTCCCTAAAGAGATACTAATGTTGACTTTTACACTTGTGTTTGACTTAGATTTGATTAGGAATATTCTGTTTAAAAAATCTAAAAAGATATGTATTTAGAAATTGTAAAGGTTTCCATTTATCATTTACATATAAATTATTAAACTTTATATATATTAAAACATTGAAAAACAAAAATCATAAATTAAATGTTGGAAAAAATGTAGCTTTTTTTTAGAGACGAAGCTAGTACTTTTTAATATTTTCTTTTTATGGCTATCACCTCAGTATAATGCTAATAATCCTCACAGATGTAAGTAAAACCATTAAATTAAAATGAAATACTGAAATGTAAAAAACTAATATGAAGTTAATTATTTTTAGTTTCAAATTTTAAAATATCCCATTTTATTATTAAAAAGATGATACACAATGCCATAAAAATATGATACACTAACTGCTGTGACCCTGACTACCGTCAGAGTCCCAACAAAAGTGATAAAGTGAAATGGAGGACTGGAAATGCAAATAGATGAAGATTTAGTCTAACTTGTGAATCTAGAAGAAAGTTATAGCTAGTTTGAAAATTAAGAAAGGTGTAAGCCAAGACTGAGTTATAGAATGGCTTGTTTGCAAAGTAAAGAGAACTAGGAGGGACTAAGTTGAATAATTAAAGGAGTTAATGACTAAATTGAAAGAAAGAAAATGTAATTGCACATGAAAATGACTGAAGTGAAACTATAAAGGAGAAATGGGGTTTTTATGATCACTTGATGATAGTTTAAGGGTTAATTAATTAATTCTTTAATTAACTAAATAAAAACGAAAAGAAAGAGATGAGAAAGGGGCGGTCTTTAGACTTCTCTTCTCTTCTCTGGTCGTGAAGAACATAGAGCTCTTCTCCTTCACCTCATCGATTCTCCTCTACATCGTCGAATCAAGTTAAAAATTGGGTAGGGTATCTCTGATGATTTTCGGCCCTTTCGCAGGAAAGAAAGCCTTCTAGTACATCTTTATTGAATGGAATCGAAGAATCAGAGAAGGAACCCTAAAAGGGGTTTCGGCTCAAGAGTAGCTATACATGGTGCACAAGATAAGAAAAAGGAAGGAGGAAGCTAGCCCGACATGTCCGTAGAATCTGTCGAAAAATTCGGGATTTCACGCGGAAGCCACATCCAGCTGAAATCCATCCCAATCTCCTTCTTTCATTCTTCGCGAGAACGTATCTACACCAAATCACATCGATCTGTCTTCCTTCTTCGCGAAAACGCTAGAGATGCAACAAATCACATCGACTATCGTGCATTACTACAACAGGCGAATATGATGCGCCACATTAGGATAATGATGCATAATCTATGGCTTTGCTCTCAGAGAAAACACTTTTGATGCTGGACTAAGCCAAAATTCGGATCAAATCACACCGATCCCTCTTCCATCATCACAGCTGCTTCCAAATCATCAAAAAAAACTGGTGATCCTCCTTCTTTCCCCTTCTTCTGGTGACAGAAGCTCCACCCCCCATCATCCCACCTAATCTTCTCTAGCACCGTGCTTGTTTTGTTCAAGTCTAAGTTATACAATCTCCTGAATCTGGCCTTGAGCGAAAAGTCACCTAACCACTCATCATCCCAAAAGCTAGTATTATTCCCCATTCCCACCTCTCTTTTGAAAGGGTTAGTTAACTCATTCCCAAAACTCTCCACTTCTCCGTCCGCCTTCTGAATATCCTTCCAAACACTCCACCCCATCGACACCACTCCCAGAGAAAGAGTGCTCGGAACCCCCCATTTATACTAGCCACCACCTTCGCCCAGAGACTACCGGCTTCTTTTAACCAACGCCACTTCCATTTTCCTAACAAGGCCAGATTTTTTGCCCTTATGCTACCCACGCACAACCCCCCCGCTTCACTATCTCCAAACAACCTTTCGATCCTAGCCCAAATCAATTTTTTCCCTTCCCCTGAAACCCCACAGAAGAATTTGTTCCTCACCATTTCGATTTTTTTACCACTCCCACCGGGGCTCGAAACACCGAGAGATGATATAGGGATCGGGTTTATCAACGTTAATCGACCACCAATTGAAAGGGATTTTACCTTCCAGTTCGAGAGCCTTTTCTTCACTTTTTCCAACACAGGGTCCCAACTTTTCTGACGACTCATATTCAACCCCACGGGCAGCCCCAAGTAAGTAAAGGGCAGGGTTGCCGCCGAACACCGCAGAGAGCGAGCAACACTGGAAACCGCCTCTTCTTCAACTCCCACACCGAAGACTCTACTCTTCTCTAGGTTGATTTTTAATCCCGAAGCCGATTCAAAACATTGCAGTAATGCCATTAAAGCCTTTGCATTTTCCATCGACAATTCACCACAAAATAATGCATCATCAGCAAACTGGAGATGAGAGATCCCAACCCTACCTTCCCCCACCTTGATAGGACGAAACAGGCCTTGACTAACTGCCTCTTCTATCATAAGATTGAGAGCTTCTGCTGCCAGAATGAAAAGGAAAGGACAGAGGGGATCCCCCTAGCGAAGGCCCCTTTCCATTTTGCACTCTGCTGTCGGGCTTCCATTGACAAGAACTTACAGTCTCGCCGACTCCAGACAACCGGGTATCCAACTCCTCCACTTAGATCCAAAGTTCATCTGAGTAAGAATAGAGTCCAGGAACTTCCAGCAAATGGAGTCATAAGCCTTCGCAAAGTCCACTTTCAAGAGCAACATCTGGCGTTTTTCTTTTTTGATCCAGGAGACCACCTCATTTATTATCAAGATCCCGTCTGTTATCTGCCTCCCTTCGATAAACGCTGATTGAGATTCCCCTACCAAACCAGCCATCACCCTTTTCAGTCTTTCGGCAAGCAGCTTTGACACTATCTTGTAAAAGCACCCAATGAGACTAATAGGCCAAAAATCTGAGATGAGCAGAGGATCTTTAACCTTAGGAATTAGGGCAACAAACGAAGAATTACAGCCAGCCGCAATTTTACCTATTGCTTCAAACTTTCGGATTGCAGATACCATATCCGCCTTTAGGATATCCCAATTGGCTTTAATAAAATTGAAGTTAAAGCCATCCGGGCCTGGAGCTTTTCCGCCTCCACACAGCCACACCGCCTTCTTTATTTCCTCTTCTAAAAAGGGGGCTTCTAATTAAATGATCTGAGCTTGACTCACTTTCTTGAACCTATTACTGGAAAAGGTTGGTCTGATCTTCACTGGTTCCGAGAATTGAAACTTGAAATATTCCAACACAGCTTCTTTAATTATCTTTGGGTCTTCTTCCCAGCTCCCGTTAATTAGAAGACCCTGAACCGCATTTCTGCTCCTCCCTCTTGCCACCGCGTGGAAGAACTTACTATTTTCATTGCCCTCTGCCGCCCACCTCAGTCTAGCTTTTTGTTTGAGATCTTTTGACAACATTCTTTGTTCCTTGAAAAAGCTAATTTTTGAGGCCTGCCACTTGTTCCATTCATCTAGGCTTAGATCTTTATCTTCCGCTTTTTTATCCAGAAGGAGGAAATCCTTTTTGAAGGTATCTATCTTTCCTTCGGACCTTGAAGAAGAGCCTCTCCGCCAATCTTTTAAACCAATCTTAACGCCTTCAGTTTTTCCTTCAAAATGTACTGAGGATCCCCCCGGGGGTTGCTTGATCCCAAACTGACTTCACCACCTCTCTACAACCGTCTAAAGAAAGCCAATGGTCGAAGAACCTGAACGGAGCCGGACCAAAATCCACTGCCCCTGCCTTAAGCAGAACCGGGCAGTGATCCGAGAAAATCCTCTCCTTAACGACAGCCGCCACATCTGGCCAATCCTCCAAGAAAGATCTGTTCGCCAAGAACCTGTCTAGTTTGCTCATCATCAACCCATCAGAACTCACCCAAGTGAACTTCCGACCTCCCTGTTTGACCTCTTCCAGCTCGTTATCCCGGATGAAGGCATTAAAATCTGCAGCTCTTATAGGTTTGAACCTGCACCCTTTTCTCTCTTCCGCCCGCCTCACAACATTGAAGTCTCCCATCAGGCAAACAACTTGGTTGAACTCTCTGATAACAGAACCCAGCTCAACCCAGAAGGCTCGCTTTTGGCTGGTCAATTGCGGCCCATACACGTTAAGAAGTAAATATTTCCTCTGCTTATCTTTCCAGCGGCCAATCAAACCCAGATAGCCTGTCCCAGAAATGATCTCCTCTGTTACCCAAACCTGCGTATTCCAGAAGAAAAGCAAGCCACCAGACCGCCCCACAGCTAGTTGTTGCGCAAAACCCAAAACACTATGGCCCCAAATTTGCTTCAAATCATCCCCAACTTCTTGACCCAAGAACGATTCTTGAATAGCTAGCACGTCTAATTTCTCTTGAGCTATTAAACTCTTTAGTTGCCTAATCTTCTCCCCACTCCCAACTCCCCTAATATTCAGAGACAAAAGCTTCATTTAAACGACCCAACAGCACCAGAGACAGAATCCTTCGCTACACACATACTGAAGTCGAAACCCACTGCCTTCCCTATCACTTTCGATCTACTGACAGACTCATCTGAAGAGGATGTTACCTGAGCTTCATTTTGTCTAGTTGGCGAAACAACAACCTTAAAGCGCCAAGAGGAGTCTGAGTCGTGGCTCTGAATATCCGCCAGTGAAACTTTGTTCAAACCTCTCGCCAAACGATCAGCTTTGACACGAGCCGCTTTCTTCATTTCTCGCAGGGAAACTCTTCCACAGAGGCCGCCAGTCTGCTGTTGAGTCTCAATCCAGTGGGCGGATCTAGAGTTCAGCCGATGACCCTTCCTCCTCCTAACCATCTAACCGCGATCCTGTAACTCTGAACTCGTCAAGGGGACTACCCTTCCCTGAGTCGAGCAAGGCAGTGGCAACCTGTTCTCAACCCCTCCACCGTTTAGGATAGGAACCGAACAAAAATCTGTCCTCTCTTTTGAGCGAGTCTGCTCCAATCCCAGTTGGGCTTCTCCCTCTGAGTTGTCACCTCCAAAAGTCTCCGGCAAATCTGGCACCACCATACCACTTGGGTCTGTTCCAGCATCCAGGCCCATTAGGGGCTTATCTATCTCCCAGCCCAAAGGCCCATTTACACATCCAGGCCCAAACCCTACCTCCACAGACTCAGCAATGTTAAACGTACAATGGGACGCCACGCGAATATGACTTCGCCGACTTCGAGCCATGAGCCCTTCCCCTCTTTCTGGTAGCTTTTCAGTTCCTCCTAAGTCAGCCTCCCTATCAATGTCACAGCTTTTCGCTGCATTTCCATCTTCGCCTCCCAAGGAGTGCTTAGGAGAGTGCACAGACAACTCCCCGTCCGTCGCTGAGTCGACCACCGAATCGGCGCCGTGAACCCAGCCTTCCTCCGAGTTCCATCCGTCCTCCTCCTCCTCACCTAATTCGGAATCCAAAAAGACCGCCGAGTGTGTGTAACGTTGTCCAAAGTCTACCACCTCCACACTATCTTCTATCGCCCTAACATTAAACGGACGACCATAAACGAACAAGGTCACCAAAGAACAAATCAGCTCTTGCCTCCACGTATGGATGCAAACTCTTCCTATGTGCAGCTGCTCTTTTTGAGAAGTAAGGTCCTCCACTTCTAAGACCTTTCCCCAAAGGCTTGCTACTGATTCAAAGGTCTTGGCATGCCAAGCATGAACCGGAACCCCAGTTATATTGAGCCACAGAACTCTTCCGGGCCGGACTTCCTCTTTCTCAACACTCCAAGGCACGAGGTCCGAAATCCAATCTGAAAGCCTATGGAGGCATCCAACAAGTGCCTTGTTCATCTCTTCCTCAGTAGGGCATTCAAGCAGGATTCGCAACCCACCTAAGTATTTCACCCTGTAATGTAAGAAACCTTCTTGTTGAAGAAGATCAGAAAGTCTGCCTAAGAGAGATACATGTTTCACCTCACCAATCACACACCTTTTGAGCCAAACAGCTTCATCGTTTCTAGTTGTAGTTGCCAAGAACAAAGGCTTCTCGACCTCCGATAAATGCACTGTCTTGTTCTCACATGGTCCTGTTACCGCCTCAAGATAGGATCTTTGAATGCCTCTAACGTTGTTGTTCTCCCCTACTGGAGTTCTGCTAACTACTCCACCTCTTTCAGGTCTCAAACGAGCATTCCGTCTGGCTCCCTCCCCACCACGTCTGAATTTAGCCACGTTAACTACCAACGGTTCCGCTCCGACTGCAACAGACTTAATTTTTGTAACCAAGGAATCAACATCCCTGACATCTTTGAACCTAACGAAACCGAAGTTCTTCCCCTGACTGGACTTCTTGAAAGGGATAAAGATGTCGATGACTGAACCGAATAGCAAGAAGTGCCTCCACATGCTCTCTCGGGTCCATTCCTCTGGAAAATTCGTGAAGAACAAACTTGTACCTGCCCTGTCGATCACGTCGATAAACTCTCGGTTAGGAAGCTTACCCCTATAACCCCTCTGTTGATCAAACTCCTGGTAGTGATGGTTTCTCTATAGCTCTCTCCACCTCTCCCTCTCATCGCATTCCTTTTTTCTTTGCTGTGTTAGCTTCCTAGAGAGAAGGAAAGATAAAGATCAAGTAATGCTCCAACCTCAACAAGATATTCCATGGAATAGAGTTTACTTAGTTTAATATCTGCAAGGGTAAAACTTGATAAGCATAAGGAAGACTGTAATGGAAAAGAGATGATAATTGATGGATGTAGCTTTGTTAATGTCTTGGCAATTTACATTAGTTAAGTATGTGACAGCTTGGTACCATTATAGTATCTCAAATAAACTGTCACGAATGATGTCTAGCAGCCTTGGCTCAAGTGGCACTTAGTGTGCCACAAAGGTGGGTGTTCGGGCTCGAGGTCTTGGCTTCGAGTCCCTGGGTTGCCAAGACACAAGAGTTTTACCCACATTAAGATTCGAGTTTAACCCCCCTGCTGCTTTGCCCTCAGATGAGTTTAAACCGAAGGGATTTGAACTCGTGATGTGGGGTTTCTCCGAGGATAGGAGTGTCTAATCTAACCAATTGACCTACTGCTGTTCAAAAAAAACTGTCACGAATGATGAAGTCCTGAGAATATAAAGCAAAATAGTTACCCCAACCAAACTAAGATTAACATATTGTGCAATTGTGAAGATGATGAGTGAATAATTACTTAAGGATTACTGGAAGGTAGGAAGCTAAATATGAACATGAAAGATTGATATAAAGACTGAGTTGAGTAATTATCGTACCCTCAGCCTTAAGTGCAAAGTTAAGGAGATAAAAGACCACTCCAGCACTTGGCTGAACAACTGTAATTGATGTCTACAAGTGAAAGACCGAGGAACATCTTCCTTGTTCTTATCATTGAGAAACATGCTTAAGTTACACTAGAAAGCTAAAGAATAGCCTTAAGTACTTAATGAATTGTTTCAAACACAGGTCTTACCTTCTTAGAAGTAACTAATGTTCTTTCATTTGGCATGCATGTAAACAATGATTGATATTGAATTACTGAGAATAGGGATTAAAACTGAAATAAGGCATTTAGCCGAGTCAAAGAGAAGAAGCACTAGCTTTTTCTGACGAGGGTGCACTCCACACCTCTATAAGGTACCTTGTATCCCTTCTTTACTTATTTTACAGTTTACTTTGAATTTTTTTTTTGAAATCTCTTATTTACTCTTTATTGTTTTGATGGAGGGAACCTGGAAATGGATACAAGACCAGCAGAAGAGCATGAAGAGAAGGTTCAAAGGCTGCAACAACAAGGATCATGAAGATCAACAGCCCTAGACAAGGTTTTACTCAAAATGGTTTTATATTTTATTGTTTGTAAACTTTAAAAATCACTTCTTTAAACTTTGGCTTGTAGAAAGACTTTTTAAACATTTTCTAACTCCTTAAGTTTTAAACTAAATTTTTATTAGTTTCTCTTTTATAAAAACAACTCTGGTTTAGAAAGATCCTGGGAGTTGTGAATCCAAATTCCCCATATCTGTCTGAAAGATTTGGGTTCGCAACACTAACTCAAGGCCAGCACTGAGATTTTCGAGGCTCGAAACGAAAAGAAAAATTGGGGCACTGTACATAATCTTTTACTTTAAAATATGCATGTCATAACATAGCAATAAAAATTTCAATAATAATAAAATGCTATAACATTTGAAACAAAAATATGAAAATTACAAATACTAATACCCTGTAACTGAAATACTGCTATTCTTGCATTCTTGGAAGCAAAAGTGTCAATTAAGCATGACCACTCAAGCTTTTCCATCAACTTCTTTTCAATCGATAACATTGTCAAACCATTTAGTCTTTGTTGTGGTATAGTTGATCGAAGATAGGATTTGATCAACTTTGTTTATCGAAGATAAGATTTGATCAATTTAACTTCGAAAAGTTTCTCTCAACACAGACAACAATAATAGGTATGGTTAGCATAAGTTTGTAAGCACGCATTTAGGTAGCAACCATCCATTTGCTCAAATAGCTCAACACATCAACTACTCTTTGTGCTTCTACTGGAATAACCATTTCAAGTAGCTCAACTCCTCATATTTCTTAAACTGTTCAAATCTACTTTGAAGTGAAGGAAGCGTTTGATCAATAATATGATACAAGTAACAAACCTTAAATGATTCAATAGTAGATTGTGTCTCCTCTTCATTGTCATTGTCGTTTTTGTCAAAATGTGTCTCTTTTCACGAAATTCTCAGCGGCCTTATCAAATCCATTTTCTTATAGTTCTGCAAAAAACAATAAGCTTTGGCAATTCCTGAACAACATCATCGACATGCATGTCCTCTGTTTGTAGCAGCTTACTCACTATATTGATAGCATTCAATAGTTCATACCAAATAACCATGCCAAATATAACTCAAAATTCTCCATCTCATGTTTCGCCAGGCATTGAGCATCAGACCTTGATTTAGAATCATCACCATTTTTCCCCAAGTAAGCTAATGCATCTCTTATTTTGGGAGTTTGGAATCTAAATGCTCTCACACTTTCAACACGACTTTCCCATCATGTTCACATAATGGCTTAGGAGTAACACCCTGCACATGGTCCTTGAAAACTTGTCATCGCTTTGTAGAAGATGAGAATAATGAGTATATTCGTTGCACCACTCCAAAAAAAACTTTGTCATCACAATTTTCCATATCAGAAATAACAAGATTCAAACTATGACAACCACAAGGGGTATTTAACGCTCTAGGATTTGACTCAAGAAGCCTTTTCTGCACACCTTTGTGTTTGCCCCTTATGTAGAACCATTGTCATATCCTTTTTGCTCGTATATCACCAATGTTAAGTTTATGATTGTGCAATGCATTCTTCAGCTCGTTAAACAATCCAAGACCTGATGTGTCCTCCACATTTAGAATCTCCAAAAAAACTCTCTTACGACAATTGGATTTGATGTAACATCAACACATCGGATGATAAGAGACATATGTTCCTCATGACTAACATTTTGAGTGTAATCAAGTATAACCGAATAGTACACTGCTTTTTTGATGGTTGCAACGATGAAAGTCTTCACCTCATTTGCTAGTAGTTGAATCATTTCATTTTGGATCTTGTGACTCAAGTAATAGTAGTGAGTTTCTTTCTTTGACACACATCGAACATGTTCTTGCATCATCGGATTAAATTCAACAATCATCTGTAAGAAAATTTCATTTCTCTCCTCATACAACTTTTCATTATCCCCACGAAAGGCCAAATTATTTTCTGCAAGTCTTTTCACAACCGCAAGGATCCTCAGTAGTGCTTGCCATCAATGTTCTTTCTCATTCTTTATTTGCTCTTCCAGCTCTTGATCAATTGTGTCCTTTTTCAATCTTCTTTATTTTCGAGAAACTAAAACGTCTCCTCAAGTCATTAGCAGGATCTGTGAAATCATTCTCTCTTTTAGGACTTTTCGACCAAAAATTCTCTAACATTTTGTTTAATCTCACCCCAATTTCCTGGATCATCAATGTCACATGGAAAAGTAAATTCAACATCTTGTTGATCCTCTTCAACAACAACCATGTCTTCCTCATTTACCAGCACATCTGGTTCTTCCCCTCCATCACTGTCATTAACAGATTGATGAAGGACTGGTTTCTCATTCAAACCTTGACTTGCATTCGCATTTGCATTCTCATTCTCATATGTAGAAGCTTGTGCTTGTGCTTGTTCATTAATTAACTTATAAAATTTACTTATAGGTCGAATAGTTCTTGATTGAACCTTCTTTAGTGCCTTCCTCTGAATCTCTTTTCTTTTTTTAGCCCCAGAAGGGTACTTCCTAATTACAGCCACATAGCACCCTGCAAGAACTGAAGAACATAACAGAATTCAGGAAGGAACTTCATACGTCAATAATCTTCATCATCATCATCGGTCAATTCATTAATATTTGAAAGGCACTCTTTCAGTTCGTGCTAACTACCACTAATAGAAAAAATTCACCAAACATAACATCTCTTAGAATCCCATGTCATAAACACAAAAAACCCAAACCATGAATCACCTTCAATAGTGCAGTTATCCCTCTCCCTTGTCTGATTCAGACCAAAAATCTTACCTAGTACCCACACCACTTTCTCACTTAAAATTTGGGGGAAAGAACACTTAAAATTCAAGGAAAGAATTAGTAAATCACCTTCAATGGCGCAGCTGCAACATATGGGAATTGGGAGGATGAATTCTGGGCTTATGAGAGGAGGGCTACCCTGAGCAGAGAAAGGCAGAGAGCAATTACGCTGAAACCTCAACTCATTCGTAGCCTTGTGATTTCTAGTTGGTGCGGATAGCGGACTCGCTGTCGCTGAGAAGTGAGGAGAAGTCGTGGGCGTGGCTGTCGTGAATCATCGAGCGTTGATGTCGTCGTCAAGTTGCTGTCGTGAGAACAGAGAAGTGAAGGGAGAGAGTGGGTTTGTGGGTGTGGGTTGGGTTGGGTACCACAAAAAACTAAAATTGGGGGCCCTCAAAATTTAGGGGCCCAAAGCACCATACTTATAGGCTTCAGGTCAGGGCTGACCCTGCACTAACTATACTTTAGAACAGTTAAGTCTGGGCTTCCATGTGTCTTGACAGCTTGAACTCATATGCTTCATTGTGTCTTAACACATTGCAACGACGAAGACGGGCAGAGCGGCCAATTAGGAATGGAGAAAACAGAGAAACGGGCAAGTTTCTCGAGTCGGATCACATTTTGACATCCCTAATTGGGCACAAAATGAGAACTCCTCCTAGATGAGATGTTTCTAGCTTTGATTGGAGGTTGGTCCTTTCTCATGTTGAGAAAATATTGTTCTTTATCTGTTGAGAAAAATGATGCATTTTGTTTAGTGGGATACGATAACCAATTATTCACTAGTTATTAATGTGCCAACAAACTTCTTTTAACGCAATTGCACTAAGAGGGATAAAGTTTTGGACAAATTTGGAATTCACGCTACCCTAACAAGTTCTTCACTAAGAGGGATAATGATTAAAATTGGTATTTTAAAACAACGATGGAATTTTTTGAAAAATAAAAAGGTTTTGATTAAATCTGACATTTTCTTATGCTTTATGTTAGTGTTTTAACGGCAGGTGGTAAAATTACCACCAAAATATAACATTGATGGTAAAATCTTCCTCGAAAATAGTTCGATGACAATTTTCCTTATTAGTGGTAAAATCTCCATTTTTTTCAAGGTTTTTTTTCATCAAATTTGTTTTCCCATTATATTATCACTACTGTGAACCAGATCGTGTTATAATTAATGAGTACATATATTATTACCTAACTAAAATAAAAGTGGCGTTTCTGTTAACTAAACAAAATAACATATTTTTTTAGTATGTTAGTCTGCAACTGCTTTGAGGCAGTGAAATTTAATTAATCTGGTTTCGTCGCAGATGCGCGAAATATTGCTACAACGTTATACTACTGAGGAAATTAAGATAGCTTTATTTAAGATGCATCAGAAAAAATAGTCGGGGCGGAATGATTTTCCACCTTTGTTTTATAAAAAATATTGACATTTGGTTGGTGAGCAAGTGGTTGAATTTGTCCAGGGGGTTTTGTTGTCTGGTGTTGTGCCTTCGGAGTTGAATCACACCTATTTGGCATTAATCCCAAAGTGCAAGGATCCTAGGGACTTCGCTGGCTATCGTCTTGGTGGTCACCAAGGTGTTGGCTAACCGCCTTAAACCATGGATGAATTCCCTGCCATAGTCCTTTTGTTCCAGGATGATTGCATACAGATAACGCTCTGGTGGCACTTGAGAGTTGCTATCATGTTAACAGCTTGCGTGGTGATCGGGTTTGTGTTATGGCTGTGAAGTTGGATATGATGAAAGTATATGATCGTGTCGAGTGAGCCTTCTTGCATAGAATGTTGGTTACCTTGGGATTTCCACCTTCCTGGATTTCTTTTGTCATGTCTTGTGTGGAAACAACCTCATTCTTAGTATTGGTTAATGGTGTTCCTTCACGACACTTTTGTCCGACACGTGGTACCTAGGGGATCTGTTATCTCCTTTTCTCTTCCTGTTTGTGATAGAGGGATTATCATTGCTTCTCAATGTTGCAAAGCAGGCATATTAGTTGAGTGGGTGTCAATTGCTACAGGTAGTCCTTCATATTGCATTTATTATTTACCGACGACTCGCTTCTCTTTTTGCGTGAAATTCCGGGATGTGCTGCTTGATTTGCTTCATCTCTCTGAGCAAGCTTTGGGACAACGTGTGAATCTTCAGAAGTCCTCTATTTTCTTTAGTCCGTGCATTCCTAACCCCAGGCGTATTCTTTCGAAGCGTGTGCTGGGTATATATCGGTGTTTGAAGGAATATAAGTATCTTGATTTTTCGCGGTTGCTGGGTAGGTGGCAGGCCAAGCAACTAGATTTTTTAGTCGAGCGGGTGTCGGAGCATTTGAAGGTGTGGAAGACAGCTACTCTCTCACAGGCTGATCGAGTAACTTTTATTAAATCAGTTGTACAGGATATGCCAACTCTTCTAATGAGTTGTATTCTTTTTCCGGCGTCAATCTGTAAGTCATTGCAATCTTTATCTATTCAGTTTCTCTGGTCTACGGATGTGGCAAAGTAGAAGATACCTTGGTGTGCTTGGAAGAGGCTATGTCAATCGAAAGGAGCGGCGGGTATGGGCGGTGGCGGTACCATAAAAAATTGGTGTGGGCAAATTTGAAATCACCAATTACACAATCTTCATTTTTTCTTTATAGCAATTGTGGAATAACTCAACTTAATTATCTCAAATAAAGAAATTACGTATTAAAAAGAAAAAAAAAATAAACTCTGTTATGTGTTCGGTTTAGGCTTGTAGCCTCAACATATACAATGGTAAAGACAAACTACAACAATTTCACAATTAATAAGATATTTTTTGTTTAAATAGTGGTCAATGAGTCATGATGGGTTGAAATGTTTATTCTTAAGTTTGAGATTTATGTGTACATTCAGCTATAGCTTAAGGATATGTGGGTAAAATACTTTTAGTACAACTTATGTGGGGACAATTTACAGATATAGTGTTCAACCTTTTTTCTAATACACACATATATACCCTATGGTTTCAAAAAGTTTAATGTGGGGAGTTGCCCCCCTGCCCCCATAGTGGTACCGCCTGTGGGTATGGGCTTCTGTGACTTACCTGCTTTTAACCGTGCTCCACTAGCAAAGCATAGGTGATTTATCACTTGTCCTCATAGTTTGCATGCACGTGTATTTCGGGCCAAATACTTTCCGAATTCGTCATTTTTGCAGGCAATATCCCTCTTCTCAGTTTTCTCCTGTATGGAAGGCACTTATGGCAGGATGAGAGGTACTGCAGGCTGGCAGTTTTTGGAGAATTGGTACTGGTCTCTCTATTTCGGTTTGGGAAGATCAATGGTTGCCTGGACTGCGGACCAAGCCACTTACTGAGCCATTATCATAGGTTACTCAAATGCTTGTCTCCGATTTGATTGACCATCGAGCCACTGCTGGAAGGTGGCGGATATTGATGCCTTATTTCATCTGGAGGATGCAACAATCATCAAGGGTATTCCTTTAAGCCCTCGCACATGGGAGGATGTTTTCACATGGGGTATGGTTTATAATGGTATGTTTTCTGTTCGCTCTACTTACTACCTTTCGTATGCTATTCTCTATCGACAGAACCCATGTGACACGGATGGTTTTTTGCGATCGCTATGGTGACAGAAGTTACCCCCACGGGTGCATATGTTGTTTTGGCGTGCTTGTGGTGATTTGTTATATACATGAGATAATTTTCCATCGGAAGGAGTGGAGGTAGCTTCGGCTTGTTCAGTTTGCAGTTTGGAGGACGAGTCTACCTTTCATCTCTTTTGGAAATGTGCGTTAGCGGTAGCGCTTTGGCAAGAACTGCAGGTTGATCTTTCTACTTTTGATGGTACTTTAGAGGATTGGTGGATACGGCTCTGGGAGTTTTTTGGCAAGGAAGAAGTGCCAGGTGCCAGTAGCATTAGCAAGGAAGGTGGACACATGGCTGCTTGCCTGGGTTGTGGCTCAGGGACATCCTGGAGCGGTTGCTCCAGTGCAACGTCCTATCCCGCGTTGGGTACCTTTAGGTGGTGGTGTGGTTAAGATCCATGTCGATGGTGCATTTCATAAGGCTGGGTGTGTTGCAACTGTAGTTTTAGTTGCACGAGATCATATGGGTGCTTTACTTGCAGCCTCTTCACTCGGATCCAAATATGTGGGTGTGGATCTGAGATGTGGGGTCTGTGCAAGGCCCAAAGGTGTGGGTGGTCAGCTATTATGGTTAAGTCTGATTGTCAGGCGCTCGTACATGAGCTTAATTCAGGGAGACATCCCTAACGTTATCAGTGGTGCATTAGTGGACGATACAATTCACTACAAGTCTTTATTTTCTTTGTGTTCTTTCATATTTACCCCTAGAGTCTGTAATGTTCCATCCCATGTTGTAGCTCAGCATGGACTTGATTTCATTGGCAAGATTGCTTGGGATGATGCATCTCCAGACTGGCTTTGTAATGCTTTATCCTAGTTAATATAATTACTCTATTGTTAAAAAAAATGTTACTCCTTCCGTTCCACAAAGGTTGTAGCCTTTGATTTTGATATTTTTTTTTGAACAATTCTTTCATGTTTTCTAAGTGGCTCATTTTTATTATAATCCACATTATAGATTCCAGTTTTTTAAAGTATTAAATTCCAAGCGTACCAGCTTTGTTAGAGTAATATCCAATTTTTAATTTTATAAAAAAGTTTACTTTTCAATTTTGTTAAATCAATATTCAATTTCCAACAAAGTTGGAGCAATGTTAAGTTTCCAATTTTGTTGGAACAACGTCCAATTTTCAATTTTATGTAGTTGGAACAAAGGTGAATGTAAGATTTTATATAGTTGGAGAAATGTTCAATTTCCAATTTTATCGGAACAATGTCAAATTTTTCTTCAATTTTGTTTGAACGACTCTACAAAATATATTTATTTTAACTCTAACGAAAAGGGGAGAGAAAAACGTGTGAATAAATTTCTGATTATATCATTGTTGTATCTATAAATATAAAATACATAGTATTATATTTATAATGAAAAAATCAACATGTATAAAAATTATAGAAGAATATAGATACAAAGAATATAAATTTAATTTGGAAATATTATATTATCGAATTTGTACTCAAGAAAACTTGAACTTGGACCTGAAGAAACCTAAACTTAGACCCGAAGAAAACCGACCCGGACCCGGCCTGAACCCAAAACCCGAATGACCTGAACCCAAGCTCAACCTGACTGAAATAAACTTGGTCCGAAGCAACCCGAAAACCGAATGATCCGGTCCAAACCCGACCTGACCCGCCCAATTGACATCCCTACCGCCGGGTCAATAAACTAGTTTACTCTAAATTGTTTCTTTAAAATTTTAAAATACAGTGACAAATAATTATATGCATCATATAAATATTGTTGAAGTTTTTCTATACTTGTTTCAAATAAAAATTAAAAAATTTCTTCTAATAAAAATAATAAATATAACAATTTAAAAAGGACGAAGAGAGTACTAGAAACGCAACAAATATAACAATTTAAAATGGACGAAGAGAGTACTAGAAACGCTGAAACGACAATCAATTTGGGTAAATTTGTATTCATATCGAATAAAGGAAGCAACTTTTCCCCTAAAAGAGAAAAAGGAAGCAACTTTTAATTACTAAAAAAATCATTCATACTACTGAACAACAGGTTACCAAAGGAACACTGTCCTACTATAAACTTGCAGAAATGAAGCTGCTTGAAGTGGATTCTTGTTGCTTCAAGCTGTCAGCAACATGAGCCACAACCCCAGCACCAGCATTGTGAAGCCACTCATTTTTAACCTTCAACAACAAGAGGAAAAGGGAAAAAAAAACAGCATGAACAGTGAATCGAAGATGGAGTGTTTGACAAGCAAAGAAGATGGTGGCCTTACATGGATGTTATTATGAGCAAAGAAGGGCCAGAGAGCTGAATGAAAACTGACGTCAACTTTCTTCCATCCTAACTTCTGTAACCCTCTGGTCATTTCCTCTGATAAAAGTATGATAGATTATCAGTTTGCTGGGTGAGGGACCGAAAACCGCTGAATGTTCATTACAAATCAAGGAGTTAGAACTACCTTCCATGATCTCATGATATTCCGATGTGTTCTGTTGGTTGGGTTCCTTCTGGGCTGCCTCCTTAGCTTTAGCTGCTTCCGGGGGGAAACTGGGACCGTCGGATGAAACTGGCGGGCAGTACTCGACATCAACGACATGTTTGTAACCGTCTAGAGATCGGCGCGGTGGCTGCTAATCAAGTAGAACAAGTCAACATATACTTGGAGAATTTGAAGTTCTCATGTGTGGCCAGAAATGGTAGTACACCAGATCTCTACACATTTCCAGCCTATTTGATTGAGCTTAACTAAATCAAATACTCCGTATATGATATTTTCGTCGCAGTTTACCTTAAAACTGGATAAGAATATGTCTAAAAACAGTTGGTTTACTTAAATCAAAAATGAATTCTAAACTTTTAATCACATGAATGACTTAATCCTATGGATTATTCTGCTCAAGTCATTTTCAACTTATCCAATGGATTAAGTCTTTAATGTGATTAAAGATATGAAATTTCTTCTCAAATTAAGTAAATTTATTATTTTTTAACCTATATTTATCGAATTTTAGGATAAAATACAAAAGTATCATATACTACTTAAGGTATATTTATCAATTAAGTGCTAGCACACTCACCTTTACCAGTTCAGTTTCCCTCCTAATGGAGGATGTGCGCCAACCAACCATGTCTATGCAATGTCAAATGAAAACAATCAAGTACTGCATAGAGTAGATGAAGTTACGTAAAGATGATAAAGAAGCAGCATACGATCGTATGACACATTTGCATAGACGGTGCGACATTTGAATGCTGCAAGTGCTGACCTGCAAAGTTGAACAAAAAGAACAACAATGAGTTGATATATACATACAGGTTTAAAAGATCGTCACTACAGTTGCTGTCCATACAAGAATTTCCCATCTTCAGAGTCGGATGCCATTCTCAAAAGAAGCGGTGGACGGTTAGGTTTGCCATCAGTAAGAAACAGCTGGCTTCCCGTTCGGCCAGTAAGAAATGGGGCTACTGGTGGAGCGAGTTTTTCCAGAAAAGGAACTCCAAAGAGAAAAGGAAGCTGATGAATAGAGAGCCCATAGAATGAATGAGAAGCCATAAGCATGATTGTGCTGGGAAAACTGAACAAGAACACCTTCTGTAAAGTATGACGAAGGGAGCTCTGGATGAATCTAAAGAGCATAAGAACAAACTAGTACTATCATGAGATGGCCACATATTCTACCTTAGCTTGCAAATCATCATCATCAAACAACACATTACTCCCAACTATGCTAGGGTCGGTGGCATGAAATCTATAGTGCCAATTAGTTATTGAAAATTAGATAAAACTATAAATTCATGCAAAAGTATAGTGACAAAGTTTTGCGTTAGATACCCTTCCTGTCACAACCTTTCTTACGGAGGAATAATGAGATAAAATTTCAAACCGTATCATCATAGGTTATTTCCACTTGCAAGGAAAATATCATGAGCCATACAATGAGTTGAGATATTTGCTACCGTAAATGTCCCATTATAAGATTGATATTGTAAAATCAACATGCAGATCATGGAACATGACTGATACCTTAACTTGCATATCCATTCTATCAATTCTTGGTAAACAGTCTTTGTCGGTACAAGCATCTGAGTTCTAGTAGCAAACGGAATTTTATTAAGCACGGACTTAAATTGAATACACAACTAAGCTTATATCCAAACCAGTCAGGGTCAGCAAAATGAAATCTGATTTCTCTGCTCAAAAAGTGTAGCTGGGTCAACATTGATATAATAATATGGTTAAACTTTTTACCATTCCCTAATGCAGTCTTAGTACCTCTACTAACATCTTCAATATAACACTTGAATACACAAACAATGATGATTCAGGTTCGGCACTACCCACATTCAGCGTTTTCATCCATTAAGTTTTCCTCAGTGTTTTCATTTACAAAACTATTACTCTGTTCCAGAACAGATGATCTCCTATGTCCACTTCATTTTTTGTAACCATGATTAACAAAACTTCCACCTATTGATCAACTGCGAACACTAAAAAAGAAACTCTTGTTCTCAGCTAAAGAATCAACATGCGTAATGGAAAGGATTTATAATGAGGGTGCAAAAAAAGATGAATACTTTCAGAACTATAAGCAAACAGGATTTCAACAATACCTTGCAGATCACAAACACATAGACATAACTATTAAACAATAACTGACATTGACACACTTCCAGAACAGACCTGCTTTTTCCCTCTCACTCCAAGATGCGGACTTGCCAATGAAATAAAATTGATTGGCTCCAGTCCAGCAATCGTACCTCGTCTTGAGAATGAGCTCTGCAAATCTCCCTTTGCTAAATCAGCAACATCACCAGATTGGTTACAACTTGAGTCACTTGGTGAGTAAAGAACAGCAATCGCATATCTTGCAAATAAACCTCCAAGGGAATGTGCTAAAAATGAAATCTTTTTGAGGCTCTTGGTCTTTTCCACTACTTGTAAAACCTATTAAGACAATGCAAGAAAAATAGGAATTGAAGAAATATTATAATCAGGTGGTGGCTTGATTCAAATATTTCCAGGAAGTCTAGACCCAGGAACACATATTCACAATATCTTACTCACTTCATCTGCTAGTCGCTTGCCAGCTCCATCAATTCCAGAGAACGTTTTGATATAAGTATTACATGAACTTGCTGCAGAGAGAGAGAATGAGAGAGAGAGAGAGAATGAAGTTCTGTAGAATAATTATACAAGCAGGCTATAAAATGTAATTGATGAAACAGAATAAAAGTCATATTGTTATTATCGTCATCATCATGGCAACAAAAAACTATTATGGGTATAGTTGCAGAACCGAAACGAGCAACATTCCCGCTTTTAGTATAGCTTGGTGGTTGTAGTCTCAAGATTCAATCGATAAATTCTGGTATTCCTTGGCACTGATATATAGGAATAGAAAAAACAATCTTTTTTCAGAGACACATGCAAAAGTGGGTAGAGTATCTGCTTACGGTATATTAGAAAGTTTCTACCAAGACGCCTTTTCAGCTCTGCTTCGAAGTATGTCCAATCACTGGGGCTGATTTGAGAAGATTACTTTATTAGTCAACATGCAAATCCTAAAGCTATCACCTAGGGCATGAATCCATTTTTCACAAGCACAGATTACGCCTTTGTATACTTTCTCCTAATAGTTTTGTTGTGTAAAATACATACTTTCTATAAAAGGTATAGTACTAATTAAGGAATTCATGCACCAGATCATGTTATAAGCGTTCTGTTTCATACTCATCATATTATTTGTAACAAGAATTATATCAATGCAAAAACAGTTCCACTACTCTAGATAGTAATCCAGAATTGAAAGAAAACCCTGGAGAAAAGGGTCTAGTGCTCATTAGATCGACAGACGATTTCACTGCTGGTAACTAAAAAGTAACAAGTAATTCACTTGAAGTACTTTCGGATGTAAATGAAATCTGATAAACCAGTACCTAGCCATAATACCATGAACAAGAACTAGAAGGTGATCAGGATCATTTTGCCTATTCACCATGCTGTTAGAGGAGGCAAAGCTCCCCTCGGTAATTGAACCCATAGCTTGGGATTTCAAGCAGTGACTATTCCGATTAGTATTAGTTCCTACAGAATCACCACATAGGGTAAGCAAAGATTTATGGAACAGAGAATTACATGCTAGTAACAAAAACAAGCCTAACAGGATATAATAGCAAAATGTTCTTGGCATCAAAATGGACAAGCTGCACCAGGGAGTGGTAACAATTATGCAATGAATAGCTTGACATGAGAACATAAGATGAAGTACACCACTAATCAGCCTTGTATAACTTATAGCGTTATAAACACACCCGTTAATGAGAATTTGCTTCCTCCAATGGGAGATATTTTTCTGATTTAAAGCAACAAGAAACTAAGAACACAAAACCAGCCCCAAGATTTAGTGTGACGAAGAACAGTGGGCACCTAAATAAACCCAAAATACACAAGAATGTCCAAAATATAAGTCTTAACAACGCTAGAACACTTGCATTGTGTTTCATAAAGCAGAATCTGAGAGGCATCAGATACACCAAAGATTACCAACCCAAAAACTACTTCACCAAACACAACCAATTGGTATAAAAGTTATCAACCATTTCTACATAAAACCAAGAACCTCAAGAATCAATATACAACTGTAAACCATTCCTCCACATAATCGCCATCATAACAGCAGGAAACCGCAAAAGGGAAAGAAAAACAGCATACCGGAGGAGAAATTGAGGCTGTGAGGAGAGGAAGAGGAGCAAGAAGAAGAAGAATTCAAAGCCCCAATTCGAGAATTAGCATTGTTGTTGCTGCAGCTGCTTATATTATCATTACAAAAACTGCTCAATATTCGAGAATAACCAGCCTGGACCAAAGAAGCGGCTGCCATATACAGACAAAGAAGAAGAGAGAACCCAGAACAAAGATCCCGCCTCGAGTTTCGTTCCCCTGGCGCAATCTCTGACAGAATCACAGCATCTCCATTAAAAAAGCCATACCTTCACCCATGATGATGATGATGATGGGCCACTCCGTTCTTTAAGGGGGTTAAATGGGACAAACACGGTTTTTTCTACAGAAATGGGAATTGGGGCATAAAGATTGAACTTTTAACGTACTTTCGTATCTGTTTTGGCAATCGCATCGAGGTGGGGGAGGTGAAAGGAGAGAAATTTATGGAAGGAATCTGAAGAAGGTGACAAATGAGAGCTTTGTTCTGTTTCGCAAGCGAAGGCGAAAGAAAGTGTTAGATGAGACAGGATGTGGGAGATTGGGTGGTGGTTCCGTCACAGACCAATGGGAGAGTTCGTGATCAATCTTCAGGGAATCAGGTGAACGTGGGGGTGAGGGTTTCTTGGTAATTTGGATAACTGAGTACATGTAGATGATAGACTTATCAACAACAAAAAAAAAAGTAAAATAATAAATCAGATAGACATGGGTAAATCATTGTAAGAGAATATTATAGGTGAATAATTTGTTCAAATCATTAGGGGGTTCAAACTTACAAATTATGAGGTGAATTTTCTCAAATTCACCTCTTAATTTTTGGTAATTCACTTTGAAAGATATATTCGGACCTCAAGTGAAAACTGTCCGTGAATGTGAATATTGCCAAGTGAATCACGATCGTGGTGGGGGCCCTGTCCAGCAGTAAAGTGAAACTGCTTTTTGGTGCTCTAGTGGCTGCCGAACCTGGCTTTTTGTGGGTCCTCATTGATCCGCTCCATGGAGCAATGGAGCGGATTGACCCGCTCCATGGAGCGATCCACCATTGATCCACTTTCAAGCGGAGCGATCCACAACCCGCTCCACTTCTTAATGGAGCGATCCATGACCCGCTCCGCTTCTTAATGGAGCGATCCAGTAATAACCCGACCCGCTCCACATTTTCAAAATTATGTTTTACATAGCAACAAAAGCTTATTAAGTGACCATAAAAGTCCAAATGAGACTATAAAAATAAAAATTTACTGCCAAAGTCCAAATAGTAGCTAAAACTACGAAAATAAATACAGAACCAATTCGTGCCCAATTCTTTCTACATCCATATAAGCTTTGCCAATCAAACCTACAAAGGAAAAAAATCAAATGACTTAAGACAGTCCATTTAAAATGTAAAAATTAGTAAATTTTATTATCATTGTAAAACATAATAATTCATACATGCGGCATTAGAACAATCATCACCACTATCATCATCACTCCATCACCTTCTTCAATATCCTCTAGGAAAATTTTAGGAGATGATAGAAATTTCTCCAACAGGACTATATTTTTTAAAAACAATACCAAAACGAAGTGTCAGGAGTAATAACAACACTACAACAGTAAAGTCATTAAAAAAAAAGGTTTAAACTTGTTTTCTGCTTGCAACCAGTTCTGTGTACATGCAAGTGCTTCCACCATAACAGGATGCAACCTATTCCGGTGAGGACTCACCAACCTCCCTCCAGTACTGAAAGCTGATTCAGAAGCCACCGTGGAAATATGTATAGCATAGATGTCTCTGGCGATTTTTTGCAACATTGGGAATGTTGGGCCATTTATTTTCCACCAAAATGTCTCCTTTTCTCTTGGAACCACATCCGAATCTAAGAAGCGTTCCAACTCTGACTTTCTTCCGCTTCTCCCACGCCTACTCATAGCATAATCATCAAAATCGAATGGGACATCCTCAATAATAATATCATCTTCATCAACCAATCTAAAAGATGATGTAGAAGCAATGGGTGATTCAAATGCACTCTTCTCATACTCCTGTAACAAATTGTTACATATTTCTACAATCTTCTCCACTTTTTCATCAACCTTCTCTGCTTCATACAACTTCTCAAAGAAATATCTTAATAAGACCTTCTTGTATCTTGGATCTAACAATGTGGCAACACCCATAATCCCTGTACATCTTTCCAATACTTCCCAAATTTAAGTAACATATTTTTGGCCATTTAAAATTAAAGGATTTGAATCCACAACCCATCCTCTTAAAGCCAATTGAATTTTACAAATGCTTGGGAAATACAAATTTCTTTGTAGGATATCTAGTACCAGAGAACTTCTCGAATCGGATAAAACAACTTCAACTTCTCACAAATCAATGCAGCCCTGTCCCAATCAGATTCAAATATTGCAATTTTGAATGCAGGCTCAGTTTTTTCACATCTCTCAAAAACTTTCTTGTAACTTATAGCCAATGCAAGCATCAAATACGTCGAATTCCAACGCGTTTTGCAGTCGAGTAACAACTTCTTAGTTGTTGGAATCCGCAACTGACGTGCTAACTCCTCAAACTTCTCTATCCTCTTTGGAGAAGCAGTCCAAAACAAGACAACATCACGAATCTTTTCTATGCATTCATCAATAATTACAGACCATCTTTCACAACAAGATTCAATATATGTGTGCAGATCTCATATGGAAAAATGTCCCATCCAACAACAAATGACCTTTACTTATTTTCTTAATTAGATCCGCAACAGCACCATCATTAACAGCACAATTATCAACAGTGATGGTAGACAATTTCCTATCAATATTCCAATCTAACAAACTGCCCATCAAATGTCTCACTATCACTTCTCTAGAATGCGGAGCGGGAACATATTCAAATCTACAAAGTATTTAACATATAATTCATGAGATACATGCATAGCAACAACCAACTAAACATGCATAGTAAGTAGTAACAACAAAATAAATTTTATGTACATGATAATTCGCTTTTGTATAGTCCAATTATTATCGATGAAATGAGCTGTAATAGCCATATACCCCTTCTTGTGGTGGTCTGATGTCCACATGTCCGTGGTGATAGCGATTCTCCCTTCATTGTTGTCCAACATACCCATAACTTTCTGCTTGAAATCACTATGCAGATTTCTGATGTCACGACTTATTGTTCTTCTAGATGAGACTTTAAATAATGGCTGCAATGAATTGGAATACTTCTTGAATCCTACATGATCCACCATTGAGAGTGGATACTCATGTAGGATTATCATTTGGCATAGATCTTTCCTGGCGATATCTTCATCAAAAGTATGGCAACCACCCTTCTTCCCATCAGCCACACCAGTTCTTAATTTCTTTTTTGGACATCTATCAATGTGGTTTGCTAGATGACTTGTCCCACTTGTTTTCTCACTTGTAAGCGTTCTCTTACAAGCTTTGCAAATTGCTTTTACTTTTCCATCAACTTTCTCTCTAGTAAAATAGTTCCAAACATAAGAACTAAGTTTATATTCCCGCATAACTTGAGTACTACCAATGGCTTCACTTTCAGCTGCTGGGATTTGTGAAGTGTCCTCCTCATTTGACAAATACACAGAGTCTGACTCTATATCCATGAGATAGCTGAGAAAGGTCACACATGAAAAATGATGTGAATTAACTAACTACAACACTGTTGAATTTACAGCTCTCTTTTAGAAATGGAGAATGATATAAACGATCATAAGAGAATTAAAAAAATAAAATCAAAGTGCAGTAGACTGTCACTCAAAGTTTACTGCATTAAGTGAGTCCTTTATCAGCACCTACTGCAATGGAAGAATTTAAATACTGAGAAGGAGGGCATGGGAACAGGAGGGCATGTGCAGGAGGAGATTCAAAGTGCCTTCTCTTTTAAGAAAAACAGCAGAAATCCATTTGGGTATATAAGCTTGTCGCCCTGCTACTAATTCATCAAACAAATACTAGCATACTATCAAAAAGCAAAACAAGTCACCCCACCCCCACAGAAGCCTTTTACAAGGGAGCAAGGAGCCAAATCTCCAAATCAATTACTCCACACACTACATTCTTTCATCAATCAATATCAAAAATTGATCTCAGATTTTGCACAATACGTTTAACATGCAAGCAAATACAATCATGTCCACTGAAAACTAAGAAAACAAACCTTGCAGGCCCACCAAGTCGAGAAATAGACACTGATCTTCACCTTCTCTGCAGCTTTCTATTTCACTCCCTCGACCGCGATCGGCTCCGATCGGTGAGCAGCCCCGTAGGTCTTCGAGCTGTAACACTCTCGATCGAGGAGATGTGGAGAGGGCTGGAGATCGAAACGACTGTCTTCGAGCTCGAGAGGAGCGTTTGGTGAGAATCGACTCGAGACGAGGTCGCGATGAAACTACTGTGAATCTTGATCTGCGTGTGTTTCGGGTATAAGGCAGAGCTCCATATGGATAGATGTAGGGTATAAGTGGAGCTCCATTAGATAATTTAATTGAGTGGATCATGATCCACCCGATCCACCTCGATATGGATCATTTAAATGACCCGACCCATGTGGAGCGGATCAGACGGAGCTCCAACAGAGCGGGTCACAGACCAATGGGAGAGTTCGTGATCAATCTTCAGGGAATCAGGTGAACGTGGGGGTGAGGGTTTCTTGGTAATTTGGATAACTGAGTACATGTAGATGATAGACTTATCAACAACAAAAAAAAAGTAAAATAATAAATCAGATAGACATGGGTAAATCATTGTAAGAGAATATTATAGGTGAATAATTGTGTTCAAATCATTAGGGGGTTCAAACTTACAAATTATGAGGTGAATTTTTTTAATTTTTGGTAATTCACTTTGAAAGATATATTCGGACCTCAAGTGAAAACTGTCCGTGAATGTGAATATTGCCAAGTGAATCACGATCGTGGTGGGGGCCCCTGTCCAGCAGCAAAGTGAAACTGCTTTTTGGTGCTCTAGTGGCTGCCGAACCTGGCTTTTTGTGGGTCCTCCCTCCTATCTAGCGCCAAATTAGTTCTTGTCTTTGAGTGAGGTCTGAGAACCCAAAAGGTTGAGTGAATTTTTGGTGTGAGGGAGCCGAATAATCGGTGAAATTTTTTTACTCCCACCCCCAACTTTGAAGCCCCCTATTGTAAGAAAAGAATATTTGTCAGATAGATCATATTCATTAGGTCTTATTCATTCTTTAAAATGATGTCTAAAATTTAATTCATTATGTCTGATATGTTATTCATGTACATTTAGGAATTAGTATTTGTTTACATGTATATATTGCAGTCTAAAATTTAATTCATTATGTCTGATATGTTATTCATGTACATTTAGGAATTAGTATTTGTTTACATGTATATATTTGCAAGTTGTCTGATAATGGTGTCGGGTTCATCTGATTTTCAATGCTTGTTGTTTGATATGTTAAATCATGTGCAAGCAACAAACATTAAAATCATACAAATCATTGATATTTTCAGATAATATCAAAGTTTATTATCAGACAAAGATGCAAAATTATCGGACATTCTTGCAAAGAAACTATCAGAGAATGACACTTTCAAATTTCAAACAATTAAAGAACAAAAAAAATGTACCAAACCACTAACGCATCCGACTAGGCAAAGTTTGTGTAGGCAAGTATATTCCAATCCCATTGAAACACTTAATTTTTAGCATCTAATTTATTATTTCAGTTTTCTATTTTTATGAATTATAAATTTGAACTGTTTGTATACAAATGTAAATTTGATATTATGTCTACTTTATGAACATTTTTTTTCAAACTTTTTTTACTAAGAATAAGCGTTTCAATCAATCATTTAGGAACAGAGAAAAAAATTGAACTTTTTAAAATTGATTTGAAATATATTAGAGGAAACATTGAAGTAAATGATTTGATTCGATTAAGGTGTAGAAAACTAACAAAAAAATCAACAATATTTTAAATTTTCATCAATTCCGAAATCTGATATCTAAAAATCTATAAATCTAGAAACCAGATAAATGCCACCGATCCTTACATAGAGCTTCAACATTATTGGGTACTTGTATGCATCACCGGTCAACCAAATTGTCCCACGTAGATTCAAGAATTATTCTTCTTGGCTGCGAAAGGATTTACAATACTTCAAGCTTCAACATCATTAAGGTAATTAAGGTACTTGTATGCATCAATAAGGTATAGTTCACCAAATTCTTTATCCTGAAATACTTTAATATTTTTCCAAATCTTCATTTATTAATTTTTCATTAAATTACATTTTTCACAAATTTTTCTATTAAAAAACATCACATTCAATATTCAAAACTACAATTTATTTCTCAATTTTTTTTTTCCTGAACACAGCCCCTAAGGTAAAATGAATTGAAAGCACATTGAACAACAGATGGTGACACCTGAATAGTACATATCCAAAGGCCCAATAAATCATCATACAAGCAATAATCAAGCCAAAACAAAACAAGAAATAGACCCCAAAACGGAAAATTAGAATCGTGACTTAAAATGCCTTAGTTGATTGTTAATTTGGCAAGAAAGTTTGTGCAAACACGCCCGCTAGGACAAATTGCAGCAGGCGTGTAAGAAACGTGGGACAAGTGGTCGGAAAATGTGGAGAAGATGACATTATAGGGATCATGAAGAGTAAATTCCGTTGGTGGTCCCGTAGAAATAATTATTATCCTGTTTTGGTCTTATTTTAAAAACTTGGCCTGTTTTGGTCCTATCAAAGGGTTCATTGTCCTATTTTGGTCCTTTCCGTCCATTGATACCGTTAGTCTTGACGGATCTCTGTGAAAGTACCATTTTGCCCTCCTGATTACTGACGTAGCGCTCACGTCAGCATTAAATGCGATGGTTCCCTCACCTCCGATCACCGGGACGATCGATCGGCACTGGGAGCACCACTGCTGCGCAGCATGGCCTTGGGCCGACGCCGTGTGGCAGCGGGCTCGCCTATCGCACGGATCGTCGCGGAACACGGTGAAACCGCCGGTCCGCGGTGCCCCCACCACCATCACACCCTCACCTTCTGGATTCAGCGATCCAGTCATCTACCTTGTTGATTGAGTCCGCCAGCCTTGAGGCTCATCACGGGAAGGCAGAACAGATCGTCTGCTTCGAGAGCGAAGAAGACGAATTGATGGCGACGCCTCCGATTCCATGTCAGGAAGCAAAACCCAAAACCAAGTGACCGCCGTTAGTGGCGAGGAGACGAAGATAAAGCTACTACAAGGCGCTACTCCTGTGGAAGCGAGAATCAGAGCAATCAGAGCGTCGATCTTATCCACCGACGTCACTGCAGATGAGCGGCCGCTGGAGCCGCCGCTGGAAGCACCGCGGATGAAATGGGAGCTTCGATTGGGGAGGAAAAGAGGGGTAAATCGGTCATTTCATGGTGGTCCGTCAAGACTAATGACATCAATGGACGGAAAGGACCAAAATAGGACAGTGAACCCTTAGATAGGACCAAAACAGGACAAGTTTTTAAAATAGGACCAAAACATGACAATGATTATTTTTACGGGACCACCAACGGAATTTACTCGGGATCATGAATTACAAGAACCATGAAACTCTTGTTACGATTTTTCCACTGAAGGTAGACTCTGCATGCCAAATTCCTAAATCACTTCAATGCATAGCTCAATAGGTGTTGTTGAAACTTAAAATAGATGAAACCAAAACACCATTGGAGCTCAACCACAAACCCTCTTACGCATTTTATGAAACAACCTATGAGTGTTGAAAGCCAAACTGCTCAGCCTCATTCATCTTTTACTCAAGATAAACATGTATATAAGTGGGTGTCTATTTACTACATATGTGAAAAAACATATACCATGAAAATGTCAAATTTACCCTCTTAATAAATCTCTATGAAGGGTGTTTTAGTCTTTTAGTTTATTAGGTAATTAGTTAGTTTAATTAGTAGTACATTTAGGTAGGTGTTTTTCCATATATGTGGTAAATAAACGGACTCTGTATATAAGGCTAAGCAAATATGCACCTCGTTGGCAGCCAAATCAAGACTTCCAGTAGACATAGGTTGAGAACGAACGGGAAAACACACGTGCAAACACACAATTAATAACAAGAGCCTTGAGCATTTAGCCTAGTGACTGAGCTCAAAACTTAAGGTTGTGTTCAAGTCTCCACCATCCCTCTCCTACCCGCTATGTAGGAGAACAAATTACAAGATCAGACTTATAGATGTTGTGGACAATGGAGGCACCGGCTAGAAGAGACACAACAATAACAACAACAACAACAACGAGGCTCCAGGCAAGAGATGGGGTCCCTACAAGAGACATTCTTGCTCCGAATTTCTGATTCATGATTACCAATAATTTCTCTCCTCCTGGTGACTCTTAGCTGTATTGCAAGGTTACAACATTCAATTTGTAAGAAGCATCCTCTAACTAGGTTCCAGCCAATTCAATCTTATTAAACCATGCTAAACTGACAGCAATGTATTAGAGGTCTTACAGGGTAGAAAAGAGAAAGTAAAATATGATAAGAACCATTTGCATTTTAATATTCTAAAACAAGATAAAGAAAAACCTAAAATGCATAAAACTGTGACCAAGGAAATGGACTTGAAAAGTAAGTCTTCCTCAGCATTCAAACATCACATGTTCATGATTCATTAGGATGGATCTAACGAAGTTTCATAATAGAACCCCCAAAGTAACATAATAAAAAATAAGACATGAAACCATAAACGCAGTATTGATTCCTAAGCAGCCAAACCAAACAAGTATTTTTCGGCATATAAGTGGTCGGGAAGAAAGGCAGAAGCTTCTAAAGGCCAGTCAAGTAATCAGTGCCAAGAGCAGGAATGACTACAATAGCAGTTAGCCTTCTCACTTTGTCAATTTGGGAGGACAAGGAGCCAGGTTACAAAAACTAGAGCAACAGCAATGAATCTTTCCTAGATGAATCCAATCTCAATAAACCTCACCAAAGCTTTCTCTTCTTTTCAATCTTCTTCTTCCTTTTGCAAAGTGGAATGGTAATGCCCACAAGTTTTTCATAGCTGTACAAGCTTTGGAGTTTTCATAACTCTAATTCTAAATAATTAACAGGTCATGTATGTCATTACTTGAGGAACCAAGCGTTTACTCTCCTGCTAATGAAGCTTGATATATAAAGCATGTTTTGTAGCTACATCTGCTGTGCTAATGAAGCTAGAAGCATGTTCAGTAGTTTACATTTCAGGTTTGCTATGATAAAGCTATTGTAGGGTTCATATGAGAAAGTAAACTTGATCATTATGTATTAAATTGGAACTTCAGTCCCAAATACCAGGACATGACACAGAAAAATTGTGAGCAGCTAACTCGAAAAATAAGGCACTGGCCCTGCAACTTACGGAGACTAACAGCAAATACTGCCTTATAAATACTGCATCAATAAGAACAAGTATATCCTACCAATTATAATAAGGCTAAAACAATTTATAACCATTCAACCAACAACACCAGTAAAGCAGATAAAACAATAGTAGAACTCCTTGCAATTAACCATTCAACACCAGGTCAATTTGTGAATAAAGTCATATTCAATGTTACTATTAGCTTTAAACTAGAATCAACAGAACCTGAACAGATTTTGTATACTCATACTGAAAAACGGAAGAAGTCTCTTTCACAAAAGGTGTTCGAAAACCAGAAGCCCGTGGCAGACTTCGCGGTCTCTAACCTGAGTGATCCGTCCTGCGGCTGAGGCGGAGGCGATGGACGGGCTTCTTTGAAGATTATACGTTTGATGTAAAATGGATAGGTATGATTAGTTTTGTTTAGGTTGGGATTGAAACCATTTAAAAATGATTGGATTGGGTTAGGTGTTTGAAGAATTCGGCTGTAAGGGTTAGATTATAATCGGCTTAACAAAATGTGGGTGTCACTACGTGGGGAAGCTTATTATCACTGCGGCCTTAACTGCGGTTAAGGCCGCAGTGAGCAGCTCCCCGCAGTGAACGAACTGCGCCGTTGTGGCAGTTCGTGTTACTGCGGCCTTAACCGCAGTTCGGCCGCAGTATGTGCCTCGTGTTCCACGAGCCTCACCTACCACCCACCCTACTGCGGCCATAACTGCGGAAGAGGCCGCAGTAGGGAAGTCTATAAATACCCCTCCATTTCCTTCCCCTTCATTTCAACCGCAGAACAAATTCCTCGTCTCTCAATTCTCTGAAGTGAAGTTCTGGTGGAAGTTGCGGTACCGTCGATTTCAGGTGTATTATTGAGGTAATAAATATTGTATTTATTTATTTATTTATTTATGCCTATAGAGTTTTTAATTCAATTTAAGTTATGTATGTAATTTTAGTTTATTTTTAAGTAATTTAATTAAATTAGCTGAGCCGTAGTTCCTGTCTATGAAAACTTGTAAGAATATATTTTTACACTTTATTTCAATACGTTGGAATAACGGTGTGAAATAATATATTGTACGAGTTTTCATGGATTGTCCAAGTTGGACAGTTTGTAAAAGTTTACTATCGGTGTATTAAACTTTTATGGTTGTGTATGTAAAGCGGCGGATTACATAAGTTTGGTCGCATTTTCGTCTTGTTCCACGTTATACATTGCAGGAGTAATATTCCGGAGAAATGGTATAGTGTGGAACTAAGGCGAAATGCTTTGCCGAAATTTATGTAATTACGATTTACGTGCGCAACGATAAAAGTTTATTCACTAATAGTACTTTTATGAACAGGATAGGACCCATGCACCCTGCATCTGGATTAGGCGAAAATGGTATGTGAATATCAATTGTGCATGTTTATTGTTTTTATTGATGAATGAACGATCATATATAGGAAAGACCGTAAATGGGCGAAGAACGTGATTGGATGTATCAGCGCTTTGAGGAAGGGACTCGCTATATAAGTGAAAGATTTTTCACCGGACTTCAGGAATTCTTGGATTACGCTTTTGTTGTTGCTAAATCGAATGGAGAAGAACTGGTGAAATGCCCGTGTACAATTTGTAAAAATAGATACTATTATGATCGAATTACAATTGGCAATCATTTACTGTTAGACGGATTTACACCCAATTATCATGTGTGGGATTGCCATGGTGAGCGACACGAGATCAATCCATGTGTCTATCGAGGTTATCGCTTTGACGAAGTAGCGTCGACATCATCAAATCGCGCAAGTACAAGTCTTGGAATACATAATTCTTCTGATGGTAGCCAAGAACGGCCGACTTACGAAGAAATGGTTCGTGACGCTTTTGGGTTTCATGAGCACTCTAATAATTTTGAAAATGATCAGAGTAATTACGATGAGGACGTTTCAGCTCCCCAAGTGCCAAACGAAAGGGCGCAACAGTTTTTTGAACTAGTGGAGCATGCATCAAAACCTCTATATGAAGGTTGTGGTGATAAGTACACCAAATTATCGGTTGTAGCGAAGTTGTTGAGTATGAAAAGTCAACACAACTTATCGATGCCTTTTTCTCGAGATGATCAGATATATCAATGAACTATTACCCGGAGGAAATTCGTTGCCAACAAGCATGTTTAGTACGAAAGCTATGTTGAAGGAGTCTGGGGTTACCGTATAAAATAATTCACGCTTGCGAGAATAATTGTATGTTGTTCTACGGTAGCTTGACAAGTTATTGAATTGTAGGGTGTGTGGAGCGGATAGGTATCAAGTGTGTGACCCGGGTAAGAAACCGAAACCGAAAAAGGTTTTGCGATATTTACCAATCACTGAGCGGCTACAACGGCTTTACCAGTCGTCTAAAACCGCAGAGTTCATGACGTATCATATTAGAGCGAGAGGAAATGTATCTGGCACTGTTGGACATCCATCTCAAGGTGAGGCTTGGAAACACGTCGACGAAATGTATCCGGATTTCGCACAGGAGTACCGAAGCGTACGATTGGGGTTAAATACTGATGGCTTTAACCCGTTGTCCGGAACAGGACAATCGTATTCGATGTGGCTGGTATTCATCGTTGTTTACAATCTGCCGCCTGATTTGTGCATGAAATAGCCGTACACTTTCATGCCTCTGCTAATTCCAAGTCCCCGATCTCCTGGCCGTAACATTGACGTGTTTCTACGTCCACTGATTGAGGAGCTACAAGTTTTATGGAATACGGGAGTGGAAACTTGGGACGCGCACCGTAATCAGAACTTTGTTATGCGAGCATGTTTGCTTTGGACGATAAGTGATTTTCCGGCGTACGGAATGCTATCGGGCTGGAGTACGCATGGAAGACTTGCATGCCCATACTGCATGGGTGATGTTAATAGCTTTCAGTTGAAGCATGGACGGAAAACCAATTGGTGGGGCTGTCATAGGAGATTTCTACCACGTCGGCATGCTCTGCGTAACAATACCGAATCGTGGGGACAAACTGACCGTAGTCATCCGTGTGCGTATAAGTCAGGTCATGAGATCTTAAGGGATCTTAATAGGATTGTATTCCCGGCATTCGGAACACCGTGGGACAAAATGAGGGCTGACAAGTTTGGCGTTGAGCACAATTGGGTTAAGAAATCAATTTTATGGGAGTTGCCTTATTGGGCAGACTTGAGAGTACGCCACTGTCTGGATGTAATGCACATTGAGAAAAACTGTTTTGATAACATCTTCTACACAGTTCTGAACGTGAAAGGGAAAACAAAGGATAATGCACAGTCGAGACGCGATTTGCAGGAGTTAAATATCCGTGATGAACTGCATTTGAGCATTGGCCGGAACGGGAAACCATTTCAGCCGAAGGCGTTATACACGTTAAACGATGATCAGATTGCGATGATTTGCAATTGGTTGAAGCATATCGTTAAACTTCCCGATGGGTATGCCTCTAACATTGGCAGATGTGTCAATACGGCAAACAACACTTTTTACAGTATGAAAACCCATGATTGTCATGTGTTCATGCGAAGCTCTTGCCGTTACATTACGTGGTTTCATCACACGGCATTTGGATGGTAATTGCAGAATTTTGCAAATTCTTTAGACTACTATGTTCTAAGGATATTCAGTTGGACGATGTGGAGAAGCTTGATGAATTGATCGTCGTAATATTGTGCAAGTTGGAAAAGATCTTCCCGCCATCATTCTTTGACTCCATGGAACATCGACTATGCATCTACCTTGGCACTGCGAACTTGCGGACTGTCGGCTATTGGTGGATGTTTCCTTTCGAAAGGAATATGAAGAAGTTGAAAGCAAAATGTGCGAACAAACAATTTCGGAGGGCTCGATCATTGAAAAGTTCCGATACAGAGGTAGCTTTTTTTGTGAGCATTACTTGGAAGATAATCAAGGAACACGGGTGAACCCTCACATACGGAACGAAATTAGGTTTCAGTCAGTTGTTAACGATCCGAGTCTATCGATTTTCAGTCATCCTTCAAGAACGTTTGGGAAGGCTCGGGCTCGAGATTTGTCTCCTGAAGAAGTAAATCATGTCCAAACATACATTCTTCAGAATTGTCGGGAGGTGGAGCAATTCGTGAATCGATTTAACGAGCTGTCCCGCAACCGGTTCCCGAAATGAACGATGATGCTGTGGATAACTTACGGCTGGCAGAGTTCGCACGTTGGTTCAAGAATGTGGTTAGTTTGTGTTTATTTATTTACTCATTTATATTTGTTGCGATCTTAATCGGTACGAAATTTATATGTTGATTGGTAATTCTGTACAGGCCGACTCAAATCAGGCAGCCCTCCCACACGCACTATATGACCTGGCGTGCGGTCCTAGAATGAGGGCTAAATCGTTCCCAGGTGTCTATGTTAATGGGTACAGGTTTCACACAATACAACATGGTGAAACTAAAAGGACCATGGTGGGCGTCTGCGTTGCAGGGGACACAAATGCGCAGGACTATTTAGATTTCTATGGTGGATTGACGAAATTCTTGTTCTTGATGCAGAACAATAATCTTACAGTCTTCAAGGGTACGTGGTTTTCGACCACTAAAGGCATCCGCACCGATAAAATTTCAGGGATCATCGATGTCGACTACACATCCCGACTATATCCTGATGATCCATTCATTCTTGCAAGCCAGGCCCAACAAGTGGTATACGTCGAATATCCTTCAAAGCGTCGTGACTTGAGAAACTGGTTGACAGTTTTCAAAACGAAACCCCGCCGATTTAAAGACGAAAGTGTTGATACTGCAAGTGCCATTGTAATCGATGCGGACCCAGACGAGATTGGTACGGAACATCCTTTACAAGAATCGACAACACTTGGTGAAACCATACGACCGGCCCCTGATGAAAGCATGTCATTACTAGATCACCGTGCCCATACCGATATACTTGAAGTGGATAACGATGTGGAAAATGACCAGGCGTATGACGATGACGATGACGTTCCTGTGGCTTTGTAGTAGCATATCTCCTATTTGAATTTGTACTCTCGGACGATATTTGTACTAAATTCGTAATTCTAAACAATATCCAAATTCATAATAAATAGGGGTGAAACTGTAAGTTCCAAAGATGTTTGGGCTAAATTGTAAGTTTTTGCCGAATTTGCGTGGGCCCCAGGTGAGTTTTATTTTCGAATTCCACAGTTAGTTTTTGAGTTTTTTGAGTTTGTTTCATTGATTTGTGTTTTTGAATTTTTGAGTGGAAATTAGTTTAAATCAATTGGAATTAGTTGAGATTAGTTGGAGTTTTGTGGAATAGGTTAGTTTGTGAGTTTTGTGGATTTATGAATTTTGTGGAATTATTTGAGATTAGTTTAGGATTTTGTGAATTTTGTTTAATTATTTGTTGAGATTGTTGGATTGGTTGAGATTATTTGAGATTAGTTGGAATTTTGTGGAATTAGTGAAATTAGTAAATTAGTGAATTATTTGTGAATTTTGTGGAATTAGTGAAATTAGTGAATTAGTGAAATTAATTAAATTAGCCCATTAGTGAAAGTAGTTGAAATTAGTGAAATAGTTAAATTAGTGAATTTAGTTGAAATTAGTGAAATTAGTGAATTAGTTAAATTAGTGAATTTAGTTGAAATTAGTGAATTAGTAAATTAGTGAATTATTTGTGAATTTTGTGAAAGTAATGAATTATTAATATTAGTTGAAATTAGTGAAATTAGTGAATTAGTGAAATTAATTAAATTAGTGAATTAGTTGAATTTAATGAATTAGTGAAATTAGTGAATTTAACTAAACTAGTTGAATTTAATGAATTACTGAAATTAGTGAATTTAACTAATCTAGTTGAAATTAGTTAAATTAGTGCAATTAGATAAATTAATTAAATTAGACAAATTATTTGAAATTAGTGAAATTAGTTGAAATTAATGAATTAGTGAAATTAGTGAATTTAACTAAATTAGTTGGAATTAGTTAAATTAGTGCAATTAGTGAAATTAATTAAATTAGACAAATTAATTGAAATTAATTAAATTAGATAAAGTAGTGAAATTAATTAAATTAGTTAAATTAGTGAATTTTTGAATGGTTCGAGATATGGCGGACACACCATCCCGTAGCCGAGATGCGTCGGCGAGTTCGGGTTCACGTGGCTCGGGCTCACGTGGATCGGGTTCACGGACGCTTGATTTCTCTCGCGGGAGGCGTGGTCGCGGCTCTCGCACATCGAGCCGCCCTGGACCGTCGTCCCAGACACCGGAGCACACCGAATCGGTGGAGCAGCCGATCCCTTCTCCTCGGCCCGATGCTCGACCCGCCTGGCGCCGACGTCGCCAGACCTCCCGCGCCTCCTCTTCCCCGCCCGAGAGGGGTCCTGATGGGAGGTTGGTCGCGCACATCGGCCGATAAGTTTTTAATTTTAAGTTTTCATAAATTTACTAATTTTAGTATTTTATTTCTGCACGTAACATTCAACTCTTATGCAGTTTGAAATGTGCGACGTCGGGCGTGCCCAAGGCGATCGGGGCGATCGTCGCCAGCAAGTTCAAAGGCTTCCCGCCTACGTACTCCGACCTCCCCGCGGATGAGCAGGCCGACTACGTCCACAGATTCTCGGTAATACAAATACTAATTGCACTATACATTTCTATATACTTTTTTAAAACTAATTCTATAACTAGTGACGTTTTGATGTTTTCTCGAACAGAGCAGATTCGTGGACGGATAACAAATTCTGGAGAAGCTCCATTCCCGGTTCGCGAGTTCTACCGGAACACCCAGACAATATCCGGGATGCGGCCCAAGAAATGTCCCCTCGATCGCGAGGCTCCCAACTACATGGAGTGGCTGGACATTCCTCCGCCGAGGATAGAACTGCGAAGTGGAAGCTGCTGCTCGAGTATTCTGCAGCCCGGAGTTCAAGGTCAACTCCGCGGAACAAGAGAAATGCCAAGAGCGACAAACGACCAGTCTTCAAGTCGCATGGCAACAAGTCAAAGGCGACAATTTATGAGGAGATGGTAAGTTTTGTAAAATATTTATACATAATTACGTATGTATAAAAAAACTTCTGAATACCTAACATATTTTAATTGGCAGTGCGAGAAGGCGGGACAGCGGCTGCGGGTGGACCAGTTCGGGGAGGACTGGCTGGGCAAGGAAAATAGGGCCTTGGTAAGTTTTGGTCGTTTTTTAACCATTTATATGTTTAACGTATTCAATTTATTATTCATTAACACAAATTTTCTTAATCTTAACTAGGAGGAGTACAAGAAGCGCTTGATCGAGAAGTATGGGGCGGACGGGCGTTCCCGATATTGATGAGGACATCTACACGGCTGTCTTGGGCCCGCCCACGCGAGGGCGATGGGTCGGTGTCCCGCCCCAGCTTTCTCAGCCCGAGCTGTTCGAGCAACCTCGGCCGTCGCAGGTAATAGAATTGAACTTTTACCACTTCCATACCTTTACAGTACATTCATTATAAGTATAACATTTTCAAAACGTAATTTTGATTTCAGCGAGATCGACACGGAGGAGCAGCATCGGAGGGACATGGATGAGATCAGTGACCTGAGATGCAGGGTCGCCACTCTCGAGGACAACGCTGCTCGTGCGCAGACAGACGTTGCAGCCCAGGTGGAAGCCCGGGCGTACGAGATGACGCGTTCGACCGAAGCGGCGATCAGCAGCATCTGGTCGGCGCTACGCAGGGGGGGACATGTCCGACTCTCCGACGTGCCAGAGTCTTTTGTCGCCGGATCATCCCGGTCTCCTCCACGTCACGAGCATCCTCCGAGGCCGCCTTCTCCGAATCCCGACCTCACCCTCCACTCCGCCCAAGATGAATATCACCGGAGCCGCCGCGGACATCGGAGAACCCCGATCAACTTTTTAGCAACTTCCTCAATATGGAAGATCGGGATTTTGACGATTTTCTAAATCAGCGTCCTCCGAACAATTAGAATTAGAATTCTGTAAATATTTTTAGGATGTAACCGGTTAATTATATTCCGATTCGTACCAATTTATATTTATTTCAATTAATAATTACTTTCTTAATTAATTAACATTATTATATGTTAATTTACTAATTTAAATAATAGTTACTAAATATTTATAACAATTAATTTTTTTCACAAAAAATTCTTTGTACTGCGGCCAAAGACGCAGTGATGGCCGCAGTACAGATTGGCGGCGCCACCAAAATGGTTGGCATTTCATCGTCGAGCTTCTGCGGCAATCACCGCAGTGAGGCCGCGATGCGTACCACGGCCTCGGCCGCGATGAGATCAAAACTGCCGACATTCCAACTGCGGCGTTCACTGCGGCCGTCGCCGCAGTTGGTACCACGGGCCAACTGCGCGTTTGGCCGCAGTGAGGCCTGCCTTCTGGACGTAGTGTGTAATTAATAATCTGTATATTCTAACGGTTAACGGATATCCGTGAAACTGCGGTTACCGCTAACCGTGGTGCGGATACACCCTATCTGTTATCCGTAACCACCAACCTCACGGTTATTAAAAAAAACCGCAACCACAAAACCACGGTTAAAATCGTCAGAAACGAGTGGTTATTAGCGTTTTACGGTTTTAATCCGCCCCATTGCCATCTCTAGTCATGTAAGTTTATTTAACGCCCTGATTTACTATAGTAGTCATATGGCAAAAAGTGCCATAAAACCCCTGAATTTTTTAATCGAACACTTAGAAACGCTTCAGGTTTAATTTTCAGCTCAATCTGCGTCATTTTCCACCTAAAACATCATAAAAAATAAGACGTAGTGCCTAAATTGGTACAATTTCGAAAATTCAAGGGTTTATTTGGAAAGATAAAAAATTTAGTGACCGATTCGTGATAAATTGAAAAGTTCAGGGGTTTTGTGATTTTTGCCTAATCATTTACTCCAAATGGGCCAGAACAGAACTCTAAAGAAGTACTAAAACTCTGCAATATATTTTCAACCAAGTTAATCATTATGAAAGTGATATTTCACCCACTAGTCCAAATGATTCCGTTATAAGGTAATCTGGAAGCCCAAGCCCAACTAGCTGAACAATTACATATCCACCTCTTATTTTCTAAGTGTTCTAGGTGGGTGAAAATTCACTCGGTGATAAATAACATTGACGATATATTTTGGCCATTAAAATTAAAATTTTGAGGGTAATTATAAAAAAACCCATGAGATTTGCAATAATTTTCACTTTATCCCCCTTGTCCCAACAACGTTTATTTTTCCGTTAGATTTTTCAGTTTAATTACCGAAATTGAACCCTAAGTTTTTTTTACCCTACAATTTTAACCATAACTCAACTAGTTTACATTTTCCCTCACCCTCTCCTCTCCTCTCCCCCACCCTTTCTCTGGTTTTCTATGCTCTCTCTTCTCTTCCAGTCTACGAGCAACAGTACTGATCTCAATTTATCTGATTTCACCACAGTCTCAATCTCTATTCCGCGGCCTCATGAGCTTTCCTCACCAGCGTCCAAGAAAGGCGGTGCTCTAGCTTCCTTCACTTGCTACAAGACTTGTCTTATAGCCATGATTGTCTTGCTGGCTTTCTGTTCTATGTTCACTGGCTCCATCTCACTCAAGCTCTCTTCCCTTGATCTCTCTGACACCAAAACTTTCCATGTCCAAGACTATCTCGATGTCCTGGTATATAATGTAACCGAGTTGGGGGAAGAGGAAGGTGGCGAAGAGCAAGGAGAAGCTAGGCGATTTAATTGAATGTGCAAAAGGTAAGGTGGACGAGACGGTGGAGATGGGAAGCGTGTGGCGGGAGACACCAAGGAGAAGATGGAGGAAGGTCACGAATCGGCCAAGGCAAGGTCGGGGAGATGAAGGACAAGCACGGTGCAAAGCTGTGAGGAGGGTAGGGGTGTAAACGAGCCGAGCCGAGCCCAGACATCACATGTTCGAGCTCGAGTTCGAGTTCGTGAAAGGTGGCTCGAGTTTGAGCTCGTTCGAGCCGAGCTCAAAAAAGACGACTCGAGCTCGGTTCGTCTAATGTTCGAGCTCGGCTCGTGAGCTCGAACGGCTCGAGAAACCTGTGATTTGATTAAGCTCGAAAAAGCTTGGTTCGTAAAGCCCGACTCTATTTGCCTCATGAAACCTGTAATGTCTTGAATTTCATGGCTGAGTAAGAAGTAACAACTAATCCTTCAAGGTTTCACAACATGAATTGACTCCAATCCGTAGAAACAACATGAATAAATCCAACAGATAAATAAATCCACATGACGATATCCAAATTTACGTAAACAAACCATAAACAACTTATAGACTTTATTTTGCAGAGCCTATCTACAAGGAAGTTGCCAATGCCATTGACCTCCATCTTTTTCTTCTAGATCATTTCCCAAGCTACAAGATATAAAACATAAGACTTGTGAAAAATCTTACTGGTTTGATACTTTTTCATGTTTCTTTTCTCTTGGAAGAAAAAAAAAGAAAAAGACTTGGACACTAGACAGTTGAAACTAAAGCTACAGGTCTTACCCAGATCAATTCACTAAAGCTACAGGAAGCCTTGAAGCATAAGGGGAAATTCAAAAATTAAATAATGGATCAAAGTTCACATGAAGAGGTAGTAGAAAAGATTCAAACATGCTCTTATATGTATATGAGAACTACTCCCAAATTAAATACAGATCTATACTCCAAATACAAAGGTTACAACTACAAAAACTTTTAAGGCAGAAGCAGGTTACAGCACAAAAGCTTACCAAATTTATAAGATTGCAACCAATAACAATATTCAATTAGTGGAAAGGCAACAAGCTAACTTTATGCAATTGGCTGCTCAACCCTCTTGGAGCAATCAGTAACTGCACTTAACATGCCTCAATTTCAGTTCTCATTTCTTCAGTTTATTGGAAGGTGGTCTCGTTATCTCGGTTTGGTGTTTTTATTTCAGCCTGTTGTATGCTCCATTTGCGCTCGACATTTGTTATACTTTTGACATTTGTTTCTGATTTTGTTTTATTTCCTCAAGGTAGCAAAGTCATCATCCTTTAATATAATTTCCTTGACATTCAAAAAAAAAATCATCAAAGAATCCTGCGCAAATACTACCTTTAATACAACAAATAAAGAAGTAGTGACTGCAACGTAGAAAACTACCATGGCCTAAAACCAACCCACATCACCAACCAAAAGAAAAGAGAAAGGAAGAGAAAGAAAATATGCCCTTTCTAAGTATAAATGGACAAAACGTAAAAGAAAGGTCTAAAACAGGCCAAGAAAACAAATGCCCAGACCCCTCTTCATCACTACCCTCAGCCTAACTCTCATTTTCCTCTTAATCTGCAATCTCTTCCCACTTTAACGCCTCAATTCCCTTGAAAGGAACCATCTTAAACTCCTTGGGACAAGGGTTTACACCAAAAATTCAGGAAATTGCTTCCAGCTACGTGAATATAAGAAGTTATTTGTTCAATCGCGTAGAAAAAAAGGTAAGTTCCGGGGGGATGTTTGGTTTGGTGAGAAGAGTTTTAAAGATAAATTCCCTAGACTTGCTGCTCTTGAGTCGGATGTGGGGTGTCTTGTGTCGGAAAGAGGGGAGTGGCGGGAGGGTGTTTGGAGATGGGTTTGGTGTTGGAGAAGGGATCCTAGCGGCAGGTCTTTGGATGATCTAAGTAATTTGATTTCTTTGTTAGATCATTGTCCCCTTTTTGAAGATATTCAGGACTGATGATGTTGGGACAACTCCGGTGTCTTCTCAGTATCGTCCCTCTCCAAAATAATTCAAGCCGCCTCCCTCGCAGCTCTTCCGAATGCAGAAGAAACTCCATGGAACTCTTGGATTCCAATCAAGATCAACATTTTTGTGTGGAGGGCTACTCTTGATTGTCTCCCTTCCAAAGTTCAACTCTCTAGAAGAGGAGTCCACCTCGGCGGCTTAGGTGCTCCTCCTGTAGCTGCAGTTTTGAACAGACGGCTCACGTTCTCTCTTCTTGCTCAGCCGCATTTTCTCTTTGGCCCAAGATTTTCCAGTGGTGCCAAATGGGATCTTTCTTTGCGGTCTCTTGGGATGACCTTCTTTCAGAGAATTGCAACAATCGTCTTCTCTCCTTTAACCAACGCAAAGGTTGGTGGGCGATCCGGTGTATTTCAGCTTGGTGCTTGTGGTCGAGGCGGAATTCCGTGATTTTCAAGTCTCCCTCGAATCCGGTTTGTCCTACAGTAGTAGACATCCAACTGCTTTCTTTCTTATGGATTTCTCACAGGTTCAACAAGGCAAATTTCACGTGGGCGGATTGGGTTCAGAACCCTCTTCAGGCAATAGGAAATAGTTAATTCTTTTTCCTTTTCTTGTAAGTCTTTGTTTTCTCTCCCTGCTCTTCTTTTTTTCCTTTGTAATTCTGTTCAGTTTGCGTGCTCTTGTCTCCTCCTTGGAGGCAGAGTTCTCAAGCCTTCGTTTTAATTTGAGGATGCTTTTCAAAAAGAAAAAAAGAAAAAAGGTAAATGGTAACGATTACAGATACATTTTAGGCATAGGTAGAAATAAAAACAAATATTAGTGAAGAAGAATTGGATCAAGGGATGATTTGAGAAACGTAACACTTACCTGACGTCGCCTCAATCTTGCTAACAAAAGATTTGGATCGAGAATCGGGAACGACGGCGAAGTATGTGTGTACCCGGTATTTCTCTCTTCTCTTTCGAGTTCGACAGATTTCAAGAGTTGAGTCTGGGAAAGTATGTGTTTGAGTATTTCTTAAGGTAAAGAGTAATTTCTCATGAAGCTCAAAATAGCTCACGAACATCACGAGCCAAACATCTAATGTTCATGCTCGGTTCGAAAACGTATACGAACCAGAAAAGTGGCTCGAGCTCGTATTCGAAGTTCATATAACTCAGCTCGTTTAATCTGGTTCGAGCTCGAACTGCTCGCGAACTAGATCGACTCGTTTTACACCCCTAGAGGAGGGAGGGTGAAATTGTAAAGTATTAAGATAGGTAAGGTATATTTGTTAGGGTTAGAATAGTTTAGGATCAAATTTTCGTAATTAAACCTAAAAAACTAACATAATCACTAACGGAGGTCAGGTTCATGGGGTTTTTGTATATTTCATCAAAACTCATGAGATTTTTCGAGAATTCTGAAAATGCGGGGGGCAAATTGGTAATTAGAGCAACCCACAGGTTTTTTTTTTGATAATTTCCCAAATTTTGAACAAAGCGTGCTTTAGTTCTTGGGTTTAATTATTTTATTATACTACATCCGTCCCTGGAAAATTATATACATTTTCGTTTTAGCTGTTCTCGAAAAATTATACATTTTCCTTAAATCACTACGTGAAGAAGACCACTTTTCGTTTTAGCTGTTCTGGGTTTTGGTTGATGAATCCGGATGAATTTCATCTGGATCCATCAATTTATTTTATCTGGATTCATCAATTTATTTCATCTGGATTCATCAATTTATTTTAATATGAAAATTATAAAACACCAAGACTAAAATTACAAAGTATCATATTTCGAGCAGCTATTGAACCGAACTCGAGCGTAGTTTGAATAATTATTGACACGTTTCGAGCAACTCGCGAGCAATCGAGCCAAACTCGAGTAATCAATCGAGCTGAGTTAGAGTACGTATCATGAAGGCTCATCGAGCTATCGAGCGAACTCGAGCTCGATCAAAAATTTCGAGTCGAGTTCGAGCGAGCACCTTCGGCTCGGCATTTACAACCCTAGTTCGCGCTGACATGAGAAATCGCTTTTGTGATCTACTCTGAATGCAAACTGCATACAAACACATGCTGATCATGTCGATCTAACAAGGTAGTGATGCTGATCTAACAAGGTAGTGATGCTGATCTAACAAGGTAGTCATGACGATCTAACAAGGTAGTCATGACGATCTAACAAGGTAGTCATGACGATCTAACAAGGTAGTCATGACGATCTAACAAGGTAGTCATGCTGATCTAACAAGGTAGTCATGTCGATCTAATAAGGTAGTCATGCTGATCTAACAAGGTAGTGATGATGATCTAACAAGGTACTGATGTTGATCTAACTAGGTAATCATCTTGATCAATCAAGTATGTATGTCGATCTAACAAGGTAGTCATGTTGATCTAACAAGGTATGTATGCTTTTGAGACATACTGTGCAATGCGAACGATGAGACATCCATCAGGGCCGGGGACTGGCGGTGGTAGTGGAGGCGGGGGTTGTGGCCATAAGCGTGGACGCTGCGGGGGCGGTGGAGCGTCATCACGAGGTGCATCATCGGGTGCATTCTGATGCACAAAATCGCTGGACCTCGCAAGAGAGTCCTCCGTACGCGGTCGGGATAACCTCGGTGCGCGATCACGGGAACTACGGTTAAATGACCGTCTCTGGGTAGTCGAACCCGACTCATCCCGGCCTGAACCATCTCGAGGATCGGGAGTAGACGCCACAACTCAAAACTATTTAGTAAACTTAAAATTTTTACATTTATCTTAAAATTTAACCCCAAATATTTTCAAAACTTGTAATTTGACCCCAAAATTTTGTAAAAGATTCATTTTCACAGTAAATTTTTCAAAACTTGCAATTTGACCCCAAAAGTTTGTAAAAGTTTCACTTTAACCCAAATATTTTCAAAACTTGCAATTTGACCCCAAAATCTTGTAAAAGTTACAATTTCACACTAAAATTTATAATTTTCCTTTTCCTTTCCCCCATTTTTGAAACGACTATGGATATTGTGGGCCTAACGGGCCCACTTAAATGCGACCCAAGTTCATCTCGTTCCACGTTAAAAACTTATAATTTGATCCAAATGTTTTCAAAACTTGCAATTTGATCTTAAATTCTTTGAAAGTTACAGTTGGAACTTAAAATTAGCATATTGTTCAAACTAAAAATACATTCAACTTTGAGATTGTTGTCAAATTGCACCATACATTTCTATACTATATTTCACCGGATTATTGTCATCATCATCTTCTTCCAGAAGTTTGTCCAAATGATCTACGTGCTCGGGATCTGCATGATGATCCAATAATGATGATGGTGTCACATTTGGTCCTGGGCGTATACTTTCACCAATTGTCGTAGACTCTTGCAACGGATTAGCCGTACCTATCTCCGGCTCTTGCAACGGATCATCCTTAAAGCGTCTCGGTTTAATTTTGAAAACAGTCCACCAGTTTTTCAGATTTTTTCTCTTTGAAGGGTATTCGAGGTAAACCACTTGTTCTGCTTGGCTGGCAAGAATGAATGGGTCTTCTGGATAAAGTCTGGATGTGTAGTCAACATCGATGATCCCCGAAAGTTTATCATATCAGATACCTTTATTCGTGCAAAACCACGTACCCTTGAGCACCGCAATACTCAGATTTTTCTTGTACTGAAGGACAATGATTTCGTCAATCCAACCGTAGAAATCCACATAGTCTTCTGCGTTTGTATTCCCGAGGACACAAACCTCCCAATTAGCAGTCAATTTGCGATGCCCGTGTTGTTTTGTATGAAATTTGTACCCGTTCACATGTGATCCCACGGTATCCCGAATGGTGGGAACGTCTCAGCCCTCATGTGATCCCACGGTATCCCGAATGGTGGGAACACGATATTCTGGACCTTAATATCTGGTGGCCTGATTTAAACTCACATCTCAGCATACGATCTGTGCGTTTCCATGATTGCTTGTTGTTACGGAGAGCATGCCGTTGCGGTAAAAATCTTCTATGATAACCAAACCAACTCGTTTTCTTCTCGTGAGTCAGCTGAAAACTATGAACATCCTCCATACAGTACGAGCATGCAAGTCTTCCGTGCGTGCTCCACCCTGATAACATTCCGCACGCTGGGAAATCTCTAATAGTCCAAAGAAGACATGCCCGCATGTTAAAGTTCTGATTACGATGTGCATCCCAAGTTTCCACGCTAGTATTCCATAGATGCTTCAACTCGTCAATCCACGGACGTAAAAACACATTAAGGTTATGGCCCGGTGACTTTGGGCTAGGGATTAACGATGAAATGAAAGTGTAAGCTTCCTTCATGCATAAATCAGGAGGCAAGTTGTAAACCACGATGAATATAGGCCACATAGAATATGATTGTCCTGAGTCTGCAACGGGTTAAAACCATCCGTACATAAACCCAATCGGACATTTCAATACTCACATGCAAAATCAGGATAACACTTATCGACATGTTTCCATGCCTCGGCTTGGGATGGATGTCCAATAATACCCATCGGATTTTCACTAGCTCTAAGATGATAAGTCATAAATTTAGCGGTTTTCGAGGACTGGTAAAGCCGTTGGAGCCGCTCAGTGATTGGTAGATAACGTAAAATCTTTTTAGCTTTTGGTTTCTGATTCGCCTCACGTTCTTCGAACCGTTCCGCACCACATACTCTACAATTGTTTAACTTTTCATATCTACCATCAAACAACATACAGTTGTTCTCGCATGCATGAATCTTTCTGTACGGTAACCCCAACTCTTTCATCATAGCTTTTGTACTACACATGCTCGTAGGCAAGGTCGCGTCTTCTCCGGGTAGTATTTCATTGATAAATTCAATCAACTCCGAAAAAAGCGTCATATACGTTATGTTGACTTTTCATGCTCAAAAGCTTGGAAATAACTGACAATTTCGTGTGCTTATCAATACATCCCTCATATAAAGGTTGCGACGCATCATGTAATAAATCGAAAAACTTTTGAGCCCTTTGATTTGGCTTTTCGGGTGTGATGTCGTTCTCATCCATCTGATGAATATCATCACCCTCAAAATTATTATTATGATCACGAATCCCAAATGCCTTGCGGACCATTTCACGGTAATCACCCGGCCTTTCTTCATTACACTCAATTCGATGATGACGACGATGCCTCATCAAATCGATAAATGCGATAAACACATAGATTTATCTGACGCCGTTCACCATGACAATCCCACACATGATAATTCGGTTGAAATCTATCTAACAGTAAATGATTGCCAATTGTTTCTCGATCATGATAATATTTATTTTTATATTTTCTACAAGGACATTTCACAAATTGTTCTCCATTTTCCCGAGCAACAAGAAAAGCATAAGCTAGGAATTCTAGAAGCCCGTTCCAAAACCTATGCTAATATCGTGAGTCCCATCCTGAATACGCTGATACATCCAATCACGTCCTTCGGCCATTGTACAATTCCTATAATTGTATCAATAAAACAATATGACAAAGCATAACAATTTATATATATATTTAGCACACAACTTAAATCTAAAATCCTAAGTACCGTTTTTTTTCCTAATTCATGGTGCATGGGTCCTAACTTATTCATAAAAGTACTATTAGTTAATCAATCTTTTATCTTGTGTATGTAGAAACTGATGATATAATTATATAAATTTCGGCAGCATTTACAGAGGGCACTCCAGCCATGGCTGGAATCGACAGAGAGCACCCCAGCCATGGCCTGGCGATGGCTGGAACAGACAGGGAGGATCGCAGCCAAGGCCTGGCCATAGCTGAGAACGCCACACAACTCCCCCAGCCATGGCCTAGCCATGGCTGGGCGCTGAGATTTTCTTATCATCTCAGCCGTCCATCTAATTGAAAGGGGGTTTTAAAACCTAAAGAGCTGAGAAGTGAAAAGGATTCGGACAATTTTTTTGAGCAATAGAGATTATTCGTGAGAAGCAGCAGCTCAACATTTTCTTTCAGCAGCAGCAGCGCACAAGGAGCAAAAGAGGAAGAACACCACCATTCAGGCTTGATTTCTCCATCATTTTGTAATTAAGTCTAGGGTTTTCTTCCATTTTCTGAGTAGAATCCATTTCTAAACCTAGAATTTGTTAGTTTTCTCAATTCCTCCATCTTTTAAGTATTTGGTCAAGTTAAACTCAAATCCCACCATGGATATGGGTCACTCATATTTCTCTTCATTTATGGTTTTTATTATCATGGGTAGCTAATTTCTTATTATTTCTTAGGAATTAGCAAAACTTGGATTATGGGTATATAATATTTTTGATGAATGGATATTGTTGATGATTTATGTTTGTGTTTCTCTGAATTTATTGATTAAATACCTTGAGAGAGGATTAATCTTGGCATGATTAGACTTAGACATAAGCTAGCTACTTATGTTAGATCGTAGAGAAATGCAAGTTATGTTAATTATAGAATGAAAGTTCATAGTTAACCTAGGAGGAAAATTGATTAATTGAAAATAAATTAGGATGCAAGACATTGTGGCTAATTTATCTCTAAATACTCTTGAGAGAGGGGTTTAGACCCAATATATTTTCCAACATAAATCCGAACAATATCCATGAATGTTTATGAGCCAAATTATAATCCATGTACCCATGATCCAAGTGGAGCACAAATTCCTAGGAGATAATTTAGTTCAATGGTATAATTTAATTATTGTAACCCTTGATCTAGCTGTTTAATCAATTTAATTACCGTTCTTGCATGTTAGTTTAATCCTCACCAACCATCTAATCAATTTGTTACCGTACTTTATTCGTAATTCAAACACAAAACACACAGAAATACAAGTCCCTGTGGTTCGACCCGGTACTCCCGGTTTTATTACTTGCGACCACCGTATACTTGCGGTGAGTCACTGTCAAGTTTTTGGCGTCGTTGCCGGGGACTTGTTCTTTTTCTGTGTTTGATTTACATTGTACATACCTACATAATTTTTGTTGTTTTTCAGGATTTTTTTTTAAAGAAATGATGACAAGGCTCAAAGATACTCCATGGATTGTAGACGATTGCATCCAGACTTCCATTCCAGAGGACCAACTACAACAAGACCAATTCACACATTTATCCGCTCAGATGTCACACCTTTTTGAAATGGTAAATTTGTATGTGGAGACTGCAGAACATTGTCAGAATGAAGAATCAAATCATGCAAATACCGGAGATTGGGAATTGGCTAATGCTTCTTACTATGAGGAGTACCCAACCATAGCACAAGAGTACTACGAGAATCAAGATTTCGATGGGTACTCACAATTCTCCGGAGATCACTATTTGGATCAAGCTTATTATGGTTATCCGCAAAATCCCAATAGTAGTCAACACAGGTTTCAAGACGGTCCACCATAGAAAGCTCAAGAACAAAGAGATTTACCTCCACACTATGTGCCACCTCCATTTGTTTGGCACTCATATGAGCACGTACAACCATATGAGAATATACACCCGTATCAAGATGACAACATCATTTGGACTGAAAAATACTTTGATGAAATTGAGTTGGAGCAAGAACAACTGAAGAAGGAGCGAGAGGAGATCGAGCAACAACTTACTCAAGCTTTAATGGAGATGGTGAATCAGAACAAGAGAAGAGTCATACGTCACCGGATTGAAGAATTGGATTATTTGGAGTATCTTGAGGAAATGGACTTAGAGACTAATTGGGTAGAGTTGCAATGCATGAATTTTACTGCACAATGTGGTCTAGACTTGGAACGTCAGGGAGCAAACTTTGAGTGTGGTAAAATCATTCATCTCATTCTCTAGCTAATTTTAAGCCTCAATTCAATGATTTGCCTAACATTCCTTTGCATGAGCCTATGGAAATTGTTGATGAGCATGCTAGCACTATAAATTCCATGATTTTCGAACCTAGTATGCATGAGAGTGATAATGAGTTGAGCATTGACGATGAACATGATTTTGTCCCACACGAAGAGAATGAAACCATGAACTTTAATGCCATATATGATCATTGTGCAAATTTGGATGAGATGCATGTATGTTGGAATCCATTATTTGAGCTTGATGACATGGAAAATGAAGTAAATGAACTTCAATGCATTGATGTCCATGCATTCACTACTCATATGGAGAATAAAATTGCACTTGTTTAGATTTGCTAGATGGAAAAGTGATTGAAGAAATGAATGATGAGATTGGTCTTGAGCTTGTTGAAATGCATGTGAAGTTTGAGGAAAACTTGAATGAAAAGCATGTTTTTAATGAGGCAATATTGAGAAATGTTGTGAAAGACAATGCCTCTTTGAAACTTTTCTTGAACATGAACTTGATGTATGGCAGAACTAAAATGCTTATTGTGATGGATATGGTTGTTCTTCCCTCATCCATGATGTTTGGCTTCAAAGAGCCATATTATGATTGCATAGTTCCAAGGGAAATGCAGTTGTTGGATGGAGTGCCACTAGCATGTAATGAGTTTGAGTCAAGTCTTGGAACATTTGAAAAGCATGCTAGTATGAATAGTGATGGAGGAATGTTGAATCTAGAGATCTCCAAGCATGTTCTTGCTCATTTTCTTTATGAGCATTGCTATGAAAAATTCTTATTTGCTAATTGTGATAAGTTGTGTATACATGCCATGATTAACAGTTACTCTAGATTCAAGGGTTGGTTATTTGAAAGATGCACACTTACCAAGTGTTTACATATTTTAAGCACTAATCACTATGGGGTTAAAATTGCTAATCTTGCCAAGGAGAAAGGGCATTCATTGTTTTGTAGGTTCAAATGCTACTTGTTTAAGAACCTGCATCATGGAAGGAAGGTTCGTTTGGGACACTTCTTTCCACTCGAGCCGGATTGAGTGCAGAAGTTGGATGTCAAGCTGGTGACGTTAAAGAAGCATATTTACATAATAGTAGTAGTAGCAGTATATGTAAATAACCTTGAATTTTGCACACTTGATACATTGGGGGCAATGTATGGTTTAAGTGTGGGGGGGTTGAATATTCAGTTTATTTATTTTTCATTGTCTAACCCTTCGTAACTAACAATTTCTCTAGTGGTTTGTTTTGTGTGTTGCCTCCAGAGCCCATGCACGAAAGGAGCGGTGTCTCCTCAACTCTCACCATCTCTTATCATTTTCTCTCTAACTCACTCAAAATTAGGGCAGTACTTTAATTCTCAATACTTTATCTTGAGCATGAAGTAATATTTTTGGCCTTTTGAGTGTGTTTGACACTAAGTGTGGGGGAATTTGAACATTTGAACTTCTTATTTTGCTTGTCCTCTTGTTCATTACATAGATTCACATTTATTTAATTATTTTTCACTTTCTTTTAGAATTAAGAGCATATAGGGCTTAAGTTGCATTTAGGATTTCAATGCTCCAATGAATTGAGTTATGGCTTGGAATATGCAATTGATTAATATGCATATGATCTTATAGGTGGTAGAACTTGTTTTTCAATGCTTCAAATAGAGATTTTGACCATATGAGACTTTGTGCCTAAATTTTTCCAATGTATGAAAAATGAGTGATTTGATCTTTCTTGAGAGTATCTTGCTAAGTGTTCGAGCTAGAACTTGCTTGTCAGGAACCGTTGCAAACCTACATTTGTTGTATGTTAAGTCGGGACGATGATAGCAATTTTAGGATGAGCCTACTTTCCAAAATAGCCAACCCAAGCATTAATACCTTTAGATAAACCCCTTTGAGCCTCAAGACCGAATTCTTTGATCATCCACATCATGAGCCATTCCTTTCTCTATATTACCTTTTTGTCCATGAAACATTCTGAGCATTTTATTTTGGGCATAGGTATATATGTATATAAAAAAATTGTGGTGTGTTCAAATGTTGAATTTGGGGGAAATTAAATGTTGTGCTATGTTAGGAGATCGGACGGTGGGAATACATCCTGGTAAAGTTTTGTGCCTTTCTACGAAAAGAAAAAAAAAGTATATGAACGCAAGAAAAAGGCACTTGTATTTATTGTTTATGTCGGGATGTGTTTTGTTATTGTTAAAGGAGTTCATTTGTTGAAAGTGGTGTGATAAAGAGAGAGCAAGTTTGGGTATTGTTATACTTTGCATGTATTAGTTGCTCCAATGCTTGTAAGCTCTAAATGTTTCATTTAAGCTCCACCAATGAGAGCCTTCAACCAAATTTCATCCTCACCAAACCAGGCCTCATTATGATGTGATCACGGGGGGTAAGTGATCACGCACTCGGATCTAGCTCGAAGGAGGCGGTTTCCAGCAAGAATGGAAACGAAACAGAGGAAGAAACGAAGGAAATAACAAAGTCGGCCAAGGGAACCTCCTCACTACGAGGTGAGGTAATGCTAGGTATTATATTGGATCCTCTTGCATGGATCACTAAGGATTGGCGAAGCAAGATTTGAGAACCCATAAAGGGCTTGAGGAATTGTCCTTCTCAAGCTTTTCTTTAAAATTGGTTCTGTCTATTACAAGAGAAAGCTCCTCCATTTATAGTAGAAGGAAGCATGAGTGGGATTTATGGGAGGTATGGGTTAGGGGACAAAAATCCCTTGATTTAAGGGATTGGAGTGGAAGGGATGGTGATGGAAGTGACATTGTAGGCTACCTACTCCTATCCCTTCCATTTCTCCATAAATTGCACTTTATGGGAAATGCACTTTATGGGAAAATGGGAGGGAAATACAAAATGCATTATTGGGACTTAGCCTGAAGGCTGGGCGGCTTCGCTTGCGCCTATAGGCTTCGCACGGGGCCCTCGCCGGGAGGCCTCGCATGGGTGGCTTCACCGAAACGGGGCGCTTCGCATTTTCCTGGGCGGCTTCGCACAGGGGCTTCGCCTAAACAAAATGAGCTTCAAAAAGTGATTCATCTCCTTTGATCTTCTTTCTTGCATCCGGAGTGATTCAGGCTCCTCATGATCATATCACATTACAACCTTAATGAAAGACCATCTGACTGGTAAGACATACAACCTTCCTTCGGGAGGTCGAGTAGAGGAGTTTTGGTTCACTTGCAAGCTTATGGATAGAAAACACTTGACAAGATCACTATACACACATGCACACCCAACTCAAATTCAGAGTGAAACACTAAGGGAGTGATCTAGTATTTTTGGCATTGAGAATGAATTTTTGTAGAACCTGTTAGATCATTTGCATATTTATTAATAATTGGTGCTGAGTTACAACTCAACTTCAGTGGGTATCGGTAGATTTGCATGTAGATAGAATTTGCTTGAGGACAAGCAAATGCTCAAGTGTGGGGATATTAGATGTGAGCATGATATGTCTTTACATAGCATACATTTATAGGAGTTTTGAAGAATAATTGAGCAAAGTTTCTTCACAAATAATCATATTTTGGCAGGTTACCACAAATCTGGGCTTAATTGTCAAATTGAAGAAACTTGGAGGTCAAAGCAAGCTTAAAGAAGAAAGTCTGCTGCCCCAGCCATGGCCAAGCCATCGCTGGAATCGACAGAGGGCACTCCAGCCATGGCCAAGCCATGGCTGGAATCGACAGAGAACACCCCAGCCATGGCTGGAACAGATAGGGAGGATCGCAGCCAAGGCCTGGCCATAGCTGAGAACGCCACACAACTCCCCCAGCCATGGCCTAGCCATGGCTGGGCGCTGAGATTTTCTTATCATCTCAGCCGTCCATCTAATTGAAAGGGGGTTTTAAAACCTAAAGAGCTGAGAAGTGAAAAGGATTCGGACAATTTTTTTGAGCAATAGAGATTATTCGTGAGAAGCAGCAGCTCAACATTTTCTTTCAGCAGCAACAGCGCACAAGGAGCAAAAGAGGAAGAACACCACCATTCAGGCTTGATTTCTCCATCATTTTGTAATTAAGTCTAGGGTTTTCTTCCATTTTCTGAGTAGAATCCATTTCTAAACCTAGAATTTGTTAGTTTTCTCAATTCCTCCATCTTTTAAGTATTTGGTCAAGTTAAACTCAAATCCCACCATGGATATGGGTCACTCATATTTCTCTTCATTTATGGTTTTTATTATCATGGGTAGCTAATTTCTTATTATTTCTTAGGAATTAGCAAAACTTGGATTATGGGTATATAATATTTTTGATGAATGGATATTGTTGATGATTTATGTTTGTGTTTCTCTGAATTTATTGATTAAATACCTTGAGAGAGGATTAATCTTGGCATGATTAGACTTAGACATAAGCTAGCTACTTATGTTAGATCGTAGAGAAATGCAAGTTATGTTAGTGAGTCATTTCGTCTTAGTTCCCCATTATACCATTTCTTCGGCGTAACGCCTAGAGCAAGTATAACGAGGAACAAGACCAAATATTGAATTCAAAATTTTTGTAATTCTCATCATTTCTCCATACACAATTACTGATAGTATACTTTTACAAACTCGGACAATCCATGAAAACTTTGTAGAATATATAATTTTACAACGTTATTCCAATACTTTGAAATAAAGTGTAAAGTAATATATTACTACAACTTTTCATAGACAAACATTATAGCTAAACTAATTTAATTTAACCACATAAGTGAATCAAATAAGTAAATTAAAAAAATTAAACAACTTATATTGCTCAATAAATAAACATAAATTAATTAAAAATAAAACATTTATTACCTCAAATAAATCTAGCAAAAGATGATGTCTAAGTTCTCCGAAATCTCTCGTGAGATTAGTAAGAAGAAGAGAAAGTTGGAGAGAAAAAAAAAATTGTTAAGGGTGTGAAAATGGATGGGTTGCTCGGGGAGGTATATATAGGAGGTATTTACCGCGGCCAAATTCGCAGTAAACGGCTGCGGTAAGATGGGCAGCTGAGGCCTCATGGGAAATGAGGTCTTACTGCGGTCTCTACCGCGCAAACGGCTGCAGTAAAATGGCAGCGCCGGCAGCAGCGGCCGTTTACCGCGAGCTGCTTTTTATCGCGACCATTTGTGCAGTAGAGGCCGCGATAAAAGCGGTTTCTTCTACATAGTGAAAATAGCGTAGAAGTTTTGAGTTTTTATATAGTAGGTGTGAACCCACTTAACCCATAAACTTTCTCAATCAATAAAAAGCATCCAAAATTTTCTTGCTCGTGCAACAAGGTTCCGTGATAAGTGAGAAAATTCCATGTCCACCTTGAGTGCAATAACTGTATTTCCAAGCAACAAGTGTCTTTTTAGAGGTCAAGTCAAAGAAAAGCACTACATGCATGTTCTAGTCAAAGAAAAATAAGTGACCAATAATTATGAATGCTGAAAATTACAAAATTAATCAACTGAATTTTCCTAGCATACGGCAAGAACTTAGTGGTCCATGAAGCAAGACTAACGAGTAATTTTATCCTTTAGGGACTCTTCTGCAAATTGCAACTCATCAACCTCATTGAACTAGCAAAGAAATCCAAAGCAACATTAATATGAACACCAGACTTGAGGGTTGGCTTAGCGAAAACCATCACATCATCAGTAAAAAGTAAATGTGATAGATGGACACCAACACAATATTTAGGATGGTAATCAATAAATTTCTTAGAAAAAGGCTTGATAAGAGTCCGAGATAAGTAGTCCATGATGAATATCACATATAAAGAAGGGGAGAGGGGATCCTCTTGACTCAACCCCTTCTTCCCTTGGAAAAAAAACCCTCAATATTCCCATGCACAACAAAGAAATATCATGGACTTTCTACACAAGTCATAATCCATCTAGAAAAACTAGGAGGAAAACCAAGAATAGGCAAATAACTCTTTAGAAAAGCACAAGACACAGAGTCATAGGCTTTTTAAAATCAGCCTTGATTAACATCCTAGGGGAGATATGCTTCCTAGCATGCATACCCCCTAATCTGCTCATTGAAAAGCCTTTATGGTAGTCATTTATCAAAGAAGGAAGTAGTGGCAAAGTTCAAAATCTTAGAAATGACCTTAATTATATATTACATTGCAGCATGATATGGGCCCAGAATCACTACCATTGATGAACTGCTTCATTTTAGGAATAATATGAGTACTAGTGGCTGACAGGGTTTTAGGGATAATTGTACCTTTCTCCCACCAACAGAAAAGCCATCAGGTCCACGAGCTTTATCAGAGTGCATATTGAATAAATCCTCTTTGACCTCTGACCTTTCAATAAGGCCCTCCAAAATAGCAATATGCTCTGGACTAAGGACATTTCCATACATGACAAAAGAAGCTTGAGGAGTGTAAGTCATAGTTTGATCAGCAACAACCAAAGACTTAGAGTAAGATAAGCATTCAGCACTTTTCTGTTGATCAGATAAAAGGAGCTGTCCATTTTGAAACTTCAAGCAAGTGATAGAGGAAGATGCTCTCCTTTCCTTGACATGTGCATGGAAATATATTTCTAGTATTGTCATCAGCTAATTTAATCCAATCATTTCTGGCTTTCTGTGAAAAATTGAAAGCAAGACTGGAAAATTAAATAATTTTTTTTTTGCTTTCACCCGATCGAGTCTCTAAAAAAGCTAGGTGCTGAAGATTTTTTTGTTTAATGATTTTCTTCACCTGATCTCTGCTTATTAGGCTTTTTGCTACTTTATCTTTGATGTATATGTTGGGATTAATTAATTAATCAATTAATCCATAAAACCCAAGATCATTCATGTCAAATCATCAAGATAAATTCTAAAGGCCGGAAACATACCTGGATCCATAGTGGAAGAATTAAGCAGGAGATTTGCGGCTCAATGATCTTCCAAACCAGTTCGTGTGAGCTCCTCTTTTGCGCTCTCTAATGATGGGACTCAGAGGAGGTAGAAAAACTGAAGAGAAACCCTAGCACGTATGATTTGGGGACCATAGCCTATATATATATATATAGTAGTGTATCTTTTATTTCAGCCCATCATTAAAAAAAAATTACACTTTCGCCTCTACACATTAAAATTGTCCACACCTTTATAAGATGTCTATGGCCCAAAACTTAAACTTTATTAGATCACTTTTAATTGGGTCAAACCTTATGATAGCAAATATAATGCATAGCTTATATCACATATAAGCCCATATAAAATTCTAACAATCTCCCACTTGGGCTATATGTGTACCTTATAACTTTGCATTATAACCTTATGAGTACTCCTGAAAAGCTATCACCACCAAATCATCTTAGCCAATTCCGTCCACTAATTATACCAACACAGGATCAAAGTGGCTTTCGCTACTTGTAACGTAGCTAAACCTATCAATGGTCAAATGTATCAACATAATTAGATGACATGAATATTTAAGTGTGGATGTGTAGCATGAAAATTACATGTAATGTAATCTCAACATGTCTATTTCCAACTGGTCCAACCGTAGTGATAATAGTCTCATCAAATTCAGAGTGAATATAACCTTAAACTTTATTTCTGTAAAACTTGACCATAATAATCCATAACCAAAAAAGTGTTCAAAAGTTTGAACATCCAAAAGTACAAACTCCCACTAAAACTGAATATCTTGAAGAGATATTACACCCATATGAGCAACATGCTCATGAAAGACCTTGGGTGGCAATCCCTTAGTAAGCGGATCCACAATCATGGAGTTTGTCCCAATGTGCTGAATAGATAACTGACCACTCTGAATTCTTTCCTTGACAACTCGATTCTTGATGTCTATATGTTTTGACTTTGATGAACTCGAGTTATTGTTTGCATATTGGACCACCGAATTATTGTTACAAACTTTAGTGGTCTTTCAATGCATATTGGACCATCGAATTATTCGTAGCCCAGTGACAAAATTTCAGAGCCATATGCCATGGTTGGATGCCTCATGACATGCTATATACTCTGCTGCCATTGATGAGGCCATTTTATGTTCTAATTTTGAGGAAGTATTTAATGGATTAAATTGAAAATGTAATTATTTTCCTCATAAAATTATTGATTTTGGCACTTCAGTCATTTTGGGGCAAGATGTAACAAAAGAAGAAACAAGAGGATCAAAACAGGGGAAATTTCGTGTTCTGATCACCTAAAAGGCAGGAGCTCTCAGTCCATGTTCTGGTGATCACCTGGTGATCACCTAAAAGGCAGGAGCCCTCAGTCCATCGCCTGGTGATCACCTGGTGATCACCTAAAATCCCGAGCTCAATGTGGTGATCACCTAAAATCCACAGATGAATGTGGTGATCACCAGGTGATCACCTAAAATACAGGGAGCATGAAGTTGCAGAGTACTGGAGTTGGTGATCACCTGGTGATCATCACGCCAGGTGATCACCTGGTGATCACCAGATGTCGAAAATTGATCATGACCATTGATCCCTTTAATGAATCAATCCTAGCCCTTGGTTTGCAACTTGCCCTACTTTAAAAGAGAGCTTCATTTCAGCAAAGGAGGCACGAAACGCTCATTTTGCAGCAGCCAAGGTTTTACTTCATCACTCATCACGCATCCAACAAGATTTGGAGGAGCTCCACCATTTGAGGCTTGATTTCTTCACCTCTTTTAGATTAGAGCTAGGGTTTTCATCCATTTTCCGAGTAGAATCCATTTCTTAGCTCAGATTTAGTTGATTTCTCTTGCTTCACCCTCATTTGAGATTTGTTCATCTCACACTCATTTTCACTCTAGAGCATGGGTTTCTTTCATTACTCTCCATTTATGCTCTTCATTAGCATGGGTAACTAATTCCTATTATCTCTTAGGAATTTGTAAAGCTTGGATTATGGGTATATAATATTTTTGATGAATGGATATTGTTTGATAATTTATGTTTGTGTTCTCTGAAATTATTGATTAAATACCTTGAGAGAGGATTAATCTTGGTAAAATTAGACTTAGACATAAGCTAATTTTGTTAGATCGTAGAGAAATGCATGTTAGGTTAATTATTGAATGAGAGTTCATAATTAACCTAGGAGGAAAATTGATTAATTCACAATAAATTAGGATGCAAGACATTGTGGCTAATTTATCTCTAAATACTCTTGAGAGAGGGGTTTAGACCCAATATATTTTCCTACATAAACTCAAACATTATCCATGAATGTCTATGAACCAAATTCTTATCCACGTACCCATGAACCAAGTGGAACAAAATTCCTATGAGGTAATTTAATTTCATTCCATGTTTTAATCACCAAAGTTCTAGTTTTAGTTTAATTGCTCCAGTTGTTTAATCAATTCATTTATCATTCTTGCATGTTAGTTTAATTCTCACCATCACACAATCAATTCCTTAGTGTAGTTTTATTGTAATTCACACACAAAACACACAAAAATACAAGTCCCTGTGGTTCGACCCGGTACTCCCGGATTTATTACTTGCGACCACCGTACACTTGCGGTGAGTCACTGTCAAGTTTTTGGCGCCGTTGCCGGGGACTTGTTCTTTTTGTGTTTTTGTGTTTGATTTACATTGTACATATCTACATAATTTTCGTTGTTTTTCAGGAATTTTTTTTTTTAAAGAAATGACAAGTCTCAAAGATATGTCATGGATTGAAGAGGAGTGCATCCAGACTTTCATTCCAGAGGATCAATTACAACAAGACCAATTCTCAGAATTATCCTCTCAGATGTCACACCTCTTTGAAATGGTAAAGGCATATGTGGAAAATGTGGAGCTTCGTCAGAAGTTAGCGGCCATCGACGCTAGAAGTGACAAGACAAATCATGCAAACATCGGAGGTTGGGGAATGACTAGTGAATCTTACGACGAGGAGTACCCAAATATGGTACAAGAGTACTATGAGAATCTGGATTTTTATGGTGGCCAATACAACCTTCAAGACAATCCACCATTTAAAGCTCAAGAGCAGATCAAGAAGGAGCGAGAGGAAATCGAGCAACAACTTTCTCAAGCTTTGATGGACATGGTGAATCAAAACAAGAAAAAGCCATACGTCAAAGGATTGAAGAATTGGAATATCTTGAGTATCTTGACGCAATGGATTGGATAGAAGTGTCATGCATGAATTTTAATACGCCAATCGGTCTACACTTGGAACTTCAAGGAGAAAGCTCCAAATGTGGTAACATTCCCTCTTCTCATTCTCTATCTAATTTTAAACCTCAACATGATGATTTGCCTAACATTCCCGTGCATGAGCATATGGAAATTGTTGATGAGCATGCTAGCATAATAAATTCCATGATTTTAGAACCTAGCATGCATGAGAATGATGATGAGTTCAGCACTGATGATGAACATGATTTTGTCCCAAATGAAGAGAATGAAAACATGAGCTTTAATGCTATATACGATCATTGTGCAAACTTGGATGATATGCATGCATGTTGGAATCCATTATTTGAGCTTGAACACATGGAAAACGATGCAAATGAAATTAACTACATTGATGTCCATGCATTCACAAATCATATGGAAATTGAAACTGCACATGATCATAATTGTGTTTCCATGCTTGATGAAAAATTTATTGATGACAAGAATGATAAGATTGGTCTTGAGTTTGTTGAAATGGATGTGAAGTTTGATAAAAACTTGAATGTAAAGCATGCTTTTAAGGAGGCAATATTGAGAAATGTTGTGAAAGACAATGCTTCTTTGAAATTCTGCTCAAACATGAACTTGATGTGGGGTAGAACTGAAAAGCTTATTGTGATGGATATGGTTGTTCTCCCTTTATCCATGATTTTTGGTTTCAAAGAGCCATATTATGATTGCATGGTTTCAAGGGACATGCATTTGTTTGATGGGTTGCCACTAGCATGTAATGAGTTTGAGTCAATTTTTGCAAAATTTGGGACGCATGCTAGTGTGGATTATGGTGAAGAGATGTTGAATCTAGAGGAGTTGAAGCATGTTGTTCCTCACTCACTTTATGAGCCTTGCTATGAAAAATTCTCTTTTGGTAGTGGTGATAAGTTGTGGGAATATGTTATGGTTCACTCATACTCTAGACTTAAGGGTTGGTTGCTTGAGAGATGCACTCTTCCCAAGTGCTTGCATATTTCAAGCACTAACCATTTTCTCGGTTAAAACCGCTAATCTTGCCATGGAAAAGGGCGTTCATTATTTTGTAGGTTTGAGGACTATTTGTTTGAAAACCTACATCATGGAAGGAAGGTTCATTTGGGACACTTCTTTCCTCTCGAGCCGGATTGAGCGGGACTCTTCGGATGTCAAGCTAGTGACGTAACAACAAGCATATTTACATAGTAGTATTAGTAGTAGTTGTAGTATATGTATATAAAATTGAATTTTGCACACTTGATACATTGGGGGCAATGTATGGTTTAAGTGTGGGGGGGTTGAATTTTCAAATTATTATTTTTTTTTTTTTTCATTGTCTAACCCTCGTAACTAACAATTTCTCTAGTGGTTTGTTTTGTGTGTTGCCTCCAGAGCCCATGCACGAAAGGAGCGATGTCTCCTCAACTCTCTACATCGTCTTTATCAATCTCACTCGAAAGGGCAGTATTCTTCTTCTTCCCAATCTTTAGTTAGATATTCATTGAATACTCGCCATGAGTGATTGATTTGTGAATGTAAGGAAGTCAAGACTTCACTTGAGCAATTGTGATGCCCTTTTGAGAAGGTCAAATCCTTGAAATGTTTTTGTTTTTCATGGTTGAGGATTGTGAAAAAACAAATTGCTTCATTGAGTGAAAAGGACTTTAAATGGCTTCTCTCCTTTTATTTTAAAATGATAGTTGTTTGAACTATGTGAATTTTTGATTGCGGAAATTCCGGAACAAGTTAGTGGTTGAGTGATTGGTTAATTGTGATGTACTCTTTATCTCACCAATTGTACTACATTTTTATGTTTGTTTCAACTTTTAGGAGCATTTCCTCTTATCTTTTCAAAAAAAAAGGTGAAATGAAAAAAAAAAGAAATAAAAGGGGTTGGAAAAAATGAGGTAAGTCCGTTAATGTTCCGCTGATTTCAACATGAAAATGTGATTGAAATTATGAACAGTGCTAGTAGCCGTTTGACATTGTTATGGTTAATAAATAACATTGTCGATAAGGTCCCCTAAAAAAAAAAGAAAAAAGAAAAAGCTTATAACTCAATAAATGAGATGTTGCTTGATGGGTTGTCTTCATAAATTGGTTTATGTTTTGGTGAGATAAGCAGTGCATAGGGTTAGCCACATTTTCTTCATCCACTAAGGCGTGAAGGGTTTCTTAAGAATGCTTTCAAGATTGTGAACTAAGTTTAGTTAACAATTGTTTGTGAATTGAGTTTGAAGCGGTCCGTAAACTCTTGGAGTGATTAAACTATGGAATATACTTAACCGTGATCTTTTTGGAATTTTGATCTTATGTTTTGAATTGCTTGAGGACAAGCAATTGCTTAAGTGTGGGGGTATTTGATGAGGCCATTTTATGTTCTAATTTTGAGGAAGTATTTAATGGATTAAATTGAAAATGTAATTATTTTCCTCATAAAATTATTGATTTTGGCACTTCAGGTCATTTTGGGGCAAGATGTAACAAAAGAAGAAACAAGAGGATCAAAACAGGGGAAATTTCGTGTTCTGGTGATCACCTGGTGATCACCTAAAAGGCAGGAGCTCTCAGTCCATGTTCTGGTGATCACCTGGTGATCACCTAAAAGGCAGGAGCCCTCAGTCCATCGCCTGGTGATCACCTGGTGATCACCTAAAATCCCGAGCTCAATGTGGTGATCACCTGGTGATCACCTAAAATCCACAGATGAATGTGGTGATCACCAGGTGATCACCTAAAATACAGGGAGCATGAAGTTGCAGAGTACTGGAGTTGGTGATCACCTGGTGATCATCACGCCAGGTGATCACCTGGTGATCACCAGATGTCGAAAATTGATCATGACCATTGATCCCTTTAATGAATCAATCCTGGCCGTCCATTGCAACTTGCCCTACTTTAAAAGAGAGCTTCATTTCAGCTGAAAGGAGGCACGAAACGCTCATTTTGCAGCAGCCAAGGTTTTACTTCATCACTCATCACGCATCCAACAAGATTTGGAGGAGCTCCACCATTTGAGGCTTGATTTCTTCACCTCTTTTAGATTAGAGCTAGGGTTTTCTTCTATTTTCCGAGTAGAATCCATTTCTTAGCTCAGATTTAGTTGATTTCTCTTGCTTCACCCTCATTTGAGATTTGTTCATCTCACACTCATTTTCACTCTAGAGCATGGGTTTCTTTCATTACTCTCCATTTATGCTCTTCATTAGCATGGGTAACTAATTCCTATTATCTCTTAGGAATTTGTAAAGCTTGGATTATGGGTATATAATATTTTTGATGAATGGATATTGTTTGATAATTTATGTTTGTGTTCTCTGAAATTATTGATTAAATACCTTGAGAGAGGATTAATCTTGGTAAAATTAGACTTAGACATAAGCTAATTTTGTTAGATCGTAGAGAATGCATGTTAGGTTAATTATTGAATGAGAGTTCATAATTAACCTAGGAGGAAAATTGATTAATTCACAATAAATTAGGATGCAAGACATTGTGGCTAATTTATCTCTAAATACTCTTGAGAGAGGGGTTTAGACCCAATATATTTTCCTACATAAACTCAAACATTATCCATGAATGTCTATGAACCAAATTCTTATCCACGTACCCATGAACCAAGTGGAACAAAATTCCTATGAGGTAATTTAATTTCATTCCATGTTTTAATCACCAAAGTTCTAGTTTTAGTTTAATTGCTCCAGTTGTTTAATCAATTCATTTATCATTCTTGCATGTTAGTTTAATTCTCACCATCACACAATCAATTCCTTAGTGTAGTTTTATTGTAATTCACACACAAAACACACAAAATACAAGTCCTCGTGGTTCGACCCGGTACTCCGGATTTATTACTTGCGACCACCGTACACTTGCGGTGAGTCACGATCTCGTTGTATTTGTATACCATCAAACTTATACATGATTTGAATCATGTAACTCATACATGGTTTTACTCATGTAACTCATACATGAATTCTATTCATGCAACTGATACATGAAGCCATTCATGAAACTTATACATGAATTCATTATAAATTATATTTCCATGAACCCTTAAATTACCATATTAACCATTTACAGGAAAGATGGAGGGTTCACAATGGTCCCGCTTAAAACCCATTTTCTTAGACAAAATGTCATCTATTTGACTTTAGGGAAACAACATATAATTCAAAATTTTATCATATGTATTATGCACATGTCACACTTGTACATTTGGCCATGTAACACATACATGCACCACTGTACCACAACTATAGTCTTTCAACTCTTTAGTCACCATAAGGAAGATTTCCAGGAAAGATGGCAGAGTCACAACGGTCTCGCTTAAAAGCCATCTCCTTAGACAGAATCTCCATTATTAGACTTTGGAGTAAAGACTTGTAGCTTAAGGTAATAAGTATGACACTTACATGTACACATTAATGAACATGTACAAAACACATTTGTATATCATATGTTTAATAACATACATACATGTTCAATTGATTTAAACTAATCAAGTCATAAAACATAAGCATATAAAAAAACAAGTAAACATCTTTTTTCATGCTTATACAATTTGACCAAATAGGTGCACATTTGCACACTATACAAAGTTACTAACAACACAAGTAATTGACATCTAACTTTTGACCATTTCAACTTTCACATAGAAGTTACTCATTAACACATGATTTCAACACATTTATCATGCAATTAAAGCATTGAACATGCAATTAAAGCATTTAAGTCACATAGACTATAAGCTTTCAACATTTCCACCATATCTACCACTTATGGCTGAATTCTCAAATAAGCATTCTCGTGATTCTTTCATCATATTTTCATGCCAAGCACATGAATTCATACCTTATTCCATGTACAACACATGTAAATTACAACAAATTTTAAGTTTCAAGTGGCAATTACTAAGGTGGTTTACAAAAAGTTCAACATGTACTTTTCGGTTTCATGCTTATTTTACATGCATTTTCAACCGAATTCATCTAGCATACACATGAATGAGAATATTTACCTCTAACTCTAATACCATTTGAAGATTTAAGAGGTCCCTTTTCATGCTTTTGCTTTTCACATGGATCTTTCTCAAACAAGTGTAATGCTCCATTTTATTCAACATACTTTCACGATTTCTTTCACAAGAAGCGTGATATATTTTCATCAAATCGTGTCACGGAACCAAGAAATCCAAAAAGAGGAGAGCTTGAAGATGAAGTTATAAACATGATACTAAGAGCAGAAGATGTTTATCTTGCACCAATGAAAAACCGCTTAAGGATTTTTAATCCTTGCTCCTTCCTTACGTTTGCTCCTTCCTTAAAGCTTGAACCTTGAAGATGAACACCAATGAAACGGAGAAGTGGTGGCCTAGAACACCAAGGAGAATAGGAGAGGGCGGATGTGATGGTTGCACCTTGAAGTGGTTGTGTTGAAGGGCACAAATCAGTGGCGAAGCTATTATGGGACAGTGGGGAGCGACCGCCCACCCATGATTTTTGTAAAAGTATAGGTATACGGTACATAATTAGAATAATTAAGGCTGTAATTTTTAATTTAACATAGTTATACACTCTCTATTTTATGTACAAATTAAATATAAGTGTAAAATTGATCCAAATATGAAAAATATAACACCTAAATAATAAAATTCACACATTTAAAAAAAAAAAGAAAAACCCCACCACTTAGAAATGTCACTTGATAGTGACGTGGCTCATCCTCAGCCATACCCAAGTCTTTGTTTATTGTCTAAATCTAACCTAGACAAAACGTGAAAAATTAAATTGGTTTTGTTCAATCGGTGCTTGGAGTTCCGACGCCTCCCAACCCTCAAGTCTCGCCATCATCCTCAATCTTCGGACGGCCGGCATAGCGACGCCTCTCTGTCCTCCTCCACCAGCTTTCAAAGATGTTATATTTTCAAAATTCACACATTCAAAAGAAAGATTCAAACAATTTGGAAAGTGGAAATCAATAGGAAAATACTCAAGCTTCAAAAGATGGAGAAGAGGTTCGAGAAATTGTTGAAACTTCTAAACAAACTTCAAAGCCAAGTTCATCAATTTCTGCAAGCTTCTCATTCGTGCGTGATCCTGGTCAACGAGAACTTATATGGAAAGTACCGGTGAATGAACGTGATCAGGTAAGAAGAGCTTACTTGAAAGCTGGTCCTTATCAATTGAAACTTGATGCATATCCACTAGATGATCATGGTGAATGCAGGTTTCAATATTCTTGGTTTGCTGATCATAGTAATTGGCTTGAGTATTCTCCAATAAACGATGGTGCATATTGTTTACCATGCTATCTTTTTACTGAAACATCAAGAGCACAATGTGGTCGGGATGTTTTTATTGACAAAGATAAAGGTTTTCGGAAACGTAAAAGGGTGAGAAATGGTAGTCGATGTGCCTTTCTTAAACATGTAAGCTCAATTCCTTCTTCACCTCAAAACAAGGTTGTCCTTCATTGTGCTGCATTATTGAACCAATCTAGTCATATCGACAAGGTTATGGTGACACAGTCGGATCAAGATGTTGCAAGGAATAGACTCAGAGTTAAAACTTCAATAGAAGTCATCCGGTTTTTGTGATTTCAGGGGATTTCTTTTAGAGGTCATGATGAGTCTTTGAATTCTAAAAACATAGAAAACTTTATTGAGTTGATCAAACTTTTGGCATCTTACAATGATGAAGTAGAAAGTGTTGTTCTTGGTCAATCACCTGGCAATGCAAAAATATATTTCATCTGATATCCAAAAAAAAAATTTAGGAGTTATTGGCAGCAAAATTAGGAAAAATATTTTTGATGATATTGGTGATGCTAAATTTTGCTTACTAGTTGATGAAACTTGTGATGAAACTAAGGAGTAAATGGCTCTTGTTCTACGTTTTGTTGATGTCAATGGCTTTATACAAGAGCATTTTTTTTCATATTTCACATGTGAAAAATACATCATCAAGCACCCTATACACTAAGATTTGTAGCATCTTGGTCATTATGGTTTAAATATTTAGAATATTCGTGGTCAAGGCTATGATGGTGCTAGTAACATGCGTGGTGAATGGAATGGATTGCAAGCATTGTTTCTTAAAGAATGTCCGCATGGTTACTACGTTCATTGCTTAGCACATAGATTGCAATCGACATTAGTTACAACTGCAAGAGAGATGCATGTTGTGCATGATTTCTTTAAAGATATATATGCCATTGTGAATGATGTTACTTCTTCGAAACGTCATGATGAGTTAGAAGCTGCGCATATTCAGAATATAGTTTGCTTGATTGATACTGATGAGCTTGAAACTGAAACTGGTGCTAACCAAATGAGTACTTTGAAAAGATCATGTGAAACACGTTAGAGCTCTCACTTTGGCTCAATTCATAGTCTTTTGAATATGTATGCTGCTACTTGTAAAGTTCTGGATAATATTGCAACAGATGGTTATAATGTTGCTTTTAGAGGTGATGCAGCTTCAGCTTTGGAAAGGATTTTGTCATTTAGGTTCATCTTTATTGCTCATCTGATGTTAGAGATTTTTGGTATTACTGAGACTTTATGGATGACATTGCAAGAAAAGAGTCAAGACATTGTTGAAGCGATGGATACAATGAAAGGTACTTCAACATTACTACGACAATTAAGGATGGAGGGTTGGGAGTCTTTTTTTCTGAAAGTTGAATCATTTTGTATAAGACTTGGCATTGACATTACAGATCTTACTGTCCCTCATTTTCTTGGACGTAGTAATCGTCGACGGGAAGATATTTCATTGGACCATTTTTACCATTTTGATGTGTTCAATGCTACAATTGATTTTCAGTTGTAGGAGCTCTCTTACAGATTCAGTGATCGTATTTTGGAGCTTTTGAAGTTGAGTTCATCTTTGAACCCAAAAGATGGGTTTGCATCTTTTGACATTCCATCTATCTGCATGCTTGCTAGAAAGTATTATGCCAAAGATTTCACATGTCAAGAACTTGCAATGCTAAAATATCAATTGCAACACTTTCATTATAAAGCTACAAACTCTACAAATTTTGAAGAACTGTCGACAATTGGTGCAATATGTCAAGTTTTAGTGGTAACAGGGAAAAAAGTATTTATTTCATTGTTGACAGATTGATTCGTTTGATATTGACTTTACTCGTGTCTACTGCTACTACAGAGCGTGCATTCTCAGCTATGAAAATTGTGAAGACCAGATAACGAACCAAGATTAGCAATGATTTTCTAGCTAATACTCTTATTATATACATCGAGAGAGATATTGCTATGAAATTTAGTTTAGAAGAGTTGGTAACTTATTTAAGAGATTTTAAGGAAAGTCATGTTAGATTTTAATAACTTTTTCTATATATTTTGAGTACTTTTAGTATGCATATGACTACTGAGTAAAAAATAATTTTGATATGCATCTCCCGCCCGCCCATGAACTTTTTTTGGCTTCGCCCCTGGCACAAATGATTTCACCCTTAATGCTTCAAGAACTTGTAAGAATTTGGCCACCAATTTGAGAGAAATGAAGGAAAAGAAGATGAAGAATAATGTGTCAAGGGATGGCCACACATGGCTGCCCTTCTCATCTATTTATAGTTGAAGAGGGTGTAAAATGTGAAAATACACACATTAAAAGGCCACCTTTATATTGCCTTTATGTGCATTTGTTACCTTCATAACTCTTTGTAACATTCACTTTAAATATGATTAATGAATATTAATCCTTCATATTTATTTCCATAATGGCACCATTATCACATGTAACCATCAAGAGAATTATTTCATGGTTCAAGGTGCATACACCTTATATCATAAATGCATCATTTTTACCAAAATACACACTTTGATAAAAGATGCTAAAAGTGATTGTTACAACTGAATTAGGTTGAAATTACACATAGTAGTTCCAAATAATTTCATGACACATAATTGAGTTCATTTAAGCTCATTAGTGCACTTTTACCAAAATGAGCTGCAGTTAGTTACCTTTAACTAACTCGAGCTGATGGGAGCTAACCGCAGCTACCTTTAGTTGTAGTGAGCTAACTTTGAGCTGCATTTAGCTACTTTTAATTGAGATGAGCTAAAACCAAGCTACTCCCAGCTCCTCTGACCTGGAGTACCAGCTCAAAACTTCTTGGTGCGCCAAGGAATTCCAACATGGGTTTCGCACCTACGGGTAATGAGACTAGTTCCCAAACGTCATTGTCTTTCATGGACTTCATCTCTTCATTCATGGCATCAATCCACTTTTGAGAATTAGGACTTTCAATGGCTTGATGAAAGTTGATTGGATCATCCTCCACTAATCCATTATCATCCTCTCTCTCTTGGAGAAGGATGATATAAACATCCGGAATCGCGCTTCTCCTTTCTCTAGTGGACCGCCTTAATGACATTATTTCTTGAGGTTGTTGAGTTTGTTTTCCTAAATAATTTCTTGATTTTAATTAGGGGGTTCTATGACATTGTCTTAATTTTCTTTTTGAACAATGTAAGGGATAGAAGTTTGATCATCGTCAGGAGAAACCATGAGAATGGTTACACATTCCTCTTCAAAGACAGGGTCCCTAATCATATCTTCCCCCTCAAACTCAACATCCTCAAAGAAATGGGCATTGCCGGTCTCAAAAATTACCTTAGAAGTGAGATCATAAAACTTGTAACCCCTTGATCCCTCAGAGTATCCAACAAAGTAACAACTAACCGCCCTGGAGATTAGTTTCTTTTCATTTGGCTTATAAGGCCTAGCTAGCTTCAGCTGGACAACCCCAAATGTGGAGATACTTTAAACTAGGCTTTCTGCCTATCCAAAGCTCATATGGGATTTTGGTAGATGATTTTGTTGGAACTCTATTGAGAATGTAAGCTGCAGTCTTTAAAGCTTCTCCCCAAAGTGATTTTGGTATGGTAGAATGACTAATCATACTCCTTACCATGTCCTTACCATCACCATGTTCCAATTAAGAAACTTAAAACTAGCAAAAAATAAGCAGATGGGAAGCTACCAGCCTACAACAGGCTCCGGCATGTCAACATTTTTGCATGATCCATGAGTCATCATGAAGTATTCAATTAACAAGCTTTTGAAAGAAACACATAAGACATGATGACACTTTGACCGAAGCAAACACATGATTGAAACCGAACACAATATTAAACCTATCCTTACTGAAACAAAACAGATTCGGCAATCAAAACAATAAAAATTGTACCCAAATAATTTTCAATCGCCGATTACGAACAAACAAAAAGAACGTGAATTTCTCCAACGAATTAGACCTCAATGATGTAACATGAATTTGCTCTGATACCACTTCTTGGGATGAATTAATTAATCAATTAATCCATAAAATTCAAGATCATTCTTATCAAATCATCAAGATAAATTCTAAAGTAAAACCGAAAACATACATGGATCCATAGTGGAAGAATCAAGCAGGAGATTTGCGGCTCAATGATCTTCCAAACCAGTTGCACTCTCTAATGATGAGACTCAGAGGAGGCAGAAAAAATGAAGAGAAACCCTAGCACATATGATTTGAGACCGTATTCTATATATATAGTTGTGTATATTCTATTTAAGCCTATCATTAAAAAAAGTTACACTTTGGCCTCTACACATTAAAATTATCTACACCTTTATAAGATGTCTATGTCCCAAAATGTAAACTTTATTAGATCATTTTTAATTGGATCAAATCTTATGATAGCAAATATAATGCATAGTTTATATTTCATACTAGATGTTGCTACCCGCGCGTTGCCGCGGATTTATTGTCAAATAAGTACATGTAGATATAATTGAGTTTGATTTACTCATAAACTGCACATAATAAATTAACATTTGTGTATTTGTAGTTAGAATTTACAATTTAAAATATTTGAAATATATAATTATATAGTAAATGTTGAAAACTGTATATTTTAAAATAATGAGATAAATAGTGACTAATAAATCTTGAAATAACATCCTCAGTTTAAACAAAATTAATACGTTAATTCTACCTTAATAAAAGGTTATAAAAAAGTAACTAAAAGGAAAATTTAGTGATGTTTTGGGTTGGTAAAGTATAGGTTTTTTTTAATTCGATAAGTCCATGAAAAATTAATCGTTTTTACTAACATTTTAGCTCATGCATTAAAGAGGTTGAAGAAAAGCAATCAAGCCTTTAAGAAAAGAGACGGCTGCGATGCATACTTGGTCGAAACAAATACAAAAGTTCGAAAGAAAACAAAGAACACAAAAAAGGGGAGGACATTTTTGGCATTCTTTCGAATGTTGTTGGACGCGCGGGGTTCATTTGTATATTTTACAAAAGTTCAAGGAGCTGTAAGGATTTCGTATCTACGGTTTTGGTCCTTGACTTCAAACTTATTAAACCGTTTAGTACCTAAATGCGTACCATTGGATGTGATAGCCCGGTTCCTTGACGGGACTGGGCTTCCAGATACTTTGATGGTGAGGAAATGACCAGAACGACGATGTAAAGCTCCGGAGTAATCTGCAGGATGTAAAACGGAATACTCAAGAGCAGAAAGAGGAGTGGAGGTGTGTAGATAGGGTGTACCTTTCCCAAGCCGTCCTTTTATAGGAGGCGTTGAGGTAGCGGTTGTCCCATGATCGGAGTAATGGAGTGCTCCCCCACGTTCCAGAGTAGTGGAAGACTGGAGATGTGGAGAATGTGGGTAGGTCGTGGGGACGACCGTTCCTTGTTTCCTTCCCCGGTCTGTGACGTTGCTAAGTGATGGGTGGCGAAGACCAGGAGATGCGAAGACCTTATCTGGCGAAGCCAGGAGATGCGAACCCGCGAGGTCCTGGCGAAGCCAGCAGGTGCGAAGCCCCCTGGTAACGCCTTCGCGCGATGTGGTGGTATCGCGATGTGTTTCATTGGTTGATACTGCTGATGATGCGAGAGACATTTGCTTGGGTAGTGTACCAAGATGCGTATCATTGGGCAAAATGGACACCGCACATGCTAAGAAGGAATAAAGACTCAATTGAACAGAAATAAAACTTAGAAAGAATAAAGACAATAATACACAGTCACAGCCAAACGTGTTATTTTCCCGGGTACTGTACATGTACAGTAAAATTAGCCCCCTCCTTTAGTATATATAAATAATAAGCCTATATAAAATTCTACTATTATATATTAATACAGTTAATTGCAAAAACGAAACCCGTTTCTGGTTAAGTCACGTGTGCTTCACCTCGGCTCCACATCGATTTGGAGTTTTTTTCCGATCCTATAAGGTAACAATGAATATGATAACTTCCAAAAATTTTAATTGTAGTTAAGGCAAACATTTAATCACTCTCATTTGTTTTCTCATATGTAATTAAAATAATTAAAACACCCACAATCAAAAAATAATTAAAACACACTTTTCTGACATTTGATTACTCTGTTCTCTTTCATCTCCATCTGTTTATTTCTGCCATCACAAACATGAAGAAACCCTTCATCCCGAGTCCTCCACAATGTAAGCGCTCGATTTGAGTATCGGTGCGGACTTGACGGTTGGAGGCATGCGAATCGATGGTGTGACAATGACACTTGGCGGGAGGGGATAAATCGATGCCGAAGATCATCGTTTATTCCGGATCTTCTTAGGTTGCGAGGGGACTGTTTGTTAGGCTTAGTGACAGGATGAATTATGACTTCACATTTTCAGATCTGATAGTGAATTTATGTTAGCAGACCCTTCCTCTTCGTTCTTTTTATTGTTATTTTTTATTTTCAATTAAAATATAAGATTATTGTGTTCTGAGTGATTAACAAATTTCTCTCCACCCAAATCTTGTGAGATAATGATCAACCAAGCACGAATGGTAATTCTAAGAGAATCTTATTCATTATTTGTTCTCACATCTTCCTTCAGTGTCTTATAGTCATCAAAAGAATTGGTGAATGTTTTCAATTAATATTAACGGTGAAGCACAAAAAATTTATGCTGATCAAACAGGATGAAGATTTTGCAGCAGCACTGGCAGCAAGTAAGGGTAATAAATTTTGCATACTGGCATGATTAAGTGAGTATACACAATTGTGCATACAGAGAAATTCGGTTATCTTTGTTGCTTGAGGTCTAGGTCTTAGGATAAACTACGGTTGTCTTTTAGGCTTCATTTGATGAGTGAATTTGAGCATATCATTATATTTGAAAAATTTAAGACAGTGTGGAAAAAACATTTATGCAAAGACTTGAATGAAGTTTCTAAAAGGTTACACCGAAATGTGTCATTTATAGCGTAAGTTGTTGTGGAGAGAACACTCACTATGGACATGTTTGTAGTAACACTTTTAAAAGAAAATTATGGTACTAACATTTGTTTATTTGTACGTTTGATTACTCACATTTTCCCTTTTCATGTCATTTGTTTGCAGTAATTAATTTGATTGAAGGGGTAGATGTCCAAGCCATTAAAAAAAGAATTAGTAAATACCAAGAAGAAAATCTTTGAGTAGAGAATGATCAACCAAACACGAAAGGTAATTATAAGAAACTCTTATTCATTACGATTAATCGTGCAAATTTCTCCATCCGGTTTCCGATCTCTTTCATGTTCTTTTAGTCGCCGGTAGGGACAATGATGGTGAGGTGGAGATGTGGCGTTCGTCGAATCGGGTAGCAAGCGCTTGAGCGAGTCATTTACTGTGAACAAAAAGTGTAAGTTATGTCAACGATATGATGCTTGGGCTCGCCGTCGAAAGCTTCCAATATGGCCCCAGATGGTCAAAATTGGTCCACGGGATGACCACCCGTGACGTGGTCGAGTTAGGGATGAGTGACAAAACAAATTAAATCATTAGAGAGAACTGATATCTTTTCTTGGATGAAAGATAGAAGTGGTATAAATGTCATTATTCAAATAATAAAATTAACCTAAAACTTTTAAAAGTGAACTAATTTTTCATAAATCTAAATAAATCTAAGCCAATTTTTTTAAAAACGAACTAAATTTCTATAAATTTATTAGACCGGATATATTGTTATTTAATACATTAAGAATTTTGATAATTATTAATTCAGTGAACCCGTGACGAAGTCGGGTATTATAACTAGTTCTAACATTATACAGTTATCTTATTTTTGTATTCTCATTTGTAATTTTACTTTAACCTCCGAAATGTGTCATCTGTATACGTAATTACTTATACTATTATGGGAAGCACAGATTATTTTATAATAATCCACATAATCGCGCGAAGAAGGTGCGAAAGTTCGTTATGCGAAGAAGGCGAAGTGACCCGGTCATCAGTGTGATTTGTTTATCCAATATTCATTCATATGATGATGATATTTGGTCATCAGTCAGTGTACGTAAAGTAATAGTTAATTCCCAAATTAAACTCTCTTGTTTGATGAACATTAATGGCCCCGATTTAAAAATGGAGAATTTTGTAAAACTACAAAGACAGAAAAGTACATGAATCATTTTCTTATTATTAATAGACAAAAAATATTTTCTCCGTTTTAAAAACAACAAAAGAAAAGAAATATGAATCCTTTGATTTGTTATTAAAGTGAGAAATCTCAAAAGAGGTTAACTAATACTTATAATAATTAAGAAGAATCCTCTCCAATGATTGTTTGATTTTGAATTAGATGCTTTATGTTCCTTCCCAAATTTTTTGAAGCACTTTTCTTATTGAGAATCACAAAATTATTGAAACAGTTTCATGTTTTAGTAAATTTTAGTATTTGAATTTACCTAAATATACCTATATACTTCTATTCCACTTGACAAATAAACACAAAACTAACTCACCTAAAATGGGTGTGTCCAGCCAATATGTTTAAAAAATAACGGGATCGAGAGAGTGATTTATTAAATTTAACTTCAATATCCCTTCCCCCCGGGTACTTTCTATTGTTTTTCGTTTTAGGCTCTAAACCTTTCAACTTTATAATCAAGTCATCAAACAAGTTTCAAAACCAACAATTTGGATACTATGCCTAAATTTTTTCCTGGTCTTCTTTTAAGATGTTTATTAATTTTTCAATTAAGCTCACACACTTGTCTTTTATAATTTCTCCGTTTTTATTTATGTCTCTATTACTAATTTTATTTTTAAATCATTTTTCTATTCTTATGTCATATTTTGTTCGTGAAAATTGTTTTGAATATCCTTATTTTTATTTTTATCTAATTAAACAATCAGTTGAGTCTCATTTTTTAGGTTTCTAACCAAGATATAAAATGATTCGTGGCGACTCCGTCGAAAATCTCGTCGCTATAAACTCAATTATCATTTGTATAAAAATTATTGACCTCTGTATACTGAAATATTAAAGAAGCAAAAAAAATCATACAGTAGATTAAATGTATAAAAAAATGTTTCTATTTGTTCTCGAGTAAAGGGAGTACAGCTTTATTTTTCTTTTTCCCATTTATATCTCTCTTTTGCACTTTTTTTTATTAGATGTGTTTCTTTCAGTAGCGCATGTTCGTCTTTAGCTCATTCATTTCTTTTGCTAGGTTCATCAATAAAAAGCCTACCCGTCACCTTTATGGCTGTGTGGTTGTATATCTACTATCCCTAAATAATACTAATACATGATCTCCATCCAACAACAAAGAAAAAGTTTGTAGAGCGCTTTTCACACCTCTCATGTATGTCACATGTGTGAACACGTTGTTTTTGTACACATACACATTTATTCGCCGTACCATTTTTATGTTATAACTTACCATTTTCATCTCATTCCATTTAATTCGATACATATCACTAATTGGGTATACAATATGGAAAAAACATAATATCCATTTTCACAAATTAATGTTGTCAAAATGCCGCCATCCTCTCTATTTTTGCCGCCCTTCTAATTTTTATATATATTAATACTTGCATACTAATTCAAACATTATATATGATATTTCAAACTAGATCAATTTTAATATAAAAACATAATGAAACTTCATCCAGTTCTTATTTGATGTAATTAATAAAACGAAAAGAAAGAACTAAAATAAAATAACGAAACGTGCATGATATGATTTTTCAAAAATAATTATGAAACACAAAAGAAAGTAAAAAACGGGGAGGTGTCCATCTTTATGGTGATATTTTTAGGTCATAGAAATTCTTTCAAAGTAGAATTTATTTATTTTTAAAATGTAAGTTTTAGAATGCTCAACGTTTTTCAAAGGCAATAAAGAATGAATCAAATGATTGAATATTTTTTTAATGAGTGTAGGCTTTGTTAACTAAAGTAAAACGTACATAACCAGCTATAAGGAGCGGCCACATTACAACTAGATGAGGGCAAAAATGAAATAATAAAAAGAGAATTAGGAGCTCAAGAAGCGAGCATCGTCTACTAAACTAGAGCTGAAATTAAGTTCATTTACCAACCCTTGACAGTCTAATTCAACCAACACAGACGACCAACCAACGTCTATGTGCTCCACGCAAATCTCATAAAATTGCAGCAACTTTCACATACCATGGATCAACGACGAAAAAACGAAAATCAAGCGAAGAGGCATCGATTAAAACACCCAAATGATCACGCGCGATCATTCATGCTACAGTAAAACTATCTTCTTTTCGTAAAGCGTCATCCATATTAATTTTAATCAGTCTCACAAGTGGTGGAGACCAGCGTGCAAGATTCTGCTACAGACCAATCAGGGGCATTGCAAGGGTCAGATTTGCATCATACCAAGCAATACTTAACCATACCATTATATTCATATTCTTCCCAAATTTCACATTATACTATAATATTGGAAAAATTACAACTTTGGAGAATCTTGCAATTGGGAGAGGCTTTCACAAAAGGATACCGAAGAAACAATACAGTCAGTACTTTAACAAGGGAATGCATTACAGATAACTTACATTACATGTGGGTTGTCCTACATAATTCTTTCAATAAAAAAATAATTTTTATTATAAAAAAACACGTAATTAAGCTAAACAAATCTTCAACGTCACATAGAGATAATACATTGGAATCTCTCATCTTTGAAGTCTTGCCTTTAACTTTCTCTTATGTAGTACAAAAGCAACATAGATTCTATCTCCAAAATCATCTAAGAGATGAAAGTATGCATGCCGCCACGAACGGTTTAGAAGTAATGTTCCACAAGTTAATGAAAAACTCACTGCAAATCCAACTCCAATTGCAATATAAAACCACTTATAGAATTCATCATCATTCTCACCATTTCCTGGATAATGAAGCACACCACCACCATTACGATCATCGTCATCATCGGGGCAATGGAGTTTAAATGGAAGACCACAAAGATCAAGATTGCCAGCAAAGCGGGAAGGATCAAACCCAAGAATCTGAGTGCTAGTTGGAATTTTACCTGACAAATTGTTGTAAGATAAGTCCATCCAACTTAAAAATGTTAATTCTGACATCCCAGTTGGTATGCTGCCTGAAAGTTGATTTCTGGACAAATCAAGAACTTGTAGGTTCTTCAACTGGCCAATGTTCGAAGGAATGATGCTAGAAAAGTGATTTCTTGATAAGTTAAGCACAACCAATTCTGTGAGATGTGCCACTTGAGCAGGAATTTCACTGGATAAGTTATTATCTGAAACATCAATGAGTACTACGTAACCAAGAATTTTGGAATATTCTCGCACTTTCCCTAGCCACATGAGGAATGCATTGTAGATATAATCACCGGCAACGGTGTAAACAATACTCCCTTGATTGTAATTTGGAGCCACCTGTATCGACAATTCATAACTTTGCTTTAACATTGAAGTCAAATTCTGTTTACGTGCCATGGCGTCGATATCATCCAAGCATCTGGGTAAGGTTCCAGACAGTTTATTCAAGCCCAAATCAAGAACTTGAAGATTCTTCATTTGGCATACTTGTGAAGGTATACCACCAATAAATCGATTGGCTCGAAGGCTTAGAAGAGTCAAAGATGACAAACGTTGCCCAATCCATGCTGGAATATTACCAGAAAGTTGATTGTGGCTCAAGTCCAGAAACTGTAACTCTGTACAATCTGAGGAATGAGGCAATTCACCCCGAAAGCTGTTTCCCCTCAAATTAAGCATATGCAATGATTCTAAGGACCATATGGATGATGGTATTGGGCCGTAAAGCATGTTGTTAGCTAAATTCAATACCTTCATATTCTTGTATTGCCCAATGCAGTGCTTTGGAACCTCTCCAGACAACAAATTCTGAGAAACGTCCAAAAATTCCAAATAGGGTGCTTGGGTTTCACACAATGAGGACAATGGGCCTGAGAATGAATTATTGGAAAGATTAATAAATGCGGTCTGCTTGGGAAAAGTGGGGATCAAGCCTTGCATAAGATTGGAAAGGAAGTCATACACTGTAAACTCACATTAGTAATAACTATCTTCGAACATCCTTAAACTCATTGTTTTTGGTAATTGCCCTTGAATTTCATTGTATGACATATTTAAGTAACAACGACTCGAAGATGACAAAGAGTCTGAGAACCATGTAGGGATCATATCAGATATCCCAGCAACTGAAATATCAAGGAGTTTCAACTGATTAAGCTGAGATTGAAGCCATGCAGGGAAACGATAGCCTAATTTGCAACCGGTGAGACGTAAGACTATTGCACTAAACATAGGTGACCAAGTGGAGCTAAAGTTGAAGGTTACAACGTTGTAAGACAAGTCCAAGTAGCGTAGATTGCTCAACCCCGAGAAGTGAGTTTCATTCAACACACCTGAGAGAGAATTCCTTTGAAGATCCAATTTCTCAAGACTGAACATTTGACCAATGTGGGGACTTATTGTGCCATTTAACTTGTTGAATGCAAGTGACAGCTTAGCGAGATTAGAAAATGACATGACTGTATCTGGAATCGATCCTGTGAACCGGTTTGTAGATAGAAGTAAAGACTTCAGTGAGGTTGGTGTGCAACCGGAGGACAGGTTTCGAAACAAATCACCTAAATCCCCACTAAGGTAATTTGAAGATATATCTATTTCTTGTAGCAAGCAGAGATTTCCAAGAGACACTGGGATCCCGCCTTGAAGTAGATTATCATTCAAATCGAGTTCTTGGAGAGATTTCAGGTTCCCAAATCCTTCAGGAATCGGACCTTCGAACTTATTAGACGAGAGATCAAGGACTTCCAAGTGGATAATGTTGCTAAGTTGAACAGGAAGAGAGCCACCAAAACTACAACCAGAGAGATCAATGTACCTTAAATCCATAAAGGAAGAGATCCAGTCTGGAAGCTGAGCACCACCAAAGTTGATTCTGCTAAGGCTCAAATGTTCCAAATAGCGTAGTTGCTGCAAAGAGGGATTAAGTGAGTTAGCACCACGGATGAGTAACAGCGGCTCATCAATGAACTCAAATCTGAGCTCATTGATGTGTCCATCTTCATTGCATGCAATAGGGAGCCACTGGCAGCAATCTTCATCATTGCCCCAATGAAAGGAAGTGCCATTGGAATATACAAGGTCTTTTCCAAAGGATATTAGAGCCTCCCTCTCTTCTCTTTGGCACGCCTTAACGAATATCAGGAACCATGCAAGTACTAAGAAGCAAAGAGATCTTCCTAGGAAATTAACCATGATGATAAATCAAGTCTTAATTGTTGGTAAGATTTCGGGACATCATCTTTTAAATGCAAAAGGTAGGTGATATTCTCGGAAGGTGGGTTGTTTCTCTTTTAAAAATATTTTGTCTATTAATAATAAGAAAATGATTCATATTTCAAAGTAATTAGCAACAGTAAGCATTACTTTAGTTTTAGAAGATTCTCCACTTTTAAAACGGGGCCATTAATGTTCATCAAACAAGAGAGTATAATTTGGGAAACAGCAGTCCATTCGTCAATCATTTTTCAAATGCTTAAGTATCCCATACTACCCTAAACTACATAGAAAGAGGTTAACTAATATTTATAATAAGGAGAAGCCTTTCCAATGATTATTAATTAAATTGGGTGTGTCCAGCCAATATGTTTCAAAAATAATAGGATCGAGAGAGTGATTTATTAAATTTAACTTCAATATCCCTCCCCCCGGGTGCTTTCTATTGTTTTTCGTTTTAGGAACCTTTCAAGTTTACATTCAAGTCATCCAACAAGTTTCAAAACCTACAATTTAGACACTATGCCTAAATTTTTTCCTGGTCTTCTTTTAAGATGTTTATTAATTTTTCAATTAAGCTCGCACACTTGTCTTTTATAATTTCTCCGTTTTTTATTTATGTCTCTAAATCATTTTTCTTAGGTTGTTTTTTTGTCATATTTTGTTTCTGAAAATTGTTTTGAATATCCTTATTTTTATTTTTACCTAAACAATAAGTTGAGTCTCGTTTTTAGGTCTCAAATCAACCAAAATATAAAATGATTCATGGCGACTCCGTCGAAAATCTCGTCGTTATAAACTCAATTATCATTTGTATAAAAATTATTGACCTCTGTATACAGAAATATTAAATAAGCAAAAAAATTATACAGTAGATTAAATGTATAAAAAAATGTTTCTATTTTTTCTCGAGTAAAGGGAGTGTTGACACTCGATTTTTATCCGGATTTGTAATTAACAGCTAACTTAATCTAATTAACTAATTAACTAATTTAAGACTAACTTGACTAATTTTTTTTTAAAAAAAAAAGAAAGAAAAAAAAAAGAAAGAAAGAGAAGAAAAAGAAAAAGAAGGAAAAAAGAAAATAAAATGTCCTAATTGAATGTTTAGTAATTTTTAGGGAAAAAATCTTTAATTAATTTTAATAAAATAAAAAGGGTAGATAAAAATGATAATAAAAGAATGAAAAGAAGAAAGAATATAATTGCCTTAAAATAATAATTAAATAATCCGAAAATCCTAAAAAAATCACATAATTATCATCAAAAATCTAATACAATTTAATTTAACATAAACCTCTAAAAAATAGGATTGCTAACCTAATTGGACTCTATAACCCCAACCCTAGCCTAGGCCTATAAATACATCATGAACTAAACCCTAAGGGAGATTAATTAACAGCAGCCAAAGATGAATTAATATAGAGAAATTTGATAAAAAAAAGTTGAAGCACAACCTCTGTTCGTTCACAACCGAGCCTCCATCTCAAACACCTTCAATCTCGCAATCCGGCCTCTCAATCTCTGAAATTTGGTGCATTAGATTCGTGTCACCGTCAGGAGTCCGAATCTACCACCCTTGTCGCCTGAAGTTTCCGGACGGAGGAGAATTTCGCGTCGACCCGCTATCCACCCGCTGTACAACCCGGATCAATCGAGCAGTCCGGGCCACCATTCGCGCTCCGACCACCGCCAGCCGCCTCTCTACTCGCCGTCCGGTCGATCGCCACCGACTCTCGCCGCCAACGTGGCCCAGGAGCGGCAGCCCGAGCTGCTCTTTCTCTCCTTCCACGCTCGCGAGTCTGCTGCAACAGGCACTGTTTTGTTGCCTTTTTTGTTTTAATTTATTTATTTAATTGTTTTGTCCCTCACTTATCTTCCTTAATCCACTTAACCCCCTAAGCTTTTAAACGTTTTCTTTTTTAGTCATTAAAGTCCATTCACCCATAATAATCCTTAACAAGTTTAAAAAACTGACAGTTTGGGCATTAGGCCCAAACTTTTAATTTTTTTCTTTATCTTTAACACTAATTCGTTTATTTGATCTGTATTAATTTATTTATTCTATTATTGATTATTGTCATTGTTTCTAGTGTCATTAGAATTAATTATTTTGTATATCATTTAATAAAAGAAAAAAATCAAAAAAAAGGATAAATAAAATATCAAGCAAAAATATGAAGTAAACCCTGTGGTACCAATTTTGGGCAATCGAAAATTTTTATTTTTGATTGTAATTGACTAACGGATCTAGAGTTTGTGCAGACCAGTTATTTTAGGTTTCCAATCGACCTAAGCCAAATAGATTGGTGGCGACTCTTGTCGAAAATCTCGTCGCTACAGCTGGCGACTGCACTGGGGACTTGTCTGGCCACATTAAGGGTTTTATCTTGTTTTGTTTTCTTTTGCTTGATTTAATTTTATTTATTCACTTATTTTTTTATTTATTTATTTCATGGTGACATACATGACATGGAGTTCTCTACCCAAGCTCCACCAAAACCAATCTCTTTCACAGCGGAATATGGTGTTGTTGTACTTGTGAGATTTTACTCTCCAAGCCTTCATCGTTTCCTAGTATGGAAGTAGTGCTAACCCCGTGGGATTAAAATTCCCCGCATGGGTTCATGAAAACCTACGACCCGGATTAATCCATTCCTTACATGTCCCTCGTGGGTAAGGATTGAGCCGTCGCTTTTCAACGATGGAATCCGGGAACCACCCTGAGCCTTTTGATACACCATTCCCCGCATGTAATGGCCTCATATCCAACCAGTAGCTCCGGCCCTAGAATTCCTACCCACCTTATGTCACCCGATAAATATGATCTGTATTGCTGAACATGTTGTTATCTTCGCTAACCTGTCTGTTCTTATGTCACTCTACATGCATATCATATAGGTAATATACTCAATAAATTTTTTTTTTACCATGAATACATTTGCACTTGTCTCACTGCCGATGACGAGTCTTGGACTGCCACAATAGTGGAAACCCAGCCAGAGGCGATAACATGTTTTAAATCAACGCAATGCTATCAAGGAGATCACCCTGCTTCACAATGACCTATTTGCTCGAGCCCAAGAAAAAAAATGAACATGTCGGTTCTCGGTGGAACCAGTATGAGACTCTACACAAGTTACAAGTGCGATAGTCTAGAAGCTCAGTGTCACGTGAGATTGGACGAGCATATTCCAGGTGTAACCGAGGAACGCAAAAGTACACCAAGCTAGATTACCTAAGTTGAACGCCTTGAAGTTGATCAGGAACTTTTGTGCAAAGGATATGGTTTCTTTTAAAGATTGTCAATTCATATTGTTCTTTTGTACTTCAATTTTTCTATAATTTCTATTAATTGATCTTATTTTTCTTTTGTCTTTTCATGACATTTGCATGCATTTTGTATATAACTTGTACGGATTTATCTTCTTTACCGTCCTCATGCCATTTACATCATTCTTTTTAACTTTCAATGACATCAATCTAAGACTTTGCATTAGTCATGCATCTAATCTCTTGTTTCTCGTGATACATCATAGTGCATTTCCATTCTAAAAATGGACATTAAGAAGCTTCAGAACAATTTTATGATGTGAAAAAGTGTGACGACCCCCATCGTGGCAGGAAAAGATAATTTCTCACAAGTTGTCTTTAAGCTAGGTCCAACGTGCTGATCCATACAAATTAGTGAATAATTGGGAAAGTCTTTGAATTCACTCCAATCTTTGAGAGCTTGCCAAGATAACTTGAAAGTTGAATTACCTAGATTTAGTCTAGAATCTAGAGTACTGTCTTTTATTGCAATGGACCACTGTTATTCTTTTACTTGAAATGAGGTGTAGTAGACTGTGCACAATTACATCCATCAGTAAAATTCACATCGCATTTCTATTATTCTCTTCTCCATTTCAAGATTCTTTCACCAAGCCGCATCATAAAAGTGTCACCAATGAGTTAAATGAAGACTTGATATTGGTTATCTCGATGACATTGCTAAATATTGTGAGAGTGATTTCAATGTGGCCCTTCGTGAGATATTCATTAACATCTCGGAAATATTCTCTTTAGTTAGGGCTGCTACCTAATATCAGAAGTGAACATCCAAAGGGTTATTTTCCAATATTACAAGATCAACATATCTCAAAGATTCTTTCCATGAGAAAAAGAATCTCATACATCAAAGAAAAGGGGGCATGAGAATGAAAGTACATTTTGGATTGTTGCTACATTATCGAGCTTGAGGTCAAGTCAAGTTCACCCAATTCATAAATTCCCATGCCTGATCAAAGGTCAAGACGTCTTCAACATATCGATACCTATGGCACACAAAAATGGAGAAAATAAAAAAGGGTCAAAGTAAATCTTATTCCGCTCTTTGGCTAGAAAGACCAAAGTTATGAATAGTGCTAGTAGCCATTTTTCTTTGCATTTTAGTCAGAAGTAATCAGGGGTAGGTAGCAACAACTATTTACGCTCGCATGAAAATGACTAAAAATCACAAATCAAACAAGTTCCGATCCAAACAAAAAAAAAGAAAAAAAGAAGAGAAAGAAGAATCAAAGAAGGAAAAGGTTGAGTCATGGAGTCTAAACTGAAAACCTGCAAAGGCGGTTTAGAATGAAGGCACAATTTGAAGCAAATATTACCATCTCAAGGACCTCCAGGGGACAATTTACATCTCAAGCAGTATCAACTACTTTTCAAGTTTCTGATGAGCAATTCCACACATCATGAGAATTGGGGGGCAACATTCTGAGGTCGTTCTCATCGGATAAGGTGATGATTTCGTGATGGACACTATCAGGTTTTTCAAACAAATCAAGTCGCTAAGTGGTGACATTACAAGGCCTTTCGCCTGAACCACCCTATTTTTCACCAGCCCCACATCAGCGGATGCCATTTAACTTACAAAATCCTTTCAACTGATATTCTTTCTTCTCCTTGACCTCCACATAAGCCAATCCTTCATACTAAGAAACTCTTCCGTTATCCATGCACTTCTGCTTCTTCAAGTGGAAAAGGGAAAGAATAACGGATTTTAATATTACACAAGGACCATCATATATTTTGTCAAGCTCTGCAAATAGACAAGAGTTTCTTTAAGGACCAAACATTAAGCATTGATGAGTGTTGATTAGACATCAGACATGGTTTTAAGACTCTTGTAGGGAATTTGCACTTTTTTGATCACATTTGGGCGGCAAACAGGATAATTCTCTCATATAATTGTTCTTGAGGCTAAAGAAATCAAGGAATAAAAAATCTTTTGAAGATAAGATAAGCTTAGATGGAAGGGGTTCATGAGGTAAGCTAGGTAAAAGTTCAGCCATGCATAATTGGTTTTAATTGAAGATTATTTTGATTTTTTGAAGGTATTGGCAACAACTCCAAACATCAAGCATTTTCAAAGTCATGCATCATGTATCGTGCACATTGGTAGGTTTTCAAGGGATACATCGAGCAAGGACTAGAATAAGCACTATTCGAGTACTTCTTTTGGGATCAAAAAGGTCAACCAGCGATCAATTCGTTAAGAAAGTCAAGGAAGGTTCCTTAACCCCTTTCAGGAAAGAAGCGTTTCTCTCATAAAAGGATCAGAAAGTCATTCCTAAGGTCAGCCATTGATTTTCACCAAGAGAAGTAAGGAGGATTCCTAAGCTTCGTCAAAAGTCAGGTAAGAGGTTCGTATTATCCCATCAGATTTCATAAGCCAAGTGTAAGTTTTCAACGGGAAGGTTTCCGCTGAGCGAAGTAAGGAAGGTTCCATCGCTTCAGAAAGGTAAGAAAAGTTTCTTCCTTTCTAGAGTAATGAAAAAGTTCTCAGTATCATATCAAGCTTAGGTGGTTAAAAGAGAAGGTTCTCTAGTCGAGGTGGCAGAAAGGGAAGGTTCCCTACCTCACAACGCAAACCTAGGTGTTTAAAAGAGATGGTTCTCTACCTAACAATATAAGTCCTGGGTCAAAGAAAGTTCTTTAGCCTCGAATAGTAGGAAAATTCCTGCTATTCAACTCAACGGGAAGGTTTCCGCTGAGCGAAGCAAGGAAGGTTCCTTCGCTTCAGAAAGGTAAGAAAAGTTTTTTCCTTTCCAAAGTAATGAGAAGGTTCTCATTATCATATCATTTGGGACAAAGAAGGTTCTTTAGCCTCGAATAGTAGGAAAGTTCCTGCTATTCAACTCAACGAGAATGTTTCCGCTGAGCGAAGCAAGGAAGGTTCCTTCGCTTCAGAAAGGTAAGAAAAGTTTCTTCCTTTCCAGAGTAATGAGAAAGTTCTCATTATCATATCATTTGGGGCAAAGAAGGTTCTTTAGCCTCGAATAGTAGGAAAGTTCCTGCTATTCAACTCAACGGGAAGGTTTCCGCTGAGCGAAGCAAGGAAGGTTCCTTCGCTTCAGAAAGGTAAGAAAAGTTTCTTCCTTTCCAGAGTAATGAGAAAGTTCTCATTATCATATCATTTGGGGCAAAGAAGGTTCTTTAGCCTCGAATAGTAGGAAAGTTCCTGCTATTCAACTCAACGAGAAGGTTTCCGCTGAGCGAAGCAAGGAAGGTTCCTTCACTTCAGAAAGGTAAGAAAATTTTCTTCCTTTCCAGAGTAATGAGAAAGTTCTCATGATCATATCATTTGGGGCAAAGAAGGTTCTTTAACCTCGAATAGTAGGAAAGTTCCTGCTATTCAACTCAACGGGAAGGTTTCCATTGAGCGAAGTAAGGAAGTTTCCTTCGCCTTGAAAGGTAAGAAAAGTTTCTTCATTTTCGAGTAATGAGAAAGTTCTCATTATCATATCATTTGGGTCAAAGAAGGTTCTTTAGCCTTGAATAGTAGGAAAGTTCCCGCTATTCAACTCAACGGGAAGGTTTCACGAGCGAATCAATGAAGGTTCCTTCGCTTCAGAAATGTAAGAAAATTTTCTTCCTTTCCAGAGTAGTGAGAAGGTTCTCATTATCATATCATTTGGTGCAAAGAAGGTTCTTTAGCCTCGAATAGTAGGAAAGTTCATGCTATTCAACTCAACGGGAAGGTTTCCGCTGAGCGAAGCAAGGAAGGTTCCTTCGCTTCAGAAAGGTAAGAAAAGTTTCTTCCTTTCCAGAGTAATGAGAAGGTTCTCATTATCATATCATTTGGGGCAAAGAAGGTTCTTTAGCCTCGAATAGTAGGAAAGTTCCTGCTATTCAACTCAACGGGAAGGTTTCCGCTGAGCGAAGCAAGGAAGGTTCCTTCGCTTCAGAAATGTAAGAAAAGTTTCTTCCTTTCCTTGAATAATGGGAAGGTTCTCCGTTATTCATCGGGTCAAAAATTCGGTGTCATCTACTTTGCATGCTCCATGCTCCATGAACCATGCAAAGGTGCATGCTCCATTGCCGACACTCGATTTTTACCCGGATTTGTAATTAATGGCTAACTTAATCTAATTAACTAATTAACTAATTTAAGACTAACTTGACTAATTTTTTTTTAAAAAAAAAAGAAAGAAAAAAAAAAGAAAGAAAGAGAAGAAAAAGAAAAAGAAGGAAAAAAGAAAATAAAATGTCCTAATTGAATGTTTAGTAATTTTAGGGAAAAAATCTTTAATTAATATTAATAAAATAAAAAGCGTAGATAAAAATGATAATAAAAGAATGAAAAGAAGAAAGAATATAATTGTCTTAAAATAATAATTAAATAATCCTAAAATCCTAAAAAAATCACCTAATTATCACAAAAAATCTAATACAATTTAATTTAACATAAACCTCTAAAAAATAGGATTGCTAACCTAATTGGACTCTATAACCCCAACCCTAGCCTAGGCCTATAAATACATCATGAACTAAACCCTAGGGGGATTAACTAACAGCAGCCAAAGATGAATTAATATAGAGAAATTCGATCAAAAAAACGTTGAAGCACAGCCTCTGTTCGTTCACAATCGAGCCTCCATCTCAAACACCTTCAATCTCGCAATCCGGCCTCTCAATCTCTGAAATTTATTGCATTAGATTCGTGTCATCGTCAGGAGTCCGAATCTACCACCCTTGTCGCCTGAAGTTTCCGGACGGAGGAGAATTTCGCGTCGACCCGCTATCCACCCGCTAAACAACCCGGATCAATCGAGCAATCTGGACCACCATTCGCGCTCCGACCAACTCCAGCCGCCTCGCCACTCGCCATCCGGTCGATCTCCACCGACTCTCGCCGTCAACGCAGCCCAGGAGCGGCAGCCCGAGCTGCTCTCTCTCTCCTTCCACGCTCGCGAGTCTGCTGCAACAGGCACTGTTTTGTTGCCTTTTTTTGTTTTAATTAATTTGTTTAATTGTTTTGTCCCTCACTTATCTTTCTTAATCCACTTAACCCCCTAAGCTTTTAAACGTTTTCTTTTTGAATCATTAAAGTCCATTCAACCATAATAATCCTTAACAAATTTAAAAAACTGATAGTTTGGGCATTAGGCCCAAACTTTTAATCTTTTCTTTATCTTTAACACTAATTCATTTATTTGATCTGTATTAATTTATTTATTCTGTTATTGATTATTGTTATTGTTTCTAGTGTCATTAGAATTAATTATTTTGTATATCATTTAATAAAAGAAAAAAAATCAAAAAAAGGATAAATAAACAATCAAACAAAAATATGAAGTAAACCCTGTGGTACCAATTTTGGGCAATCGGAAATTTTTATTTTTGATTGTAATTGACTAACGGATCTAGAGCACATGCCAATCGACCTGTTATTTAGAGGTTTCCAATCGACCTAAGCTAAACTTTATTTTTCGTTTTCCCATTTATATCTCTCTTTTGCACTTTTTTTTATTAGATGTATTTCTTTCAGTAGCGCATGTTCGTTTTTTAGCTCATTCATTTCTTTTGCTAGGTTCATCAATAAAAAGCCTACCCGTCACCTTTATGAGGGAGATGTTATTTACCAACTAGTTGGAAAAACCACTAGCTGTGTTATGTGAGTAAATACCTAATTAGAAGAGTATTTTAGTCTTTAAAATTGTTAGTTAGTTAGTTAAATTAGTTAGATACTGTTAGAATTAGCTAGTGGTTTTTCCAACTAGTTGGTAAATAACATCCCTCCCTTTATGGCTGTGTGGTTGTATATTATATTATATTATATTATTTTTTATGCTTCACCATATGTCTCTTTTTCAATCTATTATTACCTCCATTGGATAAAAAAAAATATTTGACTTTTAAATTTGTATTTGATTGAGAGTTTCTTTTGAAAAGTTGCATTAGAAACATTTAGAAAAGTTTAATATTGAACTATATATACAAAAACATTAGTTGTCCAATATATATATATATATATATATATATACAAAAACAATTGAAGAAAAAAGCTATCATAGAATATATGTTGAAAAATAAATGTACTTCATCCATTCTAAAAGTAATGCAACACTTATTTTTCAGCATTTAATCTATGATTTTAATTCTATATCAATTCAAATTATAAATTTGAAACTTTTATATACAACTAAAAATTTTATGTCTTAACTTTATACATACTCTCTTCATCCACAAAAATATTGTCTCATTTATTTTGTCAGTTTCACAACATTTAATTTATGATTTGTTTGTTGAATATTTAGACATTGAAAATTATATAAGGTAAAGTGCATAGTTAGTCCCTTATCTTTGCTTATTGTCCTATTCCAGTCCTGTTTTAAGAATTTGTCCTACTAAATTCTCTTATCTTTAGTTTTCGGTTCAATTAAAGTCCTTCCGTTAGTATGAACGTTAAGTTTTCCGTTTTTTTATATTTTTACACAAATACCCCTATAACAATAATTTAATTACAAGTTTAATAGAAGTATTAAATGTACAAACAAGTCCCTAATTTTCCTTTCTCTCTTTTCCCTCATTAAAATTACCCAAACTCAGACAGACAAACTACTCCATTATCTCCAACCCACAAACAACAGATCACAACAATCTTTTTGACAATTATTATGCTAAAAAATAATTTGAATCATGAGTCAACAATGTCACCACTTAAAACAACTATCGATCCCCAACCACCATTTTGAAGCAAATCAAACTACATAAAAGCATAGAACAAGTTACAAAGATCTCGAGTGAGACAGAGTATCTCGTACCCTTCCTTTGTTCATAAGCATGTGAATTGTGGCAGCTTGGAAATCATTGCCCAAGCCACTTAGATGTTGATGGACACGGTGTTTGTAGGGGATTTAAATTCAATATTGATATTCCTAATTTTGTTTATACTTTCTGGTCTACAGCATACATAAAACAAATCAATCTTGTTGATTCAGAACACCATCGGATCAAAGAGAACTGTGGCGAGTAGACGCTGCTGGCTGCTGATGTCGACAATTCCGCGAATATGCAGTTGCTTCCTCCTTTCACCACCTTGGTACCTTAGAGACCACTCTCTCCTCCAACTCATCAAACTTTCTCCTTCTTCCATTTCTACCCAAACACCTATCACCCAGAATCGATTCTCCATTGTAAACCGGAAATTTCGAGTCGTTGGGCGGCCGGAAGGTTGCCACGAGTAATAAATCCTGGTGGAGAACCCTAGCTTCAATTTTAAAAAAATATTGTGCTAATGGATCAAAATTAAGGGATAAAGGGTGCAAGGTTTCGGTTGGCTAGAGCAAGGGAACAAAAGCCCCGTACCAGTACCACCATTCGTGAAGAATTCATGTCGGAATTGTTCTGGCAAGATACTTCTTCTTGTGGGTTGGAAGGGAGGCTGAAAATGTCTCGATGGTGGCTCACGGATGTCTCAACTCGCTAGCCTTGGTTTGCTCCGCCAAGGGGAGGCATTGCGACCATAGTATTAAATTTCGTTTCGTACCGGCCGGTACGCCGGTTTCGTTTCGGTACCGGCCGGGAAACGGCACCGTTTAGACCAAAATTGTATCGGCGGTCGTACCGGACTGTACCGGCCGTTTCGGCCGTGCCATGTACCGGTCGAAATGAAGAAAACGGCAGTACAGGGGTTTAAATGAACATTTTTTAAAAGTTTGAGGATGAATCACGAATGAAAAATATCTACTAAATCACAAGATTCATAAAAACTTCTCACCGATTGTTTTGGAATATGTTAATTACGTTAAAGAAAGAAATAATATATTAATCTATTTGAGATCCATGCTATTTAAATTTGTTTTCCATACTTAAATTAGTTTCTGATGTTGACTAATGAGATCAGTTAGAATTATCATATTTATATTTCTTCAGACTCCCAGTTTGTAATTTAAAAAATTAATTTACCTCATTCATTTATTTAATACTTTTAATTAGTATATATAGTTCTTGTATGTAGCTAGTAAATACTTGTTTATTACATTCTTTTTCTCTTAGTCAAATAGGTGATCACCCAAGTACTCCAGGTAAAAAATTTAGAATCTCAGATACTTTTACAGGTATATATATACACACACCGGTACAGTTTTTCCGGTACAACCGGTATACCCCCGGTGTACCGGTACTGTCTCGTATCGCTGGCAAAACGGCACGATCACCGGTACGATATTTAATACCTTGGTCGCGGCGGCTCCTACTTTGGTAGATGGGTGTGAAGTGCAACCGTGAAGAGTGAATGGGTTGGTAGTAAACAGAGAGAGAGAGAGAGAGAGAGAGAGAGAGAATACGTGAGAGAAGATCTCAGTAGTATCGGAAGGAAAACAGAGGGAGTATTTTGTTAGAATTTTAGAAAATCAGGGATAAGTTCAAAATTAAGAAAGGGGTATTTTAGTAAATAAATTAACTTAGCTTCCTACATAACAGATAGATTAACGGAAGGACTACAATTGAACTGAAAACTAAAGATAAAGGAGTTCAATAGGACAAATTCTTAAAACATGACCGAAAGAGGACAATAAGCAAAGATAAGGGACTAATCATGCACTTTACCCAAATTATATATGTGTATCATAATTTGAAATCTTAAATTTCTAAATATACGTTTTTTGAATTTTTAAAATTGTTTATCTTTGGTAAAATTTGAGTCAAATATTGAACTTTGAAATAGTAAAGTCAAATGGGTCAATTATTTGCAGACGGAGGGAGTATATCTTTTGATATTTTTTTCCATTAAAAAATCATATAGATAATTGAATTGAAATTGACATCAAAAGTCAAGTGTTACATTACTTTTGGAGTAAAGTGCACCGGAGGTCCCTTAACTTTAATTGTTGTCATAATTGGGGTCTCATTTTAACTTTTTGTCCTTTTAAGTCACTGTTGGAAATGCCGGAAAATCACCGCCGGTCATGGAACACCCTAGCCCATGAAACCCTAACCTTAGGCTGCCAAAATCGCGGCCAAAGGCCACCCAAATTATGGCCAAAGGCAACCAAATCCCGGGCTTGAGTCACTGATTCAGGGCCCTAGGGCCCCGAGCCGAATCGCGAGCCCAAGGCCCTGAATTGGTGACCTAGGGCATCGAATCAGCGGCCTAGGGCCGTGAATTGGTGCCCTTTTCCTTTGGCCGTGAATTGGGCGGCCTTTGCCTACAATTTTGGCTGCTTTGGCCGCGATTCGGGCAGTCTAGGGTTACGGTTTTCGTGGGCTAGGGTGTTCCGTGACCTGTGGGGATTTTTCGGCGTTCCGAGGAGTTTTCGGTGGTGGTCCGATGACTAGGGAAAGTGTAGTGGTTAATGTTGAAGTTTGAAAATTTTAGGGTAAAATTGTTAAGTTTTAAATTGTTAGGGATGACTAAATTGTTAAGTTTAAAACTTTTAACAAAATAAACCCAAACCTACTAGGCCTAGGAATCCTAACAACGCACGCACACTTGCACTCATAAATTCTAATCCTATTTTAACTAGCAGATCCTAGTCCTTTTTTGACTAGGCCTACCAAAGCTAGTTTCAAGTGAAAATAGAAACAATACCCAAGTCCAATTAAAACTTCCTTAATGGGAACAATAACTACTTTAATCCTTCAACTTTCAACTAAATATAATTTGAGGCACAACTTCCAACAATCTCCACATTGACTCAAATGATTTGTTCAACTCCACCTTTTCACCAAATCTGCAAACATGACCTTCTTAATTGTAGGAACTTTCACCTCCGTGGGCTTGCTCTTGGACTCTCCCTTTACAACGGTGCTTCCAACCAACTCATACAGATTTTGTGAGTTCTTCACTCTTTTCATGACAATCAATGCATTATTTGAAATCCTCAAACCTCCACATCAAGCAGAAAATCCATATTCCAAATTATCAAATCTACCAAGCGAAATAAAATTCCTCTTGAATTTTGAAACATACATCACATCACCAAGTATTTTGGTACTTCCATCATGCAACTTGATCTTCACATTGCCAATCCCTTCAATCCTTTCTTCTTCACCATTAGCCAAATAAATTGACCTATCACATTGTTCAAATTTTGTGAACCATTCTCTCTTGGAATAAACATGTTCCGAGCAAGCCGAATCAAACACCCACACATCTTCATAATCTTTCTTCTTGAGCTCTTGCAACATTAGTGTCACCGCTTCATCTTCACTCTTATCATCCTCTCCACAACATTAACAAATCCTCTCTTTTCTTCTTCTTCTTTCTTCTCTTTCTTTTTCTCCATCTTCAACAAATCTCTCATGTCCTCTTTTAAATTTGGACAATAAGCTTTGATGTGCCCCTTTTCTTCACAATACTAGCATTCGATTTCGCTCCAGTCTTTCTGTGGCCTCGAACTTGATCTTCTCTTGAATCACTTCTACCTCTATCCTCGGTGACAAGAGCTTCTGATCCCTCAAAATCCGTCTCCTTTCTCCATGTCTCCTCATTGAACAAGTTGTCTTTCACCAAACTCAACATGAGTTTGCCATTTAGAGTAGAATTACTAATAGTAATCACCAACGTTTCCCAGCTCTCGGGCAAAGAACTCAAAAGCATTAAAGCTTTCATTAAGCGTCAACTTCATAGTAGTCAACTGATTTACGAAACTTTGGAATTCATTCAAGTGCGCCGAAACTAATTGTCCATCCTTAAGCTTCAAATTCACAAGCTTCCGAATTGTGAAAGCTTTATTATAGACAGTCTTCCTCTCAAATAATCCTTCTAAAATCTTCCAAAGACTCTCAGTATCTGTCTCTACAGAAACATGGTGAAAAACGTTGATATCCACAAATCTTCTAATTGTGCCAACCGTCTTGCGATTCAGCTTTGACAACTTCTCATCTGACATGTCTTTCAGCTTGGCCGTTTCACCATTGGTAGGATCATATAAATCAAGGCAGTAAAGCAGATTCTCCATCATCGGCTTCCATTGAATAATTCGATGCGTTCAATCTGATCATTGAACCTGTGTTGCCATCAGCCATATCTTCTGCTCCCATAGCTTTGATACCACTTGTTTGGTTTTTTGGTACCGCAGGCAAACAACAACAAAATATTTTTCACCATGACGATTTTACGGCTTTCTCCATTCACCATGACGATTCTACGGCTTTCTCCACTATCAATCTCAAAACTAACAATTACATGCACTAATTCTCTCAACTCTCAATTTCTCACCACCCAAAAAATCTAACAGCTCCGAAAACTCACGCTCACACAACAAAATGTTGCTATCTCACAAATAGCACACAAACACAACTGCAAGCCTATGTTGCAATGTCTCTCACTCATGGCCGCATGCAAGCCTCCACAAATTGGCTGCGTCTCTCTCTGAGTGACTAAACAAAAACTTAACCTATAAATACTGAAAAAATAAACCCAAACTTACTAGGCCTAGGAATCGTAACAACTCACGCACACTTGCACTCATAAATTCTAATCCTATTTGAACTAGCAGATCCTAGTCCAATTCTTCGACTAGGTCTACCAAAGCTAGTTTCAAGCAAAAACAGAAACAATACCCAAGTCCAATTAAAACTTTCTTAATTGGAACAATAACTACTTCAATCCTTCAACTTTCAACTAAATATAATTTGAGGCACAAATTCCAACAATTCTAGCACACGGTATTTTTTTATTTCTTCTTTTTGTCTTCTTTTTCATTTATCTTTGATTCATTCTCTCATTTATTTTTGCTTCTGTTTCATTACTCATTGTTTTTAACCATTGAAATCAGATTTGATTTTTGTTTCGTGGCATATTCTTTCAATCTCTTTAATCCATTTATACTTTAATAAAGCAAACTTAGTGCTACCATACATTACATTATTGTTTGACACATAACTTTCCATCCTCACGCGCTTGTAAATCATGCTAGCTTACATTGAAATTAGCTGCAGCTTGATGAGCTAGAGCCTAGAGGAGAACACGATAACTGCTAATTACTTTGAGTACTAGTTCGTGATTACGAGAACTTCGGTTGACAATACGTACTTGCAGGCAAGATGGTAGCGTCCAAGGGGGGCGCCTTTGGTGCTACCAAGGGGAGCCCATTCACTCCCCGCTTCTCAAGCCGCACCCTTGGGAATCAACTTGACTGGTGGTAGCAAAAATGGTAGCAGCTAATGTGCTACCATTCGCAGCGGACCGCTACCCCATGTACCCCTCTGACAACTTCCAGATCGAGACTCTTCTTCATTTTCTGATTTAAATCAACTCTCTCCTCAACACATCTCTATCTCTCTTAATCCTCTCACTCTTCTCTCCTTCTCTAGATATATAACTCACTCTCTTCTCCTTCAACACTCTTCTTCTCTACTTCTCCAGATCTCCTTGTTACTTGCAAATGGAGAGATCGTGTCCCTTGCTGGTAGAAAAAAACAAGTTTCAAGAATTAATGGAGGCGTTGATGTGGTGGTTGTTGTAGACTTTTCTAGACTGTTTTTTTTAGTTTTTAGTTGTATTTGAATCTATAAGATGTTTAAATTTATGTATTTATCTTTATTTATACATGTTTTTAGGGTTTTTGTATCGTTTTTTGTACATGGTTTTTTTAATACAAGTAAATTTTTGATGAATGATGAATTTAAGTTGAATTTTTGTTAAATTTTGATGATGAATTCTGAGTTTGATGCATGATGAATTCTGGGTTTGGTATGAGCGTGGATGAATTTGTATGAATTTACATTTCTTTCTAAAATTTTAGAAATTTTCATGGTAGTGGCATGAGAGCGGCGTATTCTGATGGGTGTGTCTATTTTAGGAGTGGAATAGGCAGCGGTCAATTTCACCACCATGATAGCGGATATGTGAGCAGCGAATCCGCTGCCCCCTTCATGTAACTACTCAGTGTGATAGTTAAAATCATCAAACTTTTAGGACTGAACTTGCATTTTTCCTTGTCAGTACTCACATAACTATATTTTCCGTTTAGAGAAGCACAAAAAAGTTAAATAATTTCATTTAAAGAAATTCTTACCCAGTTTGTTTTTATAATTTCATTACCCTCTTTTTTCTTTGCTAGTATTTACTACTTTCTCTTCTGATGTATAGAAAATTTCATTTAAAGAGATTCTTACCCAGTTTCTTTTTATAATTTCATTACCCTCTTTTTTCTTTACTAGTATTTACTACTTTCTCTTCTGATTTACTTCCACTACCCCATAAAAATTATAGTTTTTTTGCGAGTTTCAAAGTATTTATTTTATAATTTATTTTTATCATTTTCAGATATGTAAAGTTAAATGATTCATATGTTTCTCATAATTTGCAATCGATATTTTCTACATATATATTTTTTTAAGATTTTTTTTCACAATTTATTCTACTAATTTTTTGGGTCAAACATTGCAACTTGAAATATTAAAGTTAAATATCACAACTTATGGGATAGAGGAAGTAGTATATAGTTATCTTATTTTTCTATTCTCATTTGTAATTTTACTTTAACCTTCGAAATGTATCATCTGTATAGTATCCTATTATGGGTTGGAAAGTTCGTTATGCGAAGAAGACAAAGTGACCCTGGTCATCAATGTGATCTGTTTATGCAAAATTCGTTCATATGATGATGATATTTGGTCATCAAGTGTACGTAAATTAATATTTGAAAAAAGCTTAAATATCTCGTACTATCCCTGAACTATATTGACCCGGATGAGTTAGGGGCCAGAATTATAAAACAGGCAGATTGCTACCTCGAACTATTAAAGTGGTGTAGCTCGACTCAGTGAACTCGGCACGTACCATCATGTGTCGTCACGTCCGTTAGCCTTTCACTCCTTTCTGTTAGATGGAGGTAACGATCACTTTTCTCAGTGACTAAACTGTATTGTTTTAAAACCCAAGGCCAACCCCCAATTTTGAAAAAAAATAAAAACGTTGGCCGAGCTCTAGTTTTGATCGTCGGAACCGTCGGCGCCTTGATGGTGTTCCGCGTGAAGGAGGTCTACGTCTTCACCCACGGGGCTGAGATGGCGGTGGGATGAGATTCAGTCACTCCCTGTTCAAAATCTTCCGACAGTGGAGTTCTCAGCGCGTGACATGGTGTGGTCGAAAGTGGAAGGGTGGCACGACAACATCGACAGGGTTGCTCTGATTCCTTTCGCCAGAGTCGACGATTTCGTGAGAGGCCAGACAGCGGCGCTCGCTGAACCTTCCGTCGCTCTCCTCATCTACAACCAGGACAAGCATGTCGACAAGCAGGGCCTTCCCTGTCACGGCCCTAACGACTGGAAGGCCGCCGGGACCAAGGCCCTATCCTGATTCCTCTTGGGCACGATCCCGGAGCAGGTGATGACTGCCGTGGAAGATGAATTGAGGATGGAAGAAGGATAGTAGAGGAAAAAGACAGACCAGAGCACAGGCACTCAAATTTTATTGGGACTGGGCCTTATGTTTAAAAAATCGACAATTTAACCCCCTAAACCCTAAACCGTTAATTTTTTTCACAAATTTGTCAATTTCAGCAACGTCCGTTCATGTGCGTAATGGCATGTTCCGAGTTAACTGAGCTGAGGCTCTTATCTGCACCACTCGAATAATTGAGTGTACCAATTTACCCGTTTTATAATTCATGCCCTAATTCGTTCGGGTCAATATAGTTTAGGGTAGTACGAGATATTTAAACATTTGAAAAATTATTGAAGATGGACTGCTGTTTCCCAAATTATACTCTCTTGTTTGATGAACATTAATGGCCCCGTTTGAAAAGTGGAGAATTTTCTGATACTAAAGTAATGCTTATTGTTGCTCATTACTTTGAAATATGAATCATTTTCTTATTATTAATACAGAATATTTTTAAAAGAGAAACAACCCACCTTCCGAGAATTTCACCTACGTTTTGAATTTAAAAGATAAAATCCTTTGGAAAAGACCTTGCATTTTCCAATGGCACTTCCTTTCACTGGGGCAATGATGAAGATTGCTGCCAGTGGCTCCCTGTTGCATGCAATGAAGATGGACACATCAATGAGCTCATATTTCATTTTAAAGAAATTCTTACCCAGTTTTTTTTTTTAATTCATTACCCTCTTTTTTCTTTACTCTTTACTACTTTCTCTTCTGATGTATACAGTTATCCTACTTTTGTATTCTGATTGAGTAATTTTACTTTAACCTCCAAAATGGGTCATTTGCATACGTTTACTACTCCTTCGTCCTAAATGGGTTGTCACTTTTAGCTTTTTTGTGTAGATTTAGATTGTCTTTGGTCCCTAACTCATTTTACATAAACTTCCATCATTACCTCCTCCTAAACCCATTCTAACCCCTTCCAACCCACTCTCTAGACTCTTTGAGTGAGTGCATTGCAGGGGTAAAAGTGGACTAAAATAAAACAAGAGTAGAAAAATATCATTTCATTTGGGACAAAAATATTTTGATATTGTGATAACACACTTTGGATACGGAGGGAGTATTACATTCCATATGGGGAGCACGGATTATCGTATAAAAAACGGTCCACATACTCCCACGAAGAAGGTGCGAAAGTTCGTTATGCGAAGAAGACAATGTGACTCTCCTGGTCATCAATGTGATTTGTTTATGCAAAATTCGTTCATATGATGATGATATTTGGTCATCAGTAAAGTAAGGAGTGTTTTAAAAATGATTGAAGATGGACTGTTGTTGTTTACCAAATTATACTCTCTTGCTCCATGAACATTAATGGCCCCGTTTTAAAATTGGAGAATTATCTAAAACTAAATAGATGCAAAACTATAAAGTCATTTGGAAGTAATGAATATTATTACTAGAATTCTCCAAATTAATACTAGATTTCTCCAAAATTAATAAATTTCTATTCTTATTTGATTATTGCTCATTACTTTGAAATATGAATCATTTTTCTTATTATTGATAGACAAATGTTTTTTCCGTTTCAAAAGCAAAAAAAAAAAAGAAGAAAAGATTAGAAATTTGAATCCCTTTTTTTGTTATGTAGCCAGCTAATCAGTATTACTCCCTTCGTTCCAAAATTTTTTAAACATTTTTCTTATAGGTTATCCAAAATTATGAAAACATTTTCCTATTTTAGTAAATTTTTGTACATAAATTTAGCCAACTATCTCTGTATAGCTCTCTTTTACTTGACAAATCAACCCAAAAATAACTCATCTAAAATGAGGTGTCCAGTCAATATTTAAAAAATAATGGGACCGATAGAATAATTTATTAGTTTAAAGAAGATTTTTATACAACAAGTATTATAGTTTTATAAAGACACTTGGTGCATTTTCGGTTAAAGGGGAGAACAACTGTGCTACCAAAATGAATTGGTCAAAAGAGAAACAACCCACCTTCCCAGAATTTCACATACTTTTTGCATATAAAAAGATGATGTCCCGAAATCTTACCAACAATTAAGACTTGATTCATCATCATGCATAATTTCCTAGGAAGCTCTCTCTGCTTCTTAGTACTTGCATGGTTGTTGATGTTCGTAGAGGCATGCCAAAGAGAAGAGAGGGAGGCTCTAATATCCTTTGGAAAGGATCTTGTATTTTCCAATGGCACTTCCTATCATTGGGGCAATGATGAAGATTGCTGCCACTGGCTCCCTGTTGCATGCAACGAAGATGGACACATCATTCATCTCGACTTTGGCTTCGCCCATATGATGGGCCAGCCGCTGTTACTGACGAAATAGATATATCTTCAAACAACCTTAGTGGGGATTTAGGTGATTTGTTTCGAAACCTGTCCTCCGGTTGCACACCAACCTCACTGAAGTCTTTACTTCTATCTACAAATCGGTTCACAGGATCGATTCCAGATACAGTCATGTCATTTTCTAATCTCATTGAGCTGTCACTTGCATTCAACAACTTAAATGGCACAATAAGTCCACACATTGGTCAAATGTTCAATCTCTCGAAATTGGATCTTCAGAGAAATTCTTTGTCAGGTGTGTTGAATGAAACTCACTTCTCGGGGCTAAGCAATCTAGGATACTTGGACTTGTCCTATAACATTGTCACCTTGAACTTTAGCTCCACTTGGTCACCTATGTTTAGGGCAACTGTCTTACGTCTTACTGGCTGCAAATTAGGCTCTCATTTCCCTGCATGGCTTCAATCTCAACTTCTTAATCAGTTGGCATTCCTTGATATTTCAGTTGCTGGGATATCTGATATGATCCCCAAATGGTTCTCAGACTATTTGGCTTCTTCGAGTCTTTGTTATTTAAATATGTCATACAATGAAATTCAAGGGCAATTGCCGACAATAATGAGTTTAAGGATGTTTGATGATAATTATTATTATTACCCATGTGAGTTTACAGTGTATGATTTCACTTCCAATCTTATGGAAGGCTTGATCCCCACTTTTGCCGAACGGACCGCAATTATTAATCTTTCCAATAATTCATTCTCGGGATCATTGTCCTCATTGTGTGAAACCCAAGCATCCAATTTGGAATTTTTGGACGTTTCTCAGAATTTGTTGTATGGAGAGGTTCCCAATGGCATTGGGCAATACATGAATATGAAGGTTTTGAATTTAGCTGACAACAAGCTTTTCGGCCCGATACCGTCATCCGTATGGTCCTTCGAATTATTGCATATGCTTAATTTGAGGGGAAACAGCTTTCGGGGTAACTTGCCTCATTTCTCAAATTGCACAAAGTTACAGTTTCTGGACTTGAGCCATAATCAACTTTCTGGTAATATTCCGGCATGGATTGGTCAACAATTGTCATCTTTGACTCTTCTAATCCTTCGAGACAATCAGTTTATTGGTGGTATACCTTCACAAGTACGCCAAATGAAGAGTCTTCAAGTTCTTGATTTGTCACATAATAAACTGTCTGGAACCTTTCCTAGACGCTTGGATGATACATGTGGTTCCATACAACGTACTGATTCCTGTTTACACCGTTACCGGTGATTATATCTACAATGCATTCCTCATGTGGAAAGGGAAAGTGCGAGAGTATTCCAAAATTCTTGGTTACGAGGTGGTCATTGATGTTTCAGATAATAACTTATCTGGTGAAATTCCTGCTCAAGTGGCAGATCTCACGGAATTGGTTGCACTTAACTTATCAAAAAATCACTTTTCCGGCATCATTCCTCCGAACATTGGTCAGTTAAAGAGCCTGGAAGTTCTTGATTTGTCTAGAAATCAACTTTCAGGAAACATCCCAAGTGGGATGTCAGAATTAACATTTTAAAGTTGGATGAAAAGAGCCTGGAGTTGGTGAGAATGATGATGATGATGATGATGATGAATTCTATAAGTGGTTTTACATTGCAATTGGTGTTGGATTTGCAGTGAGTTTTTCATTAACTTGTGGAACATTACTTCTAAACCGTTCGTGGCGGCATGCATACTTTCATCTCTTAGATGATTTTGGACATAGAATCTATGTTGCTTTTGTACTACAGAAGAGAAAGTTAAAGGCAAGACTTCAAAGATGAGAGATACGTGTAATGTAAGTTATATGTAATGCATTCCCTTGTTAAAGTACTGAGTGTATTGTTAAAATGATGCAGTAGTTTAGTTGCAAGATAACACCAATCGGTACAATCATTTTCTTACAATTTTAACCTTAAACTTTTAAATTTCTTACAATTGAATCTTGTACCCTCATTTTCATCATTTCAATTCATCCGCTCCACTTGGAGGGAGTTCTTAAATGATCCATTCGAGTGACCGCTCGAGAAAATTCTACTGTGGGATAAATTTAAAGTCAAAATATATTTTTTCATTACTTAAATAAGTACAATTATATATATACATACTATTTCAGCAGGCACTTTTGAAAAATCGGTGTTTCCGGAGTATCCCCTAACTATGAACCATTTAGTTTAGTCCAACGGAGATTGTTTGCAAACCACTTGCTAACTATGAACCCTTTAGTTTTACTACTGACGGGGCTAATACGTGTTGCATTCAAACGCCAAATGATGTTTCTAACTTTAAAAGCTTACAAAAAAATCCACCACCAAACCATCCATTTTTCATAATTTTCCTAAAGAGTTTCTAACTTTAATACATGTTGCATTCAAACGCTAAATAATGTTCCCATTACTTTTTACTGTCTATTTACTCTTTGGATACTGTTTTTACCAATGATGTAAACGACTATAAACGAATTACCGAATGTATGTAGTAGAGACTACATTTCTTGATTATATTCAATAAATAAATTCGAACAATGCAAAAGTCATTACAATGGATTCGACTATTGTAAGATTTTTTTTTTTTTAAGTCCCACTATCCCAACCCCTAAAATAATTAAAATGCCCATAATTTTGTTTTTATTTTCATGCAAATCCCGACCATTGAAGAGCATGCAACCTTAGTTCAATTTAATGCTTTCCATAGTATTGGATTTTGTGAAACTTTCACTTAATCTAAAACCTATTAAAGTATAGCAAATTATTTCGATTATTTGTTTATCTTCTTAATTATAATATTTAAGTGTTATTATACTCTCTTATTTCAAATTTAAAAAAAAACACACCTTTTACAATAGTATTTCCATCTTCTCAATTTCAAATTACATAAATTAAAACTAATTAGTAACCATTCATATAGTATAAAATTTAATTCCATACCAGCAACGCGCGGACAGGGTGAAAACTAGTAAACTACTAAATACTAGGAGTAACATTATTCTTTTCTCCCAAGTTTCACACATGGGCTGTACCGAAGAGAGCTTATGGGCTGTACCGAAGAGAGCTTTAAAAGACCTATTAATTAATTTACATTTATTTCTTCACTATGAATAATTTACATTATCATTTACATTGTTTTGAAATGCTCAGTTAGAGCTTTCGTCGATTTTTTTTTTGAAACTGATAGACTTATATTATTAGATGAAACAATAAATAAAATAAGTAGAGAGTAAAATATAGCAGCACTTAATAGATGCACAAAAGTACCTGAACAAATAACTAAATAAACTACCTAATAACGTGCTAAAATCATAAAAACATAGCAAACTCTCACTGTCCCATCTACACCTAAAAAGGTAAGCAAGCACCATAAATGTCATAACGGATTGAAAGATGAGTACGTATGGCGAGCTCCCAATACGTCTTACATGCTTTTGAGAAAAATGATACCGGCGCATCATGACAGTGTACAAATGGTGAATAAAGTGAAAGACCTGCAAATGACAAACAAGTGTCAAGCAGCAGAACAGAGACAAAACTAAAACTAACTCAATAAGCAAAAGAAATAAGACTATCAGTCGTAAGCAAATCCGGAGTAGCCAGGCTGGCTCTCTTTACCCAACTAACTCCATTGCCAAGAATTCACGGTTGGAAGCGAGGCTCGGTATCCATCCTCGCCTTATCGTTTCCCACACTCCCCATAACAACGGAGGCTGCCCATCCATCTTCTGTGTGTCACCATTAGACTGCCATGAGCGAGGTCAAGACTAAGCCTAGTACCCATCGGGCTTCAGAATCTTGCTTGACTGTCAAACGAGGGAGCAAGCTCAGAACCTGCTTATACAGAAAAGAAGATGTTTGCAAACCTGGTTCAAGTGGATAGAAATCTGGAAGGCCTCCAACAACCAGGAAGATTGTTGTGGCTCAACATTGAGGGAATTCTAGTTGAAGCTTGGAGTGACGCCAATTTAACCAAAAATCGCTACACCTTGGGGGCGAATCTTACTGATAGAACCAACGGCCTCAAACAAAACTCAACTAAATCGGGGAAGAGTTTGTGTTCTCACCAAGTCTATGCACACAATCAATGAAACTACCAAAGCCAAGATGGGAGCTAAAGAATTCCATATCAGAGTAATTGAAGATGCAAGCCTCAACGTTGATTTTGATGAAATCCAGAATTCAGATGACTACACCAGATGGATCTCCGATTCGGACTCCGACGATTCTGTCGGAAATTACTCTGGCAGCGACGTTGAGTCCGAAGAATCATCCTTCGTACTGGATACTAGCGCGGAACACGATGCTGCCACTGTTCACGACCCTGCTGTAGCGGGTTCCAAGGGACGTTATGCCGGCGACAACCTGAAAAGCAAAAAGGTTAGACAAAGCAACAAGCAACTTTTAGAAAATTCTGACTCAGACTCAGAAAGTTGCTATGTCGACTCTGACCCAATTTTTCCTACCCCAGCCGGGCCACCACCTCAACAGGCCCAACCCGTCACAATCCCAGTCTGCCCTAAGCCCTTCGAAACTACCAAACTGAATCATCGCCTTGTGTCTGCGAGTAAATCAAACTCGGAGCATTCTAGTAGTCCCACCAGCAAATTGAACCAAGACCAGTTACCGATCAGAAGCACTCAATCGCAGGGGAGCTCAACTATGGAGGCCATCAAAACAAAACAACTGGGGGAGGAAATGGGATTCGTCTTTAATCCAGCCTTGGCAGATATTCTCAATTTGGGGCAGATTTCGTGGAAATTAAATCCCACCACGTAATCCTCTGCCAGGTCAATTCCTTTCTGGGTTTCTAAGGTCAGTTTATTATGAAGCTTTTATCTCTAAATGTGAGGGGATTAGGAAAAAGTTGGAAAAGGAGGTGGATTAAGCAGACAATTGCAAAAGATAAAATTGATTTTCTAGCTCTCCAAGGAACCAAACTTTCGGGTATCAATATTCAATTGGTAAAGTCTCTTTGGGACTCGGATGATTGTGAGTTCCCTTTTATGGGTTTGGAACTCTAACATTTTCTCCCTTAAGAACACTATGTCTGGTGATGGTTTCCTTTTCATCACAGGTCCTCAAACAGATCCTTCTTGGCAACATCTACGGTCCTCAAACAGATTCTGAAAAAAGAGCTCTTTGGGACAATCTCCTTCTTGATAGACATACCTTTGATGTTCCAACTTGTTGGGTTGGTGATTATAATGTTGTCCGGAAAAAAAGAAGAAAGAAAAGGGTCTCAATTCAATCGAAGAGAAGCTGAGGATTTCAACAATCTAATCTTGGATGTAGAGGTTCAGGAAATCAACCTCGTGGACAGAAAATTTACTTGGATGAACATGATTTGCTCGAAATTAAGCAAACTTGACAGAATTCTTAGCTCCGACAGTTTCATGGTTTGCTGGCCAAAACTTTTTGCTACCTCAAACTGTAGATTCGTATCAGACCACAACCCTCTCCTTCTTCAGAACAAGGTGATTGATTTCAGTCCAAAACCTTTCCGGATTTATGATTCCTGGCTACAAAACCCAAATTTTGAAGGAATTGTGAAGCAAGCTTGGAAATTATTCGACATCGGCAGACCAGACTACGTTCTTAAAGAAAAAATCAGAAATCTGAAGTTAGAGATCAAAAACTGGAATAGTACAGATTTTCAAGGAGCAAACAACAGAGTCATCAAACTTAGAAAGGAAAAAGAAGCTAGGGAAAGAAGGGTTCAAATTTCAGATTTAAATGGGACCGAAAAAGAAGAAATGTTGACCTGCTTCTAGAATTTAATCTCTTCAGAAAAGGATCTTTTCAGCATGTTACATCAAAAGGCAAGGTGCAAATGGGCTTTGGAGGGAGATGAAAACTCAGGTTTCTTCCACGCTTGTATCAAACACAGACAGAGGAGAAATAATATTAGAGGCCTTCAAATTAACAGGTAATGGTAAGAGTATCCCCCAATTATAAAAGAGGCTGTTGCAGACTTCTTCGAGAATCAATTCAAGGAACCAGAAAAAGTAAGGGGCATCTTATTGAGTTCCAAATTTAAGAAGCTCCCACACTCGAAAGCTATTTCTCTTGAAGCCCCTATCACAACCGAGGAATTAAAAGAAGCGGTCTGGTCTTGCGGAAGCGACAAAGCACCGAGTCCAGACGGCCTCAACTTCAAACTTTTAAAGGAACACTGGGAAGTTTTGAAAGATGATTTCTTCAAGTTTGTCAAATATTTCGAGCAGGTCGGAAAGCTTGGTCCAGGTTGCAACGCATCGTTCATCACTTTAATCCCAAAAGTCAAAGACCTAGTTGGATTAAAGGACTTTAAACCCATCAACTTAATTAGTTGCCAATACAAGGTCATTTCAAAGATTCTAGCAAAAAGATTGAAGAAAGTTCTCCCTCTTCTGGTGAGTGATTCTCAAACAGGTTTTATTGAAGGCCACCAGATCCTTGACGAAGTTTTGATTGCCAACGAACTTGTCAGTTATGTGAAGCGCTTAAAGTAGAAATCAGTGATTCTCAAGGTTGACTTTGAAAAGGCTTTTGACACCGTGAGCTGGAATTATTTATTCTCGATTCTAAATCAGATGAATTTTGGCCAAAAATGGATCCAGTGGATGCGGACCTGCCTATCTACAGCATCAGTTTCAATACTTGTGAATGGAAGCCTGACGAGAGAATTTAAAATGGAACGAGGGCTGAGACAGGGAGATCCATTGTCACCATTTCTATTCTTACTAGTAGCTGAAGGGCTTCATAATTTAATGGAACAAGCAGCTGAAAAGAAGATTTTTAAAGGTATTGAGATTGGAAGACAAGGGCTGAAAATCTCTCACCTTCAGTACGCTGATGACACTATCTTCTTTGGAGCATGGGAGAATAACAACATAAAAAATCTGATGCGAATTCTAAAGTGCTTTTGGGAAATCTCCGGGCTGAAAATAAACCTCTCCAAGACAAAGCTTTATGGTATTGGTGTCACAAAATCAGTCGTTGAAGAAATGGCATCTTCAGTTGGCTGCTCTCAAGGTTCATTTCTGTTTACTTATCTGGGTCTTCCGGTTGGGGCCAAAATGTACACAGTTGAAGCTTGGGATGACGTAACAAAGAAAGTAAAATCTAGACTCACTACTTGGCGCTCCAAAATTCTTTCTATTGGAGGCCGACTTACTATCTTAAAGTCAATCTTGGGAAGCTTGCCCTTATTCTACTTCTCGTTGTTCCGAGCCCCTGCTAGGTTAACCAAAACACTTGAGAGTTTACGCTGCAATTTTTTCTAGGGTGGTTCCGAGGAAAAAAAAGTTGTTCACTGGGTGGCTTGGGAAACAATTCTTGATTCTTTCGAGGTTGGCGGGTTGAATGTAGGCAATTTGAGAGCAAAATTGGGGTCTTCTAGGAAAGTGGTGGTGGAGGTTTAGAGTAGAAAGAGAGGCTTTTATGGATGAAAGTGGTGCAAAATATCCATGGGAAAGAGGGAGGGATAGAGGTGCGGTATGATGGTGAAACTGTAGGGGTTTGGGGTGGTATTCTAAAAGCAGGGGGATACGGATGATGCAGGGTTACTCTTTTCTAGCTCTTTCTGTAGAAAAGTGGGAGATGGTCGTTCTTTCAAGTTTTGGAAAGACAATTGGACTCACAGTAAATGTTTGGCTGATTGTTACCCTAGGTTGTTCGCTCTAGATGCGATGGGAGATGCCACTATAGCAGAGAAAGGGACTTGGGTAAATGGTGTTTGGTGTTGGGAGTGGAATTGGAAGAGGACACATGGGATTGCTCATTCACAATTGAAGGTGCCTTCTCGGTCTCCTACACTGCCAAGTTGGCGGACCATCTTTCTCTCAAAAAGCAACCTCATCGATCCTTTGAAGACCTCTTGGAACAAATGGGTTCCAAGAAAGATCAACATCTTTTACTGGAAAGCCGGGCAAGACAGACTACCTTCATGCCTTCAACTCGCCATTCGCAACATCTCACTAGAGAACGTGGGCTGCTCAAATTGCCCTTGCGCGTTGGAAGATTTAGATCATTGTTTGGTTGTCTGTCCTGTTGCAATTGCTCGATGGAAATCTGTTTATACTTGGTGTGATTTTGGTGACTTCACAGACATTTATTCAGTCCGAGATGTCCTGTAATCCGCAAACTCTCACCCTCCCCATTCAAAGCTTTCGAAGCCGCAACAGCAAGGGTGAGATGTTATCATTCAGGTTACTTCTTGGAGCATTTGGAGAAATAGGATCGAATGCTAGAATCTTCAAAGACAACTCATCGTAGCAACAATCGTGGTTATCGGAGGTCCAATTCCTCTCCTTCTTATGGATCTCCAACCGATGGAGAAATTTCAACATTTCCTGGTTCGATTGGCTTGTAAACCCCTTAGGGGGTATTGGTAACTGTCTATAACTCAATCCACTTTTTCATCAAACTAATCAGGTTCTTCTCTTCCTCGGAGTAGACCCTGTTTAGTTTCCTTAATACAAATTCATATATTTTGCCTTTCAAAAAAAAAATCGGGCGAAGAGAGAAAGCTGGTATATATAACCTCCACACCGTCGGCCCAATGAATCCAGGCTCGACATTGGCTAAAATTACCCTCACCTACACGACAACCAGAAAATTTCATTTAAAGAAATTCTTCCCAAGGTTTTTTTATCCTACTTTTGTATTCTCATGGAGTAATTTTACTTTATCTCCGAAATGGGTCATCTGTATACGTTTACTATTAAAATCCATATGGGGAGCACAGATTATTGTATAAAAACGCTCCACATACTCCCACGAAGAAGGTGCGAAAGTTCGTTACGCAAAGAAGACAATGTGACCCTCCTGGACATCAATGTGATTTGTTTATGCAAAATTCGTTCATATGATGATGATATTTGGTCATCAGTGTTCGTAAAGTAATTAAGGAGTGTTTTAAAAATGATTGAAGATGTACTGTTGTTGTTTCCCAAATTATACTCTCTTGTTTCATGAACATTAATGGCCCCATTTTAAAATTGGAGAATTATCTAAAACTAAATAGATGCAAAACTATAGAGTCATTTGGAAGTAATGAATATTACTAGAATTCTCCAAATTAATACTAGATTTCTCCAAAATTAATAACTTTCTATTCTTATTTGATTGTTGCTCATTACTTTGAAATATGAATCATTTTTCTTATTATTGATAGACAAATGTTTTTTTTCCGTTTCAAAAGAAAAAAAAAAGAAAAGATTAGAAATTTGAATCCCTTTTTCTGTTATGTAGCCAGGTAATCGGTATTACTCCCTTCGTTCCAAAATTTTTTAAACATTTTTCTTATAGGTTATCTCAAAATTATCGAAACATTAAAGTCAAACATCACAATTTTTATGAAACGGAAGAAGTAGTATATAGTCATCTTATTTTTCTTTTCTCGGCACGTACCATCATGTGTCGTCACGTCCATTAGCCTTTCACTCCTTTCTGTTAGATGGAGGTAACGATCACTTTTCTCAGTGACTAAACTGTATTGTTTTAAAACCCAAGCCCAACCCCCAATTTTGAAAAAAATAAAAACGTTGGCCGAGCTCCAGTTTTGATCGTCAGAACCGTCAGCACCCTGATGGTGTTCCGCGTGAAGGAGGTCTACGTTTTCACCCACGGGGCTGAGATGGCGGTGGGATGAGATTCAGTCACTCCCTGTTCAAAATCCTTCGACGGTGGAGTTCTCGGCGTGTGACATGGTGTGGTCGAAGGTGGAAGGGTGGCACGACAACATCGACAGGGTTGCTCTGATTCCTTTCGCCAGAGTCGATGATTTCGTGAGAGGCCAGACAGCGTCGCTCGTTGAACCTTCCGTCACTCTCCTCATTTACAACCAGGACAAGCATGTCGACAAGCAGGGCCTTCCCTGTCACGGCCCTATTGACTGGAAGGCCACCAAGACCAAGGCCCTGACATGATTCCTCTTGGGCATGATCCCGGAGCAGGTGATGACGGCCGTGGAAGATGAATTGAGGATGGAAGAAGGATAGTAGAGGAAAAAAACAGACCAGAGCACAGACACTCAAGTTTTATTGGGACTATGCCTTATGTTTAAAAAATTGACAATTTAACCCCCTAAACCCTAAACCGTTAATTTTTTCCACAAATTTGTCAATTTCAGCAACGTTCGTTCATGCGCGTAATGAGATGTGCCGAGTTAACTGAGCTGAGGCTCTTATATGCACCGCTTTAATAATTGAGGGTACCAATTTGCCCTTTTTATAATTTATGCCGTAGTCGCTCTGGTCAATATAGTTTAGGGTAATACGAGATATTTAAGAATTTGAAAAATGATTGAAGATGGACTGCTGTTTCCCAAATTATACTCTCTTGTTTGATGAACATTAATGGCCCCGTTTTAAAAGTGGAGAATTTTCTAAAACTAAAGTAATGCTTATTGTTGCTCAGTACTTTGAAATATGAATCATTTTATTATTATTAATAGACAGAATATTTTTAAAAGAGAAATTAAACAACCCACCTTCCTAGAATTTCACCTACGTTTTGCATTTAAAAGAAAAAATCCTTTGGAAAAGACCTTGCATTTTCCAATGGCACTTCCTTTCACTGGGGCAATGATGAAGATTGCTGCGAGTGGCTCCCTGTTGCATGTATTGAAGATGGACACATCAATGTGCTCATATTTCATTTTAAAGAAATTCTTACCCAGTTTTATTTATTTATTTATTTCATTACCCTCTTTTTTCTTTACTCTTTACTACTTTCTCTTCTGATGTATACAGTTATCCTACTTTTGTATTCTGATTGAGTAATTTTACTTTAACCTCCGAAATGGGTCATTTGCATACGTTTACTACTCTCTCTGTCCCAAGTGGGTTGTCATTTTTAGTTTTTTTGTGTAGGTTTAGATTGTCTTTAGTGATTAATTCATTTTACATAAACTTTCATCGTTACCCCATATCAAACTCATTCTAACCCCTCACAACCCACTCTCTAGACTCTTTGAGTGAGTGCATTGCAGGGATAAAAGTGGACTAAAATAAAACAATAGCGGAAAAATGTCATTTCATTTGGGACAAAAATATTTTGATATTGTGATAACACACTTTGGACGGAGGGAGTACAAATTATCGTATAAAAAAGCTCCACATACTCCCACGAAGAAGGTGCGAAAGTTCGTTTATGCGAAGAAGACAATGTGACCCTCCTGGTCATCAATGTGATTTGTTTATGCAAAATTCGTTCATATGATGATGATATTTGGTCATCAGTGTTCGTAAAGTAATTAAGGAGTGTTTTAAAAATGATTGAAGATGTACTGTTGTTGTTTCCCAAATTATACTCTCTTGTTTCATGAACATTAATGGCCCCATTTTAAAATTGGAGAATTATCTAAAACTAAATAGATGCAAAACTATAGAGTCATTTGGAAGTAATGAATATTACTAGAATTCTCCAAATTAATACTAGATTTCTCCAAAATTAATAACTTTCTATTCTTATTTGATTGTTGCTCATTACTTTGAAATATGAATCATTTTTCTTATTATTGATAGACAAATGTTTTTTTTCCGTTTCAAAAGAAAAAAAAAAGAAAAGATTAGAAATTTGAATCCCTTTTTCTGTTATGTAGCCAGGTAATCGGTATTACTCCCTTCGTTCCAAATTTTTTTAAACATTTTTCTTATAGGTTATCCTAAATTATGGAAACATTTTCCTATTTTAGTAAATATTTTTGCATAAATTTAACCAACTATCTCTCTATAGCTCTCTTTCACTTGACAAATCAACTAAAAAATAACTCATCTAAAATGATGTGTCCAGTTAATATTTAAAAAATAATGGGACCGATAGAATAATTTATTAGTTTAAAGAAGATTCTTATACAACAAGTATTATAGTTTTATAAAGACACTTGGTGCACTTTCGGTTAAACGGAGAACAACTGTGGCTACCAAAATGAATTGGTCAAAAGAGAAACAACCCACCATCCGAGAATTTCACATACTTTTTGCATATAAAAAGATGATGTCCCGAAATCTTACCAACAATTAAGACTTGATTCATCATCATGGTTAATTTCCTAGGAAGCTCTCTCAGCTTCTTAGTACTTGCATGGTTCCTGATATTCGTAAACGCGTGCCAAAGAGAAGAGAGGGAGGCTCTAATATCCTTTGGAAAAGACCTTGTATATTCCAATGGCACTTCCTTTCATTGGGGCAATGATGAAGATTGCTGCCAGTGGCACAAGTGGCGTGCTTGAACCGGAAAGCTTTGATGCGAGAAAAGTAAGTCCATCGGCTCCCTATTGCATGCAATGAAGATGGACACATCAATGAGCTCAGATTTGAGTTCATTGATGAGCCGCTGTTACTCATCCGTGGTGCTAACTCACTAAACCCCTCTTTGCAGCAACTACGGTATTTGGAATATTTGAAACTTGTCAGCATCAACTATGGTGGTGCCCAGCTTCCAGACTGGATCGGCTCCTTTACGGTTTTAAGGTACATTCATCTGTCTGGTTGTAGTTTTGGTGGCTCTCTTCCTGTTCAACTTACCAACCTTATCCACCTGGAAAACATTTATCTCTCGTCTAATAAGTTCGAAGGTCCAATTCCTGAAGGATTCGGGAACCTGACATCTCTCCTAGTTCTGGATTTTAGCGATAATCTACTTCAAGGCGGGATCCCAGTGTCTCTTGGAAATCTCTGCTTGCTACAAGAAATAGATATATCTTCAAATTACCTTAGTGGGGATTTAGGTGATTTGTTTCAAAACCTGTCCTCCGGTTGCACACCAACCTCACTGGAGTCTTTACTTCTATCTACAAATCGGTTCACAGGATCGATTCCAGATACAGTCATGTCATTTTCTAAACTCACTGAGCTGTCACTTGCATTCAACAAGTTAAATGGCACAATAAGTCCCCACATTGGTCAAATGTTCAGTCTTGAGAAATTGGATCTTCAAAGAAATTCTCTCTCAGGTGTGTTGAATGAAACTCACTTCTCGGGGTTAAGACGTCTAACATACTTGGACTTGTCCTACAACGTTGTCACCTTGAACTTTAGCTCTACTTGGTCACCTATGTTTAACACAACTGTCTTACGCCTTGCTGCCTGCAAATTAGGCTCTTGTTTCCCTGCATGGCTTCAATCTCAACTTGATCAATTAACATTCCTTGATATTTCAGTTGCTGGAATATCTGATATGATCCCCAAATGGTTCTCAGACTCTTTGGCTTCTTCGAGTCTTTGTTATTTAAATATGTCATACAATGAAATTCAAGGGCAATTGCCGAGAATAATGAGTTCAAGGATGTTTGATGATAATAATTATTATTACGCATGTGACTTTGAAGTGTATGATTTCTCTTCCAATCTTATGGACGGCTTGATCCCCACTTTTCCCGAATTGACCGGATTTATTAATCTTTCCAATAATTCATTCTCGGGATCATTGTCCTCATTGTGTGAAACCCAAACTCTCGAATTGGAATTTCTGGACATTTCTCAGAATTTGTTGTCTGGAGAGGTTCCCAATGGCATTGGGCAATACATGAATATGAAGGTTTTGAATTTAGCTAACAACAAGCTTTTCGGCCCGATACCGTCATCCATATGGTCCTTAGAATCATTGCATATGCTTAATTTGAGGGGAAACAACTTTCGGGGTGAAATGCCTCATTCCTCAAATTGCACAAAGTTACAGTTTCTGGACTTGAGCCACAATCAACTTTCTGGTAATATTCCAGCATGGATTGGGCAACGTTTGTCATCTTTGACTCTTCTAAGCCTTCGAGACAATCAGTTTATTGGTGGTATACCTTCACAAGTATGCCAAATGAAGAATCTTCAAGTTCTTGATTTGGGCTTAAACAAACTCTCTGGAACCTTACCGAGATGCTTGGATGATATCAACACCATGGCACGTAAACAAAATTTGACTTCAATGTTAAAGCAAAGTTATGAACTGCTGATACGGGTGTCTCCAAATTACATGCAAGAAGAGATTATTGTTTACACCGTCACCGGTGATTATATCTACAATGCATTCCTCATGTGGCTAGGGAAATTGCGAGAGTATTCCAAAATTCTTGGTTACCTAGTGCTCATTGATGTTTCAGACAATAACTTATCTGGTGGAATTCCTACTCAAGTGGCAGATCTCACGGAATTGGTTGTACTTAACTTATCAAAAAATCACTTTTCCGGCATCATTCCTTTGAACATTGGTCAGTTAAAGAGCCTGCAAGTTCTTGATTTGTCCAGAAATCAACTTTCAGGCAGCATACCAAGTGGGATGTCAGAGTTAATATCTTTAGGTTCGATGGACTTATCTTACAACAATTTGTCTGGTAAAATTCCAACTAGCACTCAGATTCTTGGGTTTGATCCTTCCCGCTTTGCTGGCAATCTTGATCTTTGTGGTCTTCCATTTAAACTCCATTGCCCCGAGGATGATGATTATCATGATGGTGGCGATGTGCTTCATTATCCAGGAAATGGTGAGAATGATGATGATGATGAATTCTATAAGTGGTTTTACATTGCAATTGGAGTTGGATTTGCAGTGAGTTTTTCATTAACTTTTGGAACATTACTTCTAAACCGTTCGTGGCGGCATGCATACTTTCATCTCTTAGATGATTTTGGAGATAGAATCTATGTTGCTTTTGTACTGCAGAAGAGAAAGTTAAAGGCAAGACTTCAAAGATGAGAGATTCCAAAGTATTATCTCTATGTGACGCTGAAGATTTGTTTAGCTTAATTACGTGTTTTTTTATAATAAAAAAATATTTTGTTATTGGAAGAATTATGTAGGACAACCCACATGTAATGTAAGTTATCTGTAATGCATTCCCTTAAAGTGATCCATTCGAGTGATCGCTCGAGAAAATTCTAATGTGGGATAAATTTAAAGTCAAAATATATTTTTTCATTACTTAAATAAGTACAATTATATATATACATACAATTATATCAACGCCGTGGCACGTAGACAAAATTTGACATCAATGTTGAAGCAAAGTTATGAATTGGTGATACAAGTGACTCCAAATTACATTCATCAAGGGATTATTGTTTTCACCGTTGAAGGTGACTATATCTACAATGCATTCCTCATGTGGCTAGGGAAAGTGCGAGAGTATTCCAAAACTCTTGGTTACGTGGTGCTCATTGATGTTTCAGATAATAAGTTATCTGGTGGAATTCCTACTCAAGTGGCAGATCTCACGGAATTGGTTGTACTTAACTTATCAAAAAATCACTTTTCTGGCATCATTCCTCCGAACATTGGTCAGTTAAAGAGCCTACAAGTTCTTGATTTGTCTAGAAATCAACTTTCAGGCAGCATACCAAGTGGGATGTCAGAATTAACATTTTTAAGTTGGATGGACTTATCTTACAACAATTTGTCAGGTAAAATTCCAACCAGCACTCAGATTCTTGGGTTCGATCCTTCCCGCTTTGCTGGCAATCTTGATCTTTGTGGTCTTCCATTTAAACTCCATTGCCCCGAGGATGATGATGATCGTAATGGTGGTGGTGTGCTTCATTATCCAGGAGTTGGTGAGAATGATGATGATGATGATGACTTCTATAAGTGGTTTTACATTGCAATTGGAGTCGGGTTCGCAATGAGTTTTTCATTAACTTGTGGAACATTACTTCTACACCGTTCGTGGTGGTGATGGGGATGATGATGATCGTAATGGTGGTGGTGTGCTTCATTATCCAGGAGTTGGTGAGAATGATGATGATGATGATGACTTCTATAAGTGGTTTTACATTGCAATTGGAGTCGGGTTCGCAATGAGTTTTTCATTAACTTGTGGAACATTACTTCTACACCGTTCGTGGCGGCATGCATACTTTCATCTCTCAGATGATCTTGGAAATGGAATCTATGTTGCTTTTGTACTACAAAAGAGAAAGTTAAAGGCAAGACTTCAAAGATGAGAGATTCCAAAGTATAACCTATAGTCAATATTTGATGTTGAACATTTCTTTGGCTTATTTACATGTTCTTTTTTTTCACATTTAGCTATTTAAAGAAGTATGTAATACCACCCACATGTGGCTTATTTACGAGTCAAGCTAATCCAATTCTTGCATGACCCTCGTGGGCAAGGATTGATCCATCATTATTTGGTGTGACAGACGAAGAAGGTCAAGATCACACAAGATTGGTCTGCCACACAAGATGAGCAAATTCCATGAGTAATCAAGGCACACAAAAGTGCACTAAGCTAGAGGACATGAGTTGAATGCCTTGAAATTGGTCGGGAACATTGGTGCAAAGAGCATTGTTTATTTTAAAATAAAATTGTCGATTTAAATTAATTTTTCTTTTGTACTTATAGTTTTGTATATAATTTGTACTAATTGATCTTCCTTTTCTTTTTGATTTTTCATGACATGCATCATGTTTGTTTCTAACTAGTATTAACCCCTCTAAAATTGAACATTACATTTAATCATTTGTTTCTCAAGACTCATCATTGCAAATTTTTATTCTAGAAGTGGGAACATGTTGCAAATAAAAAAAGAAAAAGAAAAAGTGGACATTAAGGAGCTTTAGAACAATTTTATGATGTGAAAAAGCCTGACGACCCCCGATCGTGGCATGGAAAGACAGTTTCTCGCAAGTAATCTTTAAGCTAGATCCAACATGTTGATGTACGCAAATTGGAGAATAATTGGGGAAATCTTTGAATTCACTCAAATCTTTGAGTGTTTGCCAAGATAACTTGAAAGTCGAATACTCTAGATTGAGTTCGTAATCCAGGGTATTGTCTTTGTTGCAATAGACATCTGTTATTGTCACAGCCTCCCCGCCCGGTTGCGGAGGCGGAGCCGGCCGCGACATCGGAAACAGAATTACAATGGAAAACGCGGCAATGAGCATCGAGCTCAAATACGTAATCGCCGAGTAACAACTAGCAACCTAAAACTCATACAAGGCAAGCATGCTTAACCATCTTACTTCTACCACACATGCGCTTCATGGTTTATCCAACATCTATCATTGCCACAAACACAAAATTCACTGTGCACCACAATTAAACAAAGATTACCAATATAGGTAAGTCGGGCTCCGCCGACTCGAAGACAACAAACAGTAATATATCTCAAATATATATACACATATCCAAAACATGATCTGACCTATATGCATGCAAGCATACACAGAGCCGATTCCTATAAATACCTAGCGCGGAATCAAGCGACCTCCGCACGTGGTACCGCTGCCGCAACCCAACCTCAAAGTGAAAGAAGCACCGCGAACCTCTACTCCGCCGGTTGCTTGTCGACGGCCTGAAAGTGGTAAGCAGATAAAAGGGGTGAGTCCTCGAAAGGACCCGAGGGGCTTAAGGTAAAAGTGCGGTTTGCCCACAGTGGCAACAACAACTCGCAAAACAGAATATCACAAAGATATGCATGTACATATGAACATAAAGTATAACGTAAATCGGAATTCAACATACGCGGTCCAACCGCCGTAACGACTGTAACGACAGCCCTCACAGAGGTCGAATATACAGATCGTAATGCAATGTATAGCACGGTACCGGGGGGTCGCGATCCCCAAACCGCCGTAGGTCACGTATATATCGGCACCCCAAGTGCGGATATACACGTAATGTCGGCACCCTCCGGGCGGACACAGATCAGAAGTATCGGCACTCCGGTGCGGATACGCAGTAATGTAATCAAGGAGCACCCGTGGTCTCTCCAACCATACGGGCCTCGCCACGTAATCGTAACATATAAATAAAGCATACAAACACAGCAGAGATATCATACCCGATAACACATATGGAGCGTAACAAACGTACATTTTACCAAATTAAGCCCTTACCTCAGAAGCGCTTCACAGCAGCCCAACACTAGTGAAAATCCCGACTACCGACCCGAAATGCACAACTTGGCTCCTACGGATCCGCGCTACTCCACCAACGCAGTAATCAAGTCATACAACCATAGTTGGATCGTAACACATCCAAACAAACCCCGTAAAACAATTCTCGCACAAACCCGCACTTTTCCTAAAATTCCACAGAAAGCTCGGTTTTACAAACCGAGCCTGAACATTGCTATTCATACACCACCAAACCCATTTCAACCTTTAAACCCGCATTCCAGACACCTTTCCTGGAAAACCCGCATAAACCTAACTTTTCCTACCATTGTCCGAAAATGATGTTTCAACCACCATTATGAACCTATTTTCACCCACAATACCAATTTAGGATCCAAACCAACCTAAACACAACCTTAACATGGAAAAAGTTTCATTTGAACATTTTGACCCTTAACCAATTTTTCACCACACTTCCAAATCAAACCATTCAAGCTTCCAAATAATCATATTAATCACCAATTCCACTTCCTAAGCATGCTTACTAACCAATTACACCAAAATCAACAAAACCCCTTCACCTTTCAATTCGGCCAAAGAGGGGTTTTCTCACCCAACTTCCATTTCAATCCAAACAAAGTTCCATTTGCACTCTTTAATCACCAATTACATTTCTTAAGCAAGATTACCAACCAATTGCTTCAAAATCAACAAAACCCTTCCTTGAACAATTCGGAAAATTTGGGGAATTCTTCCCTAGCATGCTTTTCATCAAATTAAAACCATAGATAATCTTAGAATCATGCTAGGAACAACATACTTCAAGCATGATTCAATAACACAAACACACACAATTTTGGAAAATTAAGCTTAATTTCGGCATCCCTAGGGTTCCACCCTCCATGTAATTCTTCCAACATTTAACCATAGATTCTTACTCCCCTCAAGCCCAAGAACAACATACTAAAAGATGGGAGGGAGAAGATTACTCTAGCATGTAGACAAGAGTAAACACATAGCTTGAAAATCCTCTCTTTTCCAACATTTCTTTGCTTCCAAACTTGAAAGAGAAGAAGAGGGAAAGCTTACCAATCTTTTGGACCCAATCCCTTGAAGATTTCAGCAAGAACAATTGGAAGCCATGGAGCTTGAAGGAGAAGAAGTGTGGCGGCAGAAGCTTGAAGAAGATGAAGAAGAAGAGGAAATGAAATAAATTTCATTTTGTGCAATTATTTAACCTTATATATTTTCCCACTTTTTTGCCCATACTCCTCTCCCTTAAATTAAAATTGACCAAGTGTCCCAAAAGCCTCCCCTACTTGCAGCCGAAAATATCAGCTGCTGTACCCATGCTGATTTTTATTTAATTTGCACCCCATTGCAAATTAACTCCCAATTTTCCGAAAGTTCCAATTCTTTTTGCCCAAAAAATAATTACCGAATTCCAAAATTAACGAAACTTGGACACAAGCTTCAGAATATTATAACATTCACAGAACATTTTTCAGAAATTCATTTACCTTTCCGGAGTGTCCTACCGAGCTCGCTGAACCTGCACTCAAAACCCGACGTGCGAGCGTGTCAACTCGAACCAAATTCTGTCACTCCAAAATTCTATAAAAATACCCATAAAGTCCATATTAAATTAAAACACAACTTACGCCAAAGCCGTCAGAAAATTTCCATCCCGAGCCCCGGGATTCCCGCCCCGAGCCCCGGAGTCGCCCGAACCGAACGTCCCGTCCCCAAACATTAAACTCCACAACCACCTCCGGACGTCATCACGACTCCAAAACTACAAACGGCTTCCCAAACTGAGCTCTCGAGAGTGCTACCGAGCCCGCTGTACGTCCCCGAGGCGACCCCGACAACCCCGGCGCCGAAAAATATTTTCGGCGGAAACGTCCGGGACCCACACGACCTCAAATACGGAGGGGTTCGCCAAAATGATACTCGGATAGGGCTCGGGAGCCGTCTGAACGCCGAAAACGTGACCCGCAGCTAAAACCGAGCCGGGTCACCCGGCCGCAACCCGCTCGGGGTGACCGTAATGCTTATTCTCTCCCTTGAAATGAAAAGGGGTAAAATGCACTCATTGGCATCTTTAAGTCACTGTTTTAAAAATTAAACCGGAAGCAAAACCGTCCAGGGCACCAATCCATGGTTCAACCTGTAGCGACGAGGTTTTTGACAATGTCGCCACCAATCTTTTTATGATAGGTCGATTGGGAACCTAAACTGGTTTATAAGAAACTCCAAGTCCGTTAGTTAATTATGTACAAAAATAATAATTTTCCTACGCCCAAAATTGGTACCACTGGATTTGATTTCATCTCTTTTTGCTTGAATATTTATCCAAAATTAATGAGAATAACGAAACATATGGAATAAATCCAAACAATTATAACAAAAACAAACATTAATACAAAATGACTTATATACACTACGTATAGAAGCTACGGTTTTACTGCGGCGGAGGCCGCAGTAAACCCATTTACTGCGGCCTCCTGCGGTAAAGGCCGCAGTAAGTGGATTTCTCTACGTAGTGATACATGTGACGAAGGAGATAAGAAGAAAAAAAAGTTAACTCAAACGAATATGTAGTAAAAACAAACAACCGCCTATAACATAAACGAAGACAAAAATTGAGGATAAAAGTTATACTTAAAAATAAATGGAGAAAAATAAATGAAATTATAGTCATGGTTTGGTCAGGGAAGCTGATCAGTCAGCTTTTATTCAAGGGCGCCAGATTACAAATGGAATTTTGATAGTAAATGAGGTGGTCTCTTGGGTGTAGAAACAAAAGTGCTAGATGTTGCTATTGAAAGCGGACTTTGCTAAGGCTTATGATAGTATCAGTTGGAAAATCCTGGATTCTATTATGCAGTAGATGAACTTCGGGGAGAAACGGAGAAGATGGATAACAGGCTGTTTGGAGTCAGCTAGACTTTCGGTGTTAGTTAATGGAAGCCCTACAGCGGAGTGCTCAATGGAAAGAGGCCTGCGGCAGGAAGACCCGCTTTACCCTTTTCTTTTTATCCTACCAGCGGAGGCTCTCAATGTTATGATGGAAGAGGCAGTTCATCAAGGTATTTTTAAGCAAATCAAGGTGGGATACGGTAGCATTGGCCTCTATCCCACTTTCAGTTCGCAGATGACGCCATTTTTTGTGGAGAATGGTCGCTTGATAATGCAAAGTCCCTTTTGGCGACCTGCAATGTTTTGAATCCGTTTCGGGCCTTCAAATCAATATGGAGAAGACAAAGGTGTTTGGTGTAGGAGTGGAGATGGAGATAGTGGCTAGTTTCGCTTTTGTGATTGGGTGTTCCCCAGCCGCTCTCCTCTTCATCTATTTGGGGATGCCGGTGGGTTTAAACATGAGTAGGGTAAAAAGTTGGGATCCTGTGGTGATCAAAGTTGAGAATAGGTAGTCGAAGTGGAAGGCTAACGTGCTATCAATCGGTGGTTGATTAACACTGATAAACTCGGTGCTTGGAAGCTTACCCTTTTATCAATTTTTGGTGTTCCGTGCTCCAATTGGTGTGGTAACAAAGTTTGAAACGTCACGAAATAAATTTTTCTGGGGGGCATCGAGGGTAGGGAAAAAAATTATCTGGGCTAGTATTGAGAAGTTGTATGGAAATAGTGAAGTGGGGGGTTGAGAGTGTTACGGTCGCCCGAGCGGGTTGCGGCACCGGGTGACCCGAGGCTCGGTTTTGGCCTGCGGGTCACGATTCGGCGGTTAATCGGCTCCCGCGACTTATCCGAGCTAAGGGTTTTCAAGCTAAGGGTTTGTTCTTGTCTACATGAATGAGTGATCTTCTTCCTCCCATCTTTTAGTATGTTGTTCTTGGGTTAGAGGGGAGTAGGAATCTAGGGTTGGATGTTGGAAAAACTCCATGGATGGTGGAACCCTAGGGAGGCCGAATTTGTAGGGAATTTTCCAAAATCTTGTGTGTTTGTGTTCTTGGATCATGCTTCAAGTATGTTGTTCCTAGCATGATTCTAAGACAATCTATGGTTTTAATTTGATGGAAAGCATGCTAGGGAAGAAATCCCCAAATGGGCGAATTCTTCATGTTGGGGTTCTTGGTTGATTTTGGTTGTTAAGGTGAAATTGGTTAGTAATCTTGCTTAAGTTATGCAATTGATGGTTAAAGAGTGCAAATGGAACCTTGTTTGGATTGAAATGGAAGTTGGGTAAAATTTGGCAAAGGAACCGAAACTTTGAATGATTCTTTTTCCATGTTAGGGTTGTGTTTTAGTTGTGTTGGTTGGTGTTTTGGTATTGTGGATGGAGGTAGGTTCGTTTTGATGTTTGAAACGTCGTTTTCGGACAATGGTAGCAAAATTCACCTTTATGCTTAATAGCGGGTGAAAGTGTCTGGAATGTGGGTTTAAGGGTTGGAAGATGTTTGTGGGTGTATGAATAACAATGTTCAGGCTCGGTTCGTGAAACCGAGCTTTCTGTGGATTTTTGCGGGAAAGTGCGGGATTGTGCGGGAGTTGGTTTCTGGGGTTTGTTTGGATGTGTTCTGACTTAATTATGGTTGTTCAGCTTGATTCTGCGTTGGTGGAGTAGCGTGGGACCGTAAAAGGCAAGTTGCAACTTTTCGGGCCGGGAGTCGGGATTTCCCGAGTTTTGTGCTGCGGGGCAGTGTTTCTGAGGTAAGGGCTCAACTTCTCTCGTTATACATTCTGGGAGTTATTTGATGTGTATCGGGTTTAGTTGAGGCGGGTTCCGGGTGAGGACGGTGGTTCGGTGATCCCGAGACCCGTCATATGGTAAAACGTATGTTTGTTCTGTCTCAAGGCCCGGATGGCCATGGAGGCCTCGGGTTCCTATTCTGTTCTGTATTTGCATATCAGGTGATGATATTTCTGTTTGTATTTGTGCATTATTGTTGTATGGTTCTCGTTTCGTGACGAGACCGGATGGTCTTAGAAGCCACGGGTACTTCTTGGATATGTTGGTAGTGTCCGCACCCGCACCGGAGGGTGCCGACATTCGTATATATATCCGCACTGGGTGCCGATATACTTCGTGACCCTACGACAGTTTGGGGATCGCGACCCCAGCCGTACCGTGCTTTCTGCATTACTGCTCATCTGTATATTCGCCTCTCGTGAGAGGGCAGCCGTTATGGGTCGCTCGCGGTTGGACCGCATATGATAGGGATTCCGGTTTACCTTATGTTATATGTTCATATGTTTATATATATACTTGTGATATTCTGTTTTGCGAGTTCACTTGTTGCCACTTGGGCAAACCACGTTTTACCTTAGCCCTTCGGGTCCTTTCGAGGACTCACCCTTTTATTTGTTTACCACTTTCAGGACGTCGACAAGTAACCAGCGGAGTAGAGATCCGCGGTGCTTCCTACGTTTTGGGGTATCGGTTGCAGCAGAGCCCACGTGCGGAGATCCTCGAGTGAGAGGCTTCGACTCCGCGCTTAGGTATTTATAGGATTTTGTTTATTGGCTCAGAGCCGTAGCCGCATGCATGTAGATCAGATCATGGATTTGTATATGTTGTATAAATTTGAGATATAACCTGCACTTGTTTGTCTTCTGAGTCGTGGGCGGAGCCCCGACTTGCCTATATTGGAATTGTTGTTATATTGTGGTTTCGGTGATTCTGTGTTTGTGGCGATGATCGTTGTTTGACACACCATGAACTGCATGTTTGGTGGAAGTTGGATTACTACGTATGCTTGCCTTGTATGAGTTTGTAGGTTTCTAGTTGTTACTCGACTGCTTTGTTATTTGAGCTCATTGCCCCGTTGCCGCGCTTCCTGCTATATTTCCGTTCCGACGTCGCGGTCAGCTCCGCCTCTGCAACCAGGCGAGGTGGCTGTGACAAGTTGGTATCAGAGCAGGTCGGGTCAAAGTGACTCTTTGACCCAAGAGGTAAAGTATGATCAGTTCAGCAAGAGTTGCGGAAGGCAAGCATACAAGTCCAAAGGTGGACTTTTGGAGCAAGTTATGCTAGTTCATGGGTAAGTTCTATCAGTGATGACTCCGAAGTGCGAGCTACTGGTTCATACTTCATTCTGGGGCGGTTCGGTACGGAGCCTGATCAACTCCTTATTTGAACCGTTTCGGAATGCGTGTGGAGCAGCAGGCGGCTCTTTGGAGCATTTTGAAAGGTGTGGGGTATTATATGAAGTGATTCTGTGATTACAAGTATGATCTGATTCTATGTTTAAGGTTTATTATTTGGTTTCGGGATTCTGAAAGGAATCCTTGCATCATGCATTGCATTACACTACAGAGCCATAGAATGCTGCTGCTAGCTTTAGGAAGAGGGAGTTAACTGCTGAGTTATATGGTTTTGGGTTGATTTGTTTTCAGGGATGGTTAGAACACGCCGTCAGCGTGAGCAAGAACCGGAGGGTCGGGACCGGGATCCCACACCTCCGAGAGTTCGGAGACGGGTTCAAAGGAACCCAGGGTCTGAGCAGTCACATTCACTCCCCCCGCATTCCCAGCAGTTAGAGGGACCCATGCCTGATGTGATACAGGTTCTGGGTCAAGTACAGCAGTTCTTGAGTACTATTCTACCAGCCCAGCGGGTACAGGGGCGGCAGCAGGCACGCGGAGGTCAGGCCAGACCACAGCAGAGGCAGCCGGATAGGGAAGTGAGTAGCAGCGACCTCAGTGTTCAGGATCAGCAGGATAGTGATTCTGAGGAGGGTGGTCGGCATGATACTGGTTCTTCTCGTCGGACCCACCAACGACGGGAGGAGCAGAGACATCGATCAAGAGATCGAGACTCTTAGAGAGATTTCAGCGTTTGAACCCCCCGAGGTTCAACGGCCGTGGAGGACCTGAGGCGGCTGAGGCATGGTTTGCGGGAGTTGACAAGCTCCTTGGGAGACTACACCTTCCATCAGAGGTTAAAGTCTCACAGGCGACGTTTAATCTGCAGGACAGTGCTGACCACTGGTGGAGGAGCCTACAGGGCCGTTTGAGAGCTGATGCAGCTCGGGACGGAGGACAGGATCCCGACCTTACCTGGGAGCAGTTGCTTACTACTTCCACCAGCAAGTATGATGGAGATGCCGGGACCTCCGACAGCACAATTTGATGATCTTGAGTAGGGGATTCGGACCGTAGCAGAGTGTGAGCGGGAATTCGACCGGTTGGTCCGCTACGTATCGCAGATACGGTATGGAGCAGGAGAAGGCCAAGCGGTTCATTCGCCGCCTACGCCCGGAGTACAGGTGGGCTTTGAGGCCCCTGGATATCATTTCATATCATGAGGATGTGCAGAAGGTCCAGCTCCTGGAGCAGGAGGAGGTTGAGAGTCGGTACCTACCCCACCGACCCAGTGATAGAGGGAGGGCTCCTGCACAGCAGAGTTCAATGAGGTCTACGGGAGGTCGGGCAGTCTGGACAGAGCAGCAGGGCTACGCCAAGACTACACCGTTTTAACACCGTTTTGTGCGAGTTGTGGTGGGCAGCACCCCGGCCGGCCATGCTACAGGCAGGCAGGGCAGTGCCTGCGATGTGGGGCCAGTGATCATTGGATTCGTGATTGTCCTCTGACACTGGGTCAGGGATCCAGCAGTGCTACACGTCCGCAGCCTCGGTTTCAGCCCAACGCACCCCGGGGGCGCGGTTCACAGCGGGGTGGATCGAGGCCACCACAACAGCCGAGATGACCGTTTCAGCCACCCCCTCCGCCACAGCAGCCTGGAGTGGGACGTGTATTCCAGGTCGAGCGGGGTGAGACGTCGCAGCGAGGGCCTTCACCACAGCAGCCCGTAGCAGGACGGGTGTTTCAGATTGAGCGTGGAGAGACTTCGCAGCGTGGGGCACTCCAAGGTACTTTACTTCTGAACGATACACCTATTCGTGCACTGTTTGATACTGGGGCATCTGTTTCGATTGTGGCACAAAAGTGTGTCGAGTCTCTTCACTTGGCTACCAGTGGGCTTCCGAGCGTCTTCATGGTGAAGACGGCTGGGAGTCAATTTCTGCTTTCCAATGAGATGGTACGGACTGCGTGCTATCCATTGGCGATCACCGAATTGTGTCGATCTGCGGTATTGAACACACCGAAGTATGACGTTATTCTTGGGATGGATTGGCTGTCCAAGAATTCTGTGCACATTGATGTGCCAACCGTAGTGTTACCGTTTACGGAGAGGTGTTACCCTCTCGGGTTCGAGATGGGACGAAGGTGGTCGGGACCAGCATGGAGCTGCAGAGTTCGGACCGTACCGGTAATGGATTCGGAGGAGTATTATGGTCTCGAACACGTCGATACTCGGTTGGAGCCGGATAAAATTCCAGCTTGTCCGGGATTTTCCGCAGGTATTTCCGGAGGATTTGCCCGGGATGCCACCAGAGCGGGAGATCGTGTTTGAGATCTATTTGCAACCCGGTTCTACTCCCATTTCCATTCCACCTTATCGGATGCCGATAGTGGAAATGGTGGAGCTGAAGAAGCAGTTAGAGGAACTGCAGGAGAAGGGCTTCATCCGTCCGAGTATTTCACCGTGGGGTGCTCCAGTTCTGTTCGTCAAGAAGAAGGATGGGTCACTCAGATTGTGCATCGATTACAGACGGTTGAACGCCATCACCATTAAGAACAAGTACCCGTTGCCGAGGATCGACGATCTCTTTGATCAGTTGAGAGGTGCGAAGATCTTTTCGAAGATCGATCTGCGATCGGGGTACTTTCAGCTGCGAGTGAAGGAGGAGGACATTCCGAAGACTGCTTTCCGTACACGGTATGGGCACTATGAGTATATGGTGATGCCGTTCGGTTTGACCAATGCACCGGCGGCGTTCATGGATATGATGAACCGGGTGTTTCGGCCGTATCTGGACTCTTTTGTGGTAGTGTTCATCGATGATATTCTGATCTACTCTCGGGATGAGGACTCACATCGGGAGCATCTGAGGATTGTTCTGCAGACACTTTGGGAACATCAGCTTTACGCTAAGTTCTCGAAGTGTGACTTCTGGATCCGAGAGGTGTCCTTTCTGGGGCATATCATCGGTGAGCACGGTTTGTCAGTGGACCCCGAGAAAGTTAAAGCGGTGCAGGAGTGGAAGCAGCCAACCTCGGTACGGGAAATCAGGAGTTTTCTGGGGTTAGCAGGCTACTACCGGCGGTTTGTGCCAGGGTTTTCCGTTTTGGCTTCCCCACTTACGCAGTTGACTAAGAAGGGGCAGCCATTTGTGTGGTCAGAGAAGTGTGAGCAGAACTTTCAGGAGTTGAAGTGGCAGCTGACCAACGCGCCGATCTTGATCCTACCTGACCCGAGTCTACCTTATGTGATCTACACAGATGCATCTAGGTCCGGGTTAGGATGTGTTTTGATGCAGGAGGTACCGATAGCCTTGCTGGCGCGAGATACTCGGAAACTCCGCAGCAAGTTAATTCCCATGGTCAAGGTTCAGTGGTCACATCATACGGACCGGGAAGCGACTTGGGAGACCGAGCAGGATATCAGAGAGCGTTACCCTGAGCAGTATCAGCGGTTGATACCCCTCTTGGAGGACCAAGAGTCCTAAGGGGGGGAGAATGTTACGGTCGCCCCGAGCGGGTCGTGACCGGGTGACCCGGGGATCCGGTTTTGGCCTGCGGGTCACGATTCTGGGCGGTTAACTGGCTCCCGGGACTTATCTGAGCTTTATTTCTGGAAATCCTTCGGGATTTGAGGTTTTGTGGGTCCCCCGGACGTTTTCGCCGAAAATATTTTTCGGGGCCGGGGGGTTGTCTCGGGACGTACAGCGGGCTCGGTAGCGCTCCCAGGACCTCAGATTGGGAAACCGTTCGCGTATTTGGGATCGTGAGAACGTCCTGTATCTTTTTACGGAGTATATTTTCTGGAGCGGGACGTGCGGTCCCGGGCGACTCCCGGGGCTCTGGGCGGAATCCCGGGGCTCGGGATGGATTTTTCCAGACGGCTTCGGTGTGAGGTATGTTATATTTTAAGACGAAATTTATGGTAATATTTGTGGAATTTTGGTTGTGGTGTGATTTTTGATTCGGGTTAGTACACGTGCACGTCGGGACTTACTCGGGTTCAGCGGGCCCGGTAGGACACTCTGATTTTCCAAATGGACTTTGGAAACATGTTTTGGATATTTTATGATATTCCGGGGGTTGTGGTCAGTTTTGGTTCCATTTTGAGTTTGTTACTTGTGTTTGGGGTTTAATTGCAAAGATTTGTAGAATTGGGGGTTAAGTTGTTATTAACCCAAAAGTCATTAATATGTTGTGCCAGAATTGGGCTGCAAGTCGGTTGCAGCAACATGGGAAGACACTTGTCCATTTATTATTTAAGATGATAAAGAAAGAATAAATATATAAGGCTACTTTTACATGAAAAATCATCTCATTTCATTTCTTTTCTTCTTCTTCTTTCTCCTTCTTCCTGCCGCCATCATCGTCCTCTCTCAAGCTCCATGTTCTTCATCATTCCTTGCTGAAATTTCAAGGTTTTAAGCTCCAAAATTGGTAAGCTTCTCCCTTTCATCTTCTTTCCATGTTGAGAATATGTTTTGGGTGGATAAAGAGAGAGTTTTCAAGCTAAGGGTTTGTTCTTGTCTACATGAATGAGTGATCTTCTTCCTCCCATCTTTTAGTATGTTGTTCTTGGGTTAGAGGGTAGTAGGAATCTATGGTTGGATGTTGGAAAAACTCCATGGATGGTGGACCCCTAGGGAGACCGAATTTGTAGGGAATTTTCCAAAATCTTGTGTGTTTGTGTTCTTGGATCATGCTTCAAGTATGTTGTTCCTAGCATGATTCTAAGACAATCTATGGTTTTAATTTGATGGAAAGCATGCTAAGGAAGAAATCCCCAAATGGCCGAATTCTTCATGTTGGGGTTCTTGGTTGATTTTGGTTGTTAAGGTGAAATTGGTTAGTAATCTTGCTTAAGTTATGCAATTGATGGTTAAAGAGTGCAAATGGAACCTTGTTTGGATTGAAATGGAAGTTGGGTAAAATTTGGCAAAGGAACCGAAACTTTGAATGATTCTTTTTCCATGTTAGGGTTGTGTTTTAGTTGTGTTGGTTGGTGTTTTGGTATTGTGGATGGAGGTAGGTTCGTTTTGATGTTTGAAACGTCATTTTCGGATAATGGTAGCAAAATTCACCTTTATGCTTAATAGCGGGTGAAAGTGTCTGGAATGTGGGTTTAAGGGTTGGAAGATGTTTGTGGGTGTATGAATAACAATGTTCAGGCTCGGTTCGTGAAACCGAGCTTTCTGTGGATTTTTGCGGGAAAGTGCGGGATTGTGCGGGAGTTGGTTTCTGGGGTTTGTTTGGATGTGTTCTGACTTAATTATGGTTGTTCAGCTTGATTCTGCGTTGGTGGAGTAGCGTGGGACCGTAAAAGGCAAGTTGCAACTTTTCGGGCCGGGAGCCGGGATTTCCCGAGTTTTGTGCTGCGGGGCAGTGTTTCTGAGGTAAGGGCTCAACTTCTCTCGTTATACATTCTGGGAGTTATTTGATGTGTATCGGGTTTAGTTGAGGCGGGTTCCGGGTGAGGACGGTGGTTCGGTGATCCCGAGACCCGTCATATGGTAAAATGTATGTTTGTTCTGTCTCAAGGCCCGGATGGCCATGGAGGCCCCGGGTTCCTATTCTGTTCTGTATATGTATATCAGGTGATGATACTTCTGTTAATTTTAGATCGTCTTTAACATGCTTCTCATGTTCGCATTTAATAATACCGAAGAAAGGATTAAGAGTATGAACCTTGCTTCTGGACGCAGCTTAAGAATCTTAGAGATTCTTGCTCCTTGTTGATGAAGAAGACTCGGCTTGGGAACACCTTAAGGGCGGCTTGAAGATGATTTGTCTCCAAGGTGAGTTCCACTCACAATGCTCCTAGAATGCCAACTAATTCGGAAGAGGAAGTATGTAGAGAGAAGAGAGAACCAATGCTGGTTGAGGGATGATAGAAATGGCGCCACCCTCCCTCTATTTATAGAGGAGGATGGGCTGCCAATGAGGGGGCACAATGCCTCCTCATTTGCGAAGTAACATGTCTCTAGGGCCAAGGGCTGCAACCAATGCCCCTTGGTCCATGAGACATGTCTCATGCCTTTTGCCTTTTCAATTAAGTAATTAATTAGAAAAGGAATAAATAAATAATTGTGTCTAATAGGAAATTAATTAACTAATTAATTAATTATCCAAATATGGTGAAGAGGCAAGGAGGTGACCCATGCCCTTGCCCATTCGGCCATGGGACATGAGACATGTCCCTTTGGCCGAATGGTGCAAGGCATGGGGTGCACCCCCTTGCCTAGAGGCACCTAGGGCGAAGGGGCACTCACACCCCTAGGCCTATGGCCGAATGGGTGCAAGGCCCCCTTAGGGTGCCCTTTCGGCACCCAGGGGTGCTACGCACCCTTCGGCCTAAGCCGAAGGTGTGCTTGGCCCTCTTCGACACCTTTTCACCAATTTACGCACCTTTCCGCCAAGAGACACGTCTCTTCGCCAAAAGGTGCCTAGACACATTTGTACTAAGCTCACATAGAGCTAGTCCAAGACATATTAAATCATCCATTGAGCTCCTTGAGCTCATATCAGCTCACTAAGAGCAGATACACATCTCTCTAGCTCAAACACTCAGATTGAGCTGAGTTGAGCTGTGCTTAGCTACTTTAGCTAGCCCAGGGCATCTTGGTGCGCAAGAATTCCAACAAACTCCCACTCGCACTAATGATGACCTTCGAGCACAAGCTCCCACTCGAATAAAACACTTCCTCATACAAAACCAAACACTTTGACAAACTATATAAAAGGAGTTGTGAGTGCGACCTTAAGGCATCCACACCGTACCTCTTCCATTGAGGTTGTTAGACTCTCAAATGGAAGATTGTCCTCTCAAACTCACTTGAACACTTCAAGTGTTTGTGTGTTATTCAAATTTTCTTGAACTTAACAAGACATGCTTGAACATCTTCAAGCTTTACTTGAACTACTTCAAGTAGTGCCTTTAGAACCCCAAGACATATGGTACGTATTCTTAACCACAGTCAGTCTCTTTCATTTTAATGATGACTGTATTAAGTGTCGAGTACTCTTTAATTCGTATTATCCCCAATTCAGACCTTATCATGTTGCACCAATGCAACATGTGAGCTCAAAGGTTGAACTTAGGACTCACGTACCAAGTTTCACTTGTCTTTCCTTTACACTCTACCTGCTTAATGATCCATATAGACTTAGTTACCCCAAAGGAGGATACTCCAGCCGCATTCATCTGCGACCTTCGACAACCAATCAAAGTAACTTTGTCAATGTGAATCATTAACAGTGAGTTAAAGTGATTAAGGGTCCAATCGAAGAATTCTCACACTACGCAAGGTTAGAGACAACTTGCTTAAATTCTTCTTTTGGTCGAATTTCATGGTCGTAGGATCTTTGCAACATACTCACAAAGGTTCTATTAACACTTCTTAGGGTGTTTTACAAACACCACTCCCACTTGGAGTGATATCACTTAAAATGAGAGGTGTGTCATTTCTCCCTCTTAAAACACCTCAGAGTGTGCTCCTTCTAACATATAAAAGGAGGACATGTCACAAGCCATGAAATTCCTGTGCAAGCCTGAGCTTACACTCACACATAGGCTAGGATGTATCAGTGTCATACAAAATCAGTGCTGAGCACCTCATCTTGATCATTCAAATCAAGGCGACATGAAAGTATACCAAAGTGTCATGTGTTGTAACATGACTCCCACTCAATAGAGTAACATTGCATGTCACATGTTTCCTGAAGAAACAACACACTATTTGAGTCTTTGGTAGTCTCATCCTTGGTCTACTTAAGATCAAGGGCGAATGACTTGGTGTGAGAAAGTCATTCTCAATGCCTATGGTGGACATGTTCATTTGTTCATTGTGTGTTATTAATGGAACTAAGTAAATGACATCAAATAATTACTTTATTGATCATCATTATACATATATACATGTGTGACACCAAAGTGGTGAAAGTCATACAACAATTAGCATATTTACAATCTCCTAAGACCCATTGCTCGGACATGACGAGCAAACACAATGGGTGGCAATGGCTTAGTGAGAGGATCTGCCACCATAAGGTCTGTTGAGATGTATTCAATTTTGACTTCACCTCCTTCAACTGCATCTCGAACGAAATTATATTTCATGCTAATGTGTTTGGTTTTTCCATGATAATTGGGGTCATTGGTGTAGTCAATAGCTGCCATACTAACACTGTAGATAGTAATGGGCTTACTTATTTTGACCATTGACTCCAAGTTTTTAAGGAAATAACCAAGCCACAGGGCTTCCTGGACAGCCGAGGCACAAGAAACGAATTCTGCCTCCATGGTTGATAAGGCTGTACAGGTTTGTTTCTTACTACACCAAGTAGTAGCGCCCCCATTTAGCAAGAAAATATAACCACTTGTAGATTTGCTAGAATCTCTATCTCCTCCCCAATCGGCATCGGAATAGCCGTGTAAACCAAGGGTTTTTCCTTGATAACATAGCCAATAATCCTTAGTACCTTTAAGGTATCTAAGAATCCTTTTGACATTCTTCCAATGCTCCATGCCGGGTTCAAGAATATCTAGCAAGTAAACCGACCGCTTGACTTATGTCTGGCCGTGTACAAATCATGGCGTACATAAGGCTACCAATGGCACTAAGGTAAGGTATCTTAGTCATTTCTTCCTTCTCTTTTGGAGTCTTAGGACATAAGTCCTCTCCAATTTTGCAACCATATGCAAGTGGGGTGTTCATTGGCTTAGAGTTGGTCAAGTTAAACCTCTCAAGAACTTTATCGATATAAAGCTCTTGTGAAAGGCCTAACATATGCTTCTTTCTGTCCCGATGTATCTTAACACCTAGGATATAAGAAGCTTCCCCCAGGTCCTTCATTTTGAAGGTGGAGGACAACCATCCTTTGATGGCGAGCAGCAACTCCAAGCTACTACTTGCAATTAAAATGTCATCGACATATAATGTCATAATGGCAAAACTGGACTCTTTGAAGAACAAGTACACACAATGGTCCTCATGCATCATCACAAAACCATAGCTTGTGACTGCATGATGAAACTTCAAGTACCATTGTCTTGAAGCTTGTTTGAGACCATATATAGACTTCTTTAGTCTACATACCTTGTCTTCTTGACCTACTTGTACAAACCCTTCGGGTTGTTTCATGTAGATCTCTTCACTCAACTCACCGTTGAGGAAGGCTGTGGTCACATCCATCTGATGCAACTCAAGGTCCAAGTTTGCCACTATCGCAAGCAGCAATCTGATGGAATTAAACTTTACAACAGGAGAGAAAGTGTCTTTGAAATCAACACCTTCCTTCGTAAAGCCTTTGGCCACCAACCGGGCCTTGTACCTTTCGATACTTCCATCAGAGTTCTTCTTTATTTTAAGAACCCACTTATTGCCGATCGCTTTTCGGCCACGAGGAAGATCAGACAATTCCCATACCTCATTTTCATGCATTGAATGCAACTCATCATTCATTGCCTTTAGCCACTCTTCTTTCTGTGCCCCTTCAAGAGCTTCTTTGACATTACTTGGCTCATCGATCTCGCACGAGACCAAGTATGTCTCACCTTCCGATAGTCCCCACCTTTTAGGTGCTTTGGACCCCGAGTTGATCTTCTCAACTGGGGTGGAGGTGTTGGCTCTTGAAGTACCTCAACTCCCTCTTGAATAGATCCCTCAGTTTCAGGATCCTGTTCATTTGAGTCCATGTTTATGGGCTCATTCTGGGAAGCCTCAGCTTGTTCCAGTTGAGGTACTCCCTCTGGAGTAGGTACAGTCCTTGTAACCGGCACTTGTGAAGTGCCCGGTTGACCTTCTTCTAGGATCGGGCCTATTGAGGCTAAATCATCACTTTCGCCAACTTTTGGAAACTCCGTTTCCACAAACTTGGCGTTTCTTGCATCAAACACCAAACCCTTCTTTAAACTGAGATCCAAGAACACATAGCCCTTAGATTCCGTACAATACCCGAGAAAAGCACACTTCTTTCCTCTTGGTCCCAATTTTCCCAACGGATGGTCGGGAACATGTACGTAAGCTAAGCAACCCCAAGGCCGCAAGTAGCTTAAGTTCGGGGTCCTCTTCATCCATAACTCATATGGAGAGGAGTCGATGTCCTTGGTAGGTACCCTATTGAGAATGTGCACCGCACATAGCAGCGCATCACTCCAATAGGTCACATCCAGGTTGGCTTTAGCCATCATGGAACGTACCATGTCCATCAAAGTTCGGTTCTTTCTTTCGGACACACCATTTTGCTGGGGTGTCCAAGAAAGGGTGAACTCTCTAGCAATGCCTTTTGACTCACAAAAGGCCTTGAATGCAAGTGAACTGTACTCACCACCTCTGTCAGTCCTTAAGGACTTCACCTTCTTATCTACTTGGTTCTCAACCAAGTGTACATATTTCTGAAAATATGCTAAGGCCTCTGCCTTGTTTTTGAGTAAGAAGACGTGGGTGAATCGTGTACAGTCATCTGTAAAAGTGATGAAGTACTTGAACCCATTTCTAGATTCAATTCTCATAGGTCCACAAAGATCAGAATGGACTAAACTTAGTGCCTCGGTTCTCCTAGTTGCCCTCCCAAAGGGCTTTCTCGTTGCCTTGCCTTCTAAGCAAGGTTGACAAGTTGGTAGGACAACCTTGGTCAAGGATTCAAGCAAGCCACTTTTGGCTAACTTATTCATCCTATCTTGTCCTATATGTCCCAACCGTTCATGCCACAGATTTTGATCTATGACTTTAGTCACGTGGCAACTAGGAGTTGCAACAGAATGGCCATCGGGCCTTAACTCATCTGATCCATTATTAACTAAGCATTTTGTGAGAACTTGATTATCCTTTAATATAGTTACACTATCATTAAAGAATTGAAAGCAATAATTGTACTTCAACATGGCAGAAATAGAAATTAAATTTCTACATATATCAAGTACATATAATGTGTCCACAAGATACAAATATCTATTACACAAGGGAACCTTACAGGTTCCTATTCCAACTACTTCTAACTTTGCATCATTTCCCACCGAGACGTGCTTCACACCTCTTGAGAGCTTGCGGTATGCCACAAACCAGGACTTATCCCGAGCTATGTGGTCTGTTGCTCCTGAGTCTACAATCCACAAAGAATTGCATTCGATTAGCATAGTACATGACGTCACATGTGCTATTGAAGTAGAAGGTTCAAAATGTACCTTAGGTGCACTTTTGCAATCTTTTGCAAAGTGTCCTTTCTTGCCACAGTTGAAGCACTTGAGCTTCGAAACGTCCCTTTTCTTCTTCCCGGGCCCGTTTCCTTTGCCTTTTCCCTTACCCTTGCCTTTGAAGCCGCCCTTTTTCCCACCCTTGAACCACTTCTTCTTTTTACCCCCGTTGTTATCGGAGGTATTGGCAACATATGCCTTGGAGTGGTCCTTGAGAGCCATTACTTCAGCCTCAAGTAAAAGGTGACGGGCGATGTCATCAAAGGTCTTAATCTGAGGGTTGTGGCGTAAGTTGACCTTCATCAACTGCCACTCCTCATCAGGTAAGGACCTTATTATTGCTTGCACCTGCTGCTCGTCGGTGAGGTCGTGCCCAGCTTGTTTAAGCTGATGAATCATTCGTGACATCTCACGAAGGTGGGCACTCATGGTGTGATCCGCTCGTTTACCATAGTTCTCAAACCTTAGTATCATTGAGCGTTGTTTCTCCACGGAAACATCTCCATACTTGGCCTTCACAGCATCCCAGATGCCTTACCATGGAGAACTCCACCATGATCTCATCCACCATTGTGGACAAGAGTGTGACTCTACACATAGAGTTCTTTTTAAGGTAGGCTTCATAAGCCACCCTACTTCCCCCTTCCTCCGGGGTTTGACCTCAGCGTCGAGCACCTCAAGTGTCTCTTGCTCAGTTAAGATGAACTTGACCTTCTGCTGCCAAATTAGATAGTTTTCACCATCCAATTTGAGGTCACGGTTCAACTCTGCTACTATGTTCTTAGTAGCCATCTACAAATATGCAATTCACATGTTTTAGATTCCAATTCACACAATTAGACTTATTCAAGCAATATGTTCATGAAATAACTTAGTTTATACCCAGACGTAGCAAAAGGTATGCATATAGCATCCGATCAGAAACGCCTAAGCATAACTTTGCCATTTTATGAACATACCCTTAATAAGCCTATACATTCAATCAATCAATGGGCAACCAAGCATACATCAGTTTATAACTTTACTTGACCCTCCAAGAAGGCCTGAATCACGCACTCATGCGTGATCGTAACAACCATAGCACTTCATTTAAACCTTAGTCTCATCACCCATAAGTCTCCTTAATACAATGCCCAGGAATATTGGTGGAGTCACAAACGGTCTCACTTAAGTACCACTTCCTTAGACAGCATTATATTAGCTTGACAGGGTCCCTAGAGACCTTAGTTTAATGAAGTGTCTCATCAATTGAATCAAGTTTCAAGTCCTTCAAGTTCACCGTACAAGTACTTGAACTATCTTAAGGTAGAATCTCTTGTTTCAATAGACGTATGTTCCTTCACTTAATTTAAGCTTCAATTCCCTCAAGTCCATTATAGTGGTACAAAACCAGTACTAAGACTATCAAGGGGCTGAAATTCTTAATTTAGGTAAAGAATAAATGTCACATGCATGCCAAGTCTATGTCACACATGGACCTTAGGAACCACGAGAGGAGCGCTCCCAGGAAAGATGGAGGGGTCATAGACGGTCCCACTTAAAACCCACCTCCTAGACAGAGCACATTCCGGCAATTACCTCAAGGTATAATGTGATATAGAACTTTGGCACACATTTTCTTTAGGTTCATTTAATCATTCATGGAATAAATAGGCAAGTCAACATGCTATACATCCATTTTCATCATACAACATCCAAGCATGATTCAAAACACATATAACATTCATGCTTCCTTTTCCATTCAAACGACTATAACCCCTTCGAATAACCTTACCGGGTCATACAAAGAGAACCAACATGTTATTTCGGATTCAACCAACATGTATCATACTTCATACAACACATATAAAGAAATACGAACATCTAAGCATGTATCACAAAGAGAACCGAAAGCTCTGATACCATTTGTTAATTTTAGATCGTCTTTAACATGCTTCTCATGTTCGCATTTAATGATACCGAAGAAAGGATTAAGAGTATGAACCTTGCTTCTGGACGCAGCTTAAGAATCTTAGAGATTCTTGCTCCTGGCTGATGTAGAAGACTCGGCAGGGAACACCTTAAGGGCGGCTTGAAGATGATTTGTCTCCAAGGTGAGTTCCACTCACAATGCTCCTAGAATGCCAACTAATTCGGAAGAGGAAGTATGAAGAGAGAAGAGAGAACCAATGCTGGTTGAGGGATGAGATTAATGGCGCCACCCTCCCTCTATTTATAGAGGAGGATGGGCTGCCAATGAGAGGGCACAATGCCTCCTCATTTGCGAAGTAACATGTCTCTAGGGCCAAGGGCTGCAACCAATGCCCCTTGGTCCATGAGACATGTCTCATGCCTTTTCAATTAAGTAATTAATTAGAAAAGGAATAAATAAATAATTGTGTCTAATAGGAAATTAATTAACTAATTAATTAATTATCCAAATATGGTGAAGAGGCAAGGGAGGTGACCCATGCCCCTTGCCCATTCGGCCATGGGACATGAGACATGTCCCTTTGGCCGAATGGTGCAAGGCATGGGGTGCACCCCCTTGCCTATAGGAACCTCGGGCGAAGGGGCACTCACACCCCTAGGCCTAAGGCCGAATGGGTGCAAGGCCCCCTTAGGGTGCCCTTTCGGCACCAGGGGTGCTACGCACCCTTCGGCCTAAGCCGAAGGTGTGCTTGGCCCTCTTCGACACCTTTTCACCAATTTACGCACCTTTCCGCCAAGAGACACGTCTCTTCGCCAAAAGGTGCCTAGACACATTTGTACTAAGCTCACATAGAGCTAGTCCAAGACATATTAAATCATCCATTGAGCTCCTTGAGCTCATATCAGCTCACTAAGAGCAGATACACATCTCTCTAGCTCAAACACTCAGTTGAGCTGAGTTGAGCATATGTTTATATATATTCTTGTGCTTAGCTACTTTAGCTAGCCCAGGGCATCTTGGTGCGCAAGAATTCCAACAGTTATTTGAGCTCATTGCCCCGTTGCCGCGCTTCCTGCTATATTTCCGTTCCGACGTCGCGGTCGGCTCCGCCTCCGCAACCGGGCGATGTGGCTGTGACAGAGAGTGGGTACTCTGAGAGCGAAAATTTTGGATTTTTTGGAGAAGTGGAAGTGGAGGTGGTTGAAGGAGGTAGATTGTTTGTGGGCAAGGGTTGTGGCGAGCATCAATGGAGGGGTCCTAGGATCAATACGGATGGGAATGGAGGTAGAAGGGTGGACGGTTTGGAATGACATTAATAAGGCGAGCGAGGAGATAGAGAGTCTAGGAACTAGGTTTAAAAACCTCTTTAAGAGAGTGGTGGGAAGGGGAAATAATACTAGGTTTTGGGATGATGACCGGATAGGTGGTGGTGTGCTTAAGGAGAGATTCAGGAGACTGTAATAGATGGATTCAAATAGGAATAGCTAGGTGGGAGAGAAGATTCGGTGGAGGGGTATTGATTGGAGTTGGGCCTGGAGCTAGAGGAGACCGTTACTGGGCAGAACAGAAGGCGAATTTCAACGAATGCTTGCTCTTTTACAGGTTTTCACTCCCAAGTAGGATTGCAGGGACTCATGGCGATGAGAGCCGGCTTCATATGGCATCTTCACGGTGTGCTACTTGTCCCAAATGATTGGTTCTACCTTCACATCAAACCACGACATCCCTATGCGGTGGTGCAACAAGGTGCCAAAAAAGATGAATGTCATCATTCGGAGAGCCTCCTGGCGGTTCATCCCGATCAGTATGTGTTACGGTCACCCCGAGCGGAGTTGCGGCCAAGGTGACCGGGCTCGGTTTTAGCTGCGGGTCACGTTTTCGGCGTTCGGGCGGCTCCCGGGCCCTATCCGAGTATCATTTTGGCGAACCCCTCCGTATTTGAGGTCGTGTGGGTCCCCGGACGTTTCCGCCGAAAATATTTTTCTGCACCGGGGTTGTCGGGGTCGCCTCGGAACGTACAGCGGGCTCGGTAGCGCTCTCGAGATCTCAGTTTGGGAAGCCGTTCGCGGTTTTGGAGTCGTGGAGACGTCCGGAGGTGGTTGTAGAGTTTAATATTTGGGGCGGGACGTTCGGTTCCGGGCGACTCCCGGGTCAAGGGACGGGAATCCCGTGGCTCGGGATGGAAATTTTCTGACGACTTTGGGGTAAGTTGTGTTTTAATTTAAGATGGAATTTATGGGTATTTTTATAGAATTTTTGGAGTGACGGAATTTCGGTTCAGGTTGACACGCTCGCACGTCGGGTTTTGGTTCGGGTTCAGCGAGCTCGGTAGGACACTCCGGAAAGGTAAATGAATTTCTGAAAAATGTTCTGTGAATGTTATAATATTCTGAAGATTGTGTCCGAGTTTCATTAATTTTGGAATTCGGTAATTATTTTTGGGCAAAAAGAATTGGAACTTTCGGAAAAATTGGGAGTTAATTTGCAATTGGGTGCAAATTAAAAAGAAATCAGCATGGGCAGCAGCAGCAGCCCTTTCTTTTCGGCAGCAAGTGTGTGTGTGTGTGTGATTAATGGGACACATGTCCTATTTTTAATTAAAGGAAGAGAGGGATGGGCTAAAGTGATGGAAAATATATAAGGCTTATTATTTCCATAAAAGGGGACTTATTTCATTTCTTCTTCTTCTTCATCTTCTCCAAGTGCTGCCGCCTCCATGGATGCTCACCTCCAAGCTTGACTTTCTTCTTCTTTGTGGAAATCAAAGAGAAATTGGTTGCTACTTGTGGTAAGTACCTTCCTAAGTCCTCTTTTCTCATTAGTTTTGAAGTTTAAGGGTGAAAAGAGAAGTTTTGGTAAATGATGGGTTTGTTCTTAGCTATAAGCTAGGATGATTCTCTTCCTCCCATCTTTTAGTATGTTGTTCTTGGGTGGTAGGAGAGTGTTAATCAAGTGTTGGATTTTGGAAAACACAACTTGGAAGGAAACCCTATATTGGCCGAATTTTTGGAAGATTTTCTAAAATGGTGTGTGTTTGTTATCTTGTTTCATGCTTCAAGTATGTTAGTCCTAGCATGATTCTAAGCTTATGTGTGGATTCAATTTGATGGAAAACAAGTTGAGGTGAAAAACCCCTTTAGGCCGAATTGTTTAGGTGTATGTTCATGATGGATTTTGTTGTTTGGGTGCAATTGGATAGCATTCATGGTTTAGAAATGTAATTGGTGGTTAGAATGGTTGTTTGGTAGCTTGAATGGATTGAATTGGAAGTTTGATGAAAAGTTGATTAAGAACCAAATCTTGGAATGATTCTTTTTCAATGTTGGAGGTTCATTTTGGTTAAATTGGATGTTAATATGGTGTTGGGCTTGAATTTAGGAGTGGATGGAAGTTTGAAATGTTGAATTCGGTTAAGAAATGGAAAAGTTACAATTAAGCGGGATTATCGGAAAATGGCGGGTAATGAAGGGTTTAAGGTTGGATTTGATCAGTTATGCTTATTGTATGATGTTTGTCAATGAATAATCTTGCTGTGTGTCTAGGTTGGTTACGAATTCGACGTTTCGTGAAAATCGGGATTTTACGGAAGTGCCGGATTTTCGGTTTTGGGGTCGGGGTTGTAATTTGGTAGTGTGGTTGATAAGGATGCTAATTCAACTTGGTTTGGCAGATTCTGAGTTTCGGTGGTTAGGAAAGAGGAGTTCTAAGTTTCGGGCACGGTGTAGGTGTTATCCAGAATCGGTCCAATACTCTGGATTTTGAGGTAAGGGTTTGGTTACATTGTTTTGGTAAGCTAAGTATATGTTTTGGTTTCGGTTTACATTACGCTAGTATTTCGGAATATTATGCCTTGGGGCATATTCGTAGTTTGTAGGAGTATGCCTTATGGCATACTGCATGCATTAATATTACGGCAGGTTGTGGGTTCGCTACCCGGTGGTGCACCATGCTTCAGATTAGCTTCGGCTTGACTCCCTTAGTGGAGGCCGTCGTTCCGATTTACTATATGGGTTATGGCGATTTAGAATCGCACGTCCTTGGGACTCCGATCTATTTTCTGTTCATGCATGTTATTCCGTATTCTTGCATATATTGCTATCTTTCTGCTTTTGCGGGGTTACATATACTTACCTTACCCTTATCCCTTACGGGGTCCTTTTAGGACTCACCCTTCTTTGGGTTACATTTTTGGGTTTCGTGGGCTGATAAGCGGCTGCGGAGTAGGGTTCCGTGAGGTTCTACCTCGGTTGTGTTTGCGAAGCTTCACCATGCGGCCCGGGATTGTCTTTTGGATCTGAATCCCGCGCGAGGTATTTCACGCTTAGTCCTAGGCTTGGCTCTGTGCCGCATGTGCATATTTTCTGGTTTCTTTGTGATGATTGTACTTGTATATATTTATATATTCTGCTCGTATATGTTCTCAGCGCTTGGCGCTTGCTAGACATTTTAGGTTACTGTGAATTCGTATGTATATGTGTTTTGGTGCGTAAGCACTCGTCCACGGAGGCGGGGCTTACTCATTATTAGTGCATGAATTGTATGGTTGCATTTTATTTTGGTTATACGCATGAAATTTCCGTTAGTTTGCTCCCACAATCCTTCCGTTTTCGGGTCCGCTACGCGCGGCGGGTCTCGATGGACCTGCCACTCCTTCCCATTCCGGCTTCCGCTTCCGGCGGCCCCCGCCTCCGCACCCGGGTTCGGGTGGCGTGCGGTGACAGATGCAGCTGCAGCAGAGAGGGGGTGGAGCTAGACTCGGTGCTTTGTCCTTTGTGCTCCAACGCGGTGGAAACCACGAATCATGTACTTGTTTGTTGCAATGTATCCGCATAAATTTGGCAAACGGTGGCAACTTGGTGCGGTATGGACTTACAGTGTTACACCCACCCCGACGTCCTGTAATTTTCTGTTGAGTTTCGGCCAGAAATTCAAATTCTGTAAATATCGGATTATTATTGGAATGTGATTAATTAATGGAATTCAGTATTTGAGAGTTATTTTGGTGATAATTATAAGTGTTTTACTTGTTGGGCAACATTTACGGAGTTCCGGGACGTTTTGCCGGAAATCGGTTTCGGAGGGCAAAATGGTCACCGAGGAAGGAAAAAACAATTGGAAAATCTTGTTGGGCTTTTACATTTTAGGCCGGCTCTTTTGGGTTAAGGAGATGAAGATATTTTCTCTTTTTTTATTGGTTGTAATTAGTGGCTAATGGAATACGATAAGGGGGAGACAAGCCCTTATAAGCTTGTTCCCTCTTACACAATTCACCCTAACCAAGGTTTACTTTGGGTAAGAACCCTTGTCTCCTTCCTTTTCTTTTGTTAACAGGCTCTCTCTCCCTCTCTCTACCATTCATTTTTATTTCAGCTCATTTCTTCCAACACTTGAAAGAAAAAGAAAGCAAGACGCACCCTTCTCCTCCTTGCTGCCCAGAAATTTCATGCGAATTCCACTGCCTTTCAGCCCTAGCAAACGACCGAATCAGCTCTTGGTGTCTTCAGAGAAAACCTTCATATACGTCTTGGCTACAACTTTTCTAAATAAAGCAAGAGCCAAAAGTGAGAGGAAGGCCCTTTAAACTCTGGTACAAGCCTTCGGGTCTAGCAGTGATTTCTGGTTTCCAAAGTTCATCTCTTGAAGTTTTGAGCTTGGATCTTCAACAACCCAAGCTCTACTACTTCCTAGGCTCCTGGAACTGTAACTTCAAGGTATGGTTGAGTTCTTTTTGGTAGGATCTTCATGTTCTTGAAGTTTAAACATGGAAGAAAAACTCATCCATCTTTGTTGTTCTTCATGGCCGATTTTGTTCAAGGATTTTGGTGATGGATTTGTCTCAACAACAGCTCATCCTAGGTTGATCTACAAGTTTCAGCAAGGTGAGGAACATCCTTGGTAATTTTTATGAAGTTTGGTTGTTGAATGATTCTGATCTTCAACTATGTTGAAGTTGGTTGCATGATGAACATGTTTTGTTCTTGAGAAATCATGAAAAAGCATGTTAGTTGAAATTTAGGGTGGAGGCCGAAACTTTGATGAATTTTTGGGTGGATTTTTGTTGAAGAAAGTTGTTGAAAAAGCATGTTATAAGTATGTTTGACATGTTTTTAAGTTGTGGGAAAAAGTTGGAATTTATTTGGTAAATTTTGGGAAGAAACCGAATTGTTGATGATGGTTTAATGATGTGTTTGTGAAGTTAAGTGTTGTGGAAGTTGTTTAAATGTGTTTGAGTGAAGAAAGTTTGATTTGGGTGATTAAAATGCAAGTTTATAAAGTTTAGGGTCAAAAAGGAAGTTGGGCCGAAATATTGGGCTGAAAAGTTACTTGTGTTGAAAAGTTGACAAAATTGAATATTTTGTAACTTTGTAAAAGTTAAGTACTAAAATACACTTTATGGAAAAGTTTGGGTAAAAAGTGCAAACTTGGAAAAGTGTAACTATGAAAAAGTTAAAGGAAAGCTAGCTACTTTAAGTTATGGAAGTAACTTTTGACACTTTAACTATAAAGTTGTCACTTTTGCAACTTTGCGAAGTTTTGAGCAAGTTTACAAATTTCTGAAAAGTTGGGGGACTTAAGAGGTAATTTTGGATAAATTCCCATAGTAAGGAACTTTAGTTAATTAACTAGAATATTCTGTGTTTCTGATTCTGGCAGATTAAATCTGCATTTTTTGGATACTGCTTGTGAGCTTCAGGGGGCCACGGTAGATATCCGTTTCTGTCGAGGTAATGCATGTGTTTTAGGTTAGTTAAGGGCTAGTACTCGGGTCGAGGGTGGGACCCAGTGACTCCCGGGGCTAGTCACATGGTACATAGCGGTTTGCAGGTTTTATTATTTTTCTGGACTGATGCTATATCGGATCTGCTTATCGTGGTCGACAACAGACCGTTTTACATATCGTCGGCTTTATGCCGCATTTTTATTCGGCGATTAGGCGAGATCACCCTCGCCGGTACCATGCGTTCGATCCCGATAATCAGCGTGAGCTTAACAAGCCGCCGTAAGGTGTCCGATGGTCGAGACTAAAGTACCACCACCGAATGGGACCGCCGAGCATCACAACATTTGCATATCATATTCTGTTTATACTTAGGATTGTATTATATGTTAGTTCATGGCACGCTAATCTTTTATGCAGGAAAACGTTTTTAAAAGTTTTTCCCGTTCTTATCTGCCCCCTCATCGGGTTCTTTCGAGAACTCACCCCCACATACTAAATATTTTTAGGGAATCCGGCAAACGACTGCGGAGTAGACCTTCCGCAGTGTTTGTTACGCAACTGTATCTTCTGAGGTATAATTCTGTTTATGTCTGGGGGTATTCTCGTTAGATCCTTCCTGTAATCTGTCGGTAAAATTTATCTAGTTAGTCTGACGTTATTTCTCCTGTTTATGTTTAGCAGCAGCAACAGCTTTTGTTTAGCGAGGTATAATTCCACTTTTTCTCTCGGCTCTGTAGATGTAGACTGCATATTAGACACTTTTAGTATTCAGACCTAAACTGTATATTATTCGTGGGGAGTTTCCGAACCTACGAAGAGGGCGGAACTCCTTCTGCTTGTATGACTTATATTCCGCTTATGTTTTCTGCGCGCGCGATATTCTGTAAACCACTAACGTGTCTCAGGTGTAGGTTTAGGACTAGTAAGCTGTCTTAAAATCTGCAAACATGTAATAACCTTAAAACTTGAAAGAAAATGTTTTAAGGAACGGGTTTCGGGTCCACAACCCTTTTAAGAGAAAATTCCGTATTCACCCGTCGCCGATACCTCCAACCTTCACAAGTAAGACGCTTCCGCCAGTTTCCAGGGGCGGTGGGGTGACATACAGGGCTTTCTGGACTTTGTAAAGATCTTTGGGGATGACATTATCTCCCAATCCCACTCCAAAGTTCATCATGTGTGGCGAGCAATCTTATACATTACTGCTTGGTTGATCTGAAGAGCTCGAAATGCTTGGGTCATGCAAAAAATTCCATGGCAAGCATCCCGAGTATTTGCCGATATTTAGGTTCTATTCTACCTTTGGATTTGCAGCAGAATTTAGAAGCTCCATCTTGCTTGGGGCGATTGCTCATTGTCCCCTTTGCTAAAGGTGGCCGAAGGTTTGGGTTAGTTTCGCTGGCTTTTGGTTTTTTGCATGTTTGGTTCTTTGGTTGTCTTTTGTGGTGATTAGCTGCCGGGTTTCTTGCAGCAGGAGAGCGCTGTGGGGTGGGGTGGCATTTGCTCAAGTTTTGTTGGGTGGGTTGTCATGTAATGTTGTTTCTTTTCTTCCTCTTTCTCTGCCCTCTTTAGGTGAGCCGGTTGATCCTACCTCTCATGGGGTCATATTCTTGGCCACTTTCTTTGTTTTGTTTGTTCTCTGTTAATGAAGTTTTTCAATGCTGTCCAAAAAAAATATGAAAATATACTCACATGAAAATCAAGGCTACTACTACTAACTACATAATTCTAATACCGCAAAACATGCTAAACGGATCATGCCTTCTAAATTACCACATAAAGAACTGACAAATTGAATCCATAAAAGAAGGAGCAAACATAAGAGACAAGCGATGTGCAAACACCATGTCAAACATGCGGGTTCATTTACATGAGTACTTAAATTACAACAAATTACAAGTCAATGACCCTTTTTGAAACAGGAAGCAAAGAGTAAGGACCAAACGTAATTATACCAATTTAATTGCATTGTCTTCTTCTCCAAAAGCTACGAATCTCGAATTCTGAGATTTGCCCAGCGACCAGGAGGAATTCTTGGCGGACTAAGGTTAATTGACAAGCTTCTGGCGTGAAAGAGCAGATGAGTGACCAGAAAGCCGGACGATGGTTCGAAATCTAGGCTTAGACAACAACGAATTTGTGAATCTGGAGACGCGGTATTTTGTCTGGAATTCGGCACGAGGACCAATCGATGACAGAACAGCCAGTGGCGAAGCCAGGGAAAACAATTTAGGGTGGCAGAAGTCCATCCTTATTCAAGCAATTTCACGATCCTTCTAAAATAAGTATCAATTATTTGTTCTAAACTGAACATTTCTACAAGATCACTCAAATAAATAGAAGATCGAGAACCGTAATATAGCATGAAAAAATACTCCGTTTTCAAATTTCGTTGCCTAGTATTTACGGTTTCCATAATTTAAAGTGTGCATTTTATAGTAGTAATGGACACAAGTAAATTTAAATAAATAGGTGAAAAAGATATTAAACAAGTCGGTTTTCTAACAAAAGCTCACTTCCTCTTCAATTAATTGCACTATTTTTGTGGGTACGAACATATAAGGGAAAATAAATTGTGAGAATAAAATTGTTAGATGGATATGTATATGAGAGGAGAAATTCCGGGAATGTAACCTTTTCTGGACCAGACTTTATTAGTGAATGAGAAAAGTGAAGAGAAGATTTTTTTGGGTAAAGAGGTGAGTGGATTAGAGCAACCAAGGAGATTTAATGTCACGACCACCCCGCCCGGTTGCGGAGGCGGAGCCGGCCGCGACGTTCGGAAACGGAAGCTATGGCGGAAAGCGCGGAATCGGTACTACCGAAACCCGCAACGTGCAGTGGTCCCATGACCCGTCCCGCACACATAACAGAATGGTCGTACTATGACCTGCAACCTACAGAACACATATATGGCAAGTATACAAAACAATTTTAACAACCAGACATGCGGTTCATGGAATAGCTTTCATTACTCATGGTAACCAAATCACAGAAACCAATTCGTACATAAACCCAATATAAGCAAGTCGGGCTCCGCCTCGACTTAATCGAATACCGAACCAATACATATTCCAGAATATACGTCATATGCAATATCATGATCCGAAATACATGCATGCAACTACACCTACAGAGCCACCAAAGTAAACCCTAGAGACACCCAAGTGCGAAATCAGGAAAACCTCTCGCCCAGAAGATTCCCGCACAAGGTACTGCTGCTGCTGAAACCCAAAACACAGAAAGCACCGCGGATCTCTAGTCCGCCGGCTGCTTGTCAGACCGACCTGAAAGGTGGTAAACATATAAGGGGTGAGTCCTCGGGAGGACCCAGTAAGGGCTGAGGTAAGATACAGTTTGCTTAGGAAGCAACGAGCTGAACCTGCAAAACAGAATAACACAAGCATATACATGTATATATAAACATCAAACATAAGGTGAGCCGGAATTCATCACACGCGGTCCAACCGCCAAAGTAATCCCATCACATGCGGTCCAACCGCCAGAATGACCCTTATAAAAAGCACAGAACGACAGCCCTCTCCAAGAGGTCAGAAATATACAGAAGCACGGTACCGGCTGGGGTCGCGATCCCCAAACTGTCGTAGGGTCATAGAAGTATACCTGCACTCCCGGTGCGTGTATACACGAATGTCGGCACCTCCAAAGCGGACATACGAGCAATATCGGCACCCAGTGCCGATACTACTGTAATGTAATCGTATAGTAACACATAAGCCAAGTAACAGAATATACCAGAAAAGTATAAGCGGAATATCGGCACCTAGTGCGGATATATAAAGCAGAGCATGAAACCCATGGTCTCTAAGACCATCTGGGCCTTGAACAGAAGCAAACGATACCTTACCATGTGACGGGTCTCGGGGTCACTGAACCACCGCCCTCACCCGGAACCCGCCCCAACTAACCCCGATATACATGCAACTACTTCCAGAATGCATAACGAGAGAAGTTGAGCCCTTACCTCGAAACACTGCCCTGCAGCACAACTACCGGGAAATCCCGACTCCCGGCTCGAAAAGTGCAAACTGAACTCTGATGGTCCCACACTGCTCCACCAATGCAGAATTAAGCTGAACAACCATAAACCAATCAAAACACGTCAGAATACAACCCCAGAAACCAAACCCGCACAATCCCGCACTTTCCCGCAAAAATCCACAGAAAGCTCGGTTTTATGAACCGAGCCAGAACCTTGTTATTCCAACACCCACAAACCCATTCCAACCTTTAAACCCTTCATTTCTGACATTTTACCGATAAACCCGCATAAAGGTAACTTTTCCATTCCTTACCTGAAACCAACGTTTCAAACACCATACCGCACCTAAATTCAACCCCGATACCAAATTACCATCCAATTTAACCAACATACAACACCAACATAGAGAAAGATTCATTTCTTTAATTCGGCCCTTTTCCATATTTCCACCCAACTTCCAATTCAATCCATTCAAGCTACCAAACAATCATTCCAACCATCAATTACACTTCTTAACCAAGAATGCTAACCAATTACACTTAAATCAACCAAAATCAACCATGAACCCTAATTCACTATTCACTCAAATTGGGGTTTTTCCACTCAACCAATTTTCCACCAAATTGAAACCATAGAAAGCTTTAGAATCATGCTAGGAACCACATATCCAAAGCATGATTCAAAAACACAACAAATGGCCAACTTTAGAAACAACCCTAATTTTCGCCAAAATATGTTTCTACCATCCATGATGTTTTTCCAAAATCTAAACATAGATTCTTACTCCTCTCCATGCAAAAAGAACAACACCAAAACCTCTCTAAACCCACTTTTCCACCAAAACCTAAGCTTCCAACTTGCAAAGAGAAGAAGAGAAGGAGCTTACTAATGATTTAAGCCCAAATCCTTGTTGATTCCTTGCCAAAATGAAGAACACATGAAGAGCTTGATGAATAGTATTAATGGCTGATTTTAACGTTGAAGGAAGGAAGAAGAAGAAGAAGAAGAAATGAAAGAAAATGATTTATCACTCCTTTATATATTTTCTTTCTTTTTCTACCTCTTTTCCACACTTAACCAAATAAAGCCAAGTGTCCCTTATCTCTAACCCACTTAACCGACTTCAGCTGGCCCCCTTTTCTGATTATTGTAGTTTTGTGGCCTAATTACACCTTTAATCCTCAAACTCTTCCAAAAGTTACAATTTCGGCCCAATCGCCACTTCCCGAACTCCAATTGAAACGAAAATTGGACACAATCCTCAGAATATCATAACATTCATAACACATGTTTCCAAAGTCCATTTGCAAATTCAGAGTGTCCTACCATGCCCGCTGAACCCGCACAAATCACGATGCGCGCGTGTGTCGACCTGAACCAAAATCCCGTCATGCCAAAATAACCACAAATAATACCATAATATCCGTCTTAAAATATAACATACCTTACACCCAAGCCGTCGGCAAATTTCCATCCCGAGTCCCGGGATTCCCGTCCCGAGCCCCGGGAGTCGCCCGGGACCGAACGTCCCCACCCAAAAATTATACTCTGTAAAAAGATCCGGGACGTTCCCTCGATTCCAAATATGCAAACGGTTTCTCATTCCGAGGTCCCGGGAGCGCTACCGATCCCGCTGTACGTCCCGAGACAAGTCCCGGCCCCGGAAAATATTTCCGGCGAAAATGTCCGGGGGACCCACACGACCTCAAAACCCGAAGGATTCCCAGAAATACTGCTCGGATAAGTCTCGGGAGCCATTTAACCGCCCAGAAACACGACCCGCAGGCTAAAACCGGAGCCCCGGGTCACCTGGGTCACAACCCACTCAGGGTGACCGTAACATTTAATAGGGGAGAAAATCCAGTTCTAGATAAGAGGTGTGTTGATAAAGTTCGTAATTTCGTTCGGTGCTCGTTCGAGGGATGTGAAGGAGTCACTTTGGAAATTTACGATGAGTTTTTCAAACCTATCAAAAAGAGAGCTTCTAATTCTCGGTATCATTTTAATTTTAAAAATGAATTAAACAGACTACAGTGGATTAATACGATCGAGATGGGTGAGTATAGAACCCGAAGAAAAAATAATAAGCAAAACTAAGATAAATTATTATCAAATTTAGGTTATGTGGTTATTGAGTTAAATTATTGTGATTAAACTAAATTTAATATCATAATTTTAATCTAAATACTTCCTCCATACCCAAAACAATTATTACTATAAAGAATTGATTAAAAATTGAGAAAATATATTTAGAAACTACAAACTACAATTTGCAGTTAAAATATTTGACTTTATATATGAAAGTATTGAAGAAATAAATCATAAATTAAATGTGAAAAAATGAAAACCACCAATTATATAGGGACGGAGGAGGAGTTTATTGTGTTAAAGATAACTATCATCATTCAATATATAGAATTATTATGTAATAATTTCAATATAAAATAATAATGCATATATTCTATACTTAAATAGTAATTTAAAATATGAATTACCATTTTATAAGATGGTAAACAATATTCTACATTTAGTAATTAACTATGTAAGTGAAAATAATGATTTCAAATAAATTAAAATTGTTTATTTATGTTCATATTATGGGTTTCCAAATTTTTAAAAGATATATTGAGAAAATAAAAAAAAATAAGGTGTCAAATACATAAACTATTTACGGTCGCATCAAAATGACTAAAAATTGCAAGTCAAACAAGGTCTGACCAGAACATAAAAAATAAAAAAAGAAGGAAAAAGTGAGTCGTGGAGTTTAAACTGAAAATCTGCAAAGGCAGTTTAGAATGAAGGCACGATTTGATGTAGTCTTCACTGGCCCAATGACCCAGGGGGCAACATACATCTCAAGCACCACTTTTCAAGTTTTTAAGGAGCAATTCCACACATCACGAGAGTTATGGGGCAACATTTTAAAGTTGTTTTCATTGGATAAGGCGATGATTTTGTGATTGCGGCTATCAAGTTTTTCAAAGAAGTTAAGTCGCTAATAGGTGACATTACTAGGCCTTTCGCTTGAACTATCTTACTTTTCAACAGCCCATCATCAGGGGATTCCATTAACTTTAAAAAAACCATTCGAGTGATATTCTTTTTTCACCTCAACCTCCACATAAGACAATCCTTAATGTTAAAAAAGCCTTTTTGCTATCCTCGCACATGGTTTAAAGACTCTTGTGGAGAATACGCAATTTCGTGATCACATTCAGGGGGAAAATGGATCATTCACTCATATAATTGTGCTCAGAGCCAAAGAATCAAGGAATGAAAAATATTTTTTTGGATGATAAGATAAGTTCACATCGAGCAAGATGAAAGGTATGCATGAGGTAAGCTTGAGAAAAGGTTCCTGTATCTACCATGCATCATTGGTTTTAATTGGAGATCTCTATCATTGGTTTAATTGAATATCATTCTAATTTTACAAAGGTATTGTGAACAACTCCAAACATCAAGCAGTTTCAAAATCATGCATCATGACCATCATGTATCATGCGCATTGTCATCATTTCAAGGACAGGTTTTCAAAGAGCACATCAAGAAAGGACTTGAATGCGCACTAGTCAAGTACCTCTTTTGGGATCAAGAATATCAACCAACCCTAAGCAAAGGTGATCATCAAGAAAGTTAAGAAATGTTCCTTAACCCTTTTTAGGAAAAAAAGGATTTCTCTCAAATAAGAGCAAGAAAGTTCTTCCCAAGGTCAGCCATGATTTTCATCAAGACATGTAAGGATGACTCCTTAGCTTCATCAAAAGTTAGGTAAGAGGTTCTTACTATTCTATGACATTTCATGAGATAAGTCAAAGTCTTCACCAAGAAAGGTAAAAAAAGTTTAGTTTAGTCATTTTGTCAAACTTCACTCATTTTCAGAAATTCGCTCATTTTGTACGATTTGTGGAATAAATAATTTTTGAAGTTTAGTCATTTTATCAAATTTTCTATCAATCTCAATCACTCGGATTTTCATGAAGGGCAAAGAGGGTTCCTCAGCCTTAGTCTGAAGAGAAAGATTTTTCTTTGTCAATGGTAAGAAGATTCTTACCATTCTTCTCATTTTATTCTATCAAATAAGAATTTGTTTTTCACTGAAGATGACGAATGTTCCTCAACCCCAATCATGAGAGAAAGATTTCTCTCACTAAATGATAAGAAAATTCTTACCATTTTTCTCATTTCAAATTCATCATGATTTTCCACTAAACGCAATGAAGGTTTCTTTGCCTAATCAGAGAGAAAGGTTTCTCTCCCCATTTTGTAAGTATGTACTTATCATTCTTCTCACTTCATGATAATTTTTTCATGAAAGGTGAGGAGAGTTTCTCAACCTTAATTGTGAGAGAAACGCTTCTCTCATCGAATGATAAGAAGATTCGCACCATTCGCTTGATCTCAAGATATCAATCAAGTCTTTCAACAAAGAAGAAAGGAATGTTCCTTTGATTCGTAAGGGAAAGAAATGTTTCTTCCCTTCAACAATAACAAGCAAGTAGGTTCCTGCTATTCAATCTCAACTTTCAACAGTCATTCAATAGCATTTATCGACTATTGAGAAGGTTTTCAATCTCAAATTCTTTAGGTACTTAACCTCGAATGGGAAGGTTTTCACTATTCAACTCAATAGGAAGATTCCTATTGAGAGAAGAGGAAAGTTCTTTCACTTCACGAATAACAAGAAGGTTCTTGTTATTCGATCACAACTTTCGATAGTCATTTAACTATTTTGTCGAGCATTGGGAAGGTTCTCAATCTCACATATTTGGGATAAGGAATGTTCCTTAACTTCGAATAGTGGGAAAGTTTTCACTATTCCACTCAATAGGAAAGTTCTTATGGAAAGAATTAAGGAAGGTTCCTTTTGTTATGACTCGTCCTTCTGAACGTGTATCTTGAAAGAAATTAAAGAATAATGACTGAATTGTAGAAAAATATAAAGATTTGGATTGAATTGATAAGAACTGGGTTGAACTAAAAGTTTTAGAAAGGATTTGGATTAAATTGAAAGAATTAAAACGTTTTAGGGTAAAATTTAAAAGAACTAAAATGAATTAGCTAGAGAATGACCTAATTGAAATTTATAAGTTAAAGTGGGGTTAGTTTGTAACTGTCTTGGGCTTACCGCAAGTGTACGGTGGTCACAAGTAATAAATTCCGGTGAGTACCGGGTCAAACCGCAGGGACTTGGATTTTTGTGTATTTTGTGTGTGAATTACTACTTCTCTACACTAAGAAATTGATTGATTGGTGAAGATCAAACTAATTACCTACATGAACAAGAATTAAATTAGCTAAACGTCTAAAGCAATTAAACTAGAGCAAGAAGTTGAGTGACTAGCAACATGATTATACTAAATTATCTCTTAAGAATATTTGTTCTACCTAGACTATGGGCATGATATTGTAAAGGCACTTCTAAATATTGGTTGCATTTATGTAGGAAAACCTATTGAGTCTAATCCCTCTCTCAAGGTGTATTTAGAGATAAATTAGCAACAATATCTTGTTCCCTAATTTAGTATGTAATTAATCTATTCTCCTCCTAAAATAATCAAGAATTCTCCTTCTACAATTATTCTACCATGGATTTCTCTATGGTCTAATATGGTTCTCTCATCTGTAAGACCAAATCATATCACAAAAACCCTCTCTCGAGGTGTTTAATCAATAAACACAGAGTAATCCAAACATAAATATCCAAGCAATATTTATAAAACCCTAAAATCAAATACCCATAGTCTAAACTTCACAAATTCCTAAGATATAACAATAAATTAGCTACTAAACATGATGAAAAGCATAAATATAGTAAGAATGACAAAACCCATGTAGTTGAGGAATTGGAGATTAGGTTGAGCCTCCAAGAAATTGAGAGGAATAATCCAAAATCTTCAACTGAAATTAGAATCTAAAGCAGCTACGATTGAGGAAATCTTGCTCTGGGAAGATGGGCTTGTGATTCTTCCCCTTCTTGCTTCTACTTGCTCTACTTCTCAAAATCGCCTCCTTTGTGTGTTTGTTTTGTGTTGAAGTGAGTGGAAAAATAATCTATTATGTGACTGCGTCGGACTCTTTAAATAGGTGCACTAATTTGCCCTCCATCCAATGGCCCAAATCAATTCAATGTGCAGATTGAAAATTAGGTCACAGCGATCACCGTGTACAAATTTAGGCCATGCACATGGTGATCACCATGTATAACCTGAGCACACACCCTGGAAATTCGGTGATTTCCATGCACAAATCAGTGACGATCACCGTATACAATTTTATGGATACAAAACTTCATCTTCTCCTCAAGTTTCCTTCAATTGTCAATTCAACCATCTTATCTGCAAATTCATCAATTTCAATACTTTGTGAGGGAAACTTTGTCAAAATTCATTCAATATTCCCCATAAAATATAAGCAGAGTTTCCCATCAAACGGTAACTATTAAAATTACCTAGGGACCTAGTTAGTAATTTAAACTAAAACCTCTTGGCTAAGTAATTCCCTAGAGGTGGACACGTTTAGATGATTGGGTACAAAAGAATTTGGGAAAGTGAATGGGGAGCCGACACTGAGACACACGCGGGTGTGAAAGACGAGAGCTAGAGGAGATGAGAGAGAGAGAGAGAGAGAGAGAGAGAGAGAGAGAGAAGCTGGCTTTGGTCAGCGAGGAGGTTTCCGGTAATGGATGGTGATGTTGACTTTAAGGATTTTGATGATAACAAAGTTTTGGGACTTCTTTGTAAAGTTTAGAAAAGTGTGTGTATGTTTAGCGCTTTAAGCCTATTATTCATTATTTGCTTGTGGGCTTCGTCTTTACAACTATTGGGCTTCTGTTTTAATTTAGAAGTTAGCCCAGTCTCATTTGTACAGATTTGAACAAAGTTGAGTTCCAATAGAACTCTTCCTCTTGCGGGTTTGTGGCAAACTTTCAGCAGATTTTGGAGGAGAAAAATCTGGCGTTTTTACCTGGGATTCGAAACAAAGAAAGACGTTGCAGAAGCTCCAAGACGCTCCTCCAGTAAGACTTTAAATACCGACTTCGAACTTGCGAAGAACACACTCTCCAATCATCAAGCATTCAAGTTTTCGTTTCATAAGCAAAGCAAGTCAAGTCAAGCTCTCCAGCATCAATCTTCAGAAGAACTAGCTTCATCATCTTTACAGCTTTTCTGGGCTACTTCGAGAGAGAGAAAAATTGTTTTGAAAAACCGTTTTGTGTGTTTTCGATAAAACCTCAACAGGTTTAGTTTTTCGTAAAATTCAAAGTGTTTTTAGGTTTGTTTTGGTGAGCCTCGGGAAAACCAAACTGGGATTTGTGTTAGGTTTTTAGTGAGCCTCGGGAAAACTATTTTTGGGTGTTTGTTAGGTTTTTTGGTGAGCCTTGGGAAAACCATAGTTAGGTTTTTAGTTGAGCCTTGGGAAAAACTATTTGTACTTTTTCTTGGTGTAACCTTGTTAAAGTATAGTGGAAGAACTCTCAAGTTGTTGACTTGAGGAGAGGACGTAGGTCTCAGACCGAACCTCTATAAACTCTGGTGTTGTTTTCATTCTTGTTAAGTTTCGCGTTTTCTAAACGGGTTGACATCGAGTTGGTTCTTTCGGTTTGCTATTTCGAAAAGTTTTTGAGGCCAACCAATTCACCCCCCCTCTTGGCTGCCTACTTGGGACAACAATTGGTATCAGAGCACACGGTGATCTGTGATAAAACCTCGCGGTTTCAGATCCAAAGATCAAATGGCATCGGTTCCAAGCATGATCCTTGAAGGATATAACCCATCAAGACCACCACTATTTGATTCAGCAAACTTCAACTGGTGGAAGACAAGAATGCAAAACCACATTCAAGCGCAAGATCATCATCTTTGGAGAATCATCAAAGCGGGACCTCACATTCCAACTATCGTCACTGATGATGGACTAGTAGAGCCCAAACCTCTCAAGGACTACACTCCGGACGATGACAAATTGTGTACCTTGAACGCCAAAGCGGTAAATGTAATTCTTTGTGCTTTAACTCCTGATGTTTTTAATATTGTTTCTGCATGTGATAGTGCACATGAGATATGGAACAAGCTCCTAGTGACCTATGAAGGAACGGATCAAGTCAAAGACACCAAGATGTTCATGTTGGTCAAAGCTTATGAAATGTTTGCCATGGATCCAAAGGAAACCATCGCGGACATGCACAGGAGGTTCAATGAAATCATCACACCCTTGCGACAATATGGTAAGATCTATAAGAGTGAAGAATTGGTAAGAAAAATTCTGTGGAGCTTACCACCATCATGGAGAAGTACCGTAGAGGCTATAAGTGAAGGAGGTAGTATCAAAACCATTAGTGTTGATGAATTATTTGGCAAACTAATGACTTATGAAATGAAGGATAGAGAAGATGAAAAGATGAACAGGAAAAATAAGTCTATTGCCCTGAAGGTAAAAGAATCAGAAGAGAGTTCAATAGATGAGGAAGAGACAGGCGATGAAACGGCCATGATAGCAAGAAAGATTAAGAAGTTGCTCAAGTACAAAGGAAGGTACCAACAAATGAAGGACAAAAGGAGAAGCCCCTTCAAACCTCCAATCTGCTACAACTGCAGTGGAAAAGGCCATATGCAGTTCGACTGCCCTGAAAATGAAGGTAACTCCAAGAAACAAAAGAGCAGCTCGGACAAAAAGAGGACTTTCAAGAAAAGAAAGCCTGGATTGAAGGGAATGGCCGCCTGGAGTGATAGCTGTTCGAACTCAGATGAGTCATCCTCAAGTGAAGAGGAAGAAGCACACCTGTGCCTAACGGAAGGTGAAGAAAGCATCACGTTCAAAAGCTATCAACTTACATCTCAACCTGTTGAGATGTGCCTAATGGCTACTGCGGAATCTGAGGTAACGAGTGATGCTGAGTCTTTTAACTCTTCAAGTTCTTCATATGTTAATGAGAGGAAGCAAATGCTAGAAAAATTTGCTGAGGTATGTCAGGACTACAATACTCTCATTAAAAGGCTTAAAACCGAAAATGCTAGGTTATTAGAAGAAGTAACAAAACTGAAGGTTAAAAATGAAAAGCTGGAAAAGACTTTATCCGGTTTCGTTAATGGTGAAAAGAATCTGAACAGCATGCTAGGAAGTCAGAAGTCTTACCATGATAGGACCGGATTAGGGTATGAACAAAAGAGACCTAGTTTTCAAACAAGGTTTGCAAATGTCACCTATATAACTTGTAAGACCTGTCGCAAAAAGGGACATAGCAGATTCGAATGTCTCTTTAGAAATAGACGTATTTTGCATGGGGTCAAGCAAGTCTGGGTTATTAAAAATGTGACTAACCCTTATGGACCCAAGAAAGTGTGGGTACCAAAAGTCAGATGCAATGTTCAACTGTTTAGGTCTGAAGAAACACACATGGTACTTGGACAGCGGCTGCTCAAGACACATGACTGGGGATAAAAGTAAGTTTTTCAGTTTTACCCCAAGGAAAGGAGGAACGGTATCCTTTGGTGACAATAGCAAAGGTCAAATACTTGGTATTGGTAAGGTTGGTAAGGTTGGTTCTTCGGCTATTAATAATGTTTTACTTGTTGAAGGACTAAAACACAACTTGTTGAGTATTAGTCAACTTTGTGATAGTGGTTACCTTGTTACATTCAAATCCGATCAATGCCATGTATTGGATAAAACGTCCAACTGCACTAAATTCGTTGGAAAGAGATGTGGGAATGTGTACACCTTTGACTTAGATGACCTATATTCATTCAATGTAAAATGCCTCATTGCTTCTAACAAAGATGAAAGTTGGTTGTGGCATAAAAGATTAGGTCATGCAAGTATGTATACGATTGCAAAGTCAAAGAAGGATCTAGTAAGAGGACTGCCGAAAATCAAGTTTGATAAGGACAAAGAATGCGCAGCCTGCTTGAAAGGCAAACAAACAAGAGCCTCATTCAAATCTAAACAGGTTGTGATGACGACAGGAGTACTGGAACTTCTACACATGGATCTCTTCGGCCCCATCTCAACTACAAGCCTAGGAGGTAAACGCATTCTTGTCTAGTTATTGTTGATGATTATTCAAGATATACCTGGACATTCTTCCTTGCTAAGAAAAGTGAGACTGCGAGAACTTTGTCAACTTTGTCAAAAAGGTTCAAAATGAGCAAGGTAAGAAAATTGTTGCTATACGTGTGACAATGGTGGAGAATTTGTTAATTCTGAAATGGAATCATTTTGTATTTCTCTTGGTATATCTCACAATCTCTCTTGTGCAAGGACACCGGAACAAAACGGTGTGGTGGAAAGGAAGAATCGAACCATTGGGGAAATGGTAAGAACAATGCTCAATGACTACTCTCTTCCTAAATACTTTTGGGCAGAAGCAGCAAGCACCTCATGCTACATACTCAATAGAGTCTTGATTAGGCCAATTCTAAACAAGACACCCTATGAACTATGGAAGGGTAAGAAGCCGAATATCTCTCATTTTCATACATTCGGTTGCAAATGCTTTGTTCTAAATCTGGATAAACAGCAACTAGGGAAATTTGACTCAAAAAATGATGAGGCAATATTTCTTGGTTATTCTTTAAAGAGTAGAGCTTTTAGAATCTTCAATAAACGTACCTTGAAGGTAGAAGAATCTATACATGTTGTTTTCGATGAGACTAACACTGCAGTCAGAGAAGAGGATGAAGATCCTGAAGATCAGAATGTCGATTCAGCGGTAAATCAGGAAGAAATAAATACAGAAACTTCTCTTCAACCTGTTTCAAAGACACCAGCAGATCAAGAATCAATCGCAGTTCAGACGTCTCAAGACCTACCTCACGAATGGAGATTCAAACATAAATCAAGCCACCCTCAGGAGAACATTCTGGGTGATATAACCCAAGGGGTAATGACTCGTTCAGCCTTAAGGAACTTGTGTCCGTTTAATGCTTTTGTTTCTCTTGTAGAACCCAAAACCATAGATGAAGCACTACAAGACGAAAACTGGATAAACGCCATGCAAGAAGAGCTGAATCAATTCAAAAGGAATGAGGTATGGACTCTAGTACAAAGACCAAAAGACCACTCAATAGTTGGTGCCAAATGGGTCTTTAGAAACAAGCTTGATGAAAATGGTATTGTCACTAGAAATAAAGCAAGGCTAGTTGCCAAAGGCTACTCACAGGAGGAGGGAATTGACTATGACGAAACTTATGCTCCTGTGGCTAGACTTGAAGCAATAAGGATGCTTTGTGCGTTTGCATGCTTCATGAACATTCAACTTTTTCAAATGGATGTAAAAAGTGCTTTTCTAAACGGGTTTATAAAAGAGGAAGTTTATGTAGAACAACCTCCCGGTTTTGAAGATCCTCACCTTCCAAACCATGTTTACAAATTACAAAAAGCTCTTTATGGTTTAAAGCAAGCTCCTAGAGCTTGGTATGAAAGGTTGAGCACTTTCTTAGTTGATCATGGTTTTACAAGAGGAAAAGTCGACAATACTCTTTTCATTAAGTCTTGTGAAAAGGATATGTTGCTTGTACAAATCTATGTTGATGATATAATATTTGGTGCAACTAATCAATCCTTGTGCAAGGAGTTCTCTGAGTTAATGCAGGGAGAATTCGAGATGAGCATGATGGGCGAACTAAGCTACTTCCTTGGATTACAAATAAAGCAATCAAAGGAAGGGATTTTTATTAGTCAAGCCAAGTACATAAAGGATATCCTGAAGAAATTTGGCTACACTACAGCAAAGCCTAGCCCAATACCTATGAGTGCAACGGTAAAATTGGATGAAGATTCCAGTGGTAAACAGGTTGAACAGAAGCTTTATAGAAGCATGATTGGATCTTTACTTTATCTTACTGCAAGTAGACCTGATATTCTCTTTAGTGTATGTCTTTGTGCAAGATTCCAATCTAATCCTAAAGAATCTCACTTGCACTGCATCAAAAGAATTTTCAGATATCTGGTCGACACTCCAACTCTCGGTTTATGGTATTCAAAAGATACCATGTTTGAACTTCAAGGCTTTACTGATGCAGACTTTGCAGGAAGCAAAGTGGACAGAAAATCCACAAGTGGAACTTGTCAATTTTTGGGAAGCTGCTTAGTTTCTTGGTTTTCAAAGAAACAAAACTCAGTTGCTTTATCAACCGCAGAAGCTGAGTACATAGCTGCAGGAAGTTGTGTAGCTCAAATCTTGTGGATGGTACAACAATTGAAGGATTTTGGTTTCAATTTTAGAAAAGTTCCTATTAAATGTGACAATACTAGTGCAGTGTGTTTAGCCAAAAATCCGGTTCATCACTCAAGAGCTAAGCACATTGAGGTAAGATATCATTTTATTAGAGAACATGTGGCTAACGAAGATGTTCTACTTGAGTTCGTTGATACAAATCATCAGCTAGTAGACATCTTCACAAAACCTCTAAGTGAAGAGAGGTTCACCTTCATCAGAAGAGAATTGGGGATGAGCAATCCAAGGTGAAAATCAGGTATGTATCTCTAAACCTGTTGAGAGTCAGTCAAAAGGACAAATGTTGAGCAATGTGGTAATTAATGTCACAATTGCGAAGCAAAAATTCCTTTATATTAATTATGTACATGAATGTCCCAGAATTTTCAATCTGCCTTGGAAAGCCAAACATTTTTTTTTTGTTGTTTTTTAAAAGGGCTTTAAAAAAAAGGATTGTTTTGGAGTCTCAGTAAACAAAAAGGTTTTATTTTGATAAAAACCTATTTCTCGGCATCAGTCTCCAGACCTCGCCAAATTTCCTTACTGTTTCTCCACCCCTTAACCCTAAACCCCCAAAATCACATCAGAATGTCTTCAGCCTCAAAATCGAGTCCTACTGCTCAGTTCTCTGATTCTTCACTGGCGGATCAACCACATTATTCGAGCAGCACGAGTAGTGACGGCGATTTCCGAGTTCAGGCAAGAGCAAAGGCAACTGGTTCAGAAACCCTTGACGATCTCAACCTGATGAAAACAGTCACAAACACTGAAGATAAATTCCTGGAAGACCAGGATTTCTTGACCCAGGTGGCCGAGAATCTTGCTCGGCTAGGCCTTGGACTGGGCAAAGCTCTCCCAGCACCGCCGCGTGTCGCACCAGAGTTTAGCCCCGTGGCGAGTCCAGTTCGTAGCACTTCTTCAGTGGTTAGCGTCTCCTCCAAGGAGGAGTATGAGTTTGAAGAGACTCTGGCGAGCTTCTTGGCAGGGTTAAAGAAAAAGAAAAGCAGACCTACTGCCCCGGTCTCCAGTAGAACCCGAAAAATAGGGGCTGATTTGCAAAGAGTTGCGCTAAAAACCTCACCGAAAGGGAAGTCTACTTTGACCTCTCCTCCCACTTCCTCCTCTGGGAAACAGAAGAGATCAGTCATCTCTAGTCCCCCTACTTCAAAGAAACCGAAGGCTGCTGTTGCCAAGAGAACAAAGAGGTCAGAGACTCCGGGAAAAGCACGGTTTCAACCCGGTTGAGGTAAACCCTAAGTTCTCAGTATTTCTCAGACACTGCTTTATCACTAGGGAATCAGTTGAGGCTTTCAAGATCAGTGAAGTAAATGAGTGGTTAGATTTTTATGGTCTAATGCCATTCGTTTCGTCTGAAGCAAAGGGATTTAGAGTCCTTGTCTCGGAATTCCTCTCTAAATTGAAAGTAGCTGCGGATGAACTCAGTATAGTGTCTAGAGTTCAAAGAAGAACAATAGAAATTACACATGATCAGTTCTCTGCTGCCCTAGGGGTCCTAGGTTGTGAGGATGAGGAGTTGGACACTCCAGAACTAAAGAATATTGCTTTCACTTATTTTTTTGGTGATCTCGGAATCCCTTTAGATGCCCTGCCCTATCAGTTTACTGCTATGATGTTCACTCAGCTCAGCCATCGGGTACTGCATTGGGTTCTTGGAGCGATACTGTTCCCGAAGGAAGGTACACAAATAGTCACTTGGGGTGACTTGTGCTTAATGTACAAGGTGATTCATGGTATGCCAATAGACTTTGGCAGAAGAGTAGTCCAACTACTTGGACTCTCTGTTGAGGGGAGCCATGGGGAACACATGCCCTATGCTACTCTAATCAGTGGATTACTTAAGCAGCACAAGGTACCTGGAACAGAAGCAAAGATGGAAACCTAGAATAGCTCCACCTACCTCATCAGCACTACTGTAAAGAAGAGTGGATTCAAGCAAATTGCAGATGGCACATGTGTGAGGATCCAGGGCAAGCATGATCTGGCTATGGCTAAACTAAGGGAAAACAGCGCAGTAAGAGTTGCTCGTCAGCAGAATCGTGAAAGAATCATCAGGGAACAAGAATCTAAACGTGTTGAAGATGCAGCTAAGGAATCTGAACTTGCAGCTCAAATAGCTGAGACACCACCAGAAGTGCCGGTACAGGATGAAACCATTCCAGCAGACCCAGTAGAGTCTTGGACTACTCCTCCCCAATCCCCACCCCAGCCTTGACAAATCTGTTTTCAACTAGTCTGTTCATTTTCAGAACTTGTTTATTTTTAAATTCTCTGGGACTGTACACACATATTGCTGCCACACTTCTACTATGCCTTAATCTGGTTACATCACTTGCTTTTAATTGGTCCTTTTTGATTTTGACAAAGGGGGAGAAGTTGTTTGGAGTTTATGAGGTAATTCTGTTGTTGATGTTGTTGATGCTAAGTTGATTCTGAGTTGCTTAAAACTTTGTTACCAAAACTTGATTTACTTAGGGGGAGTTTTTGCAAAAGCTTTGATGTGTACGAATTTTTTCAAACTGTGGTTTACTTAGGGGGAGATTTTCAAACAATTTTCAAACACACTCTCAAAACTCTAAAATGTTTTGTCATCATCAAAAAGGGGGAGATTGTTGACTTTAAGGATTTTGATGATAACAAAGTTTTGGGACTTTTTGTAAAGTTTAGAAAAGTGTGTGTATGTTTAGCGCTTTAAGCCTATTATTCATTATTTGCTTGTGGGCTTCGTCTTTACAACTATTGGGCTTCGGTTTTAACTTAGAAGTTAGTCCAGTCTCATTTGTACAGATTTGAACAAAGTTGAGTTCCAATAGAACTCTTCCTCTTGCGGGTTTGTGGCAAACGTGCAGCAGATCTTGGAGGAGAAAAATCTGGCGTTTTTACCTGGGATTCGAAACTAAGAAAGACGTTGCAGAAGCTCCAAGACGCTCCTCCAGTAAGCCTTTAAATACCGACTTCGAACTTGCGAAGAACACACTCTCCAATCATCAAGCATTCAAGTTTTCGTTTCATAAGCAAAGCAAGTCAAGTCAAGCTCTCCAGCATCAATCTTCAGAAGAACTAGCTTCATCATCTTTACAGCTTTTCTGGGCTACTTCGAGAGAGAGAAAAATTGTTTTGAAAAACCGTTTTGTGTGTTTTCGATAAAACCTCAACAGGTTTAGTTTTTCGTAAAATTCAAAGTGTTTTTAGGTTTGTTTTGGTGAGCCTCGGGAAAACCAAACTGGGATTTGTGTTAGGTTTTTAGTGAGCCTCGGGAAAACTATTTTTGGGTGTTTGTTAGGTTTTTTGGTGAGCCTTGGGAAAACCATAGTTAGGTTTTTAGTTGAGCCTTGGGAAAAACTATTTGTACTTTTTCTTGGTGTAACCTTGTTAAAGTATAGTGGAAGAACTCTCAAGTTGTTGACTTGAGGAGAGGACGTAGGTCTCAGACCGAACCTCTATAAACTCTGGTGTTGTTTTCATTCTTGTTAAGTTTCGCGTTTTCTAAACGGGTTGACATCGAGTTGGTTCTTTCGGTTTGCTATTTTGAAAAGTTTTTGAGGCCAACCAATTCACCCCCCCTCTTGAAAAGTTTCTGGGGTGGCCACCCGTCCTTGCCAACCACATTCACCCCCTCTATAACTTGAAGGGAACTGCCTACTTGGGACATAAAAACTCAATCTAGTAGTGTCCAAGCTACTTCTGGGAACTGGTAAGTATAAAGTTTCATGAAAATTGAAATGGTAAGATGTTGAACTTGAGCTTCTACTTGATTTCTTTTCTTCAAGTAAATAAATTACTAGTTGTCTGTTTCCTGTTTGACTGAGTGTTTTCTGCGCAAAATCACTTTCCAGGAATAAACTGATTTGCTGAGAAGCTCGATGCAAAGGATAACACCAAGAGGAAGCTCTGTAGCAGTCTTAGTAAGTTGCTTGGATCTCAGCCAATGAGATTCAAACTACCAAGGTACTTTTCTTGAACTAAAATTCTGGAAATCTGATCGATGAAGATTGAATGAGATGCATGATTAATGGATACTTGAAGTAATTGTTGATTGAAATTTCATGATTGATTTCATTGAGGAATTTTGAATATATATGAATGCTGAATTGTGTGGTTCATGAATGATGACTGCATAGTATAAGCTATATAATTGGTACAAGTTTGTAAGAAAGTGATTAGTTTTCTAAGGTAATTTTCTAAACTGAAACTTCTGGGATGAATGACGACGACTGGATGAACACTAAATACTGTTGATATGTATGATATGTATGTCCGTTTCTTACTTGGCTTGTTTGATTATTTTCATGTTTGAATATTGGTAGTTCTTTCTTTCTCTAATTAATACTTGTTTGGGTCGTAAGGAATCACGTAAGGTTATTGTAAATTATTTTAATTGATTAATTTGATTGTTTGAAATTAGAATCGAGAAAATAGCTAAAAAAATCTTAAGTCATCTGGTGTTAATCTATCTGCAAACTGATTAGACTTCACAAGTAATGAGAGGTAAATAGGCCGTTAACTCGATTTTCCTTGTGCTCACTGTTAAAACTGTCAGTTGCTTGATAGATAAACCAGATGAGTTGTGTACAGTTTTTAAAATTGTTTGAAATTGAGACTGGATAATCCAGTTACAGATGCAGCTGTAACAGGAACTACTGACAACTAGGGGAAACGGGAGTCATGGACCCGAGTTTTTCTTATGGTTTACTGAAAACAACCCCAGAGCACAAATATATTACTATGTTGTCAAGCCATACTAAATATTGATTAAAATGTTTTAAATTAATTATTTACTTGTTTAGTGGAATTGATCTTTCTTTGCAGGGTTTTTTTGTGAACCATATGATTTGTTCAACATATTTGTGTTTAAGCATTTGTAAAACATTACTGTATTTGGTGTTATCGGGCACTATTGACGGGGTGGTATGAGACACTCTCCTCATTTCCCTTTGCTGAGATGGGCGCCACTAGCTGACTGTATGGGTATTTAGAAAGTGGTGCAAGACAGTAATTGAAAAAGACTGGGAAAGGAGAACAGCAAGGGTAGAGCTATAGTGGACTTTGTCCCCAAAGTCTAGTTTTAAGGGGAAAGAATGTTATGACCCGTCCTCTCAGATGTGTCATAACTGGAAAGAAATAAAAGAATAAGGACTGAATCGGAGAAAAATAGAAAGATTTAGATTGAATTTATAGAAACTGGGTTGAATTGAAAGTTTTAAAAAAGATTTGGATTAAATTGAAAGAGTTAGAAAGTTTTAGGGTCTAGAGAAGGACCTAATTGAAATTTATAAGTTAAAGTGGGGTTCGTTTGTAACTAATAAAATTACCTAGTGACCTAGTTAGTAATTTGAACTAAAACCTATTTCCTAAGTATTTCCCTAGAGCTGGACACGGTTAGATGGATGTTAAGATTACGTTTCTCAATGATGACATTTTTTTTGAGGGAAAAAATAATTTAGGGAAATAATGATTTATTTTGAGCCAAAAAGCTGCATTTCGACAACACAACAAATTCAAATCATTATTTTCCACAATTCTCTATCCCTAGCTATGTATATTTATAAATAAAATAAAAAGAAACAACTAAGAACATACCAATTTTATAAAAACAGTCCACAAAATCCCTCGAAGAAGGTGCGAAAGTTCGTTAAATGTAAAGAAGACAAAGTTACCCGGTCATCACTGTGATTTGTTTATGCAAAATTCGTTAATATGATGATGATATTTAGTAACAGATGTGAACGCTTCTCAATTTAGTTCATTACTAGTATGCGTACGTAGAGTAATTTTTTAAACAATGGTTTAATGATGCGCTGCTGCTTGCAAAATTATACTCTTTTGTTTGATGAACATTTCATCTTTCGCTAGTCAGAAGTATGAAGAGTTCAATTTTGAGCACTCATATAGCCACCCAACTATCCCAATAACATCCTAGTGCTTTGAAGTCCTACTTTACTTGCACCATCTCCATCCACCTACCCTCCTTCTATCATGCAAATAGGGGGAAAAAAGAAATGAAATGAAATGTTGCTCTTGTAGGTACGGATGTTAATCGAACGAGTCATGTCATTTAGGTTTCGGGTTGGGTTGAGCTGATTTCGGGTTAAATTGTGTTCGGGTCATTTAGGTTTCGAGTTGAGTTAATTAATTTTGAGTCTACTTAGGTTTAAGTCATTCGGATTTTACATACTAGTATTATGGGAAGCACGGATTATTGGGTACATTACAAAAAAACCCCGAGGTTTGGTAAAATCTTGACTTACCCATTTTGTTTTCAAAAAAAAACCCCGAGATTAGCTTCATTACCCCTTGTGAGCGAAGCTGCGCCGTTGTGGCGATTCGTTATCTGCGGCCTGCACCGCATTCGACCGCGATGCGTGCCTCGTGCTACACGTGCCCTACCTACCACCACCCTCTGCGGCCGTAGCTGCGGATGAGGCCGCAGAGGGCGCCTATAAATACCCCTCCATTTCCTTCCACTTCATTTCAACCGCGGTTCACAAAACAAATTTCTCATCTCTCAATTCTCTAAAGTTCTAGTGGAAGTTGCGGTACCGTCGATTTCAGGTGTATTATTGAGGTAATAAATATTGTATTTATTTATTTATTTATGCCTATAGAGTTTTTAATTCAATTTAAGTTATGTATGTAATTTTAGTTTATTTTTAAGTAATTTAATTAAATTAACTGAGCCGTAGTTCCTGTCTATGAAAACTTGTAAGAATATATTTTTACACTTTATTTCAATACGTTGGAATAACGGTGTGAAATAATATATTGCACAGAGTTTTCATGGATTGTCCAAGTTGGACGGTTTGTAAAAGTTTACTATCGGTGTATTAAACTTTTATGGTTGTGTATGTAAAACTGAGCGGATTACATAAGTTTGGTCGCATTTTCGTCTTGTTCCACGTTATATCCATTGCAGGAGTAATATTCCGGAGAAATGGTATAGTGTGGAACTAAGACGAAATGCTGCCGAAATTTATGTAATTACAGGTTTACGTACGCAACGATAAAAGTTTATTCACTAATAGTACTTTTATGAACAGGATAGGACCCATGCACCACGGATCTGGATTAGGCGAAGATGATCTTTGTGAATATTAATTGTGCATGTTTATTGTTTTTATTGATGAATGAATGATCATATATAGGAAAGACCGTAAATGGACGAAGAACGTGATTGGATGTATCGGTGCTTTGAGGAAGGGACTCGCTATATAAGTGAAAGATTTTTCACCGGCTTCAGGAATTCTTGGATTACGCTTTTGTTGTTGCTAAATCGAATGGAGAATAACCGGTGAAATGCCCGTGTACAATTTGTAAAAATAGATACTATTATGATCGAATTACAATTGGCAATCATTTCTTGTTAGACGGATTTACACCCAATTATCATGTGTGGGATTGCCATGGTGAGCGACCGAGATCAATCCATGTGTCTATCGAGGTTATCGCTTTGACGAAGTAGCGTCGACATCATCAAATCGCGCAAGTACAAATCTTGCAATACATAATTCTTGATGGTAGTCAAGAACGGCCGACTTACGAAGAAATGTTTCGTGATGCTTTTGGGTTTCATGAGCACTAATAATTTTGAAAATGATCAGAGTAATGACGATGAAGACGTTTCAGCTCCTCAAGTGCCAAACGAAAGGGCGCAACAGTTTTTTCAACTAGTGGAGCATGCATCAAAACCTCTATATGAAGGTTGTGGTGATAAGTACACCAAATTATCGGTTGTAGCGAAGTTGTTGAGTATGAAAAGTCAACACAACGTATCAGATGCCTTTTTCTCTGAGATGATCGGATATATCAATGAACTATTACCCGGAGGAAATTCGTTGCCAACAAGCATGTTTAGTACGAAAGCTATGTTGAAGGAGCTGGGGTTACCGTATAAAATAATTCACGCTTGCGAGAATAATTGTATGTTGTTCTACGGTAGCTTCAGCAAGTTATTGAATTGTAGGGTGTGTGGAGCGGATAGGTATCAAGTGTGTGCCCTGGGTAAGAAACCGAAACCGAAAAAGGTTTTGCGATATTTACCAATCACTGAGCGGCTACAACTGGTTTACCAGTCGTCTAATACCTCAGAGTTCATGACGTATCATATTTTAGAGAGAGGAAATGTATCTGGCAGTGTTGGACATCGTTCTCAAGGTGAGGCTTGGAAACACGTCGGCCGAAATGTATCCGGATTTCGCACAGAGTACCGAAGCGTCGATTGGGGTTAAATCTTGATGGCTTTAACCCGTAGTCCGAAACAGGGCAATCGTATTATATGTGTCCGTTATTCATCGTTGTTTACAATATGAAGCCAGATTTGTTCATGAATGAGACTTACACTTTCATGCCTCTGCTAATTCCAGTCCCGATCTCCTGGCCGTAACATTGACGTGTTTCTACGTCCACCGATTGAGGAGCTACAAGTTTTATGGAATACGGGAGTGGAAACTTGGGACGCGCACCGTAATCAGAACTTTGTTATGCGAGCATGTTTGCTTTGGACGATAAGTGATTTTCCGACGTACGGAATGCTATCGGGCTGGAGTACGCATGGAAGACTTGCATGCCCATACTGCATGGGTGTTGTTAATAGCTTTGATTGAAGCATGGACGGAGAAAACCAGTTGGTGGGGCTGTCATAGGAGATTTTTACCACATCGGCATGCTCTGCGTAACAATACCGAATCGTGGGGACAAACTGACCGTAGACATCCGTGTGCGTATAAGTCAGGTCATGAGATCTTAAGGGATCTTAATAGGATTGTATTCCCGGCATTCGGAACACCGTGGGACAAAATGAGGGCTGACAAGTTTGGCGATGAGCACAATTGGGTTAAGAAATCAATTTTCTGGGAGTTGCCGTATTGGGCAGACTTGAAAGTACGCCACCGTCTGGATGTAATGCACATTGAGAAAACTGTTTTGATAACATCTTCTACACGATTCAACGTGAAAGGGAAAACAAAGGATACCGCATACGAGACGCGATTTGCAGGAGTTAAATATCCGTGATGAACTGCATTTGAGCATTGGCGGGCGAAACCATTTCAACCGAAGGCGTTATACACGTTAAGCGATGATCAGATTGCGATGATTTGCAATTGGTTGAAGCATATCGTTAAACTTCCCGATGGGTATGCCTCTAACATTGGCAGATGTGTCAATACGGCAAACAACACTTTTTACGATGAAAACCCATGATTGTCATGTGTTCATGCAGAAGCTACTGCCCGTTACATTACGTGGTTTCATCCCTGACGGCATTTGGATGTCAATTGCAGAATTTTACAAATTCTTTAGATTACTGTGTTCTAAGGATATTCAGTTGGACGATGTGGAAAAGCTTGATGAATTGATCGTTGTAACATTATGCAAGTTGGAAAAGATCTTCCCGCCATCATTCTTTGACTCCATGGAACATCTTACTATGCATCTACCTTGGCACCTGCGAACTTGCGGACCTGTCGGCTATTGGTGGATGTTTCCTTTCGAACGGAATATGAAGAAGTTGAAAGTAAAATGTGCGAACAAACAATTTCGGAGGACTCGATCATTGAAAAGTTCTTGATACAGAGGTAGCTTTTTTTGTGAGCATTACATGGAAGATAATCAAGGAACACGGGTGAACCCTCACATACGGAACGAAATTTGTTTTCCGACAGTTGTTAACGATCCGGGACTACCGATTTTCAGTCATCCTACAAGAACGTTTGGGAAGGCTCGGGCTCGAGATTTGTCTGCTGAAGAAGTAAATCATATGTCCAAACATACATTCTTGAGAATTGTCGGGAGGTGGAGCAATTCGTGAATCGATTTAACGAGCTGTCCCGCAACCGGTTCCCGAAATGAACGATGATCTTGTGGATAACTTACGGCCGGCGAGTTCGCACGTTGGTTCAAGAATGTGGTTAGTTTGTGTTTATTTATTTACTCATTTATTTACTTATTTATTTGTTGCGATCTTAATATGTACGAAATTTATATGTTGATTGTTAATTCTGTAAAGGCCGACTCAAATCAGGCATCCCTCCCACACTAACTATAAGACCGGGATTTCGGTCCTAGAATGAGTGCTAAATCGTTTCCAGTGTCTATGTTAATGGGTACAGTTTCACAAAAAACAACATGGTGAAACTAAAAGGACAGCGAATTTGGGCGTATGCGTTCTGGGGGACACAAATGCGCAGGACTATTTGGATTTCTATGGCTGGATTGACGAAATTCTTGTTCTTCATTACAGGAACAATAGTCTTACAGTCTTTAAGGGTACGTGGTTTTCGACCACTAAAGGCATCCACACTAATAAAATTTCAGGGATCATCGATGTCGACTACACATCCCGACTATATCCTGATGATCCATTCATTCTTGCAAGCCAGGCCCAACAAGTGGTATACGTCGAATATCCTTCAAAGCGTCGTGACCTGAAAAACTGGTGGACAGTTTTCAAAACGAAATCTCGCCGATTTAGGGACGAAAGTGTTGATAATGCAAATGCCACTGTAATCGATGCACCAGCACGAGATTGGTATGGAACATCCTTTACAAGAAACGACGACACTTGGTGAAACCATACGACCGGCCCCTGATGCAAGTATGTCATTATTAGATTATCGTGCCCATTTTGATATACTTGAAGTGGATAACGACGTGGAAAATGACCAGCGTATGACGATGACGATGACGTTCCTTTGGATTTGTAGTAGAATATCTCCTATTTGAATTTGTACTCTCGGACGATATTTGTACTAATAAATTTGGGTTAAATTATAAGTTCCAAAGATGTTTGGGCTAAATTGTATGTTTTGCCGAATTTTCGTGGGCCCCACAATATCCAAATGCATAATTAATTTGGGGAAACGAAAAGTTCGAAATTGGTCGCTTGTGGCTTCATGCGGCCTCACCACGCCCAACCGAGAGCCAATTGGGCTGGGCCTCACTGCGGCCTCGTGCGAAGTTAGGCCGCAGTGCGGCCCAGCCCATTTGGCTCACCGCGGCAGTTGCCGCTGTGACTCAGATTAAAAATCTGAATCGTCTTCTTCCTCTCACTTTCACTCTCGGTCTCCTCTCCCTCTCCCTCCCAAACCGCCGTGCCTCCTCGCCGTCCTCGCCGAAGAAGCCGTCGCCACCGCTCGGGCTCGTCACCGCCGCACCGCCGCAGCCTCCCCTTGCCCCAGGTGAGTTTTATTTTCGAATTCCACGGTTAGTTTTTGAGTTTTTTGAGTTTGTTTCATTGATTTGTTTTTTTGAATTTTTGAGTTGAAATTAGTTTAAATCAGTAGTAATTAGTTTAGATTATTTGTAGTTTTGTGGAATAGGTTAGTTTGAGTTTTGTGGATTTATGAATTTTGTGGAATTATTTGAGATTAGTTGAGGATTTTGTGAATTTTGTTTAATTATTTGTTGAGATTGTTGGATTTGTTGAGATTATTTGAGATTAGTTGGAATTTTGTGAATTTTGTGGAATTATTTGTGAATTTTGTGAAATTAATGAATTATTGATATTAGTTGAAATTAGTGAAATTAGTGAATTAGTGAAATTAATTAAATTAGTGAATTAGTGAATTTAGTTGAAATTAGTGAAATTAGTGAAATTAGTGAATTAGATAAATTAGTGAATTAGTGAAATTACTTAAATTAGTTAATTTTGTGGATTAGTTGAATTTAATGAATTAGTGAAATTAGTGAATTTAACTAAACTAGTTGAATTTAATGAATTACTGAAATTAGTGAATTTAACTAAACTAGTTGAAATTAGTTAAATTAGTGCAATTAGAGAAATTAATTAAATTAGAAAAATTATTTGAAATTAGTTGAAATTAATGAATTAGTGAAATTAGTGAATTTAACTAAATTAGTTGGAATTAGTTAAATTAGTGCAATTAGTGAAATTAATTAAATTAGACAAATTAATTGAAATTAATTAAATTAGACAAAGTAGTGAAATTAATTAAATTAGTTAAATTAGTGAATTTTTGAATGGTTCGAGGTATGGCGGACACACCATCCCGTAGCCAGGATGCGTCGACAGGCTCGGGTTCACGTGGCTCGGGCTCACGGACGCTTGATTTCTCTCGCGGGAGGCGTGGTCGCGGCTCTCACACATCGAGCCACCCTGGACCGTCGACACAGACACCGGAGCACACCGAAAAGGTGGTGCAGCCGATCCCACCTCATCGGCCCGATGCTCGACTGCCGGCGCCGGCGTGCAGACCTCCGCGCCTCCTCTTCCCCGCCCGAGAGGGGTCCTGATGGGAGGTTGGTCGCGCACATCGGCCAGTAAGTTTTTAATTTTAAGTTTTCATAAATTTACTAATTTTAGTATTTTATTTCTGCACGTAACATTCAACTCTTATGCAGTTTGAAACAAGCGACGTCGGGCGTGCCCAAGGCGGTCGGGGCGATCGTCGCCAGCAAGTTCAAAGGCTTCCCGCCTACGTACTCCGACCTCCCCGCGGATGAGCAGGCCGACTACGTCCACAGATTCTCGGTAATACAAATACTAGTTATTGCACTATACATTTGTATATACTTTTTAAAACTAATTCTATAACTTTCAACGTTTTGATGTTTTCTGAACAGAGCAGATTCGTGGGACGGATAACAAATTCCTGGAGAAGCTCCATTCCCGGTTCGCGGAGTTCTACCGGAACACCAGGACAATATCCGGGATTGGGCCCAAAAGAGATGTCCCCTCGATCGCGAGGCTCCCAACTACATGGAGTGGCTGGACATGCCTCCGCCGAGGATAGAACCGGCGAACTGGAAGCTGCTGCTCGAGTATTCTTTGCAGCGGAGTTCAAGGTCAACTCCGCGCGGCACAAGAGAAATGCCAAGAGCGACAAACAACCAGTCTTCAAGTCGCATGACAACAAGTCAAAGGCGACAATTTATGAGGAGATGGTAAGTTTTTTAAAATATTTATACATAATTACGTATGTATAAAGAAACTTCTAAATACCTAACATATTTTAATTGGCAGTGCGAGAAGGCGGGACAATGGTGCGGTGGACCAGTTCGGGGAGGACTGGCTGGGCAAGGAAAATGCGGCCTTGGTAAGTTTTGGTTGTTTTTTAATCATTTATATGTTTAAAGTATTCAATTTATTATTCATTAACACAAATTTTCTTAATCTTAACTAGGAGGAGTACAAGAAGCGCTTGATCGAGAAGTATGGAGCGGACGAGCCGTTCCCGATATTGATGAGGACATCTACACGGATGTCTTGGGCGCCCGCCCACGCGAGGCGATGGGTCGGTGTCCCGCCCCGGCTTTCTCGGCCAGCTGTTCGAGCAACCTCGGCCGTCGCGAGTAATAGAACTTTTACCACTTTCATACCTTTACAAGACATTGACAATTCATCATTTCATTATAAGTATAACATTTTCAAAACGTAATTTTGATTTCAGCGCGAGATCGACACGGAGGAGCAAGATCGGAGTGACATGGATTAGATCAGCGACCTGAGATGCAGGGTCGCCACTCTCGAGGACAATGCTGCTCGTGCGCAGACAAATGTTGCAGCCAGTGGCAGCCCAAGTGGCAGCCGAGGTGGAAGCCGGGCGTACGAGATGATGCGTTCGGCCAGGCGCGATCAGCGGCATCTGGTCTGCGCTTCTGTGATGGGGACATGTCCGACTCTCCGACGTGCCGAGACTTTGTCGCCGGACCATCCCGGCCTCCCTCGCACGGACCACGCCACGAGCATCCTCCGAGGCCGCCTTCTCGAATCCCGACCTCACCCTCCACTCCGCCCGAGATGAATATCACCCGGACCCGCCGCGGACATCGGACTGAACAGACCGGCCGAACTACTTTTTTAGCAATTCGAACAATTAGAATTAGAATTATCAGTAAATATTTTTAGGATGTAACCGGTTAATTATATTCCATATACATTCAATTTATATTTATTTCAATTAATAATTACTTTCTTAATTAATTAACATTATTATTATATGTTCGTTTACTAATTTAAATAATAGTTACTAAATATTTATAACAATTTATTTTTTTCACAAAAATTCTTTGTACTGGCCAAAGACGCAGTGATGGCCGCGATACATATTGGCGCGCCACAAACGGCCGGGCTGTCGGGCTTATGCGGCATTCACCGCATGAGGCCGCGATAAGTACCACGGCCTCGGCCGCGATGAGCTCAAATCGCCGACATTCCAATCGGGCGTTCATCGCGCCTCGCCGCAGCTTGGTACCACGGGCCAATCGCGCGTTGGGCCGCATGAGGCCTCGCCTTACGGACGTAGTGAGTGTTCGGGCTCGAGGCTTTGGCTTGAGTCCCGGGCTGCCAAGACACGGGAGTTTTACCCATCTGCAAAAATTAGCGATTACCCCTTGAGGTTTATAAGTGAAATATTCAGTTACCCCTCTTAACCATATATGGTGTTAGTTGACTCTTAATTAAAAAATTTAGTACTAATTATACTTACTATAATCTAAAACAGTTAAAGGACAATCAGTACTCACCTATGTCGAAGCAGCAGCAACATGGCCTCACTTGCGGCCTAAGCTCATCACATCGTGAGAAAAACCAAACAATAAAAACGGCTAGACCAAATGGCCGGTTTGGAGGACACTACAAGAAAAAGGTCATTTAGTGCCACTTCAATTGGACCAATCATTAAAAAATGGTCCTTTATTTTCACCAATCGTGATTGTCGGTGTTGCGAAAGTTCTTTATGTGAGAAGAAGACAAAGTAACCCTGGTCATCAGTGTGATTTGTTTATGCAAAATGATTGAATATACACCGCCATTTCCCAAATTATACTCTCTTATCTGATGAACAATAAACAAAATGTTCCCTGAATTATGCTAGTGAGGAGAACTAGGATTACTCCCACTCTTTGGAAACAAGTTATGCAATCAATCATATAATTATTAAAGATAATTCGGTATTAAAAAAATGCAGAATTTTCAAAAACTAAACAGACACTATTTGTTGCTCATTAATTTGAAATGTGAATCATTTTCATATTATTAATAAAGAAAATAATATTGTCACTTTTAGCATTTTGTATAGATTAAGGTTGTCTTTTGATCATTAACTCATTTTACATAAATTTTCATTATTACCTCATTCCAAACTCATTCTCACACCAGCTAGGCAGCTCCCAACCCACAACAATAAAACAAAAATGGAAAATGATCATTTCATTTGGGATAACTTTTTTAATGTTACGTTTGACAAAAAGAAATAGTTTTAAGAGGATTTTGTGCAACAAGCATATTTAATTTAAAGACTAGTGGTGCATTTTAGCATAAAGGGAGATCAACTGTGGTGTACTGCTTTAATTACTCGGATAGATAGGAATTAGTCAAAAGAGAAACAACACTCACCTTCCGAGAATTTCACATACATTTGCATATAAAAAGACGGTATGTCGAAGTCTTAATTACCAACAATTAAGACTCGATTTATCATCATGGTTAATTTCCTAGGAAGATCTCTCAGCTTCTTAGTACTTGCATGGTTCCTGATATTCGTAAAGGCGTGCCAAAGAGAAGAGAGGGAGGCTCTAATATCCTTTGGAAAAGACCTTGTATATTCCAATGGCACTTCCTTTCATTGGGGCAATGATGAAGATTGCTGCCAGTGGCTCCCTGTTGCATGCAACAAAGATGGACACATCAATGAGCTCAGATTTGGGTTCGCCCACATGATGGGTCAGCCGCTCTTACTCATCTGTGGTGCTAACTCACTGAACCCCTCTTTGCAGCAACTACGCTACTTGGAAAATTTGAACCTTGACAGCATCAACTTTGGTGGTGCCCAGCTTCCAGACTGGATCGGCTCCTTTACGGATTTAAGGTACATTCATCTGTCTGGTTGTAGTTTTGGTGGCTCTCTTCCTGTTCAACTTAGCAACCTTATCCACTTGGAAGTCCTTGGTCTCTCATCTAATAAGTTCGAAGGTCCGATTCCTGAAGCATTCGGGAACATGACATCTCTCAATGTCCTCGTTTTGAAGGATAATCTACTTCAAGGCGGGATCCCAGTGTCTCTTGGAAATCTCTGTTTGCTACAACAAATAGATATATCTTCAAATTACCTTAGTGGGGATTTAGATGATTTGTTTCGAAACCTGTCCTCCGGTTGCACATCAACCTCACTGGAGTCTTTACTTCTATCTACGAATCGTTTCACAGGATCGATTCCAGATACGGTCATGTCATTTTCCAACCTCATCGCGTTGTCACTTGCATTCAACAAGTTAAATGGCACAATAAGTCCCCACATTGGTCAAATGTTCAGTCTTGAGAAATTGGATCTTCAAAGTAATTCTTTGTCAGGTGTGTTGAATGAAACTCACTTCTCAGGGTTAAGCAGTCTAGGGTACTTGGACTTGTCCTACAATGTTGTCAACTTCAACTTTAGCTCCACTTGGTCACCTATGTTTAGGGCAACCGTCTTACGCCTCACCTCCTGCAAATTAGGATCTCGTTTCCCTGCATGGCTTCAATCTCAACTTCTTAATCAGTTGACATTCCTTGATATTTCAAGTGCTGGGATATCTGATATGATCCCCAAATGGTTCTCGGACTCTTTGACTTCGTCGAGTCTTTGTTATTTAAACATGTCAAACAATGAAATTCAAGGGCAATTGCCAACAAACATGAGTTTAAGGATGTCCACTAATAGCTATTGCCCTTCTCAGTATACAGCGTATGATTTCTCTTCCAATCTTATGCAAGGCTTGATCCCCAGTTTTCCCGAACGGACCGCATTTATTAATCTTTCCAATAATTCATTCTCCGGACCATTGTCCTTATTGTGTGAAACCCAATCTCCCTATTTGGAATTTCTTGACATTTCTCTGAATTTGTTGTCTGGAGAGGTTCCAAACCACTGCATTGGGCAATACAAGAATATGAAGGTGTTGAATTTAGCTAACAACAAGCTTTACGGCCCAATACCGCCATCCATATGGTCCTTAGAATTATTGCATATGCTTAATCTGAGGGGAAACAACTTTTGGGGTGAATTGCCTAGTTCCTCAAATTGCACAGAGTTACAGTTTCTGGACTTGAGCCACAATCAAATTTCTGGTAACATTCCGGCATGGATTGGGCAACGATCATCATCTTTGACTCTTCTAAGCCTTCGAGCCAATCGGTTTTCCGGTGGTATACCTTCACAAGTATGCCAAATGAAGAATCTTCAAGTTCTTGATTTGGGCTTGAATAAACTCTCTGGAACCTTTCCTAGATGCTTGGATGATATCGACGCCATGGCACGTAGAAAAAATTTGACATCAATGTTGAAGCAAAGTTATGAATTGGTGATAGAGGTGGCTACATATTACTATGACGGGAGTGTTGTTTTCACCGTTGCTGGTGATTATATCTACAATGCATTCCTCATGTGGCTAGGGAAAGTGCGAGGGTATTCCAAAATTCTTGGTTACATTGTGCTCATTGATGTTTCAAATAATAAATTATCTGGTGAAATTCCTGCTCAAGTGACACATCTTACAGAATTGGTTGTACTTAACTTATCAAGAAATCACTTTTCCGGCATCATCCCTCTGAACATTGGTCAATTAAAGAGCCTACAAGTTCTTGATTTGTCCAGAAATCAACTTTCAGGAAACATCCCAAGCGGTATGTCAGAATTAACATTTTTAAGCTGGATGGACTTATCTTACAACAATTTGTTTGGTAAAATTCCAACCAGCACTCAGATTCTAGGGTTTGATCCTTCATGGTTTGCTGGCAATCTCGATCTTTGTGGTCTTCCATTTAAACTCCATTGCCCTGGAGATGATCATGATGGTGGTGGTGTGCTTCATTATCCAGGAGATGATGATGATGATGATGATAAGTGGTTTTACATTGCCTTTGGAGTTGGGTTTGCGATGAGCTTTTCCTTAGTTTGTGGAACATTACTTCTAAACCGTTCATGGAGACATGCATACTTTCGTTTCTTAGATGACCTTGGGGATGGAATCTATGTTACTTTTGTACTACAGAAGAGAAAGTTGAAGGCAAGATTTCAAAGATAGATTTGAGATTCCAAAGTATAACCTATAGTCAATATATGGCGTTGAACATTTCTTTTGCTTAATTACGTGTTTTTTTATTTTTATTTTTATTTTATACATTTAACTATTTAAAGAAGTATATGAAATACCACCCACATGTGACATGTGTACTGGACACTTAGGATGATGTTATTTACCAACTAGTTGGAAAAACCACTAGTTATGTTGTGTGTGTAAATACCCAACTAAAAGGGTATTTTAGTCTTTAAAATTATTAGTTAGTTAGTTAAATTAGTTAGATAGTATTAGAATCAGCTAGTGGTTTTACCAACTAGTTGGTAAATAGAAAAGCCGTGTCCACTTACCATTAATATATAAATTATTGCATTTTATACAATAAAATGTTGAAGAAAAATATCATAAAATGAATAGTGAAAATCAACCGTAACTTCTTTTAAGGGACCAAAGGAGTATTAAGGCTGGCCAATTCCTCCTCTGCTTCGAGAAGCTCCATCTGACGGGTTTCTTAAACGATCCACTCCAACATGGAGCGGGTTGGATCATCCAAAAAAAAAAAGTGGACCGGGTTTGGATATCCGACAATTTCCATGGATCTTCAGATTTGGTTTGTTTCAGATTTTACCAAAAGCAAGTTGTGTTGGATTAATTTCTCTCACAGAAAAGGATTTGATGATTACAAAAGTTTTGGATCTTTTGTGTAAAGTTTAGAAAAGCTTAGTGTATGTTTAAGAGTTTTACATTTATGCATAATTATTGTTGCAAAGGTGCGGATGTGTAAAATATTGGCCCAAGTGTTGTTTGGCCCAATTAGACTTATGGTTAGTTGAGATAAGTAAAGAGTTTGTGTTTGGATAAAACTCTACTTTATCTCTCTTGTTATTTGAACGTTGGCATCAGCAGCTTTGGTGGAGATTTTCGTGCTCAGCTCCTGATTTACAGAAAGAGACGTTGAAGAGGCTCATCTCCTCCTCTATTTAAACGAAGATCAAGCATTCATGAAAAGCACTCCCACAACTCTCCAAGATTCAAGCTTCTTCATCTCACAAGCAATCAAATTGTTCTAAAAGCTCTCATCAACCTTGACAACAAACTGGTTTCTTGTGGAAGAAGAATGATATTTCAAGATCAAAGCAGAGGTTTGGAAGGGATTACCACTCTTGATACAGTGGAAACCTTTTCTTGAAACCTTTTAATGCCTCACATCTTGAGAGAGAATTCTCTTTTCTTTTCCGGGGGTGGCCACCCGTCATTGTAAGTACTCTGAACCTTTCTCTCTTTCCTTTCTGCCTTTACAAGTTAATTATTATTTTATAAACTATAGTACTTGTTACTCATTTCCCTCAATATAACTTGAAGGGAACTGACAATCATCAAGACTAGAAGGAAGATGGATGAAGGCTCAGAGTCTGGAAGATGAAGCTAAGGAGAAACTTGAAGACAATTAGATACTACTAGGTTTTACTTTAGGTTTAATGATTTATTCTTTTATTGTTACAATTTTTTATATACACAGTTACATTAAAAGCGTTGGGTAACTGTATAAAAGGACTTTGGACTTTCTGATTGATATTTTAAAAACTTAGTCCTTTTTCTTCTTTCAAACCTAAAATTTGATTTCTAATGCAAAGATCCTTGGAGTTGTGAGCTCGAGAAATTGGGTTCACAACAGATGATATCAGAGCCTGAGGTTTTGTAAGTAGGTACATTAGAATGTTTTAAAAAGAGTTTTTCAAAAAAAAAACTCAATCTAGTAGTGTCCAAGCTACTTCTGGGAACTGGTAAGTATAAAGTTTCATGAAAATTGAAATGGTAAGATGCTGAACTTGAGCTTCTACTTGATTTCTTTTCTTCAAGTAAATAAATTACTAGTTGTCTGTTTCCTGTTTGACTGAGTGTTTTCTGCGCAAAATCACTTTCCAGGAATAAACTGATTTGCTGAGAAGCTCGATGCAAAGGATAACACCAAGAGGAAGCTCTGTAGCAGTCTTAGTAAGTTGCTTGGATCTCAGCCAATGAGATTCAAACTACCAAGGTACTTTTCTTGAACTAAACATCTGCGAATCTAACTGATGAAGATTGAATGAGATGCATGATTAATGGATACTTGAAGTAATTGTTGATTGAAATTTCATGATTGATTTCCTTGAGGAATTTTGAATATATATGAATGCTGAATTGTGTGGTTCATGAATGATGACTGCATAGTATAAGCTATATAATTGGTACAAGTTTGTAAGAGAGTGATTAGTTTTCTAAGGTAATTTTCTAAACTGAAACTTCTGGGATGAATGACGACGACTGGATGAACACTGAATACTGTTGATATGTATGATATGTATGTCCGTTTCTTACTTGGCTTGGTTGATTATTCGCATGTTTGAATATTGGTAGTTCTTTCTTTCTCTAATTAATACTTGTTTGGGTCGTAAGGAATCACGTAAGGTTATTGTAAATTATTTTAATTGATTAATTTGATTGTTTGAAATTAGAATCGAGTAAATAGCTAAAAATATCTCAAGTCATCTGGTGTTAATCTATCTGCAAATTGATTAGACTTCACAAGTAATGAGAGGTAAATAGGCCGTTAACTCGATTTTCCTTGTGCTCACTGTTAAAACTGTCAGTTGTTTGATAGATAAACCAGATGAGTTGCAGTTTTTAAAATTGTTTGAAATTGAGACCGGATAATCCAGTTACAGATGCAGTTGTAACAGGAACTACTAACAACTAGGGGAAACGGGAGTCATGGACCCGAGTTATTTATATGGTCTACTGAAAACAACCCCGTAGCACAAATATATTACTATGTTGTCAAGCCATACTAAATATTGATTAAAATGTTTTAAATTAATTATTTACTTGTTCAGTGGAATTGATCTTTCTTTGCAGGGTTTTTTTGTGAACCATATGATTTGTTCATGTATGAATTGTTTAACATATTTGTGTTTAAGCATCTGTAAAACATTACTGTATTTGGTGTTATCAGGCACTATTGACGGGGTGGTATGAGACACTCTCCTCATTTCCCTTTGCCGAGATGGGCGCCACTAGCTGACTGTATGGGTATTCAGAAAGTGGTGCAAGACAGTAATTGAAAAAGACTGGAAAAGGAGAACTGCAAGGGTAGAGCTATAGTGGACTTTGTCCCCAAAGTCTAGTTTTAAGGGAAAAGAATGTTATGACCCGTCCTCCCGGACGTGTCATAACTGGAAAAAAAAATAAAAGAATAAGGACTGAATTGGAGAAAAATAGAAAGATTTGGATTGAATTTATAGAAACTAGGTTGAATTGAAAGTTTTAAAAAATATTTGGATTAAATTGAAAGAGTTAGAAAGTTTTAGGGTCTAGAGAAGGGACCTAATTGAAATTTATAAGTTAAAGTCGGGTTAGTTTGTAACTATTAAAATTACCTAGTGACCTAGTTAGTAATTTGAACTAAAACCTATTTCCTAAGTATTTCCCTAGAGCTGGACATGGTTAGATGGATGTTAAGACTACGTTTCTCAATGGTGACATTGACGAGACAATTTATATGGTACAACCTGAAAATTTTATACCAGATTGATACACGACATGATCTTCATTAAAGGGAATGTGCTCCAAATATGGACCTCAAGCTTCCGTGAGACAACAGTTTCTTCTCTCACAGCCCTAATTGGTTAATCGTACAAACGGATCCAAAAGATGGTTGTTATCAAATCAATAGTTGTTCAACCCCCGAGATTTCCTAGAGTAACAATGCATGACGATCAAACAACCAAGAACGTCCCTCGCAGAGTCGGCCCTAGCCAAAGCGGATAAGCCACCTGCTTTGAGCCACAAATTTTAAGGGGCCCAAAAATAATTATTTATATATACATATATACTATACACAGAAAAAAAATTCAATAACGAACATATTTACATAATCGTTCTCCGCCTCCACTTCGCTTTCCAGTCATCCTCGTCGCCAAACGTCACTCCCATCCTCACCGTCAAGCCTCCAGCAACACACCGGTACCCTAGCTTCGCCCGAAACCGCCGGAAACTGGAGGAATCCGCGTAAAACCGAAACCGGCCTCCACCACCCATTTTCCTCTTCAGCCATTTTCGTCCCCAAACTCCATCCCCATTAGCTCCGCCATGACGAAGGGAAGCCAGAGCACCATCCCACGTCGGTGGAATTGCTCCGACGAAGGAGAACCGATCGAAAAACAGTTGCCGGCACGGAACTCTTTTTCTCTCCAACCGAAGCTCAGTGGGCTGCGAGACCACCACCGACCACACCACCTACCTCCGCCGCATCGAGTAGCACCTGAACCGCCGCCGGAAGTCGAGCTCCGCCACAGGCCGGCATCCCCTCCGCCGCAAAACCCAGATTCCGGCGAGACCATCAAAGAAGACGAGCAGAACGTGTTTCAGCTGATTTTTTTGGGAAAATTACAACCTCAGTCCTTGCCCCCTTATTTTCGCCCCTTTCTCATTTAACTCCCCATTTTTATCAATACTTTAACTTAAGCCACTATTTTAAGTCAAAAATCCAACTTTGGGCACTAGGCCTAAATCTTTCTTGTGTTTTAGTTAGGATTTTTGTTATAATGTCCATCTAAATTGTTTTAATTTTACTTTCAAGATATTTTGAATTTTTATTAGCTATGTAAATTACTAAAAATCCTTTTCTTTTATTTTATTTTTAGTGTGGTTATTTATCTCTTTTTTCCTTAAAAATCAAGCAAATTTATGAAAACACCCGTGGTACCAATTTTGGGCGTACGAAAATTAACCATTTTTGTATGTAACTGACAAACGATTCCAGATCTCTCGTAGACCATTTTCAGGTTCCCAATCGACCTAGTAAAAAGATTGGTGGCGACTCCATCTCGAAAACCACGTCGCTGGATGGCGACTCACTGGGAATTGTCCGGCCACAAAAGGGGTTGTTTTTTTTATTTGCTTGATTTTACCTTTTTTATTTTTATTGTGTTTCTATTGTACATATTTTAATTCACACTCTCACACATACGCACACAAAGTATACATGTTGCATTCATATCATTGAGCTTCCTACCCGAGCTCTAAACAAAACAAGTTCTTTCTAAGCGGAATACGATGTTGTTGTACTTGTGAGATGTTATTCTCCAAGCCTTCATTGTTTCCTAGTAGTGAAGTAGTGCTAGCCCCGTGGGATTTATATTACCCACATGGACTCACGAAAACCTATGATCTAGATTAATTCATTCCTTACATGTTACTAGTGGGTAAGGATTTGACCGTCGTTATTCAACGATGTGATTCTGGAACCACCATGATCCTCTTTGATAGACCATTCCCTGCATATAATTGTCCCATATCCCATCCTTTAGAACCAACCTTAAGCTACCCCGACCCATTTTTTTCACCCTTAGGCATGTGTTTCTTGATTCACATATTGGTATGTTGTGCTTTATATGGCTTAGCTTGAACACTAGAAAGCATCAAAGTTTAAGAAAGGACAAATATGTCAATTCTCGAAGGAAAGAGTGCGAGACTTTACACAAGTTGCGTAAGTGACAAAGGAGGAAGCTCAAGATCGCACGAGATTGGCTAGCCGCACAAGTCAGCCCGACATGTAGCCAAGGCACCTAAGTAACTGCACCGAGCTAGATGACACCGATAGAGTGATATGAAATCAGCCAAAATTTCTGTTCAAAGGGAGTTATTTCATTCAATCATTTGATTCTTTATACTTGTACGCTTTTGTGTATACAATTTATACTAATTGGGGTTCTTTTTCTTTTTATAACATTCACACGCATCATTTTTTTTGAATTATCAATTACACAATTACTCATCAATCATGCATTTGGTCATTTCTTTTTCCACACATGTCACTATACATTTTCGTTCATACACAAATAAAAAAACATCTTGCAAAAAAGAGAAGTGGACATCAAGGAGTTTGAGGACATTTTTCTGATGCGAAGAAAACTGATGACCCCCATTTGTGACATGGAAAGATAATTTCTCAAAAGTCGTCTTTAAGCTTTGTCTAATACGTCGATCAATACAAATTGATGAATAATTGGAGAAATCTTTGAATTTTTACTCGAATCTTTGAGAGCTTGCCAAGATAAATTGAAAGTTAAAGTTATCTAGATTTAGTCTAAAATCTAGGGTACAGTCTTTGTTGCAACGGGCCTCTGTTATTCTTTACCTTGAAATAAGAGGGGGTAAATGTGCACTTTGACATCCTTGAAGAAAATACCGCACCACAGTTCAAGCATTCTTTTCTCCGTTTGAAGGCTTTTTCACCAACCCACAACATAAATAATGTCACCGATGAGTAAAGAGGGGGACTCGATAGTGGCTATCTCGAAGACATTGCCGAATCTGGTAAAGAGCGATTTCACTGTGACCATTCAACTATGAGATTCTTTTTGGAGAAAATATTGCCTTACGCAATAGTTCGATGGCTAAAATTACCATCGAGAGCTCTATTTATGCAGTAAAAGATCAGTCATCTCACAGATTCTTTCCAAAAAAAGAAAACTTCATTCATCAAAAAGAAGAAGTATGAGAACAAAAGAACATTTCGGATCATTGCTACGGTCGAGATCAAGTCAAGTTTCATTCATCAATCTCAAAGTCAAATCAACGGTCATGATGTCTTCATCACATCAATACCCATGACTCTCAAAAATCAAAAAAAAAAAGAGAGAAGGAAAAAAAGAAAAGAAAAAGGGTCAATGTAAATCCTATTCCGCTATCTTTAGCTAGAAATGGTTGAAGTTACGAATAGTGCGAGTAGCCATTTGTCTTTGCATTTTAATCAGAAGTAATCGGGCGTAGGTAGCAACAACTATTTACGCCGCATGAAAATGACTGAAAATCGCGGGTCAAACAAGGTCTAACCCGAAACAAAAAAATGAAAAAAGAGGAGTCATGGAGTCTAAATCAAAACTGCAAAAGCGGTTTAGAATGAAAACACGATTCACCACCTAATGAACAAGGGGGCAACAAAGAAGTCTCAAGCATTATCAACTAATTCTCAAGTTTCCCAAGAGTAGTGTCACGCACCATGAGAGTTGGGGGCAACATTTGAGGTCATTCTTGCCGGATAAGACAATGATTTCGTGATCAACACTATCAAGTTTTGCAAAGAAGTCAATTTGCTCATCGATGACATTACGGACCTTTCGCCTGAACTACTCCACTTTTCATCAACCCATATCAATGGATGCCATTTACCTTAAAGAACCATTCGGATGATATTCATTCTTCACCTCGACGTCCACACAAAACAATCCTTCATGATATGAAGCCCTTCCGTTATCCACACATTCTACTTCTTCAAGTTGAAAAGGGAAAGAATAGCAGAGTTATAATAATAACACAAAGATCATCATATATTTTGTCAAGCTCTACAAATTGATAAGAGTTTTCTTTAAGGATCAACCGTTAAACATTAATGAGTACCATGATACGGTAACACATTATCTTTCACTTGCCTCATCTTGTACATACGGGGCACATTACAAATTGCACAAAACTACGAATCTCGGAAATTCGCTCATTGTGTGCGATTCCACATTTCTGAAGTTTAGTCATTTTGTCAAACTTCATCATTTTCTAAATTCGCTCATTTTGTGCGATTTCACATTTTTTTATGAAGTTTAGTCATTTTGTCAAACTTCATATCAATCTCATTCACTCGAGGCAAGGAAGGTTCCTCAGCCTTAGCACATGAGAGAAAGGTTTCTCTTCCTGAATGGTAAGAAAGTTCTTCCATTCTCTTCATCATAAGTCATCGGAGCATCACTCAGCCAACATCAGTGTCGTAACTTCTCCTCGAGCTCATTTCAGACGAAAAGGCTGGCCTCAACAGGATCTCTGGTTGCCAAGCATTCATCTCCGACCATTTTTAGCTCTTGCCCAAGCATTAACAACCCTCTTGGAGTCATTTGTTTCCTTCCACCTAGGCGAAACCATCATCCAAAACGCTCCCAAGTTGCCAAAAACATCTTTTCCGGAGCCTAGAGATCACTTCCCACCATTCGACAACATTTTCTCGTCATCTGCACCGTGTTCCGGTGAAACCAGCACCGCCTATGTCGAGTCCCTCACGAGGAAGAAGAAAGCTCTTCTCTTCATCTAATATTTCAAAACTTCACTCGTTTTTGTGAGATGCCTCAACTTATAAGTGTAGTCATTTCGTCACACTTCTCACTGAATCACTCAGCTTTTCATCAAAGGCATGGAAAGTTTCATCGCCAAAGTCAAGAGAGAAAGGTTTCTCTCCCCATATGGTAAGAAAGCTCTTACCATTCTTCTCATTTCATGGTCTTAACCAAGGATCTCTTTTCACCAACAGTGAGGAAAGTTCCTCAATCTTGAACATGAAAGAAATATCTCTCTCACCGAATGGTAAGAAGGTTCTTACTATTCACTTCGTCTCGATACTTCAATCAAGTCTTTCGACAAAGAAGCAAGGAAGGTTCCTTCACTTCACGAATAACGAGAAAGTTCTTGTTATTCCATCTCAACTTTCAATCAATCAGTCATTGATCTTACTTTTACCGAGCATTGGGAAGGTTCTCAATCTCGAATTCCCGGAGCAAGGAAGGTTCCTTCGCTTCGCGAATAACGAGAAAGTTCTTGTTATTCCATCTCATCAGTCAATCAATCAGTCAGTCAGTCATCCATTTTTCCGAGCATTGGGAATATTCTCAACCTCGAATTACCGGAGCAAGGAAGGTTTCTTCGCTTCACGAATAAAGAGAAAGTTCTTGTTATTCCATCTCAACAATCAATCAATCAGTCATTCATCTCACTTTTGCCGAGCATTGGGAAGGTTCTCAATCTCGAATTATCGGAGCAAGGAAGGTTCATTCGCTTCATAAATGACGAGAAAGTTCTTGTTATTCCATCTCAATTTTCATTCAATCAGTCATTCATCCCACTTTTGCCGAGCATTGGGAAGGTTCTCAATCTCGAATTACCGAAGCAAGGAAGGTTCCTTCGCTTCACGAATAACGAGAAAGTTCTTGTTATTCATTCATTCAATCAGTCATTCATCTCACTTTTGCCGAGCATTGGGAAGGTTCTCAATCTCGCATCTTTGGGGTAGGGAAGGTTCCTTAACCTCGAATAGTGGAAAGGTTTCCGCTATTCAACTCAATAGGAAGGTTCTTATTGAGAGAAGCAAGGAAGGTTCCTTTGCTTCACGAGTAACGAGAAGGTTCTTGTTATTCAATCCAATAACAGCAGTCATCTATTTTCACATTTTCACCGAGCATTGAGAAGGTTCTCAATCTCGAATCTTCAGAGTAAGGAGAGTTCCTTAACTCTAAATAGCGGAAAAGTTTCCGCTATTCAAATCAATAGGAAAGTTCATGTTGAATGAAGCAAGGAAGGTTCCTTCGCTTCAGAAGGGTAAGAAAAGTTTCTTCCTTTCATGAATAATGAGAAGGTTCTCGTCATTCGCCGGAGAAAAATTCGGTGTCATCCTACTTTGCATGCTCCATGTTCCATGAATCACGCAAAAGGGGGCAGTTGTTGACACCCGATTTTTGCCCGGACTGCTAAAATCTAGTTCGTAATTATGATTTTTGGGTATTATTCTTGTATTTTTCATTTCACGTGATTTTTGTCAATTATTTTATGTGATTTTTGTCGCTTTCATCATTTTTGTCATTTTCATTATTTTACGTGGTTTTTTTAATCATTTTTTTCATGTACGTTTTTTAATATTATTTCATGTGTCTTTTTTTATTTCGTGTGCCTTTGTTAATTTCGTTAACTTTTGTCATTTTTTATTATTTCATGTGCTTTTGTTATTTTCGTTATTTTGTGAACTCTTTTTCATTTTTGATCTTTTGTCATTTTTATTTCATTGTTATTTATTAGTTCTTGTGTCTTTTATTATTTCATGTGCTTTTGTCATTTTCATGATTTTTATGTGTTTTTATCATTTTATTCTGTTTAATGTAGAATTAAAATGTGTTCATTTTATTTTATTTACTAACTAAAAACAAAAAAAAAGAAAGAAACGTTTTTTTTAAAAAAAAAAAGAAGAGCAAACCTTGGGAAACTGCAGCATGCTTGAGGCCGTGCTCCCCAGCCTTTGTCTTGTTGCAGCCATGATCTATCATCTTTTTCACAATTGAACATTGAACAAGTGTTTGATCTTATGGACAAAACTCAAGAATTTGACTATAAATTGTACCATTTTCATCATCAATGGGAGGTGAAGCTGCAATCCAACAAAAATCACAGAAACAAAAGAAACGCAGCAAGCTTCAACCCCGACGAGTTCGTTCTCCACCTCCCCTTCGCTTTTCCAGCCTCCCTCGTCGCCAACCACCACCCCTATCGGGACCGCAGCATCACCAGCAACATGCCGACGCCCCTAACTCCGCCCGACATCGCCGGAGACGCGAGAAAACCGCCGCCAACCGAAACGGGCCTCCACCACCCACTTCCCTCTACAGCTCTTTTCGTCTCCAAAACCCACTACCATTACCTCCCCCATGATGATACGAAGCTAGCCCACCATCTCACGTCGCCGGAGCTGCACCGGAGAAGGAGAAATCGGACAAAAACCGCCGCACGTTTTGACGTTTAACTGCTTCGATCCGTCATTCCATCCGCATTCGGCCGCTCCCACCACCACCGTTGGAACCATCGGCCTGTTCTCCACCATCTGGACCCAAGTCCGCCGCCGAAAAGTCGACTCTGGTGCCGTCCGCCGTCCGCTCCGCCGACGGGTTCACGGTCGCGAAGAAGAAGAAGCTGCAGCTGCAGTTTCAAAGTTTTGGTAAAATTACAACCTCAGTCCCTGTCCCTCTATTTTCTATCATTTGTCACTTAAACCCCTTTATTTGTCCACAGTTTTATTCAAGCCACTCTTTCAACTTTAAAACTCTACACTTTGGGCACTAGGCCTAAACCTTTTTGTGTTTTAGTTAATATCTTTGTTATTATGTCAATTTAAATTATTTTAATTTTATTTTCAAGATATTTTGAGTTTTTATTAGTTATGTGAATTACTAAAAATCCTTTTCTTCTATTTTTTTGTTTTTATTATTTATTTATTTTTCTTTATTTTCTTAAAATCAAGCAAATTTAAAAACACCCCGATTAATTTTGGGCATAAAAATTAACCATTTTTCATGCGTAATCGACAAACGATTCTAGATCTCTCGTAGACCATTTTCAGGCTCCCAATCGACCTAGAAAAAAAAAAGATTGGTGGCGACTCCATCTCGAAAACCACATACTACTGAGTATGAGGATGCCATATAGAAGACATAGTAGAATAATCCGTTGTTGGAGCTGAAATCTCAGGGCCGGGCCTTGTCCCTCGAGCACCCTATCTGCATTACCCCTGCTATAGAATGTAAATAAAACTTGTCCCCCACAACATCAAAGTCCACACCCTCCACCGACTGCCACAAAGCTTTCATTGTTTTAAAGAGGGCGAAGTTGTCGAATGACCTCCTCAGTATCGAGCAATTCATCAGCAATCACGAGTCTCCCGTTGTCAGTTAGGGTTAGTCGATCCCATCTTCTCCTCCTAGCATCTCCCACAATCAAGACAATTGCAGGCTTGGCGGACAATAGAACTATTCATTTACTGCATTTCAAGTGGAAATAAATAAATTTTAAAAAATGAGTTGATATTTTAAGGGTAATAGAATAATTTAGGGAAATAGGAAGTACAATCTCTAACGGATTTATTTTGAGCCAAAAAGCTGCATTTCGACAACACAACAAATTCAAATCATTATTTTCCACAATTCTCTATCCCTAGCTATGTATATTTATAATAAAAAAAAAGAAGAAGAAACAACTAAGAACATACCAATTTTATAAAAACAGTCCACAAAATCCCTCGAAGAAGGTGCGAAAGTTCGTTAAATGTAAAGAAGACAAAGTTACCCGGTCATCACTGTGATTTGTTTATGCAAAATTCGTTAATATGATGATGATATTTAGTAACAGATGTGAACGCTTCTCAATTTAGTTCATTACTAGTATACGTACGTAAAGTAATTTTTAAACAATGGTTTAATGATGCGCTGCTGCTTGCAAAATTATACTCTTTTGTTTGATGAACATTTCATCTTTCGCTAGTCAGAAGTATGAAGAGTTCAATTTTGAGCACTCATATAGCCACCTAACTATCCCAATAACATCCTAGTGCTTTGAAGTCCTACTTTACTTGCACCATCTCCATCCACCTACCCTCCTTCTATCATGCAAATAGGGGGAAAAAAAAGAAAAGAAAAGAAATGTTGCTCTTGTAGGTACGGATGTTAATCGAATGAGTCATGTCATTTAGGTTTCGGGTTGGGTTGAGCTGATTTCGGGTTAAATTGTGTTCGGGTCATTTAGGTTTCGAGTTGAGTTAATTAATTTTGAGTCTATATAGGTTCAAGTCATTCGGATTTCTGATTGCTTCCAATCGACCTAATTTTGAGTGAGATCGGGTTCGGATTTTGGCCATTTGAGTTCAAGTTGAGATCGAAGGAACTTATTCGGGTTAACACATGTTCGGATTTCGGTCATTTGGGTTCTAAATAGAATCCAGTTGAAAACTTGACGAGCGGGATGATTAGGGTCACGTTCAAGTAAAATTATATTCATGTTAATTTTTTAAAAAAATATATATTATAAATTGATTTTAGAAAAATTGATTTGTAAGGGATCTTTTCATAAATAAGAAAGTAAGTTAATTACTAAGTTGTATCTTAAACCGTTAAAGCGTATGAGAAACTTTTTAAAGATCAGGGATATTCCTATATTTTCCTTTTAGAGAAGCGCCGAAAAAGTTAGTAAATTTCATTTACATAAATTCTTACCTAGTTTTTTTTTATTTTAAAAACATCCTATTTTTTTCTTTACTTCTTACTACTTTCTCTTCTGATTGTTTTTGTATTCTCATTTTGTAATTTTATTTAACCTCCGAAATGTGTTATAATCTGTATACGTACGTACTAGTAGTCATTTAGTGCCACTTCAATTGGACCAATCATTAAAAATGATCCTTTATTTTCACCAATCGTGATTGTCGGTGTTGCGAAAGTTCTTTATGCGAGAAGAAGACAAAGTAACCCTGGTCATCAGTGTGATTTGTTTATGCAAAATGATTGAATATACACCGCCATTTCCCAAATTATACTCTCTTATCTGATGAACAATAAACAAAATGTTCCCTGAATTATGCTAGTGAGGAGAACTAGGATTACTCCCACTCTTTGGAAACAAGTTATGCAATCAATCATATAATTATTAAAGATAATTCGGTAAAAAATGCAGAATTTTCAATAACTAAACAGACACTATTTGTTGCTCATTAATTTGAAATGTGAATCATTTTCATACTATTAATAGAGAAAATAATATTGTCACTTTTAGCATTTTGTATAGATTAAGGTTGTCTTTTGATCATTAACTCATTTTACATAAATTTTCATCATTATCTCATTCCAAACTCATTCTCACACCAGCTCGGCAGCTCCCAACCCACTACAATAAAACAAAAATGGAAAATGATCATTTCATTTGGGATAACTTTTTTAATGTTAAGTTTGACAGAAAGATAGTTTTAAGAGGATTTTGTGCAACAAGCATATTTAATTTAAAGACTAGTGGTGCATTTTAGCATAAAGGGAGATCAACTGTGGCTAGCTAGCTATACTGCTTTAATTACCCGGATAGATAGGATTTAGTCAAAAGAGAAACAACACTCACCTTCGGAGAATTTCACATACAGTAGCATATAAAAAGACGGTATGTCGAAGTCTTAATTACCAACAATTAAGACTTGATTTATCATCATGGTTAATTTCCTAGGAAGATCTCTTTGCTTCTTAGTACTTGCATGGTTCTTGATATTCGTAAAGGCGTGCCAAAGAGAAGAGAGGGAGGCTCTAATATCCTTTGGAAAAGACCTTGTATATTCCAATGGCACTTCCTTTCATTGGGGCAATGATGAAGATTGCTGCCAGTGGCTCCATGTTGAATGCAATGAAGATGGACACATCAATGAGCTCATATTTGAGTTCATTGTTGAGCCGCTGTTCCTCATCTGTGGTGCTAACTCACTTAACCCCTCATTGCAGCAACTACGCTACTTGGAATATTTGAGCCTTGGCAGCATCAACTTTGGTGGTGCTCAGCTTCCGGACTGGATAGGCTCCTTTACGGGTCTAAGGTACATTGATCTCTCTGGTTGTAGTTTTGGTGGCTCTCTTCCTCTTAAACTTAGCAACTTAATCAACTTGGAAGCCCTTGATGTGTCGTCTAATAAGTTGGAAGGTCCGATTCCTGAAGCATTCGGGAACATGACATATTTCAAATTCCTCGATTTGAATGATAATCTACTTCAAGGCGGGATCCCAGTGTCTCTTGGAAATCTCTGCTTGCTACAAGAAATAGATATATCTTCAAATTACCTTAGTGGGGATTTAGGTGATTTGTTTCGAAACCTGTCCTCCGGTTGCACACCAACCTCACTGAAGTCTTTACTTCTATCTACGAATCGTTTCACAGGATCGATTCCAGATACGGTCATGTCATTTTCCAACCTCATCGCGTTGTCACTTGCATTCAACAAGTTAAATGGCACAATAAGTCCCCACATTGGTCAAATGTTCAGTCTTGAGAAATTGGATCTTCAAAGTAATTCTTTGTCAGGTGTGTTGAATGAAACTCACTTCTCAGGGTTAAGCAGTCTAGGGTACTTGGACTTGTCCTACAATGTTGTCAACTTCAACTTTAGCTCCACTTGGTCACCTATGTTTAGGGCAACCGTCTTACGCCTCACCGCCTGCAAATTAGGATCTCGTTTCCCTGCATGGCTTCAATCTCAACTTCTTGATCGGTTGACATTCCTCGACATTTCAAGTGCTGGGATATCTGATATGATCCCCAAATGGTTCTCGGACTCTTTGACTTCGTCGAGTCTTTGTTATTTAAACATGTCATACAATGAAATTCAAGGGCAATTGCCAACAAACATGAGTTTAAGGATGTCCACTAATAGCTATTGCCCTTCTCAGTATACAGCGTATGATTTCTCTTCCAATCTTATGCAAGGCTTGATCCCCAGTTTTCCCGAACGGACCGCATTTATTAATCTTTCCAATAATTCATTCTCCGGACCATTGTCCTTATTGTGTGAAACCCAATCTCCCTATTTGGAATTTCTTGACATTTCTCTGAATTTGTTGTCTGGAGAGGTTCCAAACCACTGCATTGGGCAATACAAGAATATGAAGGTGTTGAATTTAGCTAACAACAAGCTTTACGGCCCAATACCGCCATCCATATGGTCCTTAGAATTATTGCATATGCTTAATCTGAGGGGAAACAACTTTTGGGGTGAATTGCCTCGTTCCTCAAATTGCACAGAGTTACAGTTTCTGGACTTGAGCCACAATCAAATTTCTGGTAACATCCCGGCATGGATTGGGCAACGATCATCATCTTTGACTCTTCTAAGCCTTCGAGCCAATCGGTTTTCCGGTGGTATACCTTCACAAGTATGCCAAATGAAGAATCTTCAAGTTCTTGATTTGGGCTTGAATAAACTGTCTGGAACCTTTCCCAGATGCTTGGATGATATCAGCGCCATGGCACGTAGACAAAATTTGACATCAATGTTGAAGCAAAGTTATGAATTGGTGATAGAGGTGGCTACATATTACTATGACGGGAGTGTTGTTTTCACCGTTGCTGGTGATTATATCTACAATGCATTCCTCATGTGGCTAGGGAAAGTGCGAGGGTATTCCAAAATTCTTGGTTACATTGTGCTCATTGATGTTTCAAATAATAAATTATCTGGTGAAATTCCTGCTCAAGTGACACATCTTACAGAATTGGTTGTACTTAACTTATCAAGAAATCACTTTTCCGGCATCATCCTCTGAACATTGGTCAATTAAAGAGCCTACAAGTTCTTGATTTGTCCAGAAATCAACTTTCAGGAAACATCCCAAGCGGTATGTCAGAATTAACATTTTTAAGCTGGATGGACTTATCTTACAACAATTTGTTTGGTAAAATTCCAACCAGCACTCAGATTCTAGGGTTTGATCCTTCATGGTTTGCTGGCAATCTCGATCTTTGTGGTCTTCCATTTAAACTCCATTGCCCTGGAGATGATCATGATGGTGGTGGTGTGCTTCATTATCCAGGAGATGATGATGATGATGATGATGATGATAAGTGGTTTTACATTGCCTTTGGAGTTGGGTTTGCGATGAGCTTTTCCTTAGTTTGTGGAACATTACTTCTAAACCGTTCATGGAGACATGCATACTTTCGTTTCTTAGATGATCTTGGGGATGGAATCTATGTTACTTTTGTACTACAGAAGAGAAAGTTGAAGGCAAGATTTCAAAGATAGATTTGAGATTCCAAAGTATAACCTATAGTCAATATATGGCGTTGAACATTTCTTTGGCTTAATTACGTGTTTTTATTTTTATTTTTAGTTGTAGAATCTTGGAAGCAAACAAAAACAGAGTTTGAAAAGCGGTAATTGTTGAAGGACATGAAAGTAAAAATGATGCAGATTGATCGGAATTTCGTTATTCTCTAAATGAGAGAGAGAGAGAGAGAGAGAGAGAGAGAGAGAGAGAGAGAGAGAGAGAAGAAAGAAACAAAACAAAACAAAAAGGAGGTTATTCATATTCAGTGCAGGCCTATATCTGTCTGTGCCAGATAAGTATTAGAAATGCAATAGCATTTGGTGGAGGAAACAAAGGCAAATCACTTTGGGTTTACCACTAAAACTTGTTCTGACTTGCTCACAGGAGCCATAAATACCTAATGTATTCCCACATCTCATCACAAGTCCAAGAAGCAGAAATTAAAGGTTTCAGAAGAAAAGTACTAAGTCATACCTGCTGCCATGGCTGAGAAGGAAGGAGGAATTGTGAAGAAGGGCCATGAGGAAGGATTGAAGATGGCCATTTCCCTTCTTGAAGAGTTCAGCCTTCCTCTGGGACTTCTTCCTCTTGCAGATGTGATTGAAGTTGGTTTTGTGAGCAGTACCGGCTACATGTGGATCCTGCAGAAGAAGAAAGTGGAGCACAACTTCAAGATGATCAGCAAGTTTGTGAGCTATGACACAGAGATCACTGGTTACGTTTCGAACAAGATGATAAAGAAGCTCAAGGGAGTTAAGGCCAAGGAGTTCATGCTCTGGCCTCCAGTGAGTGAGATAACTGTGGAGGACCCTCCAACTGGAAAGATTAAATTCAAGAGCCTTGCAGGCATCGCCAAGACATTTCCAGTGGAGGCATTTGCTGCAGCTAAGTGATGTTTTTGCCGTAGCCATAGCTTTGAAGCAATGTTTTGCGTCGTTTTGATTTCCTCTTTTTCCTGCAATTCTGTCATCAAGAATTGGCTGCATGTTATAGAAACATAATAAAGCTCTAGTTCTGCTCTTCAATGGTTTGAACAAGTGAGAAGAAAAGAAAAACGTTTTGGTAATCTATACTGAAACTGCCCTCTGTTCTTTGTTCCTATTTGAATCTAGCACTACAGAAGAAAAACAAAAGAAAAATCCAGAAAGTGCTGTTAAAGGGAATTTAAAGGAAAAAAGAGTTTCAATGAAAGATTTCCTCCTGTTTCAATTCCTCCAATAGTTACAGGAAACTTATGTGTTAAAGTTGTCACAAGATATGGCAAAATTGGATCTAATCTAACATTGAACTTATCCTTTTTACACAAAAATTTATGCTTTCAAGCTGTCACAAGATATGGCAAAAAATGATCTAATCTAGAATACCCCTGAGTTGAAGACATGTAAGTCCATCAACGTCTTGTAATATCCCTTTTCAATTTCTTCTTCTTTCACACTATGCAAGAGGAGGGTTTCAATAATAACATCTTCCCAATCAAACTTACTCGGTCCTTTCCTCTTTCGCTTCTTCCCATGAGAGACATGTTCCGAAACTTGAGAACCGTCATCATCAGCAGCAGCAGCATTAGCATCTGAAGGATACATGATTCTCCTAATGTGTGCCTTCGCAGCATTAATCTTTGCCCGTCTCCTCTCAACAGCAGCAAGTCCACAGACGAAAGATGGAGGCATTGCATCCAATCCTACCTCTTTCTCCAAAATCTGTTTGAGGAGGAGCTTTTCACTCAGTTCTGACTTACCACTCCACCAATCAATACAATCAAAGTTCCTGAATCCTCCATCACTCTCATCATGAAACTCTGAACATTCCTCTTCATTACTCTGAACCCTCTTCTTCCTAATCCTGCACTTCTCCATCGATTTCATCTCCATGTACCGAATGATAAACGGAGCATGCCTCACTACATTCTTAACAGTCACATCTTTTCCCCAAGGCAACACTTGGGCAACATTCACAAGAGCCTCTAACAGCTCATTATACCTTAATCTTGTTGTTTGAGCGTTAGCTCTAACCTCCATAGCTACATTCCCAATCTTCACATTATTCACATCATTCAGCTGTGCTACAAGCACAATCACTGCAGCCACCAACGGCAACGGCCTCCTCCCAGTGGACAAAAACCACTTCACCGTACAATTCATCAAGAAAACCCCCTGCTTCCTCATCCTATTCTTCACATCATCATCCACCTGATTCAAACTCGGAAGCCGGCTAATCTCCCTCTCCACTAAAACCGCTAAGCTGCACTCAGGCAAATCCAAATCCAAAAAACTGGAAACACGCGAAATCATCCGGCCTAGCTCATAAACATCACATGGAACAACCTCGGAAACCTCCTCCATGGACAAGAACTTGTCGGCCTTCCTCATTGAGAGATAAACACAGGCGCCGATCAGAACGCGGAACCATTCCCCGAGACCGAATTCGCCCTGTGTGACATCGTGGATCATGGATGTTACCTCGTTCTTCAGGTGAGAAAGATCCAGAGCTTCCATGAATTCGTGGATTAAACCCTTCGCTTTGAGAAGTTTGACTTCTTTGTAGGTGTAGGTGGATCCGGCACCGGAATGGCCGATGTAGATTTCGGTGCCGGTGGGACCGCTGAAGCCGTTGATCTGGGCGTCGTAGTTGTCGAATTGCAGGAGGGTCCCACATTCGGAGCAGACGAGGTTGCCGGTCTGGTCGTCGCGGGTGGTCGATCGGCTCCCACATTCACAGGGCATCACTGGCTTTTCTGGGTCAGCGATTTGGACCAATTGGCTGAAAGATGAAAACCCTACAAAGGATTTAGAAGAATTAGAAGAAGAGGCTTTAATTTATTGGGGATTAAACCCTAGGGATCAGCGGCAAGGGAGCGAGGGTGGGAGCGAGCCCAAGTTATAAACTCACAAATATATTAGAGTATATATAGGAATCTTGGAATGAGAAAATCATGGAATTTTTCTAAATGTAAACGAGACGGGGGAAATGCAAAAACAGTTCTATAATTTTTGAATTTCTAACGTTTCAGTTCTAAGTATTTTCGACTTAACAATCGAATCCTAAACACTAATAACCGTAACTCATTTCAGTCCTATATTAACAAAAATCAAAGCTAGCTAATGGAAAAGCCATGTGACCTTAACACCGTTTGATTTTGGCCTCTGCCCTTGCAGTCCGCCGCCTTCACCATACACCTAGCCACCGCTGACGTCAATTGCTCCGGGTGCAATTGAGGCCGGCCGACGGTGGGTGAAAATCGTGGCTGCTGTGAAAATCGTTCATTGAGAAGCCCGAGAAGGCGCCATCATCTTCTTCTTCTTCATTATCTCTTTAGCTTTCTCGCTTCAATGATTTTGAATGCGTTCCTAATTGTTCAATAGTTGACTGAATTCGTGCTTGATTGTTGAATTGATGTGCATAGCTTCTTTGGTTGGTTTGATTTTATGATAACATTTATCGAATTATGTGATTTTGGTAAAATCTAAATTAGGGATTTTCCAAGTTCTGTTTTACTTTTTCTATCCTAAATGTATTGTTACATGTATCAAAAAAAAATTGTCCAAATGAAATGACCTTTCTCACTTTTATTTTGTTTTCCTCAACTTTTAACCGTGCAAATGTAACTCATTAAAGAGAGTAGGGACTAGGTTTGGATGGATAAAAATGGATTTGAAAGGGGATAGTGATGAAATTTTATGTAAAATTAATTAATGACTAAAGATAGTCCTAATCTTTTTTTGTTGCACTTTGATTTTCACCAACTCTTTTTTGTTGCTTAATCATGACTACTTAGTGCTCCAAGTTTAGTATAGGGGAGAATGAAGTTGATGTGAGGGAATTATCAAGCGATAGATAGGATTAAGAAGATGAATATTGCCTCTATACAGGAATGGTGTTAAGGTCACATGGCATTTCCATTAAAGATGTCAATTTTGGTTAATTTAAGACTGAAATGAGCTAGATTGTTAACGTTTAGGCCTCAATTGTTAACTAAAAAATGTTTAGGACTTAAACATTATAAATGTGAAACCTATAGGACTATTTCTACTGCTATTTCTACTCGGATCATGAACCATGGTGGAGTGGCAAGCCGTAACAGCTCCAACAGAGAGGACAAACCACAACAGAATGATGCCGCCAGGCTCTCCATAAGCCTGGTCGTTCAGATCATCCCCACTCAACTCTTTTCCCTCTAAAGGGTAATTTTGTCAAATTTTTACTTCTTTCTACGCACCATAATTCCCGCACCATATTCATATGTTGCAATAATTAAGGGACGGAGGAAGTATGTATTAAGGTTTATTTGGAACTAATGTTAAGAGGTCAAGAGGGAAGTGGAAATTCGAATTTTATTTTAGACCTGCTGACAATGACAACTAGTTTTAACCATCCAGTGACTTTAGTAATTACATAATCACTATTGTATGGAGTAAAATCCGCTGATCCCCACTTTAAGTCTCGGCGACCTATTTTAGTCCCAGTTTAAGTATTTGAATCAGTCGAGTCCCATTTTTGAATTCGTGACCTAATGGGGTCCTTTCCGTCAACCCCCTCCGTTATTTCGGACGGAAGGGTGTGAAATGTCGATTTTGCCCTTACTGAGTCTGACTTGGCAGATGAGGTGGAAATTTCGTCCGAATTCGTTTCTTCCTCAGCTCACTTCTTCTCTCCTCCTCCTCACCTGAGAATCTCTCGAAAATCCAACCACGATTGCAGTTCGCGAACCCTAACTCGAAACCAGACTTGTTCTCGAAATTCAAACCCTAACCACGAGTCCTGCAATTTCGACCGATAATGGAAGGTGGAATTCGTTCTTCCGAGTGAGTTCGCGAAGTTTGAAGATCTTGAAAGTGACGAAAATGGTGATACCTATATCTACACTTGCTACATGGTGGGAGGTTTGTCAGAGAGGCTTCGCTGGAGTATGTTAATGGTACGTTAAGGGTATATAAAAATTACAAAGGTATTGTGGAATATTTTTCTCCGCATGCTTGTGTGAAGAATTTGGGGTATACATGTGAAGATGTTAAGTTTGTTTACTATAAGCCAAGGGTCGGCCATTTGAGGAAATTTGAAAGTGTTAATGTTTAGTGAGTTAGGTGATGATGCTAGGTTACAACCTTTGTTTACTGCAGCCATTGAGGGTGAAGGGTTGGATTTATATGTGGAACACACATCGGCATGGTATCGTAAACACAACATGGCGGTAGTGAGAATGTAATGGAGACGGATGGTACCGTTAGCATGGTTGAAGAGGGTAGAGCAAGTGAAATTGGTGAGGATGAGGGGAGGGTGACCGAGGGTGTTGTTGTGCAGCTAAGTGATCTAGATAGTGACTCAGAGGAGTATGGTGATGATGCGTTTACCTTAGGATGTGCAATAGCTGAAATACATGCTATGGGTAGAGTGATGATGAGGTAGAAGGTTACGAGGATGAGAGAAATATAGAAGCAATAAAAAAGGCGAAAATGAGGAAGACAACCAGATTTACGATATCGATGATGATTATTCGAGATGGTGTTTATGGCATCCTTTGTGAGGACAAAGAAAAATGTAAGAGAGTTGATGAGGTGGAGAAAGATAAGCCTTCTGATAGTCAAAACAGAGCAACTGATTCTGAGATGAATCAAGGACTAGTTGAACAGAATGATGATGAAGAGAATGAGGAGAGTACAGAGAATGAAGATGTGGATTATTCTGATGGGGATGAAACCGAGTGGAAGGCGTGATACGAGTTTGTTGAATCGATAATGATATTGAAGGTGAAGATGAGGCAATGAAAATTAAAGTTAGAGTTGATGATTCTGAGTACGAAAGAAGCAAGAAGATGGGACTAGCATAGCAGATAACGAAGTACCAAATGGATAGTAGGCACAAGATGTTGGTCCAGGAAGTCTTAATAGGGTTATGGGAGACACCTTTAATGATCCAGATTCTGAATATGTGGACAGTGATGAAGAGTTAAGCAGTTGTCATTCGGACTCTAGTGGGAACAAAACAGAGCTCCATTTTTCAACCCTATTTCGGACATGGTCCACCCCAAGTTCAAGCTAAGACAGAGGTTTAGTTCTATTGAGTTGCTTAGGCAGTGTTAGAGTTTACTCTGTTGAACAAAGTCAACTTGAAGACCGAAAGGAATGAGAAGGCGAGATATGTTGTCCAATGCAAGGGTGGTGGATGTCCATGGAAGTTGGTAGCTAGGAGGGTGAAGGGGGCCCAAGAATGCGATTAAGAAGGCTGAATGATGAGCATATGTGTGCAAGGCAGACTCGTGTAGCTGACCAAATACAAGTGGATTACGAAGCCTATCAGAGACCATTAGATCTCAACTCGGGATATCACCGCAGCACTAGTTGATCACACGAGGCGTGACCACCATCTCCGTGTCCATAGATCTAAGGTGATAAGGGCAAAGAAACTAGCTCTAGAGATGATTAGAGGTGATGAGGCAGGTCAGTATAAGAGGCTGGCAGATTATGGGAAAGAGCTGGAAAGAAGTAATGAAGGTTCAAAATTGTACCCGAGCCTTGACAATCTTGTGTTTAACGGGATGTTTGTTTGTTTGGGTGCAAGTAGAATTGGATTCCGGTGTGGGTGTAGGCGATCATCGATCTGGATGGATGTTTTACGAAAGGAAGATATGGTGGTCAGCTACTCACCGTTGGCATCGATGCTAATGATTGCATATGGCCAATAGCAATGGCAGTGGTTGAGTCTGAAAGTGAAGACTCATGGAGATGGTTCATCAGGATCTTGTGTGATGAGTTGAAGATTACAGACTCTAGCAAGTGGACAGTGATGACAGATAGACAAAAGGTATGTTGATATGTTATTTTCATAAATTTTGTAAACTTTGTATGATTAGTTTAGAATATGCAAGTTCATTATGATAATTGGGATTATGTAATGTAGGGCCTAATTGGGGCGGTTAACTCGAATTACCCCAGTGAACACAGATTACGTGTGAGGCACCTTTACACCAATTTCAAACAAAGGTTTCACGGGGATGGGTATAGAGATCGATATGGGCTGCTGCAAGGGCAACGTACCCACTAGGTTCAAAATCCATATGGAATCTATTAAGGCACTCAACACTGATGCTTGGGCTTACTTGAACGAAATTGGACCTGAGTACTGGAGTAGGTCACATTTTAGGGAGTTTCCTAAGTGTGATATTTTATTGAATAATATGTGTGAGTGCTTCAACAAGTTTATCCTAGAAGCTAGGGACAAACCCATTCTGACAATGATGGAGGTCATTAGATGCAAGTTGATGGTTAGAATAGCAAGAAAAGGGGAAATTCAGAAGAAATGGAAAGGCATACTCTGTCCCAAGATTACCAAGAAACTCGAATGACATGATTAAGGCGGCAAGTGGATGCTTCACTATGGAGTGCAGGGCGTAGGTTCCAGTGACCACGATCAATATGGTTTATGATGTTGACATTGAGGCCAAGACTTGCAGTGTAGGAAATGGCAGCTCACAAGGATACCTTGTAATCATGCTTGCGGTGCCCTTAGCCATAACAATTCGATATCGAGGCTTATGTTGATCCACTGCTACCATGTTGACTACCATAAGAAGATTTATGGCAACATGATCGAGCCAAGAATGGCATGGAAATGTGGGAAGAAAGCAACTTCCGGATGTTGAGGCACCAAAGTGGAAGATAGTCAAGAGGGTAAGCCCCAAAACTAAGAGGAGGCCCTCACTGGAGAGGATGTTGATGGGAGCAAAAGGAAAAGGCCGATTGGTGGGACTACAACCTGTTCAAACTGTAAAGGGATGAGCCACAACAAAGCGACATGCAAGCGTGCACCTTCAAATGCTAAGGGCCATTCAAAGTAAGGCTAAGGCTAAGATTACAAACTCCAAGAAGAAGAAACAGAAAATGGTAGGCTACCTCCAACTTTTCTTACTTTTCTTTTCGGATGTTGATATTATTGGCTAAGTTGAATTTTCTTACATTAATAGGATGCCAACCCCGCACATGTTCAACTCCGCAGAAAACTTGTTTGTGATCGTGTCATCTCAGTATGGAGATTGTAATGGTTATTGAAGGTATTCATTATTATGTCAAGTCTAAACCATGTAACTTTTATCCTTCAGAACAAGCTAAGGGAAGTGGACAACCCCGCTTCCAAAGAACAAATGCCTTCCTTGCAGAGGGTACATTACAGTCCAAAACATGTCCAAACATTACAAGTCGATAACGGCTGCCAATACATGTCCAAAACATGTCCAAACTTCATTACACCAACCATTACAGTCCACAAAACGCTGCCAATACATGTCCAAACTACCATCGAGTTCTATCTATATAAACTACCACTACCACCGATCTCACCTCACCTGAGCCACACCCACCCCTACACTCATACATTCACCAATACAGATAGAACAATATTGCAGCACCAGTGACAAAAATCCACAAATTCTGGTCCCTCCACCTTCCTACCAACACCTTGGACATATGAACTTGCTCCTCAAGTCTGATAACAAGTTTCCTTTTTCCACAAGTTCGGTGCCCACCACTGCAGATCATATTCCCTGTCCGTCAACTCACAAAGCGGTTGATCTCTCTCCGAGAATCTTGAAGTACCGATGCTTATACACCTCCTTCTCATCATGCACATCGAGCGAGTCTTCTTCGAGATGCTCAGGGTTGGGCCATCACGCCACATGAAATAGCCACAAGACCCTCCCGGAACCTACAAAATCCAGCAATCAAACATCGACACTACCGAGGATGGAGGGCCAAACACATTGACACTACCGAGCAATCAAACAATATTGCAAAGACCGTCGACATTGGCGAAGATGGAGGGCCAAACACACGCACATAACATAATCATAAACTGGAGACAAACCTCAAAGTTCGAGCAACCATAAAACCTCCGACCGGCGTTGGACTTCGTCACGCCACTTTCGAAGGGGACGGGATTCCACAAAGCAACGCGGGCCGTCAATAGTGGTTGTCGAGGGTTCGCCATCGAACTTGAGGTCAAGCCGACGCCGACGCCGAAGCCATATATACGACACTACCGAGGAGGTGGTGGATGAACAAACCGGACAATTAGCTAGGGATGGGAGGGAGGAGGAGAGAAGGAGAGAAGGAGAGAAGGAGAGAAGGAATTGCCGAGGAAGAAAGCGAACTCGGAATTGAACTCGGAATTGCTTTGAGAAGGAAGAAAGAAATCGGAATTCTTGAGAAGAAGCAAACCCTAGCCCCATGAATTGCAAGCCCAAAAAGCTCTGGATTACAGATTATCACTGAATAAATGCTAGCTTAATTAACATTCACCTCTTAACAGCTCCATAATTTTGTCTGTCAAAGTAAATTAAGGATATATTTAGTCAAGGATAGTCCCAGAGCCACATCATATTTACCCTGTTTGTTCTATGAAATTCATACTCGTATCTCCTAGAGAACAAATCTACAATTTTTCTTACTTCTGTACAACGTAAAGCAAGACAGAACAGAGACACCTGATGCTAAATTAAGTACTCCATTTCCAATTGAAGGCAATGTTGGACCATCAAAACTAATAGAAAGAGCAAAGAACTGTAACAGAATGATCTATCTCATATTCTCATTCTAACACAATAGCCCATTCAAAAAATCTAGCATTTGGTATTGGTACTCTACTTAATCCACTAGGACAAAGATACCTTTTTCAGGACTATCAACACTCTCAGTCTCCCTTGTGTTGGAAGATAAGTTAGCTTCACAGCCGACATTCATCTAACCGGCTTTTATGCAGCTGAAATGCAGGATTGACCCACGCTCCACAGCTACATTGCATGCCAGCCCAGTTGAAAGAGCCTAATCGAGCATTACAACCCAGACACAGAAGCTTCTCCTCCACAAAACCCTCTTGCACTGCTCAAAACACAAATTCCAAGCGATATAATTTCAAATACTCGTAGAAATGAATGAACAAACCAAATGCAGAAATGAAGTGAGATTGGTTTATGGTTTATGCTAAATGCAGAGTGGCTCAAAAGTCACCTGTTTGCATCCATTTCAAGGGCTCCACGAATATGGAAGAACACTGAGGCTGAACTCCATCCTCGCCGCTTCTCTTCTTCCATTTGAAGCATTGCTCTCCCTTCCCTTGCTTATGGGGAATGATGTTCTCTTCTGAAGCCACGATTCTCCTACATTTCTTACATCGGTATATCTTCTGAGGCTCAGGATCAGTATTAGCTTCAGAATAACTGCTCTCCTCCATTAACAATGCTCTGGTAACAAAGGGAAAGAAAGAGAACCAAAATCAGACTAGACTAAAGAACCGTTTCCTTAAGCAGGGTACACCTTGAGATTAACTACAGTGCATTGGACATTGGCTACCAGTAACTATAACCAATCAATTCTCCTAATTCTTGATGGTATACAGGTGAAATCCAAGTAAACCCATCACACGATACACCTTCAAAGCTACTGATTCCTTCCGGATCCCACAAAACCTAGCGACTATAGTTACGAAATCGACGAATTCGAAGGAAAAAAATGAGATCGTGTATATTTAATAGACAGCAATTGATTCGGCAAATGACGAGAGAATATACGAATCATGAGGAATATGAGAGGCTTACCAGTTAGCAAAATCCTGAAAGTGAAATTCGTACAAAAATACTACTCGACAGGATCAGCTAAAGCCAAGAACGATTCTTCCGTTTCCGAAATCTGAGGTTTTAATCGAAAGACTATGTAAAGGAAACGCAAGATGAAGGAACAGCCCCGGCGGTGGCGGTGGGGTGGAGGTATTTTCGGCTCAATGGTAATGACCACTTTCTGTGCGTACAAAAATTAAGATAAATGTAAAATTTTATGTAATTTAATATAATTATTTTGAGTGGATATGAGATAAAAAATGAATAAAAAAATTAAAATAAAGTAGGGATAGTTGATAATTTTAGAAGAGAGAAGTTTCTATATTTAGAGAAAATGTATAATATTTTAGAGAAAACCTGAAAAATTTTGAATATGTAAAATTAAATGAGATCGGATAAATTAGTATTCTATCCGTCGGATAAAAATTGTGGTGCATCTAAAAGCAAATTTAATTTTTATTTACCAAACTACCCTTCCTAACTAAAATATCTTCCCATCACCACTGCACCTCTAACCATCATTGCCTACCACTACCATTGACCCGCCTCCGTCACCATTGCCGCCATCACCACCACCACCACCATTGCAGTCACCTTCGCTGTCACTGGAACCACCGTTGTTGCCATTGGCACCACCGCCACAGCTACCGGAATACCGTTGTCGCCGGCACCACCGCCGTTGTCGTCGGCACCACAGTCACCACCCCTACACCGTTGATGTCATTATCGCTACAATTTGTGTACATGATTTTTAGAAATTAATTTCCACAATTTTTCGTTAATTTAAAATTAATTGTATAGTGTCTAAAGTGATATGCATTACTGTCTATTATAAGAGTGATAACCTCGTTCCAAAGCGGACCGAGGTCTCAGATGCTTGGAGGAGTGGTGCGATTTTGGAGACGACTATCGACTGCTACAGAGCGATCTGCAAAAAGTGAAACAAAGTACTCAGGAGTGGAGAGAGGAGTGGGTAGATAGGGTGTACATTTCCCAAAGTCTCCTTCTTTATAGGAGGAGGAGGGCGGTTGCCTCCATTGAGCCGCGATCATGGGGAACGTTTCTGGAAGGTGGAAGATGTTCCTGTCGATCATGGGTGCGGTTATGGAAAGTAGGGAACGCTCCCCGAGTATCGTGGCGAGATCGTGGTTGTCTTACGCGGGGTGAAGGCTCGCTGCAGCGAGGGAGGTTTCGCGGGCGACCTCGTCAGGTGAGGGCATGTCCTCACCTGTCATGGGAGTTTTCCTTGCGAGGGCATGGCCCCGCGTCTTGTGAGGCCCGGAGGGGCATTGCGCGGAGGCTTGGGCCTTGCGAGGAGGTGCTCGTCGTGAAGGCTTGGGCCTCGTGAGATGGTTTGGGCCTCGCGGTGTGCATGCCTAGTGATCTCAATGGCCTTGCGAGGAGGTGCTCATCGCGAAGACTTGGGCCTCGCGGTCTGCATGCCTTGTGATCTTGTCTGCTCAATGGCGACGGCGAGGGTGATGTTACTTGGGTAGTGTACCAAAGAGTTTATGTTATTTATTTAGTTATTTTACACATTTCTATAGTGTATATTAGAAGATATAGTGTCTGAATAAATATCGTAAACTGTCTAGCCAACCAAATATGAGTATATGGTACAATAGACTATAGTGTCTATTGTAAAGTGTTATAATGTCTAAATAAATACTAAAAATTGTCTTGTTAACAAAATGCTCCTTTTGTCCCAATTAATTCTAAACATTTCCATTTTGGGCTGTCCCTAAAAAATCATATAATTTCTTTAAATGAAAACTTCTCTCATCTAAAGTTACCAAATTATACATACTTTATCTTAACTTTTTCTCTCATTTTTTGTGCAACCTCTATTGAAAGGTAATTATGTCAAACTACATAAAATCTTACATTCACCTTAGTCTTCGCGCCCACAGAAAGTGTAGTATTAATTAGGGACAGAGGGAGTATGATCAGAATATGTGATAATAGTCTATAATGTCTATTGGAAACTGTTATAATGTCTACATATATTAGAAACTGTCTGAATGAAATTCGAAACTGTTAGAATTAACTGAAGTGTTACTGCTAGTCTTACCTCACATCATGTTGCTCCATCCAGATTTGATATCGTTGGAGATCGTTGTAGACAAAGACCGATCATTTTCCGGCTTCGTTGCAAGCCGATCCGACGTTGGGTTGGAAATCGCGAGAACTCCGAGTAAGAAGCATCCGTGATATGTTTCGTTGGTGATCTCGCCACCGTTGGAGGAGAGACTGTTTGTGTTTGTCCGGTGGCTCTGTCCAGATCACGATGGTGGATGTCGCAGCAACAGTAGATCATCTCCATCAATTCTTTCCAGACTTGGATTATTCTCTTTGATTGTGGAGAAGAAACATGACAATGGAGCTTCGGCTTCTCATGAAGATCGAATCGTCCTCCACCGACTCTAAATTGTGGATCCACGAAGATGAAGCTCCGCTGTTGCCATCGGCAAGTCGGAGGTCGTCCAGATTTGGAAGCCCGGTGAGTTGACGATCGATCACAAATATTTTAATATAGAGATTTAAAGAATTTAAAGAATATTTAATTTTTTTTGTTTATGTAGTATGTAATTTTTTTATTCGTGAATATTTTGATATAGAGATTTAAAGAATTTATATAACTATCATAATTTGTTGTATGAATTTTCTAAATATGTTTTTCATTATATATATTACTTATAATTTGAATCAAATGCTCAAATATAAAATATAAAAGTTGAACTTTACAACCTTCGTGGCATTTAAGGAGTACTTCCATTCCCATAAAACAATTACTCCTTCCTCCTAGCAAAAACTAATACTTCCAAATGGTTTTTTTAGTAGCTATGCGCTATGCCTAGACAAAGGTTAAGTGCCTTAAGATGAGAAAAAAAAGCTAGTCACAACATCTCTTCCTTCTGATTCAGTCTTTGTCTCTCCCGCTTCTTTCATCCACCTTTGTCTTCCTTTGCCTTGTCCAAGTATTGGAAAGGATATCAACGTCTTAGTCTTGCCTAGCGTCTCTCTGAATTGCCCAGCCTCCGTATGCTCCCCTACACCGAAAAAATAACGACAAGAGATTATCGTCAATCCCCCTTCATTCCCACGGTGTTAGTGCCCAAATCATCATCATATTCCGCCGAAAATATTGCATCCTAAACCGAAAGAGATATTGATGCTCAAAATGCTCAAGGCAGTGTTCGCATTATACGGTTTCATCAATATCCTCATATTGATGAAATTCTTAAATCATAATTTATGTAAACATTTTAAAATCCACCCAAAATTTTAAAACCCTACAATTCGCCACCCTCTTCCCCATTCCACAATCTGCAGTATCTCAGTACATCTCTCCCACTCCATTTCCATTCGATTCACCCATCATCTCTCCCACTCTTTCTTCCTCAAACTCTATAAATGGCTCTTGAGATACCTGGCTGATTAAAGTGAAAAAACCACTCACAAACCCTACCCGTTTCCCTTTACCCGGTTCTAGAAAGTCCACCACCGTCTGCGTCCTTGCTTTTGAGATCACCGGCCTCATGTCCAAGCTCCTCCACCTCTGGAATTCTCTTTCCGACGCCCATGTCTCTCGCCTCCGCCACGACTCGATCGCCCTTGGCAGCATTCGCAAAATCGTCTCCAACGACGACTCCTTCCTCATATCCGTCGCCTGCGTCGAGCTCGTCGATCGACAATCTCCGCATCGTCGCGGATTCGGTCTCTCGCTCCTGCCACCGCTGCTCTGACGCTTCCGTCCGTGACTTCCGCCGTGACCCGAACTGTTGGGTCCTCTCGTGGAAGGAGATGGAGCAGTGGATCAAGAAGATCATTGTGGAATAAGAGCTTTGATTCGACGGTTGCGATGCTCGTTGGATCTATTTCTACAATTCTTGTGCGAGTCTGAGGAAGGAAGAGTGGGAACGACTTCGTCGCGGATCTCGGAACTGACGACGTCGGAGATTAATCGTTTGAGAGACTATGGAATGGGGAAGAGGGTGGGGAATTGTAGGGTTTTAAAACTTTGGGGGGGGGGGGATTTTGAAACTTTTACATGAATTAGGAGTAAGATTGTGATTTAAGAATTTCATCAATATCAGGATATTGATGAAACCGTGATAATGCGAACACAGCCCAAAATTTACGACAATAATCATCATTAGTGTCGTAAATTTGATGATGACTAATAAACATATTGATGCTCAAAATGCTTGTAATGATGACCAACATTACAAAATGATGATTTCACCTTCATAAATGATGATCACGCTGTAAAAACATTATCATTTTCTCACCTACATAATGATGCTCATCTCTTTGAAATTGAGAAAATTATCTTCACGTTGTACAATACGATGATCACCTAGAAACCCTACGTCTGTCGTTTGGAAAACTTGAATATTATATGAATGTTCCTTGATATTTTTTCAAACAAGAGTAATTTCAAAATGTTTTAATTTTTTCTTAAAAATTTTCATGCTGGGTTGAAATAATCTAGTCTATTGGTGGACAAATGTTTGCCCGGACGAACTTGTATAAAGATTAATATTGTAGGCGTTTAGTGGGAGATTATAAATGTTAAAGGTAGTTTTTATACACAGTAAAGTTAAAATTATTCGATCACAACTTTGTAACAAGTGCATACATATTTGTTGAAATTATATCTCTTCCTAAAAGCTCTAAATACAGGAAGGTACGTAGTACATGAGTCAAACATTACAACCCTTGGTCTATAACACTTGTACATATAGACAAATAAAACAACTCAAACCTCTCATTGTTGAATAAGTCTTGCCTTCAATTTTCTCTTACTTAGTATGAAAGCAAGAGACACTCTATCTGCAACCTCATCTACAAGATGAAAGTAGGCATGTCTCCATGAATGCTTCAGAAGCAGTGTTCCACAGATAATCCAGAAACCGGTCACAAATCCAACTGCACTTCCAACATAAAACCGGTACTGATCATGAAAATCATCCTTTTCAAGCTCACCAACAGACGTAGGATTAGCGAAACGATCATCATCATCATCATCCCCTTGGCAACGGAATTTAACAGGAGGATCGCAAAGAGAAGGATAATTTCCAGCAAACCACAAAGGATCAAAGCCAAGAATTTGAGTGCTACTTGGAATTTTTCCAGATAAATTGTTGTACGATAAGTCCATGAGTCTCAAAAATGTCAGTTGAGATATGCTACTTGGGATGTGCCCTGACAGTTGGTTTCTTGACAAATCAGCAACTTGTATGTTGTTTAATTTACCGAAGTCCGAAGGAATTCTTCCAAAGAAATGATTTCGTGACAAGTTGAGAGCAACTAATTCTGAGAGATGCACGATTCCAGTTGGAATTTCTCCGGTCAATCTATTATCCGAGACATCGATCAATATTAAGTAGCCGAGGATTCTCGAATACTGTTGTTCTTTCCCTTGCCACACGAGAACTGCATTGTAAATGTAATCATCAATAGGAGTGGGAGCTACCATAATGATTGTCTCATAATCAGACTCATACTTTTGCTTTAAAGTTGCTGTCAGATTTTGTTTGTATGCCATAACCGCGATTTCATCCAAGCAACCAGGCAATGTCCCTGAAAGATTATTCATTGCCAAATCAAGAATGCGAAGATTCTTTAATCTGCAAACTTCTGTCGGTATGCTACCTGTAAACCGATTGGCTCGAAGGTTGAGAAACATCAAAGATGGCAATTGTCTCCCAATCCATGTTGAAATGGTACCAGTCAGTCTATTGTAGCTTAGGTCCAGAAACTCCAACTTTGTACAATTTTGGGAACGGGGTATGTCACCAGAGAAGTTATTTGCTCTCAGATTAAGCATCTTAAGTGACGGTAAGTACCACATAGAGGTTGGCATTCGCCTCGAAAACTTGTTGCTAGCCAAATTCAAAACCTCTAGCCTCTCGTATTGTGTAAAGCAGTGATCGGGAACCTCTCCGAACAACAAGTTTTGTGAAAAGTCGATAAACTTGAAATCAGAATTCGGAGCCTCACATATGGAAGAGATTTCTCCAGAGAGGGAATTATTGGAAAGATCAATAACGTCAATGTTCTTCAGGACAGCTGGAAACAAACCTTGCAGAAGATTGGATCCGAAATCAAACGCAACAGATGGACACGACGAATGATCCAGTGGACCTAATTTTGTAGGCAAATGACCTTGAATCTGATTGTAGGACATGTTCAGGTAACAAATATCGGTATTCAAATTCGAAGAATCGAAGAACCAATTCGGAATTGTATCAGAGATCCCGGCCGCTGATATATCCAATGATGACAATACCCCGAGCTGCGATCGAAGCCATGTTGGAAAAAGAGGACCTAATTTGCAAGACCTAAGGCCTATGAATTCTGCACGAAATTCAGGTGACCAGGCAGAGCTAAAGTTCAAGGTGAGAGCATTGTTGGACAAGTCCAAGATATCAAGAAGTGTCAAATTTGTGAAATGAGATTCATTCATTACACCCGATAGAGAATTCCCGCTAAGATCTAGACTCTCGAGATTGGTCATCCGACCAATGTTCGGACTTATTGTACCACTTAACTTGTTGGATGCAAGTGACAGAATGCCGAGGTAAGAAAATGTTATGATACTATCCGGAATCGATCCTGTGAAATGATTAGAATCTAGCTGCAAGCTCCGCAAATAGGAAGATGTACAGCCCGTCAAGTTCCGGAACAAGTCCCCCAAATCTCCATTAAGAAAATTAGAAGATATTTCTATCGTTTGTAGAATACAAAGATTCCCAAGAGAGGCCGGAATCCCACCTTGAAATAGATTGCCACTGAGATTGATGGAATCCAGATGAGTCATGTTCCCGAATGCTTCAGGAATTGGACCTTCCAACTTATTATACGAGAGATCAAGTAGTGCAAGTTGGAAAAGGTTGAAGAGTCCAACAGGGAGGCGGCCACTAAAATTACAGTGAGAGAGATCAAGGGAACTTAGCTGCATAAAGGAGCCGATCCAGTCCGGAATCTGGGCACCATTGAAATCGATGCGCCTAAGCCTCAAGTCCTCTAGATACCGGAACTGTTGCAGAATCGGATTGAGTGATGAGTCGCCACCACGGATCATTAACTGCTGCGTGGAGTCGTAAAAGTTGATCTTATTGACATGCCCGTCTTCGTTGCAGGAAACGTATAACCAGTTGCAGCAATCTTCAACATCTGTACTGCCATTGCTCAAACGAAAGGAACCGCCGTTGGGGAAGATGATGTCCTTTTCGAAGGAGGACAACGCCTTTTTGTCATCTCTTCGGCATCCATTTGCAACCAAGAACCACCCGATTAGTAGGAATGAGAGGGTGATTTCTTGGAAATTAACCATGATCGTTAATCTTGTTTTCTTTCTCAACTAGTTTATAGTACTTAGAAATGATGCATGGATGGTAGGTACGTGATGACTCAATCATTTTTCTCTTTATATGCACAAGTCATCTTCTCGGAAAGTAGTAGTATCTTAACTAACTATTAAACAATGAAAAATATGGTTTTTCAAATTTTAGAAAATTTTAATATTAAAATGAAAATCTTCGAAATAAAGTTTTCTATTTGAACACATGAATTTTTAAAATTTGGAAAAAATTTCTCATTCATTAATATAATTAATTATACATCCAAATATTTGTAAAAGAAATGAAAAATTGAAAGCAAAATTCACAAGTAAATAGACCCCAATATTCTATAAAAAAAAGACCCAATATCTTTTGACTAATTCCTACTCCAAGTATGTACTACCTCTCGTCTCTATACTCGTTTTAGAAAAAACACTCATTGAACTAAAGTCACTACGTAGATGGGGGGAGTCCTTTAGCACCTTAAGAAGCGCCAAACGGCGTTACAAAGCCTCCACCAGGCACCTGGTGATACAAGGCGCTTCATGGAGCAGATGTGAAGCGCCTTTGTAGTGCATGGAAGCGGTTCAATAAAGTTACAGCTGGCGCCATGTCTATTTGCGTCGTAGTAGCACCAATGTAGCATGAATATGTGGTTCATATGCCCTTTAAATTGAATTCATCTTCTTCCTCCTTCCTCTTTGCATCTGTTCAGCGCAAAACAGATTCGGGAGCAACGAAAAAATTGCTCCCGACTTCAACTTCAGATCCGTTTTTTCTCCAAATAATAGTTGTTGATTTTTTCCCAAATGAAGTTCTACATTTCTCCCTTCTCATAGTTCCGTGGTTTTTTCTATTTTGACAAAGTTGGTAGCTTCAACCATTATCGATGATTATTCACTGGTAGCTGTGCTCAAACAACAAACCAGATCTTGTGGATTTAGCTAGGTATGAATTAATGTAGTATTTTTATTTTGTTCTGTTTATATGGACTTTCTTATTTTCAGTTTGTGTTTTTAAAATTAGTGAGATTTGATGTTGTAGATTTCAGCCATAGTTTCTGTATGTGAAAATTATGTAGAATATTATGTAGAATATTATATGCATAATATTATTTTCAGTATTGGAAATAATGTTGTAAAATATAATATTTAATTTAATATTCATGGATTGTCTAGGTTGGACAGTTTGTAAAAGTGCAACTGGTATATTAAAGTTTTATGGTTGTATATGTATATCTGATACAGTTACATAAATTTTGATGCATTTCTAGTCTTGTCCCTTGTTATATCTGATTTGGGATGTAATACCAAAAAATGGTATAATGAGGAACTGAGACGAAATGTGCCGAAATTTATGTAAGTTGTACGAGTTATACATATAGAACCATAAAATTTGTTTCCCGATTGTACTTTTATGAATAGGATAGGACCCATGCACCAATAACTTATACGGTTGGCATGTATAGATGGTGTATTTAAGTTTGTTTTTTACCTTTTAAGTTTTGTTATAAATTAACATATATGTGCAGGAGTAAAATATGGCTGGTGAACGTGATTGGATGTATCAGATGTTAGCGAAGGAAACTCGTTCTATCAGTCGAAGATTCTTTGAGGGAGTAGAGTATTTTCTGGACTTTGCTTTTTCGATTGCTGAATCGAATGGGATGTTGACGGTGAAATGTTCGTATACAAATTGTAGAAATAGATTCTGTTATGAAAAAGTTACCATTGGAAATCACTTATACGAGTACGGTTTTAAACCAGATTATTATTTGTGGGATTGTCATGGTCAGGCAATTTTGATCGATTCGACTATTGTTGGAGGTCATGATCGATTCGTCGACGGATCGTCGTCTAGTAATCCACGTGCAAGTACGCCGTAAAGAGACTCGATGACTACTGACTATGAAGGCTGGAATGTCCGACAAATGGTTCATGAAGGTTTGAGAATTCGTCTTAATAATGTTGAATGAACGGCTAATGATCATGATGATGAAAAGGAATATTGTTACAATAATTCTGAGGAGAATCAAGCACACATGCAAGTCGATGACGTCGAAATTCCAAATGAAGAGGCACATAAGTTTTTTGATTTGTTGCAGACTGCATCACAACCTCTTAATGATAGGGCTCGCACTGAACACAAGAAGCTATCGGTTTTGACTAAGTTTTTGAGCCTGAAAAGTCAGCATAATATATCTGATGCCATTTTCTCGAAAATTATTAAGTATATCAATGAAATACTACCTGGAGAAAACTCGTTGCCGACGAGCACAACTGAAGCGAAGAAAATGATTAAGGACTTAGGGTTACCCTACTTGAAAATTCATGCTTGCGAGAACAATTGTATGTTGTTCGATGGTGGATTCACCAATTTGTTGAAGTGTGTAGTGTGCGGTTCAGACATATATACTTTTAAGGGGGTTTAGATAGGCGTGGGCAGAAGAAACTGAAACCGAAGAAGTTTTTACGTCATCTCCCAATCATGGAGCAGTTTAAGCATCTTTACCAATCGTCGAAAATGGTTGAATTCATGAGTTATCATGTAAGGGCCAATGCAAATGCAAATGCAAACGGTATCATTGGACACCTAAGCCAATCAAAGGCATGGAAACAATCGGGAATGTACGATTAGGGTTATGCACTGATGGATTTAACCCACTTTCAGATACAGGTAACCCTTATTCAATGTGGCCGGTATTCATCACTGTTTATAATTTACCACCTGATTTATGCATGAAGCAGCCGTACATCTACATGGCACTGTTAATCCTGGGACCTCGCTCACCGGGGCGTAATATTGATGTCTTCTTACGGCCATTGGTAGACGAACTAAATAGTCTATGGACCGTAGGTGTTCAAACTTTGGATGCCCACCGTAGAAAGAACTTTACAATGCGAGCATGTTAACTTTGGACAATCAGTGACTTTCTGGCTTATGGTATGCTATTGGGATGGAGTATGCATGGAAAACTTGCATGCCCGTACTGTATGGCTGATGTGTCTAGCTTCCAGTTAACTTATGGGCGTAAGCCTTGTTGGTGGGGCTGTCATAGAAGATTTCTACACCATCGACACTCTTATCGAAATGACAGTCGAGTATGGGGTAATCGAGAGCGAACGAAGCCCTTTGAATATAATTCCGGTGTTGAAATACTAAGGGGGATTGAGCAGATTGAGTTCTCACCTTTTGGGTCAGACTGGGACAGACATTGACCCGAGGGCTTTAGTGTGACTCACAACTAGATTAAGAAATCAATCTTTTGGGAGTTACTGTACTGGAGACATTTGTTAATAAGACATAACCTCAATGTCATGCATATTGAGAATAATTGTTTCGATGTCTTCTACACGGTTAATAATCTAAAAGCAAGGAGTAAGGACAATGTAAACTCGAGACGTGATCTCCTGAAATTGAACATTCGGCATGAGTTGCATTTGGTCCCTGGGCGGAATGGAAGACCATGTCAACCTAAGGCAATTTATACATTAAGTGAAGATCAGGTTGCAAATGTTTGCAAATGGTTGAAGAACACGCTCAAACTTTCTGATCGATATGCGTCAAACATTGGAAGTTGTGTCAACACGTCTAGTAATTCGTTTTACAGCATGAAAACGCATGATTGTCATGTTTTCATGCAGAAATTACTTCCAATCGTCTTGCGCGGGAACGTACCTGATGATATCTGGATTCCAATAGTTGAATTTAGCAAATGTTTTAGAATAATCTGTGCTAGAGAGTTCCGTTTAGAGGACGTGCAAAGGTTGGATGAATTTATTGCGGTGACGTTGTGCAAGCTCGAGAAGATCTTCCCTCCATCGTTCTTTGACTCCATGGAACACTTAATTGTGCATATACCGTTGCAGCTCATGATTTGTGGTTCTGTCCAATATTGGTGGATGTATGGATTTGAAAGGATGATGAAAACTTTGAAACATAAATGTTCCAACAAACAGTTTAAGGAAGGATCGATCATAGAGAAGTATTTGGTACAAGAGGTGGCCTTTTTCACTAACCATTATATGGATGACAATTTCGGGATGCGCATCAACCCTCAGTTGCGTAATGAAGCTTCTACCGCAGCGTATGATGAAAATGGTCTATTTATTTTTAACCATCCGGTGAAAAACTTCGGAGAACTGAGAAATAGACAACTGTCAGACAAGGAGTTGTACCATGTTCAGACCTATATTCTCCAGAACTGTCCAGAGGTTGACCCTTATATAAGGTTAGATTCATGATCATTAATAATAATGTTTTTTTATTTTATTTAATTAAATAAATTGGTTACATTGATGTTTCCTGCATGTGCAGTCAATTCAACAAGTTTTCATGCTCACTTTACCCGGATTTGGCTCAGGATGGGTTGAATGATCATAGACTAGCGAATTTTGCCAATTGGTTCAAGGAGTTGGCTCAGGCAAAGCGGGGGTCCTTTCCCCGTTACTGTACGATTTGGCTTGTTTTCCGCATTCGATATCTAAATCCTTTGATGGCACATATGCCAACGGCTTTAGATTCCATACAAGAGAATATGGGCGTGAAAAAATGACAGCTAATTGGGGTGTTTGTGTCCTTGGAGATTTGAATGATCATGATAATTGTGAGGATTTTTACGGGTGCCTTGATGAGATTCTTGTCCTTCGCTACAACAAAAACAAACTGACAGTGTTTAAGGGGACATGGTTTGACCCCAAGTAAAGGTGTGACCACGAATAAGTATACCGGATTATTGACGTTGATCACACATCTCGCTTAAAGTGGTATGATCCTTTCAACCTTGCAAGTTAGGCGCAACAAGTTGTTTATATCGAGTATCCCTCAAAACTTAGGGATCTAAAGAAGCGATTTACCGTTTTCAAAATGAAACCTCGACATTGGACAGGTGAGGGTCGACGAGGGTCCTTATCAATCTCATCAACGAATAATAACACACAATAAATCAACAATGACGATCCTCTCCGAGAACCACGAATTGAGGAAGCCATACTTGTGACGGACGAACATGATATAAATATATCTCTAGTTGATGAAGATGAGGAAGCCATACTTGTAACGTTCATGAAGACGAGGATGACGATGAAATTCCCAATGTTCTGTAATGTTATATTTACAAAATATTGTAGACTTTTAGAAACCTAATTTACTATGTTATATTACATTAATCATCATATATATATGCGTGTGTGTGTGCGTGCATATTTTTATATATATAACGTATACAATATTTGATAATAAAAATTGTTGAAGCGCGGTAGTAGCGCCTTTTTGTGGTACTACCATCAAATTCGGAATCATGGTGGGAATTATGTGAATTATGTTAATTTTGTTGAATTATGTTAATATTGTAGAATTACGTTAATTTTTATAGAATTATGTTAATTTTTATAGAATTATGTTAATTTTTTAGAATTATGTGAAATTTGTTGAATTATGTTAATATTGTAGAATTATGTTAATTTTTATGAATTATGTTAATTTTGTTTAATTATGTTAATATTGTAGAATTATGTTAATTTCACAGAATTATGTTAATTTTTTAGAATTATTTGAATTTTTTAGAATTATGTTAATATTGTAGAATTATAATATTTTTTATGAATTATGTTAATTTTTTAGAATTATGTTAATTTTTTTGAATTATGTTAATATTGTAGAATTATGTTAATTTCATAGAGTTATGTTAATTATTTAGAATTATGTGAATTTTGTTGAACTATGTTAATTTTTGAGAATTATGTTAATATTATAAAATTATGTTGATCAACATCAATACCTTGTTAGATCAATATCAATACCTTGTTAGATCGACATCAATACCATGTTAGATAAGCATCAATATTCCGTTAAAGTCTACGTTATGTTGACCGTTTATGCGTGTCAAAGTCTTAATTACCCTTTTCTTAATTTTCAACTAACCCTATTTTTATAAAATTTTAACAATTTTACCCAAACACTTTAACTTTCCCATAAACTTTAACAAATCAGAACCCAAAATCGAACCCAAAATCGAAGCAATCAGATCGCGATTTGCAGCGGCTGGCTTGTGTCCGACGAAGTTCTACGGTTACAATAGTTGTCTCCGGTGGCTGGGTCTAGTCGGGGCTGGTGCGCCGGCTCGGTGGCAACTTCACCGTCGTCGATTCGAGGCGTGTGATAGAGAGAAGGGCTAGATCTGTCACTGGCCGGCCTAATTCGAGGCGTGTGATAGAGAGAAGGCTGTGAAAGATCAGGGACATGGACGGTTAGCGGTTTGCCGGCGCGGGACTTGAATTCGGAGGAGTAGACGGCGAGGAGGACGGCCTCGGCCGGAGAGGGAGGAGAGAGAGGGAGAGGAAGCAGATGCCCGGCCGGTACCTTGTTAGATCATCGTGGTTGAGGTCATCAACACCTTGTTAGATCACTATCAATACCTTGTTAGATCGACATCAATACGTTGTTAGATCAACATCAATACCTTGTTAGATAGATATCAATACCTTGTTAGATCGACATCAATACCTTGTTAAATCGACATCAATACCTTGATAGATCGACATCAATACCTTGTTAGATCGACATCAATACCTTGTTAGATCGACATCAATACCTTGGTAGATCGACGTCCCTACCTTGTTAGATCGACATCAATACCTTGTTAGATCGACATCCCTACCTTGTTAGATCGACATCACTACCTTGTTAGATCGACATCAATACCTTGGTATATCGACATCAATACCTTGTTAGATCGACATCACTACCTTGTTAGATCGACATCACTACCTATGGGTCTGACTTGTTTGGTTTGCGAAACTTAAGGGTATGTCAAGTTCTCGGGATTCATTGAGTGACCAGCAGCATAGTGAGGGCCCGAGCCAGCAGCATAGTGAGGGCCCGAGCCAGGATCGTCACGGCGATCGGGCGGTGGATCGTCACCCGATAGAGTATCTTCTCGCCCATCTCCCTTGGTGCCTCTACTGGATGATGCACCCAGACTACCCCCACCCCCACCACGTAGACGCCGTGGACCTCAGGCGACGACTCAGGCCACGCCTACGGCCACTGCTGCAGTGCTCCCACCTCCAGAGCCGATGGAGGATGGAAGGAAGCGCATTCTTGTCGGCCAGTAAGTATTTCATATAATATTTTATAAATTATATAAAAAATATATGTATATGTATATAACATTTTTTCCAATGTGCAGCCTCAGGCAACCCGCCTCGCTATGTCCATCCACCATCAATAGCATCCTAGAGGGCTTCTGGACCGGTTGGCCGCCATCTTTCTACGATCTCCCGCAGGAGGCCCAGGATGCGTACGTAACAAAATTTAAGGTAATAATTTAACGTAAGTTGAAGTACTTTTTAATTATAATTGTTAATTAATTAAACATTTCTTTTTGTTTAGCTGAGTTACGACTGGGTCCCACGGAGTGGACCAGAGGATGTGCTAAAGGCGCTCATATCCCGGTTTGGTGATCTTTACCGAACAAAGCTCTCCAAAATCCGCCAATGGTATAAGGAGCACTACCCTCTCACTGAGGACAACCCGAACCACAACCACTAGCGTCAGCACAAACCTGCCAAGCTCTCTCAGGAGGTTTGGGACAAGCTGATCGACTTTTGGAACTCTGAGCACTTCCAAAAGACCTCGAAACAGGTGAGAGAAACCGCAATAAAGGTCAACGAACAACTGAAAAGGAAAAGGCACGGGAGGTTGTCGCTGCAGGGGGCGTACGAGCGATACGTAATTACTTCCTTACTCTATCTTATTTTTTATTTTTCATTATTTTTTATTAAATTCATTTTATTATATTTAAATGTTTGAATGGACAGAGCGAACGACAAGGTCGACCAGTTAGCATCTTGGAGTTCCGGAAAGAGTGGGGTGGCGAAGATGCGGATTTCGAGGTTCTCCCTCCTTCTGACTTTAATACTAATATTTTCAATACATTATGAACTTTTTATAAAACAAATTTTAATGTTATTTTTCATAAATTAGGAAAAATATATCGAGACTATGCGGGAGAAGTATGATGCTGGGGATGACATGCCACTTTTTGATCCCGACGTCTACATGAAGGTGACCGGCCAAAACCCCACTAGAGGACGTTGGAGATCAGCACCCCACAGCTGGTCCATCCTGACATGTTCCAGCCTCTACAACCATCCGAGGTAACTATTATATATCGTCCACTTTTGAAACGTTTTAAAAACTTTGAGGACTAAATTGTTACTTTTACATAACTTACAGCGCGAGCTACAGTTGGAGGAGGAGCGCCGGAAGGATAAGGAGCGCATCGACAGACAGGAGGACGAGATCCATACTCTGAGGCAGCGCTTAGCTGAGCATGAGATGCTTATCATGCGGCAGGCGGACCTGCTGCGCTAGACAAACGCAGCCCTCAGCGTCGTCTGGGGAGAGCTTCGGAGCATGGGCCGGTTGTCGCACACTGATGTGCCAGCACACTTGGTTGCCTCATCATCAAGGCCACGGTCATCGTCCCCGAGGACTGCCAACTTCCTCACCGGTATGCACGAGGATGTTTATACCCCACGCATGGAGGAGCCTCCTTCACAATTCAGAATCCCGATGACCGGTCCTCTAGCTCAGCTCATGTCGACTCCGGACATGATGGAGGCTTACATCAGAAGCATCTTGCAGGTCCAGACTCCTCAGCAGCCCCAGCACCAGCGCGGTCCCGGTGGTCCTCCTCGTGATGATACTCCTCCAGCTCCACCTTTGTAGGATTTATGATTTTATTAATTTAGGTTTTTTTGTTGTAAATATAACAATTTAAAAATATTAATATATAATGTAAATTTAAATTTGAAATTATTATTGTGTTTTTAATTTTGCTTTTACAATATACAAAATTTCCAAATAAAAAAAATAAAAATAAATGTTTTGTATCGCTTGAAGGCGCTCCATTTGCGGTACAAAGGCTAATCTCTGTCAGCAGCCAACGTGGATTGTTAGAAGCACCAGTACGCAGTACCGATGCACTACACAGTAGCGCCATGAAGCGCATCATGCATAAAAAGTGCCTCCGATAGAAGCGGCTCTATAAGTGCATGGTTGCGCTTCTATACTAGCGCAACAAAGGGTCTTTTAAATACGTAGTGACATCACGGGGCATCTGCTATATTGTAACATCATTATCAATTCTACTTAAACATAATTAGAGGTAACATAAAAGAAACAATACTGCTACCCGGTCCCTCAAACTATGTAGGATCAATAAAAAATTAAAAGAAAATATCCAAAAATAATTATAAAAAAACATACAAGGTTCACCGTATATATTTGATTAACAAAAATAATCCCAATATTACAAAAATGCAATCCTATATGTTGAACAAAATTAATCTAAAAGTCAACATGTTATATGTTCATATCGCACCCATGAAATAAAAACCCTAACCCTAGGCTAGTTCAATCGGTGCCTGCGGTGGTCGGAGAAGGGAGGAGGAGAAGTAGCTGCAGTAGAGATGAGAAGAAGCGGTCGATGGAACTGTTGTCCCAGATAGACAACCAAGAAGGGGGTTGAATTGTTTGGGACCGAATTCTTTTTGTAGTATGCAATCTAGTCACAAGTTACTCAACACGTTGAGTTGCAATCACAAGTTGAAGTGTGAACTTCATGCATTCTCGTTATAGAAGTGGAATATTCAACGTTGATGAACACAGTGGCGGAGCTAGCTATAAGCTGGGGTGGGCCATGGCCCCCTAAAATTTTTGAAAATGTCTATTATAGGGTATTATTAGTATATTATTTAGATGATAATGTATTTATCTAGATTTATTTAAATTATGTCAGGTTCATTTAATAAATAAATAAATAAATTTTGATGGGCTTTGTTTCGTCCGTATATTATTGCGTTGAGTCCTGCTATGTTTTTTAGTGTTATCTTTTTACTAGTGCTTTATATTGAAAAGAAATTTGCTTAAACCTGAAGCTTAGTTTTCATTATTTTCATGATGTAAATTAAAGAGCGGTGTGTCTAGCTCAAATTTCATGAATAAACATAGGTATCATTTTTATATCATACTTATTTCATAGTCAAATAAAGATTTTTGAAAATCAAGTTTTTTTGCTACCATTTAATGTTCTTTGATGCATGTTACCAGCCCCGAACCTAAATTTTTGGCTCCGTCATTAGATAGAGATTTGGTCATAAATACCTATGTCTTGTCCTTAATCTTTCACTTGAGAGTTTATCTCCACTATTCTTGAAATAGCTTACAACCTAGTTTTCTGAGGCAACTCGAGGCCTAATCTCTCACTTGTTTTCCCATGACAACTAGAAGCCTAACATACTAGTTTTCTCAAGCTAACTAGAAGCCTAACACACTTAGTTTTCACGAGGCGCGCTAAGAACCTAATGATTTTCCCGGGAGTCAACAACACTTTGTGTGAACTCTTTCAAAATCTCTGAAAGTGTTTGACGGGCAGTCTGCTATCTCCTTGAAGTCTTCTTGTATTTATAGAGATTGATCTTCAAGAGAGAAACCTTTCTGAATGTTGGAATGTCCTAGACCGTTAGTAAGATACTTTGAACTCATTTTGAACGTCCTGAACCGTTACTGAAATCCGATGAACTCGTTTTGAATGTTGAGTGTTTGAAGGAGTCTGATTCCGCTTTTCACTCGACCCCTTGAGCCTTTCACGTCATTAGTGATAAGAACACCATGGTTAATTTTACGAAAGATAAAATTAAACAAAAGCTGACAAGATACTCCATCCGTCGTAAAAATTATCTCATTTGACTTTGTTGTTTTAAAGTTCAATGTTTGAATAAAATTTTAACAAAGGCAAATAGTGAAAGAAAATTTAGATTGCAAATTTTACTACACATGTTAATTATTTAATTTTCGATGTCTAAACATTCATGAAAAAATAATCATAGATTAATATTGTGAAAGCTGTCAAAACAAATGAAATAATCCTTTACAGACGGAGAGTGTATATAACTAAAATAACAAAGAAATAAGTCAAAAAATAATAGGGTTAGAGGCGGCAAGTTCAACTAGCTAGTAAGAAAGAGAAGTGAGTTTTAAGGAAGGTAAACAACTTAAAACAATTTCAAACTCCTAAAAAGTCTTCTACTTGAACTCAACCTCTTATCCCTTAGCTAAATATTCAAATAATTACCTTGGAACTATATCCGAAAATTACATCTAAACACATAAAAGAATTAAAATCAAGTAACCTCAAGGTTTCGTCAAAACCATTTAGCTTAAGAGCAATTATGCCAACACAGACATGAGTATATATATGAAAGAAAGTAATTAAAAACATGGAAGGGAGTATGAAAAAGAATTAAGATAACCTTACCTTCACGTGGCAAATTAAGGAGGGTTGAGGGCAAGGCTCATTAGTCAAAGAGGCGGATGAGGCTTGATCGGAGAGGAGGCCAGAGTGAAAGCGAGGGAGTGGAGTGTGGGAGAGATAACGAGAAAGTGAAGAAGAGATCCAGGGATATATGGTGGAGGTGAAGAAGTGAAGGGAAAACGATGAAACCTCTCATTAAAGCTTGAAAAATTGCGGGTACAATGGCCTAGGCCATTGTAAATACCCATTATAAAATTTCACGGACCGATTTTCTTGCTATGCCCAAGAGGCCTTTAATCACACACCCTTAAATTTAAGTCACCTAACTCGCCCCAATGTGACTAAGTATTGTTTAAGAATGCTTGAGAAGAGAGTAACGAAAATTAGAAGGAGAGAGTGTGCTTGAAAACTATACACAGTTCACTCAAACTTTTATGCTTGGTTACCTTTGTTGTGACCCGGATTTTCAATACCGGAAAATCCGTGTCACAACTGGAAGAAATTAGAAGAAAGAGGACTAAAGTGAAAGTTTTAGAGAAAATAGGACTGAATTGAAAGAGTTAGAAAACTTGAGATACAATTGAAGAGAATAAAATTTGATTAAATTAGAGTAGGACCTAAATGAAGATTATTACTTGAGAAGGGGTTAATTTGAATACCTAAAAACAATATAGGGACTTAATTTGTAAATGACCTAAGCTAATGGACACTGAGCGTAGCTACTAGCAGGACACGAAGGGTTGGATAGTTTTGGGGATCTGATAAAAGAGAGGACACCAGAACACGAAGGGGGAGCTAGATTATTTGGTCCAATGGACTCATCTGAGCAAGAGAAAGTGACGGTGGTTCGATGGAGATGGCGATGCGAGAGAGAGAGTGAAAGAGAGTAAAGCGAGAGGCAGTTCGATTTGGGCAGAGGAGTTCGACATAGGGACGTACAGGAACAAATTGGGGATCAATTCAGTGGCAGCAAAATACGGGAGATGATTCAGAAATCGAAATAAATGAGAGTAAAAGAGACGTCATCGATTCTTCAAGTTTGATGGCAAACACGATTTCGTGACGGGCGAGGACACCTGGGCGTAGGCTGGAACAATTGCATGCGGCCATCAATGGAACGCTGTTGCTTTGGTGGTGAGATGACGGGGACGCTGCTGGAAACAAGTTCGAATGGACTGAGGGTGTTGGAGTGAGCTGCCAGTCTCGATGGACGAAGAACTTCGAGGCTGGGGCTGGGGCTACAATCAGTAAGTAATTCTTCCTGTAAAACTGAGTAATATTCTTATGATTCAGTAAGACTTGGCTGGAAGTATTCCTAGTTTTAGAGTTATTGTGGAATAAAATTCTTGCTTCTTGTTCTGACATTAATTATTTTGCCTTGCTATCAAGCTTGGGTTGGATAAGCATATTAGAATATTTCTACCCTTTTTGGGTTGGAGAGTATATATTAGTCTCGGTTAATTAGGAATTGGGTCATTCTTATTATTTTATGATAGTTAGCTTAACTATCTAATCCTAAACTTTTGGTTAATCTTGATTTCTTGAATCTTGAGTTCTAGTTTGACTTGTTTGCTACTGTTGTCTTATGTAATTAAGGTTATTGGTTTAGTTTAGCATTCTTATTGGCTTCTAAATTAGAAGTGTGACGGTTACTTCTCCTTAGGAACCTATCTATTAAAAGTCATGCTTGATAGTTCAAAATTCTATTTGTTGGCTGAGTTGCTGCTGCCCATTTTAGTATTGGTTGGTGGCTGCCCTTTTTGTTAAGGCTTCCTTTAGCATATTGTCATTTTTCTTTGGGTTTCATTGTGGGTTTGGCATGTTTTAGAAATGGTTAGTGGCTTCTAGTTTTAACTGTTACTTATTAGTATCTTGGCATATAACCTGATACATTCTTGCTTAACCCCATGTGACCATTCTCACGTTTTGAAAACTGGTCCTTTTCTCGGTTTGCTGCTTGTTATTCCTTGATTCTTTACACATGTTGTATCAAGTACTTAGGTGTTAAACACATTAACTTGGAGGACCTTGAACCAACGCTTTTGGTGCCCTGCTTAGTTTAGTGAAGCATGTTAATGATTTATCAAGAACATTCAGCTGCTGCCTCGTTACTTCTTGCTTGTTAAATATACATGTTGTAAATTGTATTAACTTGTTTGAAAATGATTTGAGTTGCTGCCTTTTTGTTATATATCGGTAGGTTTTAGAAGTTGTTAATTAGATTCACCTAAAACTAAAATGATAGACAACTTGGGAGTACTTTGGTATTCTAATATATTGGAAATATGTTCTTAAGGAAGTTAATTAGCAAAAAATAATAATAAGAAACTAAATAAATAAAAACTATTGGTTTGTCTAAGGAGTTAGAAGGTTTATGACAAAGGTTAATGGGTCGATTAATTAATGCTAGTTAATGGCTATATTAATAAGTTAGTTTATTACTAAATTAATAGGTTATTTATGTTAGTGGATTTCAATAGTTGTTTTCATGTATAAATAGAGTGAAAGTTGATGAATAAAAATATGCTTCATGAACAAATTCACACAATGTAGACGTAAGATTCTTAAAACTCTTTAATATGCTCACGAAACACCAACAAATTGATATCAGAGCATGATTGATCTTGAGGGACCTAGGTCAAATACATGCCACAACATATCAAACCACACCATAAATCAAGCCATAGTACATGGAGTTCAAAACTCCCACAACACAACACATGGAGGTCAAAACTCTCATAACAAAACACATGGATGACAAAATTGCACAACACTCATATGGAGCTTCAAGAACAATGAGGAGTATTGGAAATATGTTCTTGGAGAAGTTAATTAGCAAAATAATAATAATAAGAAACTAAATAAATAAAAACTATTGGTTTGCCTAAGGAGTTACAAGGTTTATGACAAAGGTTAATGGATTAGATTAATGCTAGATAATGGCTATATTAATGAGTCAATTTATTACTAAATTAATAGGTTATTTATGTTAGTGAATTTCAATGGTTGTTTTCATGTATAAATAGAGTGAAAGATGATGAATAAAAATATGCTCCATGAATAAATTCACAATTGTAGATACAAGGTTCTACAATTCTCTTTTTCATATCTCACAATTGTAGATACAAGGTCCAAACTTGTCGGGTAATAATTCACCTAGAATCCTATATAAAGCTAGGATCAAGCTTTTAATCCTCTGTTGCTTTTAATGCTGATATTTAAGTGTGAATCAGAGAATACAGGCTACGTAGAACTGCATCAATGATAGAACCTCTACTCAGGCTCGATAGAAGGTATACTTCTTTCCTTTTATTTTATTTTATTTTCATTCTTTTCTTCAGATCAGATACTGACTAAACAGGTTGAGAACTACGTGATTCCTCTGATCCCTCTCTAAGTAGCATCACTGATACTGAAATGGTACGTAGGCATACCCTTTAGGGCCCGAGGCACAAATAACTCCTATAGTTTGCAAGTACTTTTTCCAGAACCTCCACCATTAGCAACATGAAGCTTGGACTAGAAGCAACCTCTGGGTGAAGGACTTAGATGTTTAGGAAACTCTTCTTTGTACTTTCTATTTCTTTCATTTAAATTTTTGTACACACTTAAGGAACTTGTAAGCGACTTCACTACGTACTTGGAGGCAATGCGGTAATGCATGGGGGTAACGCCCGAGGCGTTACTATGGGGCCGAAAGCGCATGGCGCCAGGCGTTACTCGGGCGCTACCGGTCGGGCGTGTCGAGCTAGTAGCGCCACAGTAACGCCCTCAGGCGTTCGTGGGGCCGAGTATTGGTAGCGCGAGGCATTCTCGGGCGCCACTCGGTGAAACTTGTCGAGAGAGTAGCGCCACAGTAATGCCATTGTGCGTTACGGTCGTCTATTTCAAAATATTAAAATAAATTTCAGGATACTAAAATATTTTTCAAATATTTAAAAATTTCGATAATTTACAAATATTAACAAATTAAGATAATTTACAAATATTAACAAAATATGATAATAAAAATATTAACAAATTAATTACGATATTAACAAAAATAAATATTAATGAATAATTTAATTAGGTGCTCATAAAATTAATGATCATTTTTTTGATTATGTATGTTCATATTTCTTTTAGAAATTCCCATTAAAATTAATGATCATTTTTTTGATTAAGTATGTTCATGTTTTCTTTTTCGGATTTGATAGAAAAATTCATTAGTTTCTAACCATGGAAAGATAAAGAAAATATAATTTTAAATAAAACTTACTCTCATTATTATTTACTAGTTTATCTAAAATAATGATAATAATAATATAGAATCACATTATAGTAATAAAAATAATATAGAACAATCCATAATGACTATGGCATCTTTTATAAGTACAATACTTGGGAATCATGCAATATAGACAATTGGTGCAGTGGGGAGATACTTGTTACCCATTTTCTCACCCCCCGAGAGCTGGGGTTCGAACCACATTGATGTGGGATGCGGAGAAATTGCGCATTATTGGAATTTGGGATAGTAGCATACTGTAGGGGGTGTGGCGCTACCAGGCTGTCGAGCTTTGTCGGGCTCGGTGCGCCACAGTAACGCGTTTTCTTTGAAATGTAACGTCAAATGGTAGCGCCACAGTAACGCCTTTGGCGTTACCATTAAACGCCTTAGTAACGAAAGTGGCGTTACTTCTTCGCAAATACGTAGTGCTTGCATACAAGTCTTAAATTATTTTTTTAAATGAAAGATCCCGTAGGTTGTGAATTGCCGTTCACCGAGTTTCTCTCTTTACTTTACCAAGTACAGGCAGGCGGGGTCACAACATACACACTTATTGGCTTGGCTTGGATGGTTACAAATGAGTCTCAACGGGTATATGTATATGCCCCACCTCCTCAATGGATGGTTATGATCAATCGATCCAATGGTGAAGATTGACTCTCTAGAAGTCTCTACACATCTCTACGAAGTTTACATATATCCACACATATCTACAAGCTTCTAGTATGGCTTAGCACCCTCTAGGCCTAGCTAGATAGATCTAGGTTGCTCTAGAGTGTACTCTTATCTAGAACCTTCCAAAGAAGACCTAGACTTTTACAAAGATGCTCCATCTCTTGGAATTCTTAGCCCACCAAGTCCTTTTGAGGTAATGCTTGAGCTCATCTTAGATAGAGAAGTGAGTTTCAGCTCAAGGAGAGTTGAAATGAGTTCTATGGAATTCAACTTTGTGAATTGTGGCTATATGGAACATTTGTGATGTTTCATGAGTAGTAACTACCTATTAGCATCCTTTTATACAAAATAAGGATATTTTGGTAAAAGGACATGACTTTGGCAGTTGAGGTGCATGGTGTATGCACCCTAGTGCATGTGTGCACATCCCTTGGAAGTTACCAAGGCATGAACAACCATGAGAGAGCCTCATTTGCCGAAATGGTGCCAATTGGAAGGCACTCTTTCAGATTTGAGGGGTGGTTACCAAGCGTTAAGGCTTGTCTATGCACAAGGGATGAATAACCACCCTCAAGGCCGAATGTATGTGTATTTTCGGCCAAGAGGAGGTTATTATCTCCTTGTAACTTCCTACATCATCTATAAATAGGTGATAATCTGCCACAATTAAAACATACTTCAATCCGAAACTTCTCACTTTTCTCTTGTTCATGGCCGAATTATTCAAGCTTTTCATAGAGCATTTGAGTGAACATCTTTTGTGTCCATTCAACACAAATCACCCCACCATCTCACATTCAATCCGTCCTTATCAAACAATTTGAAGGCTTTAAGATTCAAGAGGAATTCGCCACCAACTTAGAAGATTTGGAGCTTACGTTTGGAGCAAGGATATAAGATCCTTTCGCTGTTTTCAAGGGTGCAAGGTACGCTTCCTCCTTCTACTTCTTCCTCATTCTCCTCTTTCTTCCGGGTGAAAGCGGAGAGGCATGATTATGGTTAACACATCATGTGTTAGAATCTCTAAATTAACACCATCGCCTTCTAGTTACTTCTAGCATGGTCTAAGGCCCTCTAGCATTCTATAGTCCATTATGGACCCTTCGACACCATTTAGGCCCTTCTAGAACCCTCTTGTCTAGCCTAGACCCACCTATAATACTTTGAAGAATTCTAGAATATTCCAGAGCTAGAATGTTCTCCATGGTTCTAGAGGCTTCCACTACGTAGTTTGTTGCGCTTTCGGAGCGACCTCGTAGTGGAACGGGCTGTTACTGAAGCTCAATTTGCTATGGGCTATTACGAGCCCGCTTCAAATATTTTACTCTCTATTCACCCGACCCTTTTAATCTCGTTTTCTACCCTAGAAAGCTCCTTTTCACTCTCCCACTTCTCTCTCTCAACCTCTCCAGAGCTCTCTCTCTCACCGCATAAAGCTTTTGTTTTCTCTGTCTCACAGCCCTTCTCTCTGCCTCACCCTTCTCTCCACCACGCCGTTCATCTTCCGTTCGAGCATCTTCACACGGCGGTACCACCGGTGATGACCGACGAAGGTCCCTCCTTCCCCACCGGTGGCTCGCCTTCAAGGTTAGGGCTTTTCTTTATTTTCATTTCGTTTAGTGTTTTTGTTGAAGATTTTTGGCAGATCTATTTTGGTGATGATTTTTAGAGAGATTGAAATCTAGCACCGCCGCTCCCTTTGGAACGTCGGCGTCTAAATCGACCTCCCTACCACCAGCCAAGCTTGTGGCGCTCCAGATCTCTCCCACTCTTCCGGATCTACACGGTGAACAAGAGAAGGTAGAAGTTTTAAACTTACATATTTTTTTGTTGAAGAATCTGAGTTTGTTTGGTGGGTTTCATTGATGAAGCTAGTTTTTTTCTTTTTTATGAAGATTGGTTTTATTGTAGAATTCATATGTAGATTGTGTTGTATTAATTTTCTGGATTTTTATGAACATTTGGATTTGTATTTTTTTGAGTTCTGTGTTTCGTCGAACATTTGAAGGTTTGGATATGGATTTTTAACAAATCTGAATCTTTTTTATTTACAAAAATATGTTGTAGCGGCGTTGATACGGATCCAAAGCATAATAGCGGCCTTAAACCTAGCGGCACACAAATTACGACGCTTGCCACTACGGTTGTAGCCACGGTGTGACGAGGAGGCCGCAGCGCGGCCTTGCAACTACCTAGTGTTCCTAAGGTGCCTCCTCACATTGGCTCCTCTTGAATCTGTCTTGGACACACTCAAGTGTGTCGTCCCGCGTCCCGAATCCTTAGCCATGTGTCGTACGTGTGCCCCGACCGCTAAACCACGCCCAACACATACCTCACGCACTTCGTCAAAAGTGGATCGTGACAAAAAGCATCGAAGATTGTTTGAACTACCCTCCACTTTAAGTCGGTGTAATTAGAACTGCCGCATCCTTTTGTTAAGCTCGTTGTAAGAATTACGTTTACAACCGTTGTAATTGTTGATATTGGTAAAAAATTGTCACATTTACTTTTATTGTTTTACAATATTTAATCAATAATTTTTTCATGAATATTTAGACATTTAAAGTTAATTCGTACACTTATTGTAATTTGAACCTAAATTTAATTTCTAAAATGTATTTTTGTGAAATGGTTTTACCATTAATTTTTATAAGTATTTGAGTCAAACATTGAGCCCTCGAACATATAAAAGTCAAATGTGACTATAGCTTATACGCTGTAAAAAGAAAAGAAAAAGAAAACAAAAGAAAGAAGGAAGAAGAAATTAACAAAAGGATTAACCCTAAAGCTCAGTACGAAATGTTCAACGTTTTACATTCATGAGTAGCTTATACTTTGAAATGTCTAATTATTACCTTTGAAGTCTTGCCATCAACTTTCTCTTCTGCAGTACAAAAGCAACATAAATTCCATCTCCAAGCTCATCCAAAAGATGAAAATAAGCATACCTCCATGAATGCATTAGAACCAGTACTCCAACACTCAGTAAAAGCTCATTGCGAATCCAACTCCACTTGCAATATAAAACCACTTGTAGAATTCATCTTGATCATTGTCACCACCGCCTTTTGGGTAATGAAGCTTACCACCACCACCACCATCATCATCATCTCCTGGGTAGTGACGTTTTAATGGAAGACCACAAAGACCAGGATTTCCAGAAAACCATGCAGGATCAAACCCTAGAATTTGAGTGCTGGTCGGAATTTTGCCGGACAAATTGTTGTAAGATAAATCCATCCTGCTTAAAAATGTCAATTCAGACATCCTACTTGGAATGGTACCTGAAAGTTGATTTCTGGACAAATCAAGAACTTGTAGACTCCTTAACTCACCAATATCTAGAGGAATGATTCCGGAAAAGTGGTTTCTTGATAGGTTAAGTGCAACCAATTCTCTGAGTTGTACCACTTGGATCGGAATATCTCCAGATAATTTATTATCTGAGACATCAATGAGCACCAGGTAGCCAAGTATACTTGAATACTCTCGCACATTCCCTAGCCAACAATTGTAAAAGTGTAGGTTGAGAACTCATCTACAACCACATTGGTAAGCAAATTATAATTTTGCTTCAACATTGACGTCAAATTTTGCTTATGGGTCATGGCAGTGATCTCATCCAAGCATCTGGGTAAGGTTCCGTAGAGTGCATTCATCCCCAAATCAAGAACTCGAAGATTCTTCAATTTACATACTTGTGAAGGTATGTCACCGATAAATTGATTGGCTCGAAAGCTGAGAAAGATCAAAGACGACAATCCTTGGCCAATCCATGTTGGAACATTACCAGATAACCGATTATGGCTCAAGTCCAGAAACTGCAGGTCTTTGCAGTTGGAAGAAGTAGGCAATTCACCCGAGAAGTTGTTCTCCCTCAGATTAAGCATCTGCAATGAAGCTATGTACCATATGGAAGACGGTATTGGGCCAAAAATATTGTTGTTAGCCAAATTCAAAACCTTCAAGCTATTGTATTGCCCAATGCAACGGTTGGGAACCTCTCCAGATAACAAATTCCGTGAAATGTCAAGAAGTTTCAAGTGGGGAGCTCGAGTTTCACATAAAGATGAGATTGTTCCTGTCAAGGAATTGTTGGAAAGATTAATAATTTCAACATACCGGGGAAACTTAGGGATCGATCCTCGAAGAAGGTTGGAGGAAAAATCAAACACCCAAGAATAGCATTGCAAACGAGCCTGGGCTAGACTCATATTTGCAGGCAAGTGGCCATGAATTTGATTGTTTGAGATATTTATGTAACAAGCACCAAATGTTAAGTACTCAGAGAACCAATCTGGGATCGTATCAGAGATCCCGGTTACCGATATATCTAGCACTACCAATTCAGGAAGTTGAGATTCAAGCCATGTGGGAAAACGAGATCCTGATTTGCGAGGCAAGTCGTAAGGTGGTTGCCATGAACTTAGGTGACCAAGAGGAGCTAAAGTTCAAGGTAAGATCATTGTGTGATAAGTCCAAGAAAGTAAGATCTCTTAAATTTGAGAAGTGGGTTTCATTCAACACACCTGAGAGAGAATTTCTATGAAGGTCTATTGACTGGCGAAGAGACATTTGACCAATGTGTGAACTTATTGTGCCACTTAAGTTATTGGATGCAAGTGACACTTCTAGAAGATAAGAGAATACCGTGATGGTATCCGGAATCGATCCTGTGAACTGATTTTCAGACAGAGCCAAGTTCAGCAGTGAGAATCTTGTACAACCGCTGGACAAGTTTAAGAACAAGTCACCCAGATCTCCACTAAGATAATTCGAAGACATATCAATAAATTTCAGAGAACAAAGATTCCCAAGTGAGGTTGGAATCCCTCCATGAAGTAGATTGTACTCGAGACTAAGGTCTATAAGGGAAGTCATGTTACCTAAGCCTTCAGGAATGGGACCTTCAAACTTGTTAGAGGGAAGCACAAGCTCTGTCAAGTTGATAAGGTGGCTAAGTTCAACAGGAAGAGGACCACTGAAATTACAGTTTGAGAGATCAAGGCTACTTAATTCACCGAAAGAGGCGATCCATTTCGGAAGATGGGCACCCCCGAAATCGATGCCCCTAAGAGTGAAATACTGCAAATAGCGCAACTGTTGCAAAGAGGGGTTAAGTGAGTTGGTACCATTGATCAATAAAGGTGTCTGCTCATCACTAAAATGCCGGGCATCAATGTTGAGCTCGGTGATATGCCCGGCGTCATTGCAATAAACGCCGGCGTTGAACCACTTGCAACAATCTTCATCATCGCTCCATTGGAAAGATGTGCCGTTGGAGAATACAAGGTCATTTTCAAAGGATATCAACGCCTCCCTCTCGTGTCTTGGGCATGCCTTGGCAAATACTACCAAGAACAAACAAAATACTAAGAAGAATAGAGAGCTTCGTACATGTACTAGTAAATTAACCATGCTCGATCGACACTTGGAGATGGCTATATTGATCTTAATGGGTTGATAAAATTAGCTCGCATTTCATTTCTTTATATGCAAACATGAGCTTACATGAAAGTGAATTTCTAGGAAAATGAGGTCGTCAATAGTCCATTTTGAATTTCTACAAAAATGGGGTCCATACTCCATTGTCATTCTAAACGTTCGTCACTCTCCAACATTATATTATAGGGTGTGTTAAGGTCGAAGAAAATAAATATTTAAGTTGTAAGTGCGGGCTTTCTATTAATGAAACTCGCATATCTTTAATGTGTTGAGGAAAATAAGATACGAGGAGTGATTGATGTGATAGTCCTTTTGTCTTCCCTAACGAAAATTTTTGTGATAGAAAATCTATTGCTCTTTTTGTCCGTATTAATTCATTCTATCTAATTCTCATCGGTCTAAAAAGATTTAATCATATTCTGTTGGATTATTTCAAAAAACATTTGTCGTATTCTCTTAATTTCCGTGATTAGTCAAATGTGGAACATTATTATTTGGGGTTGGAGGGTGTATGTGACTAGCTTTCATCTTTTAATTGAGTAAACCAATTTTTAATAAATTATTTTTTCAATATTTTTTTTCGAGAGAAAATCGGTCTATATTATTAATTCAATGGAACCATAATACAAACTTAAACCAATAGAGTAGCAAAACCAGAAAAACAAAGAACGGAAAGCTTCGCACACGGGGACTAGAAACTGGAAAAAATTCATGCAACCAAATAAGCAAAAGTAGCAAAAAGCGAAAGATCAACTAATAGTGCAGAAAAATAAACATCTATGGCTGAAGGCTAAAGCAATGGTCCTGAGATGTTGAGTAGAAGGTGTGAGAGTGGGGCCTAAGAAATGCCCACTCCAACAACGATAAGCTTCATTTGACGATTGATAGAAGTCCTCCACACCTTAGGGCACCTTTTTTTTTTGCACAGCAAAACGACTAATACTAGAAGCCAAGAAAAGAACTGTTTACAAAGGCAAAACCAGGGGAGGGAAAACTAGCATCCACGAGATGAGGGAAAACTAGCATCCACGAGATGAGTGACCAAACCCACCCCTGGTCTGCAAGCATATACACGCCTCAAGAAACCCAGAAACTTGCCCTCCACAAACAAGCAGCCCTGCACACACAAAGAAGCCCAACCAGAAAACAGAAATGCAGACTCCTCGAAAAAACATAGACAAACACCCTGCCCTATCCATCTGCTACTCGGATCAACGGCCCGAGAAGCCAATCACTCCAATATACATTCAACTTTTGACATCTACTGCTGATCCAAAGGAAAGAAAGCACTTGAATGCTTGCGAAGATTCCGGATGCTCGCCATGGTAAATTCTGCATGACCAAGTTGTTTCGCGCCTTCCACAAGGACCACACAGTGACCTATACAATAACTTTCCACACAGGAACCGCCTTTGATGGAACTTGATGGATAAAGTCATCTCCCAACACATCAAAGATATATAAAAAAACCAGTGATGTCCGTGTTGCACCAGACTGCCACGACTTTCCAAATCTCCACTACTCAGGGACAAGAGACAAGCACGTGATTTGTAGTTTCGGTGACACCTTGACACAATGGGCACTGAGTTGACTCGATCCGAAGACCTTGTTGATGCAGTTGATCCAACACCAGGATGTATCGTCGCGTGGCTCGCCAGATGAAGACATTGATTTTCTTCGGGATTTTATTGCACCATCTCCTATGGATATTGTGGCCTGCCACGAGTTTCGAGTCCACCGTCTTGGAAAGGTCATGAACTGTGAAGATTCCATCTGAAGCAGGGCACTGCCTCCAGCTATCTTCTTGATCTCTTTTTGGAGTGAAAACTTGCAGAGTGGTTAGTAATTATTGAAAGTCTCCCTCTGCTCGCCCTCTCAACGGTCTCCTCCAACTCCAGATCCACCTCCACTCCCTCCCTACCCACGTAATCTTCTCTGCTACCAAGGCCCCCTGTTAACAATCGAGCTCATATAGCCTCCTAAACATCAACTTTAACGGACTCCCTCCCACCCAAATATCCTCCCAAAAACTTGTTCTATTTCCCATTCCCACCTCTCTCTTATAAAGATTTTGAACCTCGCTTCCTAGCCTCTCTACTTCCGCATCCACTTTCCTGATATCCTTCCAAACACTCCAACTCCCCACTACCTCTCGCTGACTCAACGACCTAGGCTCCCGCCCATGAATGCTAGATATTATCTTCATCCACAATAGATCTCCTTCCTTAAGCCACCTCCACTTCCATTTTTCTAACAATGCTAGATTTTTACCCCTCAAGCTACCCACTCTCAAATCCCCTACATCACTATCACCAAAACAGCTTTTGGATCTTAGCCCAAATCATCTTCCTACCCTCCCCTGAAGCCCCCCAAAAGAATTTGTTTCTGATAGTCTCTAATTTCCTCACCACACCAGCTGGGCATGAAACACCGTGATTAAGGGCTTTTTTTTACTCAATGCAAAACATGGATGCAATGATTCAAATACATTTATAAACACTTTACTCACCCTTGTTTTGTCTATTGTAATAAAGGGGCTTTGAGTAAGGGATCGAACCCAAGAGAATTGAGCGTTTCTAGACTAGTATGTTAAGTGTGTAACTAAATTAATATGTAATGCAAGGGACACAATTGATTGATATATTGGTGGATGGGAGGAGTGACTAAAGTAAGTTAAGTGCGAGGCAAGAGTGGAATGGAAGCAATGACAACTGCTTGTGGACTTTCAAATATAAACATCTTCTAGGGATTACATGTATATTGAGGAGTGATTATGAGTTCTAACCATGATTCAGAGGTGGATTACAAAAGGCTAGCATACTTCCATTTCTAGATAGCATGCCAATCTCAATAAATCAACTAACCTAACCAATTCTCATTGCATTAGCATTAGGAGATAAGGCATGAAGCTCTTAATCAATTCAGCAATCGACTCCTAGAGGTTATCTCTAACACACAGCGAGTCAATCAATCAAATCCCTTAGGCATAGTTCATTAAAACCTCTCTCGAGCATTTCTACGAACACCTTGTATGCATATGCTAGAGTTAGTCATTCTCTAACATACTTTAGCATTCAATGATCAAGGAAATGATATCTAAATCCAAACAAGTTATGAAACTCACAAACCTATGCTCAATAACAACAATCCACAAGAAGAAGCAAAATCTACCTACTCATACTCATGGTACTACTCAAACAAGCATTCAAGAACACAAGTATGAAAGAGTAGAAAGAGAGAGAGTGGGAAGAAATCACCCTATATAAGATCATCGACAAGAGCCCCAATCAACCTCTCATGTTCTTGAGGTTGAAGGGGCTCAAAGCCCTAGAAGAGGAGAAGAAGAGCTCCAAGAATCAATGTTATTATGAAAATTCGCCCAAATGGTAAGTGTCATCTAAAACTTGCCCTATTTGGGTTTATATACATAGATATAATGACTAAAGGGTCCCTAGACATGTTAGACACCTTTAGGGTGTTAATTGGGGGTAAAATAGTCCAGAAAAACCGGTGCAACAGTGTTTGAAACGAGAAATATCGCAGTGGTCCCGAAATATTTAAGTGCAGGTGGTGGCGCCACAATGGTGCCACGATGGCGCCGCGAATGTGTCACTTTGAGGCCGAGAGCTCACGCGGCGCCAGCTTGGCTCCGCGATGGTGCCGCGAGTGTGTCACTTGAGACTGAGAGCTCACGCGGCGCCAGCTTGGCTCCGCGATGGTGCCGCGAGTGTGTCACTTGAGACTGAGAGCTCATGCGGCGCCAGCTTGGCTCCGCGATGGTGCCGCGAGCTTGTTGCACCAAGAACTTCCTATTCCAAGCACGAGGGGTTGCCGGAGCAAGCTTTCATGTCCGAGCCTTCATTTCCACCAAGATTTGATAGTTAGGTCCTTCATCCACTCCTCAACGTGCGAGATTCCCCCTTTTTCTCTCCGCAAACTTCATTTGTACTACCCGAATGTACACCTACAAGTAAACCAACTTACTAAATAACATGTGTAAATTTGATCAAATTCGCTCAAATGCATGATGAAAATGATTTGAAACACTTGGAAATGTGATATGTGTATGGTACACATCACACCGACAGGTGATACAGGGGTAAACTTACAAGGACTGATTTCACCAACGTTAAGCGACCTCCAATGGATAACGACTTGGCCTTCCAGATCCACAATCTTTTTTCCACCTTTTCCACTATTAGATCCCAGCTTTTAATTAGATTCATCCTTAAACCCACCGGAATTCCTAGATAAGTAAAAGGCATGATCGCCGGAGTGCATCTCAACAACTTGGCCACCCTGGAGACCTCTTCCAATTGAACCCCCACTCCAAATACTCTGGTCTTTTCCAAACTGATTTGTAGGCCTGGTGCAAGCTCAAAACACTGGAGAAGGCTTAACAGAGATCTTGCATTCTCATTTGACCACTCACCATAGAAAATAGCGTCATCCGCGAACTGAAGATGTGACAGGTTCACCCTATCCTGCCCCACTTGCACGGGATGAAACACTTCTTGACAACCGCCTCTTCCATCATCAAATTTAAAGCCTCAGCTGCCAAGATAAAGAGAAATGGTGACAGCGGATCCCCCTAACGAAGACCCCGCTCCATACCGCATTCTAGCGTAGAGCTCCCATTTACCAAAATTGACAATCTTTTCGAAGTCAAGCATCCTTCGATCCAACTCTTACATTTTGATCCAAAGTTCATTTGCTGCAGAATGGAATCTAGAAACTGCCAACTGAGGGTATCATAAGCCTTTGCAAAATCCACCTTTAGAAGAAGCATCTGCTGCTTGTCTTTCTTCACTGAGGAAATTACCTCATTAATGGTCAGAATTCCATATGTTATTTGCCTCCCTTCTGTGAACACAGTTTCAGTCGCTCCCACCAGCTCACTCAGAGTTCCTTTTAATCTTTCAGCTAGAAGTTTCGCCACAATTTTGTAGAAGCACCCAATAAGACTGATAGGACGGTAGCCAGAAATCAAAATGGGATCTTTCACCTTAGGGATCAGCGAAATGAAAGAGGAATTGCACCCTACCCCGAACCTCCCAGAAATTTCAGATTTTCTGACAGTCGCAATCACATCGTTCTGAATAATATCCCAATATGAAATTGAAGTTGAAGGGGCACCTGGTACACTGGTTTGGGAACGAGACCTGCACTAGACAATAACAAAAGTCGACGAGACCAATTTATCTCCCGTCGAACAGACTCGAGTTACCCTGAAAGGTCTAAGTCTTTGACAAGACCAAGGGGTCATTCCAACAATAGCGAAACTGTCCGGAGTGTTCCACTTCCCAGACAGCTCCCAAGCTCAGAACTCATGCCACCCGGCAGGGCGAGACCCGACTCGACCCTGCCAAAAATAGCGTAACCATGCCGAGAGCTCGGTATATAGCAGCCCCGCTCTTTGGGATGCCCGAGAGCGAGCACAACTAGTGCTCAAAGGGAGAGGCAACCCAAACGATCAGCCAGCCTAACCCACCGACAAGGGCCGCACCTAACACGACCAAAATCAGTGCCAATTTTTGCCAAGATTGTTGTGAATCGATAATATTTTATCATCGACGTAATCAAACGCGTTTAATCCATTGGAAGCAAATTAAATAATTTTCAATCATACAGGACGGTACACTTTAATCCCGTCACCACTCCTTTAATTTATTTAACCTAATACCACCCGCATAGTGCCTAGGCTATACTTGTTATAACGAAATAATCCTTAATAAAATAATTACTGTAAAGTAGTCCTTGAAATTGCAAGAATTAAACTTATTCCGCTTCAAATTACTTGAAATATTTGATAGGTTTTGTACACAGTTTTAAAAGATTCTGACTCTTCCTGCTTTTACACACTACAAGAAGAGTGCTCCTCTTAGAGCATGCTTTTATTTACCATTAACTTTTTAGTCTTACACATTGAAAATATATTCTAAGTGCTACCACCAATTAACACATGCAAAGTTGATCCAAAATGGAACCAAAAGTTTAGTAGCAACAATTTTTTTAATCTTGTTGAAAAAGATTGGTAAATATTTTTCAGTCGTTTGGAGGAAATGAGATGCAAAGAACTATTTTCCTCAGGGAAAAGATCTGAAAATCTTCTAGAGATCTGAAAATCTTCTCGCCGAGTATCATCGTCATGTACACAATATTTTGCATAGAGTAATTCCGTGTTTGTGGACTGGTTGTCTTCTTTATCCAATTAGAGAAATAACGCGGCATCTTCGTGAGAGTTTGGTAGAGGACACTATTTTCCTCCAACCTTTATATGTAGTACGTGACATGGAGTTAGTGACATGGAGTTAATGGTTGGTGTAATCATTGTTTATTATGTGGCTATCATCATTAATTACGGGAGTGTCAGTCCCGTAATTATTATTGGCAGCATCCACCAATAATAACATGGTACGTATAGAGGCCGGAGGACTTTTCTCCAACTTGAATAGTTCTGCCCAACTAATTAGAAGGCGTAAGTGAGCAAGCAAGAGAAGAGAAATGAACAGAATGATGTCCACCGTGTTTGCCAACTCACCTTGCACACATTTAGCCTGTTCATTATTTTTGAAACATTCTTTAACGCACTTTAACTGATCACAAGGAGAGTCTTGGGTTGAAGCATCCACTACTTGGGAGCAAATGTACACATCTTCTCCACTCACTAGTTTTCCATTAAGCAATCATGTAATAGATCAATTAGAATGGCCTATAAGCACAACAATGCCAAAGTGAAACATGAAACAAACAACTATAAATATGTTATAAGAACTGTGGATGTTTAAGGGCTAAAAGTAGTACACTCTCTATCCCGTTTGACTTTTAAATTTGTGTTTGTCTAAAATTTTTATTCGAAAAAATTTGCTAAAAAAATCTTTAAAAAATATATTTAAAAACTAGACACAAATTATCATATGCATACAAAATATTTAACTTTTTGTACTAGAATTTTGAAGAAAATAAGTCATACATCAAATGATGAAAAACAGACATGACAGTTTTGGTAGAACGAGAGGAGAGAGTAACTAATAAAGTGAAGAGGCTTAAAAGTGGAACAAGAAAAATAGGAGGGGTAATATCTAAATTGCAATTATCTTGGTTTATTTCTATCTAATTGTGAGATCTTAAAAGAAGATATATATATATATATATATATATATATATATAGTGCGCCACACGTCACGGATGACGACACGGACTTGAAGGTTTTAATCCCGGGTTCAACTCTCTATAAATAAAGGCGCCCTACCAACGTTTCAAGACATCCTTGGCACCTTGCCTATTAGCTCTCTCTCCCTCTCCTTCTTCCTAATACTTGTAATAAATCCAAAGCCCAGCCCATCCGGGGCTCAACTTCCTAATCAGCCCATCCAGTGGTTCAAATCCTAATAATATTAATCATTCAAGATTTTCAAGATTGGTGGTCTCAAAGTTGTCACCACAAAATTTCAAGAAGTGAGGACTTATCACCCTAATAATTGAAGAAGAAGACAAGATTTTAATAAGAAGTGAAGACTTATCGGCCTAATAATTCAGAAGAAGAAGACAAGATTTTAATGACTCATCAGATTTCAAGAAATACTGATTCATCAAAGACTCCTCCAAAAGAAGACAAATGACTCAGCAAGATAATTAATGATATATATATATATATATATATATATATATATATATATATATATATATATATATATATATATATATATATATATATATATATATATATATATATATATATATATATATATATATATATATATATATCCTTAAAGCTTTTTCCAAGGTTTAGGCGGCACCAGATCTGTGAATGGTCATAGGTACTGGCCTGTTCGGTTGCAAATTTGCAAGTTTGGAAAGAAGCTCGGCCGGTAAGAGAGGACGGATTTTGATATAGATGATTTGGATTATCTTCTCAGCTAGGGATGAACATGTTGACCCGCTCAGATGAAGCTCCATGGGATCACTACACCATAAGGTGGGTCAAGTTTATGATCCACCACTGTTGGAGCGCGTCTGATATTCATCGGAGCTCTAAAGATATTTATTGGGAAAAAAGGTATTTACAGCATAATCCTCGAACTTTTGAAAAATGATAAATTTTTTAAAAAGTCTACAAAATGGTCATCAAACTTTTCAAAATTTTTATAGACGGAACCAAAAAATATACATATTTAACCCAAAACTTTGTTGAAAAAATTAAAAGATGACCATACTTTTGAAAAGTTACACTTTATACAGTGTATAATAGAGAGGGTTAGATATCGACCAATAGAGTTAACAAGAAGAAGAAGAAGAGAAAAAAAATATAGAAGATGAAGAACAAGAAGAAGAATAAGAGGAAGAACTGAGAAGGAAGGAGAAGAAGAAAGAAATTAGGATGAATTGAAGAAGAATGGCGGAGATGAAGAGAAAGGGGAGTTTAAACCCTAAAAAAAAGTTTACTGCGGCATTGGCCACAATAAATCCTACTGCGCCAGCAACTGTGCAATTTACTGCGTACATTGGCTTACTGCGGCCCAAACCGCAGTAAGAGCCACAGTTAGGTTTGTATTCCCCACGCAGTGTGAGGGTTAAAAGATAAAAATGGTATGAAAAAGTTTCCTTAAATGGAAATGATGAAATCTTTTTGGGACAATCCAAAAAGGAATATGATTGAATCTTTTTGGGACAGAGGGAGTACTATATATCGAACTATGTAAATTTAAGGTAAAAGGGTAATTTTACCACTAAAGTTTACGAAATCTCTAAATTTACCACTGAACTTCATTTTGGAGCGAAAATGCCACCAACATTTTAATGAATGGATAAATTTGCTACTAGATGTTAATTTGTCTCAATTGGCGCTCCACACAAGCGCCTACTGGGACAAATAATGTTCAATGGTAAATTTACCCCTTCAAAATGAACTTCAGTGACAAATTTAGAGATTTCATAAAATTCAATGACAAAATTAATTGTGGAGGTAAGAGTTGAACTCAAGATCTCTACCTTGTGACTTTAGAGTTTTAACCACTTGGGTAGAGCCTTAGAACTGCTTTGTTGTCTTCTAAACATAAATTTGGTTATATTGTATTCCATCCGTCCCTAAATAATTGGTGCGTTTCTTTTTTTATGTTGTGGGAGATTTAAATTATTATTATAAAAAATTCATTAAAACTTTTTGAAAAAAATATATTCCGAAAATAGACATATTAATCTATAATCTTTATCTAAAATATTTGATTTTACATATTAAAATGTTAAATAAATATAATCATAGATTAAATGTAAAAAATGAAACGTATCAATTTTTTGGGGATGGAGGTAGTATTAGTTGTGATGTATTTACAATGTTATGCTACTCATTTGGATATATATATATATATATATATATATATATATATGTTAATGCCAAAGGATTAACATTAAGTAAGATAAAGATCGGAGCTAGGATGAAATACCTGAAATAGTGTCCGAGAAGACGGGTCTCCCAAAGGGGAAGAATCCAGACATGTTGAGGAGGGGTGGGGCTCTCCCGAGTGGCTTCGTCCTTCGTCGAGGGGCTCCTAGGATGTGCGACCTCCGCAGTGCTTCATCCGCGCCGCTCCTTTCCACAGTCGTGTTGCTTCCAAGGCCGTAGGTGCACCTGGTACAACTCTCCGACGCTCTTAGAGCTTGCTCCGTAAAGTAGCCGGGGAACGGTGAATTGAGAGTAAATTGAGGGTGTTGTGTCCTTGACGAGTCGGGAAAGGGAGTATTTATAGTGGCAGGGAGGGTATGGGCAACGGTATGGGCAGCGGCATGGGCCGGGGGCAGGTGTCATTCGCACACCATGGAGGGGTACTGTATCCCTAAACTGGGAACTGCGGGCCGGCCTAGCACCTCGGCGTTCTTCCCAGGCTTTGTAGGCCGGAGCGCCTGGGGCCGGCCTGTCACTCTGGCCCATAGGCCCAAGCTCTCGGCCCTCACCATTAGCCCCCGAGGTGCCTTGTCTGATAAAGCAGGACGAGGCATCTTGATCCGTTTAAGAAGGTAGCTGTTACGCCACGTGACGATCCGGCGTTAGTCCCATCACGATGGTTCGCGTTCTTCAGCGGCCTATAAATAGCGAACTAATGCCTCCCAGTTCACTTTCCACATTCTTCGCTTTCTCGCGCTTCGGCTTCTTTCTGCTTTTCTCCGTTTCTCCGTTCTCAACCGGCTCGTCCATCTCACCCGTCTCCCAACTCCGTATTTCTTCCAGGTATGATTTCTTTTTCTAATTCATTTCGTTCTTCTGTTGGTTCCTCCTCAGGGAGATGGACGGACGATTCCACTGATGGGGGACTCGTCTCGGCTCGCTTCCTTGGCTCTCCCCAGGTTCCCAGTATGTTGAAGCGCCCAGGGAAAGAAACCTGTAGGGAAAGCGGCCCAGCGTCAAAGAGGCAGAGGGCAAAAAAAGCCCTACCCGAGTCCCCTGACGAGATCGAGTCCAAAATGACGGGAATGTGGCGCGCCGGCTGGCGTTAAAATTCAGCTTCCCCGAGGAGATGGATTGGCAAGTTCCCGACTTCTCAGACAGGACCAACAGACCTCGTGAGGGTGAGTTCTGCATATACCCCGTCTACTTCGAGATGGGCATGCGTTTGCCACTAGGGGAGTTTGAGACCTCGGTGCTTCGACTATATGACCTAGCGCCGAGCCAGTTGGTGCCCAATTCATGGAGGCACATCACCGGCTTCAAGCTCTTTGCCAAGTCCATGGGCTTCCAGCCCACGTCTCAGCTGTTTCGCCACGCCTACAAGATCTCGGTCAGTGGGAGCGGCGGGGGACACTGGTACCATCTGGCCCACCGCTCGCAGCTGCTAACTCCTGGCCCGACGTCGAACCATGGATGGAAGAAGAAGTTTCTCTTCGTCCAAACCCCTCGCTCGGCTGGGTTTAGGACCTCCTGGAGAACCGTCGAGCCCGAGCAGGACGTGAACTCCATCAGCGAGAGCGTCCTTTTTGGACAAGAGGCTCGGGCTCTGGTCGAGCTACAGAGGGAGGGGCTCGCCCGACCTTTTCCAGTCGAGGCTGTTCTTGAAGCTGGCTGGGCAGACCTCCTAGAGGGAGCTGAGTTTCCCAGTCTGGAAGAAGCACATCAGCTTGCTGCGGGCCAAGGTAGTCCCCCATCAGTGGGTGAATCGTCCGGAGCGACCCCCAACTTCGTTAATATATCCGACGAGAGTGGCTCGGACGGTATGCCTCTTCCTTTTTCCTCGGCTCCTCCAAAAGCCTTACCTCGCCCGGTCGCATTAACTAACGCCTTTGTCGTTCTGTTTATTTCTGACTCCTCAGGTTCGGACATAGACGCCTTTGAGCAAGCCGAAGCGAGAGCCCTAACGACGACGCCCGTCCTTCCTAGGGCCAAGAGCGGTCGAGGTGGGAAAACCAAGGCCCCCAGAGCCGCGGCCTCCTCTCATCCTAGCACTGCTGGAAAAAGTCCCAGCAGGCTAAGGGAGATTTATGGCCCCGGCCCCGGCCCTGTTTCAGACGCCCACGGCCCAGGCTCGGGCAGCAGTGAGACGAAGAGCGAGGGTCGCCTCGCAAAAAGGCCCTCCCTCGTTGGGAAGAGGGTCGGTTCTGGAGGTCAGGGAGCTCCAGCCTACAAGGGTAAGAATCCGGCCGAGGCTCCTCGGGATGCGCCGAGCGAGCCGGAGACTCATCAACGTTCTCCCCCTAGGGCTCGCCGGGAAGACTTCAAGTCGCGCGACTTGGCGTTCACTGTGGCCGAGAAGCTGCTCGAGCAAGCCCCGAACAACTTGGGTTCGACACTCTCCAACCCTGAGTCGCTACGCCTCCACTGGGAAGCGATGACCTCGACAAGGGACGTCGAGGCACTGCGTGCCTGCGAGCCTCGGTGCTCTGAGTTGAGTCACGCCCTATGGAAGAGCTTCTACTGGGTAAGTTCCCTCTCGTCCTTAACTGCCCCCTATATTCATAATCTTTTCTCACTTAACAATTGTCTCGTGAAAAATGTATAGGCCTCGATTTGTGCCGAGGAACTTGGACGGGATGGGGAGGCACTGCAGGAAGGTCGAGCCGAGGTTGAAAAGGCCAAGAAGGAGGCCGAGCTCTTACAAAAAGAGAGGGACGAGGCTCTGCGCCAGGCCAAGGAAAGTGAGTCCAGTGCCCAGGAAAGCGAGTCCAGGGCCCTCGACCTATCCACGACCCTCGTCCAAGAGAGGGAGCTCAAGAAAGCGGCCGAGGAATCCTTGGCAGAGCTGAAGAGGAGTATCCATGGCCAAATAGACGAGGCCAAAGCTGCCTTCCTGGAGAGCAACCAGTTCAAACAGATTAGGGCCAAGGATACGGGGATAAAGTACCGGCTCGCCATCTCCGACGTCGTCGAGGTGCTCGGGGATGTTTACCCCGGGCTGGATCTCACTCCCGTTCAATCTCTTCCAGACAAGGAGAAGGCGATAGCAAGCCGTGCCGCCTACCGCATTCCCAAGGACTCGCCCCTCTACAACGCTGTTTACGACTACAACTCAGAGTCGGAGGAAGAGGAAATGGACGAGGCTCCTAGGGCTCCACAAGGCCTTGTAAATACTTCTCGTACTTAACGAAGTTAATTTGTGTAATTTTATCCCAGCCGTTTAGGCTCGTTACTTTGAACAAGGGCGTTTGCCTTAGATATTTTTTGGCTATTGGTTCTTTATACACTTTCTCGAGCGCAAGGCTCGGCCTCGCTACTCGAGTTTGTGCTTGTTTTTTATGCATTTTGTCTGCTTGTTTTTATGCATTTTGCCGAGCCCTGAGGCCCAGCCTTATTGTTTACGTTCGTCGTTCGACAACCCTTTCGCTTTTTTATTTGGCCGAGCCCCCGAGGCTTGACACTATTTTTTGTTAATACTGACTCTTACACTTTTCGCCATTCAAAACTACGCATAGTATCTTTCTAGGCATAACGCATTCCAGGCGCGGTCGACCATCGTCCCATCAGGCTTCGCCAACCTGTATGCCCCGTTCCCCAACTCGTCGATGATCAGATAGAGGCCCTCCCATTTTGGGGTACATTTTCCTTGAACATGATCTTGATGGTTGTGGCCGTGCTTCGGAGCACAAGGTCTCATGTCTGGAACCTCCTCGCATCGTAGTATCTCTTTATTCTCTGTTGATAGGCTCGGCTATGCAGCTCGGCTTTGTCGCGGGCTTCGTCCAACAAAGTCAAGCTAGTACATAACTCCTATTGGTTTTCTCCTTCAGAGAATAGGCTGACCCGGAGGGAGGGGACTGCCAATTCTACGGGCGTCACCGCGTCCATACCATACGTTAGAGCAAAAGGGGAGTTACCCGTTGATTCGTGGGGCGTCGTTCTCATGGACAACAAAACCTCAGGCAAAAGGTCGGTCCACGCACCCTTAGCCTCTTCCAATTTTTTGTTGATGGCGTATTTAATGGTTTTGTTGGCTGCCTCTACCAACCCGTTACTTTGGGGATTAGCCACGGACGCGTTACAATGCTTAATTCCCAAGCCTGCCAAAAAGGCCTCTATTCGACGGCCCGTGAATTGCTTTCCTTGATCCGTCACTATTTCCCGGGACACACCAAAGCGGCAGATTATGTCGTCAAAAATCATATCAATCACGTCGTCGTGCCTGATACTTGATAGGGCCCTTGCTTCGACCCATTTCGTGAAATATTCTACGGCTACTAGGACAAATTGCCGGCACCGTGAGGCCATAAGAAATGGCCCCAAAATGTCCAACCCCCATTTTGCGAAGGGCCATGTGGCCACAATGGGGTGAGAGGCACTTGTCGCATTTTTTAATATACATTTCTATTTCCCCCTTCATACTCGGCCAGAAGTAGCCGACTCTTTTCAGCCTTCGCAAAACTGTCCAAGAACCTTGGTGGTTACCACATATCCCCTCATAGACTTTCGCAATGGCGATCTGCGCCTCATCAACACCAAGGCATTTTAGGTACAGCTCAAAGCCAAAGGACTTTCTATAGAGATCCCCCGAATGGGAGAGGTAGAAGCGGGCCGCTCGAACCACGAGTTTGTGCGCCTCACTGATATCTTCTAATAACTCCCCCGTTTGCAGGTAGTGCGGGATTGGGGCGCGCCAGTCGCCTTCGCCAAAGAGAATGCCAACCCGCTCCTCCTCGATGGATGGAGCTCCCAGATTCTCGATATATACCTCCGAGATTTCTTCAGTCCCTGCGGCTAGGCGTGCTAAGGCGTCGGCCTCGGCGTTTTCGCTGCGAGGGACTTTGGTGATCGTAACGCATCAGAAGTGTTGTTGAGCTTGAGCAACCAGCATTTGATATTTTTCCATCTTTGGCTCCTTGGTTGCATATAACTCAGCAGATTGGCCCACTACGAGTTCTGAATCTGTATAGATTTCTAAAGCAGGTGCCCCAACTACTTTGGCCACTCGCAGTGCCATCAAGACGGCCTCATATTCCGCCTGATTATTGGTAGCTGGGAACATCAACCTGGCCGAGTGGACAGTTCGATACTTTCCAGGGCCTCGGAGTATCACACTGACACCTGGCCCAACTTTATTAGAGGAGCCATCCACAAAGGCAACCCATTTTTGTTCTTCCGTCAGACTCTTGGCTTTCTCTTTGCCTCGCCCCGTAGCCGAGCACACGAAGTCGGCCAGAGTTCGTGACTTGATGGCCTTTGGGGGTGTGAAGTCGATGTGGAACTCTGTGAGCTCCATGCTCCACTTGCTCATCCACCCGGAGAGATCGGGCTTGGTGAGGCACGCTCGGAGTGGCGTGCTAGACATCACCTTAATGGGATTGGCCTGGAAGTACGGGTGCAACCTTCTGGCGCTAATAATCACGGCGAAAGCCTCCTCTACATTGGAGTATTGGGGCTCTCTCCCCTGCAGGACCCTACTGACAAAGTAGACGGGGAGTTGTTCTCTACCGACCTCTCGGACTAGCACCGAGGCTAGGCTGTCGTTGGAGTACGAGGTATATAGTAGTAGGGTTTCCCCAGGCTGAGGCGGATGTAACGTGGGTAGCTGGGCCTGGTGCTCTTTAATTTTGACGAACGCCTCGTCACACCCCGCCGTCCACTCGTATTGTTTCTTTCTAAGCAGTCGAAACAGGGGGAGACAGCTCTTCGAAGAGTTGGAGAGGAACCTGCCACGGGACGCCATGCACCCCAACAGCTGTTGAAGCTCCTTAATCCGGGTGGGAACTTCCATCGCTTTGATGGCTTCGACCTTATCGGGATTCCCTTCAATCCCTCTTTCGGTTATCAGGAAACCGAGGAACTTCCCCGACTCGACCCCAAACACACACTTTTTCGGGTTGAGGCGCATTTTGTACTCCCGTAGCACAGTGAAGGTCTCTCGGAGATCGTCGACGTGGTCCGGCTTCGTCTTGCTCTTGACTAGCATATCATCCACGTACTCCTCAACATTCCTCTCAATCTGTTTCTCAAACATCCGGTTGAAGAGGTGCTGATACGTTGCCCTGGCATTTTTTAGGCCGAAGGGCATCATTTTGTACCCAAAAATGCCTAAGTCTGTTATGAAAGCGGTTTTCTCTACATCGCTCGGCTCCATAAAAATTTGATTGTAACCGTTATACGCATCCATAAAAGACAACAATTCATGCCCAGAAGTGGCGTCTACCAAAGTATCAATGCGAGGGAGAGGGAAAGGGTCCTTTGGACACACTTTGTTCAGGTCAGTGAAGTGGAAGATTCTTTGAGGGGCTAGATTATTTTCTAGACTTTGCTTTTTTGATTTCTGAATCGAATGGGATGTCTACTGCGAAATGTCCGTGTACAAAGTGTAGAAATAGATTCTATCAAGAAAAAGTTACTATTGGAAATCATTTATGCGAGTATGGTTTTAAACCAAATTATTATTTGTGGGATTGTCATGGTGAGACAGTACAGATTGATCCCACTGTAGTCGGAGGTCATGATAGATTCGTCGATGGATCGTCGTCTAGTAATCCACGTGGAAGTACGCAAGCGGACTCAGTGAATCCTGAGGATGTAAATGATTATGGTTACAATAATTTTGAGGAGAATCAACCAGACCTGGAAGTCGATGCAGTGGAAACTCCAAATGAAGAGGCGCAAAATTTTTTTGCTTTGTTGCAGGCTGCATCAGAACCTCTTTATAATGGAGCTCGTACAGAACACAAGAAGCTATCGGTATTGACAAGTTTTTGAGCCTGAAAAGCCAGCATAATATATCTGATGCCGTCTTCTCGAAAATGATTAAGTATATCAATGAAATATTACCTGACGAAAACTCGTTGCCCACGACCACAGCTGAAGTATATCAATGAAATATTACTTAGGGCTACCGTATTACTTAGGGCTACCGTATATCAATGAAATATTACTTAGGGCTACCGTATATCAAAATTCACGCTTGCGATAACAATTGTATGTTGTTTGATGGTGGATTCAGTGATTTGATGAAGTGTGCAGTGTGTGGTTCGGACAGATATACTTTTAAGGGGGCTCAGGATTGGCGTGGCCAGAAGAAACTGAAACCGAAGAAGGTTTTACGTTATCTCCCAATTACTGAGCGCCTTAAGCGTCTTTACCAATCTTCGAAAACTGCTAAATTCATGAGTTATCATACAAGGGCCAATATAAATACAAATGGTACAATCGGATACCCAAGCCAATCACAGGCATGGAAACATATTGATATGTTGTATCCCGATTTTGCCACAGAGATCGGGAATTTACGATTAAGGTAATGCACTGATGGATTTAACCCACTTTGCGATATGAGTAACCCTTATTCAATGTGGCTGGTATTCATCACAGTATACAATTTACCACCTGATTTATGCATGAAGTAGCCGTACATCTACATGGCACTGCTAATCCCGGGTCCACGATCACCAGGGCGTAACATTGATGTCTTCTTACGACCATTGGTAGACGAGCTGAATGGTCTATCCAGTGTAGGTGTCCAAACTTGGGATGCACACCGTAGAAAGAACTTTACAATGCGGACATGTCTGTTTTGGACCATTAGTGACTTTCTAGTTATGGTATGCTCTCGGGTTGGAGTACACATGGAAAACTTGCATGCCCATATTGTATGGCTGATGTGTCCAGTTTCCAATTAACTTATGGGCGTAAACCTTGTTGATGGGGGGTGTCACAAAAGATTTTTACACGGACGACAATCGTATCGGAATGACAGTCGAGCCCGGGGTCATCGAGAGCGAACAAAGCATTTTGAATATAAGTCTGGCGTTGAAATACTAAGGGAGATTGATCAGATTGAATTCCCACCATTTGGGTCAGACTGGGACAGGCATCGACCTGATGGCTTTGGTGTGATTCATAACTGGATTAAGAAATCAATCTTAAAGACTCTTGTACTGGAGACATTTGTTAATAAGACATAACCTTGATGTAATGCATATTGAGAATTGTTTCGACAATGTCTTCTACACGGTTATGAATCAAAAAGGTAAGACTAAGGACAATGCAAACTCGAGACGTGATCTCCAGAAATTGAACATCCGACATGAGCTGCATTTATTCCCCGGACGTGATGGAACACCATGTCAACCTAAAGCAATTTATTCTTTGAGTGAAGATCAGATTGCAAATGTTTGCAAATGGTTGAAGAACACGGTAAAACTTCCTGATGGATATGCATCAAACATTGGAAGTTGTGTGAACACGTTGAACAATACATTTTACAGCATGAAAATGCATGATTGCCATGTTTTTATGCAGAAATTGCTTCCAATCGTCTTACGCGGCAACGTTCCTGATGAGATCTGGATTCCAATAGCTGAATTTAGAAAAAAATTTAGAATAATTTGTGCCAGAGAGTTCCATTTAGAGGACGTGCAAAAGTTGGATGAATTTATTGCTTTGACGTTGTGCAAGTTAGAAAAGTTCTTCCCCCCATCGTTCTTTGACTCCATGGAACATTTGACTGTGCATTTACCATGGCAACTAAGAATTTGTGGTTCTGTCGGTATTGGTGGATGTATGGATTTGAACGGATGATGAAAACATTGAAACAGAAATGCTCTAATAAACAATTCAAGGAAGGATCGATCATCGAAAAGTATTTGGTTCAAGATGTAGCATTTTTCACTGAGCATTACATGGATGACAATTTTGGAATCCGCATCAACCTTCAAGTGCGTAATGAAGTTTATAACGCAGCGTATGATGCAAACGGTGTATCTATTTTTAACCATTCGGTGAAAAACTTTGGGGAACTACGAAATAGACAATTGAGCGATAAAGAGGTGCACCATGTGGAGACCTATATTCTCCAAAACTGTCCAGAGGTTGAGCCTTATATAAGGTAAGATTTCTGATCATCAATTGTGCATGTTTTTTATTTTATGTAACAAAGTATCTGGTTTCAGTGACGTTTTCGCATGCTAAGAAGGTCAACGAAAAGCCAAAGAAGAAGAGGCACGGGAGGTTGTCGTTGCAGGGAGCATATGAGCGCTACGTAATTACTTACTTACTCTTTTTTTCCTTATTTTTAATTAAATCATATAATATATTAACATGTTTGAATTGACAGAGTGAACAACGTGGTCGACCTGTGAGCATTTTGGAGTTTCGACGGGAGTGGGGTGGTGAGGAGGCGGACTTCGAGGTACTCTCCTTTCTCACTTAATACTAATATATCAGCTACATTATAGTATTTTTTAAAAAATTAAAGTTATTTTTTGATTAATTAGGGAAAATATATCGAAGCTATGCGGGAGAAGTATGAGGACGAGGATGACATGCCACTTTTCGATCCCGACGTCTACATGGAGGTGACCGGGCTAAACCCCACTAGAGGACGTTGGAGATCAGCACCCCCGCAGCTGGTCCATCCCGACCAGTTCCATCCTCCGCAGCCATCAGAGGTAACTACAAATATATGTTGTCCACTTTGTAACTTTTTAAAAAATTTAAGGATTAAATTTTTACTTTTACATAACTTACAGCGGGAGATACAGTTGGAGGAGGAGCGTCGGAAGGATAAGGAGCGCATCGACAGACAGGACGAGGAGATCCATGCTTTGAGGCAGCGCTCAGCCGAGCACGAGATGTTGATCACGTGACAGTCCGAGCTCATACGGCAGACAAACGCGGCCCTGAACGTCGTCTGGGGAGAGCTTCGGAGCATGGGCCGCTTGTCGCATACTGATGTGCCATCACACTTGGTTGCCGGATCATCGAGGCCATAGTCGTCGTCCCCGAGAACCACCAACTTCTTCACTGGTTTGCTCAATAATGTTTATACCCCTCGCATGGAGGAGCCTCCTCCACAGTTCGACATCCCGCCGACTGGTCCTCTTGCTCAGCTCATGTCGACGCCGGAGGTGATGGAGGCTTACATCAGAAGCTTCTTGCAAGTCCAGAATCCGCAGCAGCAACAGCGTGGTCCTGGTGGCGCTCGTGAAGATACTCCTCCAGCTCCTCCATCTTCATAGGATTTATAGATTATTTAGGTATTTTTGTTGTAAATATAATATTTTATAAATACTGAATTTCTTAATTAAAGTCCTTAATCTGTCTTTAAATTTTATTTTTTCAATAATTATTCATATTAATCCGTTTAGTGAATACAAAATTCCAAAATAATAATAATAATAATAATAATAATAATAATAATAATAATAAAACGGTTGTACCGCTTGGAGGCGCGACAACAGCGCTCCAAGTAATTGAGCGTGTCAGCAGCCTACGTGGATATTCGTAGCGCTAAAAGACAGAACAACGGCGCTACAGTGTAGCGACTTGAAGTGCACGTTCTCAAAAAAGCGCCGCCCTAGGTAGCGCCTGTAGGAGCGCATGTTAGCGCTACTATAGTAGCGCAAATGGCTCTTAAACGGCGCAACAATGACCCTGTTAAATACGTAGTGGCTGAGGCATTACTTTATTTGAGATTTGATAAATGAAGGGGCAGGTTAAGTTGGTATTTTGAGAAACGGTAGATCAACTAGCTAATAATTTAGGAAGGCAAAGCTTTGTAAGCTTGTATATAAGGCAAAGTTTGCATCAATTAATCATAGAAGTAGAACAGATCTTTGTGGTCGTTATTGTGTTCTTACACTGCTAACTCTAACAAACACGAGCTTGTAAAATTGTGAAGGTTTAAAGTTGCTACTCAAATTCGTACAGTTTACTTACGGTTAGGGTAGAGTTCTCTCGGCCTGCCCACTACTTCTTTACCACCTTCACTCGTCGTTGCCCCAAACTACATAAAATCTTACATTAATTTTAATCTCCGTACCCACACAAAATGTAGAATTAATTGGGGACGGAGGGAGTAGTAGTATTTTAATGGGTGGTCATCTAGAATCCAGTCGATCGCCCGGTGATCAACACTACGTACCTGAAGGCTGTCTGGTAACGCCAAATTCGCTACCAGGGCGTTACGAATTGTAACGCACTAGGGCGTTACCAGGGCGCTACAAATAGAGGCGTTACTTCAGCCCGATGCGTTACAGTGCGCTACCAGGCTCCGACAATGGGCCTACCAGCGTTACCAGTGCCCTACTTGGCGTTACCAGGCCTGACAGCCTGACAAGCCTGGTAGCGCCCCACCCCCCTACTTGGGCGTTACTATCCCAAATTTTTTTTTATGTTTTAACATTTAATCTATTAAATCTGATATGTTTATTATAAAATAAATAGAAATATTCTATTAATTAACATTTAATCATTAATCTGATATGTTTTAACGTTTGGCCGACGCATTTCGTCGGCGGCGTTTCAGGCTGATTCACGCTCCCCTCCTCGCACACGATCGGACGGTTGCCAACGTCGTGGGGGAGGAAACCGTCCCAAACTCCTTGCCCATTGGAGTGGTTCCGCCGGCGATTTGAGGTATCCGGCCAAAATCCCTCGCCGAATTCGCAACCCCAACTCGCGTATAGGAAGCCGCCGCCTCGCTCGTTTACCAAACTCCCACGCGACCGCCTCCTTTCCGACGTCTCACCGGTCATCCGACGTCACAAACCGCCGTCTTCATCGCACTCACCGTGGGCGCTCGCGGATTTCATCGAGGCAGCCAAGCGGCAGAGAAGGCATCTCGGCTTCAAATCGCGATTTTTCACAGCGGCCGTGGCGCGGTTGCGGGCCGGAGGCTCGATTCTGGCGGCTGTGCGAGGCGGAGAGGAGGCGGGGCGAGAGAGGGACGAGGAGGCATGGGCGAGAGAGGGACGAGGGAGGCGGGGCTGAGTCCGAGACCTGAAGAGAGCATGTAATTTTCACTTTTATTTGGTAGTAGCATACAGGCGTTACTAGGGCATTACTCATTTCAACTTTAATTTGAACTGGTCAGAGCCCGGGAATTAAAAATGAAAGCCGGTAACGCCATAGGGCGTTACCATGGCGTTACTACTACTTTCGGCCCCACAGTAACGCACAAAGGCATTACCAGGGCGCTACTAGCTCTGACAGGCTCTGACCGGTAACGCCCTCAGTAATGCCTTGGGCGCTACTACGCTTTTCGACCCCACAGTAACGCCTGGGGCGTTACTCCATGCATTACGAAATCAGCTCCAAGTACGTAGTGCAACCAGTCCGATGGTAGTTGAAGTGAGTTGATCGTTAGGTGATCATCAAGTTGAAGTGAGTTGATCGCCTATTGATCGACTAGAATCCAGATAGCTCAAGGGAGTGGAATCAGTCGATCGCCTGGTGATCAACAAGTCTGGTGGTTGCTGAAGCGAGTCGATCGCCTGGTGGTCATCTAGAATCCAGGGACTCTGAAGCTGCAGGATTCTAGAGTTGTTGATCACCTGGTGATCACCACACCAGGTGATCACTTGGTGATCAACTGGCGTCGAGAATTAATCCAGACAATTAATCTTTTAATCACTACGTAGAGAAACCGGCTTACTATGGCCTCCGCCGTAGTAAATGCCGCAGTAAATCGGTTTACTGCGGCCTCCGCCGCAGTAAATCCTTACCTTCTCTACATAGTGAATGAATCAATCTTGGCTATTGGTTGAAAAGAAGCCCTACATAAAAGGAGAGCTTCATTAAGGGAGAGTCGGACATTTGAGCAGCAAAAGGTTTTGTTGGAGCATCAACACGCACAAGAAGCAAATTTGAGGAGTAGCACCATCCAGGCTTGATTTCTCATCATTTTGTGAGTAAGTCTAGGGTTTTCTTCCATTTTCGGAGTAGAATCCATTTCTAAACTTAGAATTTATTAGTTTTCTCATTCTCTCCATCTTTTTAATATTTTGACAAGTTAAGCTCAAATCCCACCATGTATATGGGTTACTCATATTTCCCTTCATTTATGGTGTTCATTATGATGAGTAGCTAAATTCCTACTATCTCTTAGGAATTAGTGAAATTTGGATTATGGATATGTGATATTTTTGATGAATGGATATTGTTTGATAATTTATGTTTGTGTTTCTCTGAATTTATTGATCAAATACCTTGATAGAGGATTAATCTTGGCATGATTAGACTTAGACATAAGCTAATTATGTTAGATTGTAGAGAAATGCATGTTAGGTTAATTATAGGATGAGAGTTCACAATTAACCTAGGAGGAAAATTGATTAATTCACAATAAGTTAGGATACAAGACATTGTGGCTAACTTATCCCTAAATACTCTTGAGAGAGAGGTTTAGACCCAATATATTTTCCTACATAAATCCGAGCAATACCCATGAATGTTTATGAGCCAAATTATAATCCATATACCCATGATCCAAGTGAAGCATAATTCCTAGGAGATAACTTCATTAATCGATTAATTAATTCCATTCGTCTCCGTTTAGTATAGTTTAACCACTTTAGTCCCTTTAATCTAGAATTAGCTAGTATTTGGAACACTTAGAATTAAAAGTCCCTGTGGTTCGATTCAGTACTCCCGGTTTTATTACTTGCGGCCTCCGTACACTTGCGGTGAGTCACTGTTAGGTTGTCTCTAAAAAATTCTACACTTTCATTAAGTAGAAACTTATCTCCTATAAAATTACCAATTTATCTCTACTTTATCTTAACTTTTTCTACCTCGTTTTTTGTGCCCCACTCAAGGGTAATTATGTTAAACTACATAAAATCTTACATTCACTTTAATCTCCATGTCCACACAAATAGTAGAATTAATTGACGACGGAGGGAGTAGCAGTAGTACTTTACACATGAGAGAAGCTGAAAACTACGTACTTTATTTCTTATTCAAAACTTCAACAAAATTATTCATATGAGCGGACTGTACTTTCATGTGAATTGGCAATATCACTTTTAATAAATTAAGCTAAAAACCTTAAAACAAACAGTAATAAGCATTAGAACAATACAATTTAGACAATAAACCGACTCATAAAAATAACATTAAAACTGTTCAGAACTGTAATTCGGAAGTTAAACACTGCCACACTTGAACATCATATAGAAAATATTTAATTATACGCTACAAGGTCACACTTCAAAAATTTCAACATCGCAACAGCAAACCTTCTTGCCAGGATAGCGTGGAAGAAGTAAGACATCACTATCTAGACATTGGCCTGAACTATAATCGCCTATTTTGCAATATTGGGTGCATTCTTCCGCGGTACAAGGGTTTTCTTCACTGTAATCGTAATACACTTCAGGGCAAGTGTATGCATCTCCTACTTGAACTGTAAAAATGGAAAATTATCAAGAACAGTAGTCCACTAACTACAAGATTATACGGGCCGTCCTTATGGGCTCTCAGATACTGAGGGGCTCGCCAGAAAATACGAGAGCACTCTTCGTCTTTGGCTAGCCCTACAAGCGTTATGCGTTTAATACATGACATGAAGTAGACCATATATATCAGTTTCCCTTTTAGAAAACCTTTACACACCAACTTTACCGTACTGCGCATCATTTCTCTTCTCACTCAAAAAATTACTTTTATTTGATATGTCTACTTTACTTTCGTACCCTCATATCAATATTAATACTTTTATTCCCAGTTAAATGTATCAGTTTTACTTTACCAGGACAGAGGAGTATAAAATTAAGCATGAAATGAAACACATTAGGAAAGGTGCTTGCCATGCTTTTTTTAGTTTTAAACATAAAATGGGGGCATTAATTTTAGCATAAGAGAGAATGGTGTATTGATGAGTAATGTACATACCAGGATCACAAGCACAGGCAAGCGTATAAGGCTGAGGATCATCACCCAAATGGGCCAAATCAGCTTCTTCATTAAAAGTGATTGCCAACTCACCTGGCACACATTTAGCCCGCGAACCTATGCAAATTTCTCTAATGCACTTCACTTGATCACAAGGACTGTTATCCGTCGAAGCATCCGCCACTTTGGAACAACTGTAAATGTCTTTTCCACTCACTAATTTCAATTAAGCAAACATAACAAATAAGATGATTTTATCAACAGAAAAAAAAAATAAGATGATGACCTATAAGTTCTTAACATTGCGAAAGTGGAACAAGAAAAGACAACAAAACATATATATATAAATATATATATATATATATAAATAAATATATATATATATATATATATATATATATATATATATATATATATATATATATATATATTAGGGCACATTAATGCGGCTCTAGCCGCATTAAATGATTTTAATAATTAAAAAAAAATTAAAACACATATCTTCATTCAAACTCATCGATCCATTCCCAGAAATTTCATCCAAATTCGATTATTCAATCTTAGTGACTTCAACGAAACTCATCAATCCTAGAAAATTGCGGCCCTAATTCTTCTCCAACGCCACTTCCTGTCATGGATCCGTGCCACCGTGTCCAGAGAGAAAAGGCCTTGACGAAAAGCCCCAATGATGAAACCCAAAAAAACTGAGGAAAATCAAGAAAAATGAAAAGCTTGATGATTGTAATTCTGGGAAATGAAGAGCTTGATGATTGGTCCAATGCCAACTTTGAGCCGCCATTGTTTGCAGTGAGAGAGAAATAGAGAATAGAGATGGTTGGGCGGAGCCAGTTTATTATTACCTGGTGAGATAACTAGTAGCACTACGTGGGGAGGTCACTTTTCACTACGGCCCTAACTGCGGTTAAGGCCGCAGTGAGCGACTCCCCGCAATGAACGGACTACGCGGCTGTGACAGTTCGTTTTACTGCGGCCAAAACAGTAGTTAGACCGCAATACGCCTTCGTGGGCCACGTGCCGTACCTACCATACATCCCTACTGCGGCCACGTACCGCGGAGGAGGCTGCAGTAGACTCGTCTATATATACTCCCCCGCTTATTTCCAACACTTCGCAAACTTTTTTCATAACCTCTCCTCTTTCAACTGTTACACAAAATATCATCTCTAAATCTGAGTAGAAGTTGCGGTACCGTTGACTTCAGGTGTATTACTGAGGTAATAAATATTTTATGTATTTATTTATGGTTACATAGTTTTTCATTCAATTTAATTTATGTATTGGGAATTTTATTTTCTTTTTAAGTAATGTAATTAAATTAGTTGAGCCATAGTTCCTGTCTATGAAAACTTGTAAAAATATATTTTTGACACTTTATTTCAAAATTTTGAAATAACGTTGTAAAATAATACTCCCTCCGTCCCCAAAAGATTGAAGGATTTGGTTGGGCGCGGAGATTAAGGTGAATGTGAGATTTTTAATAAGTTTACTTAATTGCCCCTTGATTGAAAGTGCACAAAAAATGAGGTAGAAAAATTAAAGATAAAGTGGGGATAGTTTAGTAACTTTAAGAGTGAGAAGTTTCCTTTTAAGGAAAGTGATCAATTTTTCTGGGACAGCCCAAAAAGGAAATGTGTTCAATTTTTCAGGGACGGAGGGAGTATATTGTACATAGTTTTCATGGATTATCCAAGTTGGACAGTTTGTAAAAGTTTACTGTCGTTGTACTAAACCTTTATGGTTGTGCATGGAAAACTGATCGTGTTACATAAATTTCAGTTGCATTTCTTAGTCTTGTTCCACGTTATACCTGTTCTGGGAGTTATATTCCAGAAAAAAGGTATAGTGTGGAACTAAGGTGAAATGCTGCCAGGTGAGAGAAATAGAGAATATAGATGGTTGGGCGGAGCCAGGTGATTATTACCTGGTGAGACAACTAGTAGACACTTTTGGAAGTGGGCATATAAGAAAAACTGAAAGGATTTTTTATTAAAGGGAAGGAAGGGATGCAAGATGGAAGACCCAAAATTAAACGAGAACAAGGGAAGGAAGAAACCCCTTAAAGCACCAAAAATGACACATAGGAAAAATCACCAGAGAAGAAAAAACAAAAGAAAAGCAACAGTAGCAAGCCGAATGAGGAGACGCGCAGAACAACACCAGCAAATGTCCAACTACACCAAAATCAGCAAGAATTCATCTCCTTTGCGAGGGAGAAAGCAACCAATCGGTCCACGAACGAGCAGCACCGGAGATCGCAAAAGACCGATGGTTGGATCATCTCAAGAAATCCGTCAGGTTAGGGCGAGACCGCACGCGGTGCGACTAGGGAACCCATTGCGGTTCCTTGGAGCGCAAGCCACCAGTGGTTTGAAAATGTTTTGAAGGGCAGAGGTGGAAGGGTACTTAGGTTGATGCAATTTGAGGCACAAATGTAAATAAGGTGAAACTCATAGAATATCTCCATTTTCTGTACCTTGAAAGCTCAGAAGCCAAAAGAAGAACATTACAACAAATGATATTGTTCGCACAATAGCCATGTTAATTTCTTGTAAATGTTTCAGGTTATTTTCATATGGTGCTTGTATACTTATCTATATATAGAGAGGCACAGGCATTATAGACAAATGGACATAGAATTACAAATTACCAACTGTTAAAAGTATATAATTCGAATATACTAATAAACTATAATATTTAGTTTAGTGATTATCATCTTCGAATTACCCAAGATAAGTATTTGTTTTCTTCTAAACAAGGATTTCCTTGTGACCTTAGCTGTATTTACAAACAAGTTAGAAAAACCACTAGTTGTGTTATATTTAATGGGCATTGGGTTGGGGGCGAGTAGCTACCCAGCCCGCTTCTTTTTGGACCGCTTCCGTCAATCCTGGCGCTATCCACCCGCTACCAGTAGTAGGGGGCTCGATAGTGGGCAACTCGCTACCACCGAGCCACGTGGGCGTTGGCAGCTGACATAGCTGGTAGCTCCCCGCTCCCTACCCTGCCCGCTACAATCTTTTCTTTTTTAAAAAATGATATCTTTATTTGCATCATTTAATAAATGATTGAATAATAATATTATTTATTAGAATTTATAGATTATATTTTAAAACAGAAATAAATTTATTTATAAATTAACCAAATGTATCAATTACAATAAAAAACATTCAAAATCAAATAGTTTTTACAAAAGTGTCCTACGGGGGAGGCAAATCGTAATCGTCACCCTGATTCTCACGCGGCGGGGAATGGTGATCCGAATCGTCGAACGTCTGTCTGTTGAAGGAAGTGTATGAACCTGTTGCAGCTCCGTACGAAGAGCCTTGCATCTCCTCGAACCAACGTCACTCCTGCTGATGAGTACGATTCATATGAACCTCGTACTCAGCCTGACGCTCCCTCAGTGTACGCAACTTATTCTCCATCCTGATGCTGATCTAACAAGGTATTGATGCTGATCTAACAAGGTATTGATGCTGATCTAACAAGGTATTCATGTTGATTTAACAATGTATTGATGTTGATCTAACAAGGTATTCATGTTGATCTAACAAGGTATTCATGCTGATCTAACAATGTATTCATACTGAAGGTATTGATGCTGATCTAACAAGATATTGATGCTGATCTAACATGGTATTGATGCTGATCTAATAAGGTATTGATGCTAATCTAACAAGGTATTAATGTTGATCTAATAAGATATTGATGCTGATCTAACAAGGTATTCATGCTGATCTGACAAGGTATTGATACCGATCTAACAAGGTATTCATGCGGATCTAACATGGTATTCATGCTGATCTAACAAGGTAATGATGCTGATCTAACAAGGTATTCATACTGATCTAACAATGTATTGATGCTGATCTAACAAGGTATTGATGGCGATTCTAACAAAGTATTCATGCTGATCTAACCAGGTATTCATGCTGATCTAACAAGGTATTCATGCTGATCTAACAAGATATTGATGTCGATCTAACAAGGTATTCATGCTGATCTAACAAGGTATTGATGCTGATCTAACAAGGTATTCATGCTGATCTAATAAGGTATTGATGTCGATCTAACAAAAATACTTAAAATAGCACAAAATTTATAAATAATCTTATTTTCGTAAAATACCTAAAGTATATACTAAAATACCAAAAAAAATACTTAAAATACCACAAAATTCATAATTTTTTTTATTATCCTAAAATACCTAAACTATATACTAAAAACCACAAAATTCATAAATAATAACTAAAATGCCTAAAATAGTACGAAATTCATAAATACCTAAAATATATACTAAAAATATACTAAAATACCACAAAATACCTAAAATATATACTAAAATACCACCAAAATACTTAAAATAGCACAAAATTTATAAATAATCATATTTTCTTAAAATATCGAAAGTATATACTAAAATACCAAAAAATGCTTAAAATACCACAAAATTCATGAATAATATTATTTTCCTAAAATACCTAAAGTATATACTAAAAACCACATAATAACACAAAATTCATAAACAATAACTAAAATGCCTAAAATAGCACGAAATTCATAAATACCTAAAATATATACTAAAATACCACAAAATACATAAATTATATGCTAAAATACCACAAAATTGCTTAAAATACCACAAAATTCATAAATAATACCTAAAATACCTAAATAGATTCCTAAAATACTAAAATAATTCCTAAAATACTAAAATTCATAAAATACCACAAAAAACACCTGTCGATGGCGGTGGAGAAGGCCAGTGACGAAAATCTCAGGTGGTCGGCGGCAGTGTTGGAGCTTGAATAAAGAAAAAATTAAAATCGTCAAATACACAATTTCTAACCATTAAAAAACCGAAAGAAAGAAGGGAAGATGATACCTAAACTTGCTATTGTAGTTCCACCTAAAAAGCTAGTGAAACGGCACCAGAAATGGGGAAAATGGCGGTGGTCGGCGGTGGTTTTTGGAGGAGAAGGAGAGGAATCGTCGGGGAAGAAATGGAGGAGAGAGGAAGTTGAAAGTAAATTTAATAGCATCGGTAGCGGGTAGCCCGCCGCCATTCTCGCTACCATCTTCTTTTTACGGTTTTGAGGGCCATTTTGAATTTAAAAACGCCCGCCAACTGAATTAATTGCACGGTAGCGGGCTTCCTGCTACCATGCCCGCTACCTAGTAGCGCTTTTGGTAGCGGGTAACCCGGCCCAACCAACCAGAGGCACTTTTGGGAGCTTGGTAGCGGGCCGCCACCTACCAAAGCCGCTAGAGAGCTCCTATCAACTACTTAGTGCATGTGTGTAAAGACCTAACTAATAAGGGTATTTTAGTATTTAAAAGTGCAGATTTGGGTTGTACAGTGAAATGAAATTTTACCAAATTGATAAAATTCTGAACTAAACAGAATTTTGGACTAATTATCTATAACTCAACTGAACTATATTGACTCAGTCACTTAGTCCCTTAACTACATTTCATGCTAACTCAGTCTCCAAACTATTCAGTATCAAACACTTTAGCCATTTGACCTATTGATCTGTTGAAAAACTACATTTTTTAATTCCTAGAATTTCATAAATACATCATAGGTCCCTAGCACTTCTTAAAATGACCAAAATAATCATCCCCATCAAAACCAAATCCCAGCCTGCCGCCGCCGCCGCCCAAACCAGCGGCAATCCCATCCCCACGTGCAATCCTACTGTGCAAGTAAACACGTATGCTATCTCCTGTAGTGATGGATTTGCAGTTGTTTCTACTTAATTGTGGCTTCTAATGAAACAATCTTATGATTATTATCATTATTATTATTTATGGAAAATATCACTTCATAGTTCCTCATTTATATATTCGAGTTATGCAACTAAACAATATTTGAAGGAAACGAATTAGATCAAACCATACCACTGTCAAGAAAGAGCTGTCTTTGCCAAAATGTTAGTGATGACCGCCAGACCCAATCAACCTGACACTAAGGCTCAAAAAGACCTAGCAAAATGCCACATCTGTAGCCCAAAGTAAGAGCCATATTTAAAAAACAAATAATATAAGGTAAAATACCCTGACAGTACAAGGCAGACAGGGAAAGGACATCCTCGAACTATACATACCTGAACTACCTAAAGGACATTCCCAGAGTATACAAGACCCCATTGACATGTGTCCTCTGACACGGCTCCATTTTATATTAGGATATTACAATATTTCCACTCTAGTACAATAGACTATAAAAGCACTAATGATACACATCTTTCAAGGTAACTATTCACTCTCATTCTCTAGGTGTTGTCATACACATTCCTAAAATTCACCAATACTAACCTGAACGTCGGAGTACCAAACAGAGGACCCCCCCTCTATTTCCCTCGTTTGGTGTCTCGACCCCAAGCCACGGGAGTACTGAACACCATCACCACCACCTTGGGTTCAAATGCAAGGAAGAGGAAAGCAAGAGAGATAACTTCTCTGAGCTTCAGGGGCCCTGCACTGAGAATCAAACGAGCCAGTGGTACGGAAGAAAAAGTTCCCGCACTACGATCCTTTCATCATCACAATCCGAATTGGAACTATCAATGTTAGAAGGGTCCTCTGTTACGACTGCTCGAACGCAGAAGTGCTATTCACCGAAGCTTACAGAGGACTGAAATTGAAATCAAGCAAGTTGACCCCTGTCAAGACAATGACCTATGGAGTAGGACCGGATGAGCTACCAGTCCTCGGGTGTATCGAGCTCTCAACCATGTTCATAGGAACCGGGCCCGAACGGCAATCCCGGTACACGACACTGATAGTGAAATAGTTGGTCATTAACGTCCCTTCGGCTTTAAACGCAATCATTGGGAGAGAAACGCAAGGGGCTATTCACATGAGAAGTGATGTGAAGTACCTCACCATCATCTTCGAGAACGAGGAAGGTGACGCCTCGATCTATGTAGGCCAGAAGAAAGCCAAGGACGTCATGACTCTTGCTCATATGGGCCCGAAGGCTGGCAGCTTGAAGGAAGAAGAGGAAGAAGCACTCGAGATCAAAGAAGTCACTCTGGAGGGAGACCGAACCATCCGGATTGTCAAGCACATACCCGAAGATAGTGAGACAAAACTTGTAATATTCAAATGAATAAAGATCTTTTCACTTACTCTCCGAGTGACATGTCCAGGATCGACCCGAAAGTAATCCAACACAGCCATTGCGTTGACCCGGATGCAATCCCCATAAAGCAAAAGAAAAGAAACAACGTCCCATTCAAAAGAGCCTTCATCAAGGAGCAAATATCGAAGTACTTGATGCCGAAGTCATTCGGGAGGTATCCTACCCCGAATGGATAAGCAATCTCGTAGTAGCCACCCGAGAAGACAGTGATAAATCACGCATGTGCATTGATTTTACAAATGTAAATGACGCTTTCCCGAAAGATTCATACCCTAAACCTCCAGTCGACAGACTAATGAATTCCACAACAGAACACGTAAGATTTAACATCCTCGATGCATACAGTGGATATTATCAAATCCGGATGAACCCACCAGATGAAGAGAAGACATCTTTCATAAGCGACTCCGGCACGTACTGCTACATAAGAATGCCCTTCAGGCCAGTGGCGGATCCAAGAATTTTATCACATGGGGGCACAATTTCTTTATTATTATTATTATTAAAAAAACTATCATAAAAATATGGTATCATAATTTCACTTTATATACATACATACACACATACACACACACACACACACACACACATATATATATATATATGTATGTATATGTTGTCCCAAATAGGCAGCCAAGAGGGGGGTGAATTGGTTGACCTAAAAAATGAATACTTTTTCTTAAAACGCTTTTACTGGACTGGTCTCAACCCGTTGAGAAAACGCTACTATAAAAACGTACAAACGTAGAACCGAATAAAAAGGCTGAGAAGATTAACACCATCGATTTATAGAGGTTCGGTCAACGATCTATGTCCTCTCCTCAAGTTCACCACTTGAGAGTTTCTTCCACTATACTTTAAAATGGTTACACCAACCTAAAAGTATACAAAGTTTTTCCCGAGGCTCAACAAAAACCTATTTTTGGTTTTCCCAAGGCTCACAAAAAAAACCTAACACTCCCAAAATAGTTTTCCCGAGACTCATTATTAACCTAACAAAAATCCATGTTTGGTTTTCCCGAGGCTCACCAAAACAAACCTTACAAAACTGTTTTGTCGAAAATGACTCAACCTGTTGACTTTTTTCACGAAAAACACACACTAAAACGTTTTAAATCAGTTTTTCTCTCTCCCAAAGATAAACTAGTAAACCTGAGATGAAGTAGAAGCTTGATCTTCGAATAACACACTACTGGAGATCTTTCTGATGCTTATTCGCTTGAATGATGAGAGAGCCTGAGATTTCTTTCAATGACCGAGTTGCTCTTCCATGAATGCTTGCTCTCGCTTTAATACTGAAGAGGAGGAGCATATTAAACGTCTCTTTCTGTTCTGCAACTCAGGAGTTGAGCACGAAATCCTCCTCAGAATCTGCTGATGCTAACGTTCAAATCTAAATCAAGAGAGTTAACTATGAAGGAGTCCTAACTAATTACAACTTAGAGATCTAACTAAATACAACTCCTTTTTAAACACATCTACAGAGTGGGCTTTAACAGGTTTAACAGATTGGGCCTATGAATCCGCAACTTACACCTTAACAAGTGTATAACTATGAAACAACCATTAAGCTTTTCTAAACTTTACACAACAGACCTAAAACTCTTGCAATCATCAAAATTAATCCAACAATATATATATATATATAGTTTCCATAATTTTGATGTAAAATATGTGTAATAACGAGAGTAAACGTTAGAAAAGGAAGTGTGTACGATGGAGAGAGTGTTACACTAGATAATATTTAGTATGTAACCATTTTGATTATTTAATTTCAAATGTAAAGTGATAAATTATTTTATAGTTGAAAGTGTGTAACAAATTTTAAAGCAATATGAACTAATCAATGGAATTTTTTGAGGTTGTTTTTATTTATTCAAAATATTATGATAGGATATATATTAATCCAACTTTATTACTAATATGTACTATTATTAGAAAACAATAGTTAATTTTATTTAATCATTGTTATCCACGTCATAAATGTTTAGGACCTATTATGAACTTTTTGGAAAACCTTTAAGACCTACATGTTAAAAAACAAATTATATGAGTTAAATAGAAAGCGATGCATAGTAGTAGGATGCCACAAGTAATTTTCCCATATTTTCTTCATTTTATGGCCTATGCGTGACGCGATACCTGGCTTGATGAGTGCAAATTATTGTATATATTTTACCCTCAATTTTGCATATAATTAAACTCAATTAATTGTTATGTTCTTAATATTTTACACAAGGAGTTTGTTGGATTCTACTTTGGGAGATATTGGAGCAAAATTGAGTAGTTCAAGGCTAAATTGACAAAATAATGGAAGTTGGAGACAAATTGGAATGAAAGATGGAAGCGAATGACCTAAGTGACACAAAGAATAAACTTTAAGGCCAAGTTAAACAACTAATGAAAGTTGAAGGGGAGAATGAAATTTAGGCCACACCTAGTCCAAATGGACTAGATTTTTAACGCATGCAGCAAGCAAGTCAGGCGTCATTGAGTATAGTTCGTTCCTTTTGGAAAAACACAGGCGGATCAAAAGTGGAGAAATTGATAACCGTTTTTCACCCTAAATATTCGGGTTTTATTGTTTTATTATTTATTGTCATTGAAAATGTTTAGTGGCTAGTTTTCTTTATGCTTTTTAGGATTATTTTCTGAAGCTTGACCGTAGAATTTGATACTTTAGTTCTGTATATTATTATTCCATGATGCATGTTTATTTACTCGGAATGTTGATGCATTATTCTTTTGCGCATGGATTATTTGTGGTATACTCCACATAGGAATAAAGGAGTATTACTAGACCACATGGTAAATTAGACTTGACTTAGTTCTAGGACGGAAGTTCAGAACGATTTAGAAAGGAAATAGATCGCTTAAAAAATTAGGGTGACACGGAAGTGTATTCTAATTACCTAGGTTCACTTCGGAAGGGGGTTTTTGGAATTGATAAATCTTCTTGCATGTTTAGAGTAATAATTGTAGGTAAAACTAAAGATATTAAATCTGAAGGTCAAGTGGATCATAAATCCTAGGAAGTAGATTTAATTACTTAATTTTCACATCACTTGCTACTTAGTTTGCTAATTAATTTTCAAAACAAATCAATCAATCATCATTTTAATTTTCTTAATTCTTACACAAATTGCTAGAATCACAAGTCCCTGAGGATTCGACCTGGTACTCACCGGTTTACTACTTGTCTGACCACCGTACACTTGCGGTGTTTGAGACCAAGTTTTTGGCACCGTTGCTGGGGACTTGTTTCCTGTCTTTTTGTGTTTGGATTATTAGTTTTATTTAATTTTTCTTTGTTTCCTGAATTTTCAGGTAGTGCATGCCAAGAACCTCTCGAGGCTGAGAATGAGCGTCTAAGGGTGCAAGTTGCTAACTTTTCCAGAAGTATGGTAAAGCTTGAGCAAAGAGAAGTTAAGAGGCAACGTCAAGATGCAGAGAGAGAGAGAGCGCATGCAACAAGCTGAGAATCCTCCACCACCGGCAAATAAGGCTATCAGAGATCACTTCCAGCCGATAATTACTGATAATTACAATGGTATTGCAAGACTAAAGGTGGCTCCTGGATTCCGCATCGGTCCGGGACTTATCACTTTAGTTCATAATCATCAGTTTTGGGAGCTCCTAATAAAGATCCTAACCAGCATTTGGAAAACTTCCAAGAGCTCTGTGATACTCACAGGACACAGGGAGCGACTCTAGAGCAAATTCGACTCATGTTGTTCTCATTCTCACTGCGGGACAAAGCGAAGAATTGGTTGCTTTCAATTTCAAAACCAATGCTGACGTGGCAGGAGGTAGCTACTAAATTTCTGATTAAGTTTTTTCCACCTGGGAAAGCTGCTAAACTTAGATAAGAGATAAGCACATTTCAGCAGCATGATTTTGAATCTTTGCATGAGACATGGGAAACGTACAAAGAGCTACTACGAAAATGCCCGCATCATGGGTATGAAGGATGGGTGCAGGTGCAGATGTTTTACAGCGGACTATCCATGCAAACAAGGCAATTTTTAGATGCCGCCTTAGGAGGTACGTTGATGAGTAAGAGCTTTAGATATGCTTTTAACTTACTCGATGAGATTACATCCAATAGTTATCAATGGCCATCCGAGAGAGTGGAGAGTAGGGAGGGAGTCCTTCAGGTAGATCAGTTCACTCAACTTCAAGCACAGATTGCAACACTTGCGAATCAAATGAAGGTAAATCATGTTTCCCAACCAACTCAAGTTGCCAATGTTGAGTACTATGAGGAAGATGAGGCAGCAGAATAGGTAAATTAAGTAGGCCAGAATAATTATGGCTACAAGCAGCAGGTGTCAGGTGGACAATATAGACCCCAAAGTCACTACGTAGTTGAATCCTTTTTTGAAACGACATCAAAGCGGGCATTGCCGGTGCAACAAATCAATTGAGCACATGTTGGCTATGAAGCGGCCCAAATGTGTTGAATCCGTTAAAAGCCCATTTCTTTTTTTTTCCTTTTTTTGTATAGATCAGCTTTTCATTTATTAACCTCTTTCAACATTTAATCAAACCCTAGATATCTCTCACTCTCTCCATTTCTCTTCCTGCCGCTTCACATTTAAACAATCCTTCTCTCTTTTGTCTCTCACTCTCCTCTTTCAACCCCCATCCCTCGCATCACCTCCAGCTCCTGTCCCAAATCCAATTCGCATCCATAAATCGAGTTCCTAACTCTCTTCCTCCTAATTTCGTGACTGTCAACAACCCCACCATCATCTCCCCCCTCACGATTTTACTCCGGCCAAAGCCCCAATCATCCATCTTTTTCTCATAAGAGTTTCAACGAAGTTAACGGCGATGAGATCGGAACCATCGAAGTTGAGCGGCAGTAAGACCGGGTGACAAGCATTTGAGGTGCTCCAAGAGAAGGAGGTCGGCTGGATTTGCAAAATTTGGTGTAATTTTTCTTAAGATCTGTTGCTGGATTTTGATGTCTTTCTTTTTCTGCAATTTTTTGAAGGCTTTTGTCTCAAAAGTTTGTTATCTTTTGTTGATGAAATTAGTTTTGTAACATAAAAGAATCAAAGAATGAAATTTCGTTGATGTTAGGTTTCATGTTGAAGTTCTTCAGTCTTCTTTTCTGGGTTTAGAACGTACATGCATGTATCATTTTTCCAGATTATGGCCTGGATTCGCTGAATATTGATGAATTTTTTCCAGATTATTTATCCCTGCAGATTGTCCCTCTCTCGTGGCCACCAAGCTTGGCAAATTCGTTTTCTGTAGCTCCTTTTAATGAAATGGTTGAAGTGTTTGAAGATAAAAATTGGAAAACAATTTGTTGAAGTTCTGGGTGCAGTGAGTTTGAAGGTTTGGATCTGGATATTTTTCCAGATCTGAATCTTTTTTTTAATGCGTAAATATGTTAGAAGCGGCGTTGTTACGGATCCGAAATCAAAAGCGGCCTTAAATGTAGCGGCTGTGTTTACGGCGTCTACCGCTTTAGTTGAAGCGGTGGTGTAACAGATTGGCCGCTTCAAACGGCCAATCAAATACGTAGTGAGTCATTGAAATTTACAGGGAAACTACCAACCACGTGGGAATTACCAGGCCTTGGGAGATACTTCTATGCAAAAGCCACCACCATACAGGCCACCTTTTGAGAGAAAAAAACAGTACGAGGCAAGTTCATCCTTTCAAGAGGACAGACAGGCCAAGTTTGAGAATCGACAAGAACAGCTTGAAAGAGACAATGTAGAAATCAAGCAACAACTATCTCATATTTTGGTTCATTTGGAGAAGCAAAATAAGATGGAGTTTCCTAGCAACACTGTGGTGAATCCAAATGCACAGTGTAGGATGTGCACGGGGTGGGGCGGGGCGGATAGTGAGAAAAATAGTATCCGCCCCACCGAGTGCGGGTACCCGATTTTCACAGTTTTTTGCGGTTCGGATCGCGGGTATTCCAAAGTATAATTATTCTATAAAATTTTTCAATTTACTTGGAGATATTCTAAAATTTTGCATCATAAATATACATATCTAGAGCATCAAAATGAAAAGTAGTTTGCATAAATATAACAATAATATAATATTGAAAATCATATATTATTGTTGTATGAAATGGGTTTTCACACATAATATAAAAGAAACTTAAAGGAAATTTGAAATAAAGTAAGCAACTTTAGATAATTTATTTGTAAATAGGCATATGCGGATCGGATCAGGTATCCGCGGGTTTCTAAAATTAGAATTAGAACCCGCGGATTATCGGTTTCTTCGGTTCACGGGTTTTTTCGGTTTCGGATCATGCGGTTCGGTTCGGTTTCTCGGTTTTGCAGGTTTTTTGAACACCCCATTGTTGTCACCGGCGCCAGATCCACCTCCTGCGGTCTTGTTCCATTTTTCTGATGCGGATTTCCCGGTGCTGCCGGGTTTTGCTTCGAAACTCGAGCGCGCAAGCGCTTTGAAGGAGGCTACTATGCCCGGCAATTTTGGGAAGAAGAAAAGGAAATGAAACTGTTCATGTTCAGAGAAGCTTTTATCTAGTGGGCCGCACTTGTGTTCACATACATGCTTATGATAATCCTTCACCTTGAGGAAGCCGATCAAAACCGGGCTACTTGGATACAAATTTGGGAGATAAATTTGAAAATAAGATCAGTGATGATATCTCTATAATTTCTGGGAATTGGGTGGATGTAGTTAAAAATCATATGGATGATTGCAGGTCAGGAGAGAAGCAAGATGGAGGCAATTCGTCACAAAAGTGTGTGATTGTGGAGCTTGAAAATTTAAGTATCAATTGTGAAACTCTTATTTTTCCTAGAGTGCCACCTTTATTAGACAAAAATTTATCTTATAAGGAAATTAGGGAAGAGGAAGTAATTTTGGAGGTCAGTGGATCGGTTGGAATAGAAGTGAAAATCCAATTAGGGATAAGAGGTGCGTTGATAAAGTCAGTAAATTCGTTGGATGCTCTTTTGAGGGCTGTGAAGGAGTTGCGTTTAAACCTGTCAAAAGAGGAACTTCGAATTCCGGGTCTCGTGTTAAACTGAAAAATGAATTAAGAAAATTGCAATGAAACTTTAGAAAATAGAGAGTAGAGCTAGAGCCAAGTGAGGGGTTTTTTAGCACAAATTGGTCTATATCAATCTTGGTTGTCTCCGGGTGAATTAGGGATGTTCAAGTTAGAAAACTTTTATTCTTCATGTTGAGGGTAATTTAGTGGTGCTTTTGTGTTTTTTAAGGGGTTTGGGTTTTTCTTTCATGGATTCTCATTCTAACATTTCGCTAGAGTTTATGTACTTTTTAATTCTTTAATAAAATTATCGCCGTTCAGAAAAAAACAAAAATATGAAAAATTACAAATATTAGTATCTAGTATAATTGATACTACCTCCATCCCACAAAAGATTATGTAAAATATGTTCTATTATTGGGGCTGTTTCTATATGTATAGTATATATGTATATGTATATTGTTTTAGGGGCCCCTTATGATTGGGGGCCTAAAGCAGGTTGCTTATCCGCTTTGGGCCAGGGCCGGTACTGGGTGGAGCTATACAGTTGGATGAGTTGTAAGGTGCAATGAGTAGAGAAGAGCCGGTAATAGATCTAGGAAGAAGGTAATGTAGATGATTTGGATCCTCATCTCTAAGAAACGTTGAGTCAGAAAATTCATCCCGGATATCATCGAGAGCAAAAGTGTCTACAAGTTTATTGGTTGTTGCCCCCGCTAAGAAAATTTCCTGGCTCCACCCCTGATAGTTGGTTGTTTTGTAAACAAGAAACATAAAAGCAAGCTTGCAGGTAATGGAAACATATTGAAGTCCCTTGGAGCCCAAGACATCACTGGCTGTTAAGACTCAGAAATACTATTGAAAGGCTGAGATGGGAAGGTTGGTGATGCAGTTAGTACTGGCACAAATGTAAATAAGATGAAGCTAGAATATCTCCAATCTGTATACCTTCAAAACTCAAAAGCCAAAAGTAAAGCATAGTAACAAATAGTGATCGCACAACAACCATGTTTCTTGTGTACATTTAGGTTATTTGATCAGGTGTTGTATACTTGTCTATATATAGAATGGGATAGCCGAACGAAGCATCCATCGACAAAAGGAGAGAGTTAAAAATACGGGTCCGGTTAATTACCTCCTACGTGTAAGTACACATAGCGGCCCAACACGCCACTAAAGCTCAACCCCAATCGTCTAATTTTCTAATTGACCAAACTAACCCTAACAAAATTCCTCCCCTCACAGACGATTCTACTGTACGATCTGGAAACCGTCTAGCATGAACTGAATTCATAGCTCTCTCTCTAAAACGCAGATATCAACTCACCTCACGAATCGAAAACTGTCAAAACTGATCCTACTTAATTTCTGAGAAAAATCGCATCAACAGAAGCGAAAATCGATGGACAAGTCGAAATCAAGCAAGCATTCCGAATATGAAGAGCATAAAGATGAAGAAACTGAAGAAATGAAGAGGTAACTATAAATCGCACTTGTTTTACCTTGTAAATCGCACTTGTTTTACCTTGTATAATGTCACGATTCAGGACCTATAGAGTCTTCTGAGTCATTATTAAGTTAATCGTACTGAATCTCGGGAAGAATTGAAACAGTTACCATGTTAGGGTTCTGTGATCTAAGTAGAAGTTTTCGAAGCAGTTAAGGAGATAAACTGTAAATCTGACCTTTGAACATCTCATTCCAGTATCGATTCAGTCATTTGAACATCTTGTTGGAGTAGCGATTCAATCCTCTTCATCTTTTTGAACCTACTGGTGCTAGCATTTTAGGCAACCGTGGTCTGAGCTCTCTGAACTGACAAATAAAGCTTTTATACTTCTAAAGATGATGATGATGTAGTTCTTTATTTTAAAGTAATGTGCAAGGACCAATAAATAAAAACATACACTATAACATTTTCAACATGCTGACACTATCTATAGGTATGGTAGACAGTATTGCTTCCTTTGCCAGACAACAACTTCTTATTAAACAAACAGTATAAAGTTTTTGTATTTCTGATGAAATTATTAATTAGTGTAGTAGACAGTATATGATGACATTATTAATTAGTGTAGTAGACAATATATCCTCCTTCAATTGGTGATTTCCTGACTTGTCAATTCAGATGTCCTCCACAAAGCACCTTGTCTACAACACTCAATCTTAGTGAAGGGAAAATCAACAATATTATTGAAAGGTAACAATTTATTTAAATCCTTTAATGAGTTCAAATATTATACAATGGGCGATCAATATTTCTTCTTCAAATATTGACAGGTTTATTTTACAATCGATATCCGAAGGTGCACAATCTGAAAAACGTCAAGAATGTGGCACAAAGAGTATTCCAGATGCACAGAATGAACCAAGGTAACTATACAGTATCAGTCTGGTATGTTGCAATTATTTGGTATTGTTATAGACAGAATATAAAAACATTACCCCTTGAAAAGTTTTAGAACCCCACAAGAGTTCATTGTGCCGCTGGAGGCAGAGTCAGTACAAGATTCAATACTACCAAGTAGAGGTGTTCAAAAAAACTGAAAAACCGTCAATCCGCTCCGAACCGTGCAATCCGAAACCGAAAAAAACCGAAAAAACGGGTAACCGAACAAACGGGTAACCGAACACACGGGTAACCGGTCTGTTGCGGTTCGGTTCGGTTTTTGATATTTCAAAACCGCGGGTACCCGCTCCGACCCGCCCCTACGTATACTATCTACACAAGTCACAATCCTGAAGATGAGATGATGGGATGATGATCATTTTTCTACTTTTATTTTTCTTCATCCGCTCACAAACTTTATTTGAATAATTGTATAATGGTTATGGATTTGGTGTGTATTTGACTACTTATGTCATGTACTTATTAAGGATTTTAAGGATTATTTTTTTCATGATATTATTGTTTTATTGATATTGTGGGTATGCGCGCCCCGATCCGCGAAAACCCGTCATCGTGTGGGTACCCGTGACGCGGGTACCCGCATAGTGTGGGGCGGTTTCAGATACTGAAATTGGGTATCCGCCCCGTAGTGTATGGATAGCATATTCTCCACTACCCATCCTGCCCCGCCCCGTGCACACCCCTACTACCAAGCATGCAAAAAGAGCAACTAGAAAAGGCTCCTCGTAAGATAAGAATGAAAATGTAAGAATACTTTCTTCTTATTTTATTTTTTTAAGGAAATGCAACTTTTAGATCACTAACATTATCGTCTATTAACTATAGGACGGCAAAAAAACCGTACCAAAAGAGACAAAGCCCCCGATTACAAGCAATTCACCAAAAGAAAGCTGCACCTGTTAATGATGATTCAACAACTGCTGCTCTTCCAAAGAAGATAACAAAAAGGAAAAAAGATGAAAAAGAGGCCCTAATAATTGTTGAGGATCATCAACAAAAGGAGAAGAAAAAGAAACTGGCTGAGGAGCTTGCAAAACTGAAGCTGAAACAAGAGGAGACAAAACAGGGCAAGAGGAAAATGAAAGAAGAGGAGAAGAAAGTTCCCAAAAAAATTAAAAAAGAAAAGCTAGATAGATAAGAAAAAGAAGAAGAAGATCCAGAAACATGGTAAGAATTAGACATTGTTCTGTATCCATTAGACAATATATAAATATTTGTTAGATAGTAAGGTAACTTACATGATTTCATTTCCAATAACGATTCAACAAGGGACAATTGACGACCAACTGCAGTCCTGAAGCTATAAAGATGATGATGGCTAGAATGGAAGAAAGTTTAGATCACATGAAAGGAATCGAAGAGTTAGGATTCGAATCATTAGGGAGAATTTCTTGCACGAGACTTAACATGAATCTGATCACATGGATGGTTAATGCTTTCGATCCAATGAGACACCTCCTTGCATTTTGGTAAGGGAAAGAGGTTAGAGATAACTGCAGAGGATGTTCACATCAGACTTGGAATACCCATAGGTCTGGTTTTTGTGGAGGAGCACAAACACAACAAAAACACAGATCCGGATCTAAACGACTGGAGAATGATGTATAAGAAGAATGATGGGCCATACACAAGTTACATCAGCGATGAAGTCTGCACAAACAAACCGGCAAATAACTGGTTCAAATTCAATTTTGTGGTATATGTTGCTACAAAGTTGTTGGCTCCATCAAATCGGTCAACATGCCAATTCCGAGTACACAAAGCACTCAAATATGGAGTTGATAGGGTCAAAGAAATGAATTGGTGTACGTATGTGATAAGGAATTTGGCTACAGAAATACACAAATACAAGAGCTCAGCTACCAGTCGATCTTGTCGTGGTTGTCTATACTTTCTACAGTTTAGTTTTACATATTGTCTAAATCAATTAATATAATGGTTGATAGTAAATATAATATCGTCCACTAAACTCAAATATAGTGTCAAACATCTACAGTCTCTAACAAGTAATACAGGTTTTGAATGTAGATGTTTTATCTGGATAGAGAGGATGTTCCCTACTAGTCACCATTGGACCCAAAAGGAAGTAACAACTAGGTTAAATTTGGAGTTAACATAAGGAGGTTTTGGAAGGGGGCTGGAATTACCAAGAATCTCATTGCCGAAACAACTAGAGCAACAGAATCAAAAAAGAAGGATCATCCAAGAGAAGGAAAGGATGGAGTGGTTAGAAAAGATCATCCAAGAGAAGAAAGAAACAAGGATGCAGTGCCTGCACCAGTTGGAAAGCAACAAGCTACAGAAAAGAATGCAGGAGTTGAAGGTTCTGAAAATCGTAAGTATTAAATTAAGCTACTTATCTACTGTCAACAAGGATAGGAAATACTGTCTAAACTAAAACATAATAGTGTCTGAAACATATAATATAACATCTCTTTATATATTTATGGGTATTTGCATAATCAAAAGAGGAAAAAAATATTCTTGCAAAAGATCCAATTTGTTCACAAAAACTTGCAATTGCTGATCTTTGCAAAGATTATCCAGAAACCACAAGTCAGCTTCAGGAAATCCTTAAAAAGTTGAAAATGAACATTGAACAAGGAAATGCAGCTGCAGGAGATACGGATGATGATTTCTTCATACATGTTGCGGAAATCGTTCAAGGAATGGAATTGGCTACAACTAACCAACTTAGAAGGTTGAGGGACAAGAATATGCTGAATATGGATAAAGAGGATGTTGACGAAGAAGTCATTGCACAGCTAGAAGAGTTACCTCCCTTTAAGATTGAACTCCCCAATGAATTAGATGCGGAGCCGAAGTCCGTGAAAATGACGCAAGTTGATGTTCCATCTTTCAGCTTAGGACTGACCCAAGAGGAGATAAAAAAAAGGAAAGAAGAAGAAGGTAGTAACAATGAGATCCCCATATCTACAGCCAATGCACAGAAACCTCGCCAGACTTCTAACAGCAGAACAATACATAATGCTTGATTATGCATGGAGAATCAGATTCTCTCCAACGTAAGTAATCATTTCTATACCGTCTACTGAATAAATAATTATGTCCATACTATCGGTTTAACACATCACTCTTCTTAACATAGGGAACTACTGAGTAATTTTGGGGAACTGATCGTAAACAATCGACAAGAATTCTTGACTTTAAGGACAGGATCTCAAGTTTGTGATACCATTGTCAGTGCTTATGCTTACACATTGAACTATTCAGAGCAACAAATCGGCTGTCTGAATAGTTTCTTCTTCTCAACTGACGTATCGGTGAACAGACGTACTACCTTGTCTAATCTTAATGAGCATTACAATGTCTTATAAATTTGATTGTGAAAAATGCAGTAAACAATGGGATGCTATGCTAAAGCTGTTGCGCTGAAGCAAACAAAACAAAATGTAACAGAGGAGGAGAACAATCAGGCTGAAAGAATAATAGCTTCAATGTTTGAGTGGATTAATGCATGGTTGAAACTGAACAACGTAAATGTGGAACAACTGAGACAATATAAAATGGTAAGAAAAAAACAACTGTTCTAATAGTGTCTGCATAATAAATCATATTGTCCAATGACATGAGGTATATTGCTGTTTGAAGTTTTGTGGACTCATGCCGAGATTATTTTGGAACAGCTTCTCTTTCCTATTCTGTTGGAGTCACACTTCTTCGTATATTGCATCAACACAAATTCAAAACTCATTGAAGTGATGGACAACAGAAGTGAAGATATTATGAAATACGATAACTTCACACATATCTTAGTAAGTAAAGTGTTACCTTTTATAATGACTCTCATTTTCAAATTTTATTACTAATAGAATAAATAACATGATAGAAGGAGCTAGTTGGAGTGCCCTTGAATGCCATTGACCATCCTTCTTGTACTGAGTTTGCATCATACAAATTTGAGTTTGTTAAACTCAAATGGAAGGACGAGTGCCCCAACTACATTGAAAATACAATAGACTGTGGTGTCTTTGCAATGAAGTACATGGAGATATATGAAGGAGGATTAAAACTCCCCAAATCTGATCTTGGCACGGTAAATAGTTTTATTTATAGATTCAAGGATTTTAATAATAGTTCAGAACATATTCTAAATAAATCTAGTCCTTTTGCAGTATGGAAAAATGAAGAATCATCTGGCGCAGATTGCAGGAATGCTCCTTTCGCACCCAATGAACAAAGAGAGAGAGCAAGTGTTGGCCAACGCACTCAAATATAAAGACCTAGGGGTGTTCAAAAAACCCGCAAAACCGAGAAACCGAACCGAACCGCATGATTCGAAACCGAAAAAACCCGTGAACCGAAGAAACCGATAACCCACGGGTTCTAATTTTAGAAACCCGCGGATACCCGAACCGATCCGCATATGCCTATTTACAAATAAATTATCTAAAATTGCTTACTTCATCTCAATTTTCCTTTAAATTTCTTTTATATTATGTGTGAAAACCCATTTCACACAACAATAATACATGATTTGTAATATTATATTATTGTTCTATTTATGCAAACTACTTTTCTTCATTTTGATGCTCTGGATATGTACATTTATGATGCAAAATTTTAGAATATCTCCAAAGTAAATTGAAAACTTTTATAGAATAATTATACTTAGGAATACCCGCAGATATCCGCGATCCGAACCGCAAAAACCCGTGAAAATCGGGTACCCGCATTTACGGTACCTGCACTCGGTGGGGCGGATACTATTTTTCTCACTATCCGCCCCGCCCCGCCCCGTGCACACCCCTATCAAGACCCTTAGTTTTCAGAATAGCATATTTCTAATCTAACTGAACAATATGTAGTAGATGTTTTTGAGACATATTCTTGCAACTTGTTATGCAAAATGTCGTAAACATTATTAACAATGATAGTTGAAGTTAACTTCTATACAAATTCCGTAAACAATGAAGTTATTTAGTGGAATAAAGAGTTCAAACCCTGTTGCCATTTGGATTAATTATTAGGATCAGGCAATAAGATACTGTCTACTAGACATATCATAGTGTCAACTAGAATGACATATAATGTTTGTTTTTTAATTGGGCTAATGACATATAATGCCAATATCTCAGAAAAGTGCAAAAATGAATTTATGAATCCACCAAGAATGACAGTTAATTGAAGTTTATTTAGTGGAACAAAGAGTTCAAAGCCTTCTGTCATTTTCTTTACTAGATATACCATAGTGTCAACCAGAACGACATATAATGACATATAAAATGAATATATGTATATTAAATCCCAAATTCCAAAAGTCTGTACATCAAAACCAAACGAAAATTGAACAGAAAATTATATAAATCGATATAAAATGTCCATTCATAGACTCAACGGGTTTGTAACCCCAAACTATGCATTTTGACTGTTTCCATGGCTCCGTCCAACACCACCTCCACTTTTTCCAGGACCATGACTAGCCTTTCCACGCTTTGAACGATAAATGTTTGAAGAAACAAACTGAGGATTACCCACCTAAATATCTTGCACATCTCTTGAACTAGTAATGGTTGTTGAAGAATTCTCACCATCAATATCAACAGCTCTCAAATCCTTCTCCAAAGACGACAATGACTTCTCGACCAAAGACCTGCGTTTTTCATCTTTTTGGCAGCTAAGAACAACATTCAAATACCGATTCATAATAGAATTCCGCCAAGCTAAGGATGAAAAAGCATCTTCACAAATATATTTACCATCCTTATCATACACAAGTCAAGCTTCTTTTGTCCATCGATGAAGAATAGAATCACGCGAAAGCTTTTCAACATTCATAACATTCAATATCCGTAGAGCATGACAACAGAGGAAGCCTCTTTCTTCAAAAAACAGACAAGAACATGATATAGAGCCAGATATGAATGCATACCTCACCACAAATTTGTGACGCTTACTCAACCCAGCAGACACTTCATAACTCACATAATCAGGATTCACTTCAAGCACTTCATATTGTCCAAAAACACCTCTAACTAATTCTTCCTCAAACTCCTCAAGTATAGCTCTAGTATATATTCTGGAAGCATCAATTAAAACTTGTGAGAACTTAACTTTAATATTAACAACACCAACATTCATAAAATCTTCTCGAATCCTTTTGTTCCTCCACTCATTAACCATCTTCTCAACAGCTGTAAACACGGCATACAAACCCATTTGACTATTAGCCAATGAAGTCAAAACACTATTTGTGCTTTCACTTCGTTGAGAAGATCTTATGCCTGAAAATGGGAAAACAGAGTTAAAAATACCAAAAGTGTCTGAATAAACCAACAAACCGCCAACTACAAGAAAGTAAACTGTCTTGATAGAAACACTAACCTGCAGAAAAGATATGTTTGCACAAAACAGGGCACCACTTGTATCTCAAACTGTATAGATTACTCAACTAGGTATTGCTTCCCTGGCCAAATGAGGAGATCATTTTCTGCCACTGTAATTCAAACTCCTCTGCTGTCATACAATAGTACAAACACTTGTAGAATAGCTTAGAGAAACCGTCTACATGCATTAAACCGTTTAAATTCTTCTTCGCATTTTCACAAATGTGCCACAGACACAAACGATGCTCCACTCTCACAAAAACATGATCAATAGCATGCGCAATTGCTAAATCTTGATCTGTCATGATAGTTTGAGGCATCTTCCCATTCATGGCACGTAAAAAACACTCGAAACACCATATAAAATCTTCTTTCCTCTGCCCAACTAAAAACGAAATAGCGAACATCAAATTCTGCTTATGGTTATCTATACCAATAAAGGGGGCACAAAACATATTGTACTTGTTAGTGCGAAAAGTAGTGTAAAAAACTACTACATCACCAAAAACAACATAATCAGACCTCATCACCTCATCACACCAAAGAAAGTTTCTCATCCGACTTTCCTCATCAACTAACATCTCAAAAAAGAAATTAGGCACTTTCTGAACTCTCTCCCTAAAAGTCAGTAATAAAAGCATCGCATCTCCACAACACAAAGTGGCCTCTTTCTCAGCAATAGCATGATTATAAACCATCCATCTAGTAAGACCGAGTTCTTCAATACCGCCAACATTATTACCTAATATCCTCATAGCCTCACAAGGTCTGACTCCAGAACGCATCAAATCGAATATGGCTTCAAATAGATCCTTATTAACATATTTCCCGCTACGCAACATAAATCTTTGTTCAGGATCAACAAAATGATGTGAATGGTCACGTTTATGAGTAACAACAGTCCAACAATTCTCTGAAACTAATTTACAAGAGATCATTGCTTGACAGTTTGTCTTCTTATCAACACGACGTCGTTCCCTCAGTTCATTAGGAGCAGAGAAAACATTTTCACTACTGCATCCAACTTTCCGTCTACTAACCCCAGCATAAGAACACTTAAACTCCTTATAGTATAATGTAGCATCCACTTTGCTCTTCCTATTTCTATTACAAAAAATCTTATATCCTCTTGATAAAGAATAATCCCTGAAGAATTGCTCAGCAATCTGAAGAGATTTGAATGTGGCTCCAACCCAACAGACATCATCACAATCACCAGGATTGGACAGTCTACCCTCTACAGTGACAATGTCAACCTAGAGTCACCATAACGTCCACCCCAAACATAAAGCCAAGAAACTTGAAACTTTAAAAGGGCAAATCAAGGAAAAGAATAACAACCTGGAACGACATCTGAATGATCTTGAACAGATACAGAAGTAGATGATACTGCCGTATGATCTTCAAGACATGTAGCAGTAGATGGAACTGTCAAGAACAAAAGTGTCAGTGTCTGATAGACAACGGAATATCATCTGAAAACGGAAAAATTCACAAAGCTAACAACAAAAAAAACAATAAAACAATACTAACCTGAAACGCATGGCACTGTAGCATGATTTCATTAACTGAGTCAATAAAGTGTACTGTCAAGAACAAAAGAGTTAGTGTGCAGCAAACAATACAATACCGTCAACATATGAAAAAAAAAGGAAAATACCATTAAGATAAAAAAGTAACCTGAAACAGAGGTAGAGATATCCTCATGAAAACCGTCATCAAAAGAACCTGTCAAGGAATGACAAACATATTGTCTATAAGACAACACGATAACGTCAATAACAAGCAATTGGAAGCCTCAAATATGAAGGTACTTGAAACAATTGGAGAATGTTGAACATCCAATTGATCAACAGAAACATCAAAATCATGAGGGAAAGTTACATAGAAATCCGATCCATCATCTTGAGTGCCGACAAAAACAACATGATCGCAAGAAGATGGAGAAGATTTCATATCCAAATTCAATGCCAGATCTGCGAGGATGACCAAAAAATCATCGGCAACAGCGAGCACAATGACGAAATCTACAAACCGAATAGATGAAGAAATCTACCTCAAACGCAACTACGAACGCAAAAATGAATAGGCCGGCAAAAATCGGAAGGCGACATGATCGCAATAACGAATAGGTCGCGAAGAACGGAAGGCGAGATGATCGCAAGAAAAGGACTACATCAATCGCAAAACAGATTGGCAACTGCGAACACAATGACGAAATCTACAAACCGAAGAGATGAAGAAATCTACCTCAAACTGCAACTGCGAACGCAACAACGAATAGGTCGGTGAAGATCGGAAGGCGAATTGCAGCAAAAAAGAACAGATCAGAGCGAAGAAGCTGCTCAAGGAGAGAGAAGGAAGGAGAAAGAAGACGCTGATTTGAGTAACTGCCATAAGCTCATCTGAAAAACTGCAAAAACGGAGAGAAAAAAAGTATTTATGGAAGGGTATTTTTGACTTTTTACGAATAGGTGGGATTACACATATGAGGTAATTAACCGTGGGGAAAAATACCGAATGCTAGAGGTATATAATTCAAATACTTACAAAGCTATAGGCAGTATATAATTCGAATTGTTTGGAATATTATTAATTGTTGCCTTGTTAATACAGCTATATATTGAACAAATTCTATTTTCCCTCGCCTTGCTGCGGATGTATATTGTAACATTAGTATTTTTTCTTAATTGAATAAATTGATTATAATAGTATAATTTTACAAAATAAATGAGAAGGTAAAAAAACCAAATTTAGGCTTAACATATTTCATATTATATCATATAAGCTCTAAGACTTTAGAGCCAATGCGTAAAAGAGTTAGAATAAAAGTCAAATAAGAGAGTTAGTCTCTAAATTTCATCAAAATTATGATGAGGTGACTTAATCTCATTTGGAGTATTTTCATAATAAATTTCGTAATTGTGTAGAGTCATAATTAACCAACGTATACAAGTGTTTTACATTAATTCACTACGTAGAGAAATCCGCTTTCTGCGGTGAAGGCCGCAATAGACCGCAGTAAATGGGTTTACTACGGCCTCCGCTGCAGTAAAACCACAGCTTCTCTTATGTGTGAAAAAGAAAGTAAGGAATTATTCTTGGATAAACTCATGTCTTGTGTGAAAAAGACAAAGAGATAAAAAAGACAAAGAGAAGATAAAATCATGTCTTGTGTGAAAAAGATAAAAAAAACAGTTCTGTGAAAATAAGGAATTATTCTTGGATAAACTAAAACATAAAAAATGACATGTCACATTGTAATTGGTAGTGACACTAGAACAAAATATATAGAAGAAGAATACGCCAAGGCCTTTGTTGTCTTCTTAACATAAACTTGGTCGTATTAGCTGTATCCTGTATTGTATTGTATTGGCATATGCGCTACTCATTTGGCGATAATGTGTATGAGTTACCAACAATTTAGAAAGAAAAATGTTAATATTTCCTTTCCATGTAAAAAACCTGTTGCTTATATTCTGCATTAAGTCATTAATTACTGCAATTTTCTGAGTACAAAATTCAGCAAATAGCTCATTAGTATTAGTAGCTAATATAATGTTGCAGATGTAGAGGTTTTATGGAGTCTTCATTAACCTTTTTGATCTTGGTTGAATGAAATCTAACTTTTTTATGAGATAGATTAAGTTGTTAGTTCGTTACATACATAAATAAATATTAATATATACACCCAAAATTTGGTACAATAGGTTCTGTTAATACTTGTTTGAGTTTTGCTTAAAATTATATAATGATATCTTAACCACCAAAATAAAAATAAATAAATATATCAAGCAATTAATTAGGAGTTCGTTTATTTACCACATATGTGGAAAAACACATACCTAAATGTACTATTAATCGTAGATATTTATTAAACGGGTAAACTTGATATTTTCATGGTGTGTGTTTTTCCACATATGTTTTTCCACATATGATAGAAAACAAAATTTGGACAAATTCTGAATGATCAACTTGGAAATATAAAATATAGAAATGAGATATCCAGGGACAAGTCCCAATTTTGGATTAACGCTATATGTTTGGTAAAAAATATTTATGTCGATAAAAAGTAAAAAAGTAAAATCTATTAGAGTTTTCTATATGTAGCTACATTAATTGTATGATTTTGTTTAATCGGATTAAATATTAAATTAGTTAAATAAAATATACAGAGAATGCTCATACGGTAATTGATTAAATAAGGATCAATAAATTCAAAATGACATATGATGTAGGTTTGTTAAGTGTGCGTAAACAGGGTCCATGAGTTGTTGAGAATCTTTTTGCTAAATAGATTCTAAAACAAAAATATTTACGTAACTAGACTTTTTCTATAAGTATTTGTCATTTTAGACTTTTTTTTGGCCATGTCATCTAGTTGTTCAGTGTTTTGTAACGGCACTTTTACGGCCCGTGCCATTACAAAGCAAAAATGGCCGTTTATTTTTCTATTCCGTCACAACTCTTTTTTTTCCAATTTTTATTTTCGATTTTTCTTTCGTTTTGACCGAGCCCCACACCACCCACTCAATCAACTTTATTCATTTTTTCATTTTTAACTCCTCTTTTCTCTCTCTTCAGCTCTCCCATTAACTCCCTCTTCTCCCGCCGGCGGCTCACATTCAAGGTTACGGTTTATTTTTTATTTTCGTTTCTATTTAGCGGATCAGTGTTGGTTATGATTTGTTGTTGATTTTTTTTGTGAGATCTGGTGAAGTTCTGGAGATGATTTTTTGCGAGATTGAATTAAGTTCGACGACGGCGTTGAAGATCGACAGCGGCGACTTTGAAGTTTGACAGCGACATTGAAGATCTAGTGATGATTTTTTTAGATCGAGTTTTGGTGATGGTTTTTAACAAGATCTCAGATCGATCTGGTGATGCTTCTTTTTTAGATTCGAGATTTGGTGATGTTTTTTTGGCGAGATTTGGTCCAACTTTCAGATCTTTGTTGTATCTTTTGTTGATCTTTTATTTATAAGATCTTTTGTTGATTTGGATTCATTCAATGTTGTATCTTTTGTTGAAGTTTGACGGCGACGTTGAAGTTCTACTGCTGATTTTTTTAGATCGAGTTTTGTTGATGGTTTTTAGCAAGATCTCAGATTTGGTGATGCTTCTTTTTTAGATTCGAGATTTGGAGATGTTTTTTTGGCGAGATTTGGTCCAACTTTCAGATCTTTGTTGTATCTTTTGTTGATCTCACTACGCCAAGCAAACAATGTTTACCGCGGCCTCCTCCGTGGTAGAGCCACGGGAATAGCCAGTTACCGCGGCCTCAGCCGCAGTAACGGTCGCGGTAATTTTTGTGTTTTCTACGTAGTGTCTTTTATTTATGAGATCTTTTGTTGATCTTGATTCGTTTAATGTTCTTGTTGCAATCCCGGATCTAGAATTCGTTTCCAGATATGGGGGTTTTTTAAAATTTATAAAATTTGTTTGTAGCGGCATTGAACGGTTCTCATCTCCAAAGTGGTTGTTTCTTGTAGTGGCGGAAGAAACGGACTCTGCCGTTACGATTGTGACGACGATGCTACGGATCTGCCGCTTCGAGCGAGCCATCAAGCACGTAGTGGTTGGGGGTGTCTACAAAGTTCACTGCCCTCAAACGTATGGTGACCAACCTCAAACCCAGGCTCCTCTTCCTGATGGAGACTTGTCGTTCAATTGAGGGTTTGGAGTGGTGGTTCAGGGCCGCCTCGGATTTTCTAGTATTATCGCAACCGCGGCACATGGGCAGGGAGGTGGTGTTGCGATTCTATATATGGCAAGCATCGTGGGACGTCTCTCTCATCTATATGGCAGTTCTTTTGGCACGGCAGGGCCGAGCGAGGGCTCACCCTACGTGGCAATATGAGGCTTACGTGCTTGGATTGGCTAGGTCTTGGACTCCCATGGCAAGTCTATGATTGTTGAAGTGTCTAGGGTAATGCGCGACAATGCTCATTCACGGGGGCCTGCATTCTTTTTTCTCTTTTTAAAATTTTGTTCAGTTTAGCTTATGGTTACTTTTTTCCTTTTTAGGACCCTCTACTTTTTTTGCTTATGTTTTAGATTCATGTAATTATGATAAGGGTTAACCAAATCAAAATTGCATTAAGAGACTTGCACACAAAAAGGGCCTCAATGTTGGAAGTGTCAACGACAAAGGGCTGCTTTATACCCATCCCGCCGTTGACATACTACAGGTAATTGTAATCTCTCTAATTGCACATTTTCTTACAAAGTAGCCATTATGTCTTTCTCTTTTCTAGCTTTTGAAGTGCAACATTCAGTAGTTTTATCTTTTCTTGAAACTTTTGTGTCATTACGCTGTCAATTTTACCATCCGTGCAACTTGGTAGGAATGATCTTTCATGTGAAGAAGCTATAGTATCTTCGTTTGATCGTATTGCAGATGTTGTTATTTCATTTATATTTTTCTTAGTGAACTTACATGGACTTGCGGGGGTCAACTAAATGTGGACTAAGCTTTGGCAGTAAGAAAATACCAAAAATTTGCATGTGCGTGAGGCTTTTGCTTACAACTCTTTGTTAGCAGGTAACTTATAACTCTTTCATATTCTATATTCACATCTATATGCATTATCTTTCATGTGTTCAAGCTTCCTTATGTTGCGGATTTCAAATTATGTCTATCTATTAATTTTATTTGCATGCAGAGTTGATTTGTGGTCTTTTTCTTCATTTTGGTTGATGCTTAAAGTTTTTATTTTTATTTTTATCATTTATCTTTCAAGTTTAGATGTGATTTGTCAATTTATATCTCTCTATTTTTGCTTCTTTTGCTTATTTTTTGCTACTTTCCTCATATTATGTGATCTCCTTGACCGTGAGCTCAATGAGGCCAGAAATTGCTTGGCTTTGCATCATCAATCTTTTTCTAAAAAAGCACTCTCCATATAGATTTTTTCAAATATAAATTTTTGTTATGGCAGAGGAGACATACCAAACCACCCTGTTACGGACACTACGTAGAGAAAACTAATTTACTGCGGCCTACTGCACGATCCTACGTAGAAAAAACCACACTACGTAGAGAAAACCACACTACGTTGAAGACGGGTATTAGAACTGGTTTCAATTTAAGCACGATCCTTTTCTTCCGCTAAAAAAATGTCTCTTTCACTTGGACTTTTATTTCTCACAATGAAAAGCGACTTGATTTAGAGACTTCACTCACAGATGCAAATTGCAGCTTTCTATGCATGTTCTATTGTACAATATGGTAATACTCACATAGGCACAACAAACCACTACAACAACACACTACATATATAAGGAAACCTAGTTTTACGTAGTCTCAACATCGCAACAACAAACGTCCTTGCCAAAATAAGGTGCAACTACTATTAGTACACGTTGTACACATTGGCCTGAATTATTACCGTTAGTTTTGCAGGCGTCTGCGCATTCATCTGGAGTACATGGATTTTCTTCTGAGTAATGGCTAAGTGCTGCAGGGCAAATGTATCTGCCATTTACTTGAACTTCAAGAAATGGAAGATTGATCAAGAATCAATTAGTACTTATTTATGCATAAAGACGACACATAAGAGCATCTACAACAACGCTAGCTAGTTTTAAGTTATATTGTGGTAAAAAAAAATTATTTTGGCTAATGAGTTTAATCTTGTCACCGCAACAAGGTAGTCACATTTATTATTATGTTGAAATCAACCACAATTATTAGCAATAAATTCTCTCTCTTCACTTCCAAATTTGTCCACTTTCCCTATTTTTGCTAGTTATAATTTAATTTGGGAGTGTGATAGCTAGCATTGTTGTAGATTCTCTAATAGGAAAGTTGCTTCTTTTTCTGACAGGTAATCGAGCTATATTAACACTCCCGTCCGTCCAAACTAATAGTTACGTTTAATTAGCTAGGTAAAGAGATTAAGGATGGTACTTGTATACAACGTACATCACAAGCACAAGCAATAACACCCTGGCCGGTTTCTCATCAGCTTATAGACATGCAACGTACATCACAAACATGAAAACTGAAATATATGTACATAGGCGCTAGCTCTTCTGATGGATGGAGTAGTAATTTTAAACAATATGAACTAAGTACATACCAGCATCGCAAGCACAAGCAACCTCAGGAAGCGAAGGATTGAAAGCTGGAATGTTAGTAGCCTAAGTGAGAGACTGTGACTCAAATTAAAAAGAGTTTATAGGTGGAGGGTGGAGGACTAGATTTGTTATTATCCCAAGTTGGACTTAGTTTTTGGTTTCCTGTCCGTTTGATTATGGCCTGAAAGCCTAGTTTGTTTGGGATTGGTCCATCCTAATTAGACTAGGTTTATGTGCGTGTGTTTTAGCTAGCCTAGGTTTCGTCTCCTAGGCCTAATAGTGTTAGGTTTTGTTTGGGTAGTATAAATAGGTACTATTGTGTGCGGCTGCATAATGGGTGAGAAGGCAACAAAGTGTGTTGCTAGTTTTAGGTTGTGTGATAGCCAACTTTGTGTGCGGCTCCACAAGTTTTGTTATGAGTGAGGTGTGGCAAGTTGCTACGTGAGTGAGAGAGTTGACCGATAGTTTTGTGTTTAGTGTGAGAGATTGGTGTATGTAATTTTTGGTTTGATATTGATAGTGGAAAAGGCCGTGGAATCGTCACGGTGAAAAATATTGTTTGTGTTTGCCCACGCTTCCAAACCCCAACAAGTGGTATCAGAGCGATGTTCGCGATGGCTGGGACATCGGGCAATTTTTTGATTGATCGTTTTGATGGTTCTGGAGATTTCAGTCTCTGGAAGTGCATGGTGAATGATGTGCTCATGCAGCAGAAGCTTGGTAGTGTGTTTGAGAAAATAAAGCCAGATGAAATTGAAGATGACAAGTGGAAAGAGATGCAAGAAATTGCGGTGAGTACGAGTTGATTGGCTCTTGCACCACAACGAGTTTGATGGCGAAGCTTGAAGAAAAAGAATGTAGTGATGTAGTTGTGCTGGAGCGGGAGAAAAATAGCTGGAGAGGAAGAGGTGATTTTAGAGAAAGAAACGATTTAAGAGGAAGATCAGGTTCAAGACCAAGGAAGGATTGGAGCAAAATTGAATGCTGGTATTGTCAGGAGTTGAGGCATATTAAATTTTATTGCCCAAAATTAAAAGAAGACATGGAAGATTTTTTGAAGACAAAGAAGAAAGGAAAAGAAAAGAGAGAAGAAGAAAAAGGTGATGCTGGTTTAATGGAAGATTATACAAGTGGTGGTGATGAGTTGCTAATGGTGCAAGAGACCAAGGAGAAAGATACAGAAGTTTGGATATTTGATTCAGCCTGTTCGGAACATGTTTGCTCCAGGAAAGAATGGTTCACAAAATTTGAGCCATGTGATAGGCCAATTGTTTTGGGTAATAGCGGAGAAGAAAGAATTGAAGGAATTGCCAACGTGAAGATCAAGTTGCATGATGGAAGTACAAAGACACATGGTGATGTAAGGTACATTCCAAAATTTAGAAGAAACTTGATTTCACTTGGAAAACTGGATAAATTGGGTTATGGATTTTCTGCTCGGGGTGGAGGTTTGAGAATCTCGAAGAATGCTTTGATTGTGATGAAGGGAGTGAAGAACTCTACAAATTTGTTTGAGTTGGTTGGAAGTACAGTTGTCAAAGGAGAGCCCAAGAACAAGTCCTCGGATGTGAAGGTTCCTACAAGCAAGAATGTCAGGTTTGGGGATTTGGTGAATAGATGGAGTTGAATAAATAATTTGAGTCAAGGTGGAGATTGTTGAGGCTGTGACTCAAATTAAAAAGAATTTATAGGTGGAGGACTAGATTTGTTATTATCCCAAGTTGGACTTAGTTTTTGGGTTCCTGTCCGTTTGATTATGGCTTGAAAGCCTAGTTTGTTTAGGATTGGTCAATCCTAATTAGACTAGGTTTATGTGCGTGTGTTTTAGCTAGCCTAGGTTTCGTCTCCTAGGCCTAACAGTATTAGGTTTTGTTTGGGTAGTATAAATAGGTACTGTTGTGTGCGGCTGCATAATGGGTGAGAAGGCAACTGAGTGTGTTGCTAGTTTTAGGTTGTGTGATAGCCAACTTTGTGTGCGGCTCCACAAGTTTTGTTATGAGTGAGGTGTAGCAAGTTGCTACATGAGTGAGAGAGTTGACCGATAGTTTTGTGTTTAGTGTGAGAGATTGGTGTATGTAATTTTTGGTTTGATATTGATAGTGAAAAAGGTCATGGAATCGTCACGGTGAAAAATATTGTTTGTGTTTGCTCACGCTTCATGATAGCCAAAGTATGATCTCCCACAAACCATTCGCAAGGCATGCCAAAGATTAAAGTTCCGACGTACTAGGACAGTGGCTCCGATACCTTCGAAGGACAAGACAAAAGACACTTTCAGTGCGCATAAAGGAGGAAAGTGTGGGTGTGTAGTAATCACCTTATTTGAGGCGGGCACCACCCAATATATAGGGTGGTGCTAGGTCCCGTTACGGGCCTTAAACGCTGGAGAATCTCCATAAATGTACCCATAATTGGAATGACGGCGTATTAATGGTGTAATAACAATAACAGAGTTATTAGGGAATTACCCCTCTCCTTTGGCTTAATGCCATAAGTAGTGTAACGGTTAGTTTGAGGGAGGCAGAACGCTTTCGTGACCAACGGCTTTATACGGGGCGCCCATCGGTAAGAGAGGCTCTCCGTAATGACGAGATCTCTGTGGTGGACGCGCCCATATGGCTTTTGCATTTGACAATACAGCCGTATGGGCTGGCCCATATATATCAAGATGCCCTCCCCACGGAGGATGGGTTGGGTCCCCGTGCTCCGGTTTGGAAGGAAGTATGCCTATAGACATTGAGCCCACGTGGTATTGTGGTGTTTTGGAGCCTGATTAGGGAGGCCCAAGAGCTGTCCCCAATGTTGGCCCAAAACTTTGGCCCAATATCAATTGTGGCGGTTGGCAAAAAGCACTTTTCAAAATTTGCGCTTTTTGCGCCGTTCGTAATTATGGGGGAAGTCGCTTCACTTCCCATCGCGCTCCTCTTATACGCCACCCCAAGTTAGGAAGTCAGTTTCCCAAAATCTTGCTTTCCTTGCTTTTGCGCTTCAGCTTCCTTTGCAATCTAGTTTCCATTTTCGGCAATTACCGAAGAATTTCCCGGCGAGATTCGAAGAACCCAGCCGTTGAATCTTTCGTTTTCGTCTCCATCGTACGAATCAGTAAGTGGTATCCCTTTTAATTTTCGTTTTCTCGTCGCGACAGTGTCGCGAGTGAGGCGTCGCCGCGCCACTGCCTGGGTTCTTGGGTCTAGGGTTTAGTTTTTGAAATTTGCGGTTTATTTTTGTAGATGGCTCCCAAGAATCCAAGCAAGCCCGGCGTCGGCCCCGACGTCGAGAAGGTGTGGCCCCGAACAGGTCTGTCGGGGAAGAAAATGGCAGATATCTGCCAGAACCATCACGTGTATACCGGGGTGGTTAGTGGGCTTTCTCCGGCGGATGTGTTGAGGAAAGCGGGGATGAAGCTGAGCGACGAGGCCATGAGGGAACAAACCATGGTGGTCTACGAAGCCCAACTCAAAGCCGGATTGAGGCTCCCCCTTTGTTCCTCGCTTGTTGCAATCTGTGTGAGGGATGGGGCGTTTGCCACAGGCAACTGGCCCCTAATGTGTTTACCACCGTAAACGCATTTGTGGTGGCCTGCCACTTGGCGAAGACGGCGGTGTTACCGGAGACCTTCTTGCAGTTCTATACGCTGAAGAGGCCGGTCGGACACCCCTTCTACCAACTGACCCCCGAGGAGGTGAAGGTGGGGAATAAAATGGTGAAGATCGGAGTCTTCGCTGAGACAACCAGCTCGTGGGGGAGTTGGAAGAGCAATTTCTTCTTCATCTTGAAGGAGGATAGTTGGGGTTTCTGCGTATTTCATCAAGGAGAAAGACGCAAGGGTGTCGGTGAGGCCCTCCTTGTGGCTGGGTAGCGAGGGGAAGAGGGCCCTCGACGCCCTATGTGAATGGGTCCGCGGTGTTGAGAGGCTCGAGGAGTGTAAGGGTAGGTTTCCCTTCACTGTCCCAGCTGGACGAAGTGGTCCTAAGGAGGGTAGGGGTTAGCAGGGGCCCATCGTCTTCCGAGCCTTGTGGATGCTTTAAAAATCTGGGTAGATGGGTTGGATGGGGACCTCATCGAGCGCTTCGAAGGCGCCTTCAGCAACCCCCACTGTCTGTTTTGCATTCCTTTTTGTTTTTGTGTTTTTGTGCTTGCACCTTTTAAGTGCTATTATAACCTGACTTTGCGTTTTGCTGCAGCCAAGATGTTGCACCCCAGCACCCTTTTTGCCAAGAAGCAGGATTTGCTGGAGGCTCTTAAGGCAAAGATGGAGGAGGAGGTCCCTGCAGAGCCTGCCCAAAGGGCTATCGAGGGGTCAGTTGCAGGGACCTCGAAAGGCGGAGAGGCCCGAGATGTGGAGGCCTTGGTGACGGCTGCTCAACCAGTCAACATGGCTGGTCCCGTCATCGTCGAGGAGCTGTCCGAGGACTCCGAGGAGGAGATCCTTCGACGGAAGCGCCCGACTTGCAGTACTATTCTTGCTTACATTGGTTCTTTGGTGACCTATACATTCCATTGTGTTCTGATTCCCATATAACCTGGTAGCGGCAGAGGACGTGGTTGTGTCCTCGGACAGCAGTCCCACTCGCCAAAGATAAGGGGAAAAGACCAGCCCTCGAGGAGTCTTCCAGTAGCCCCGTTCGGGGCGCTGGGGAACCCGTCGGCCTATTGGCAGATGCTCGGAGGGCTGTTGTGGCCCCTCGAGTATATACAAGAAGGCCTTCGAGGATCCCTAAGACCCTGAAGGGCATAGATCCCGTTTTCGAGCCTCAATTGCTCGAGGACTATCGGCGGGAGCTGCGGGAGAAATCCTTCAAACGCAAGGGTCTGGCCCTTGTGGAGGCCTGGGACCCCGTCATGAGGGTGACTCGCGACGAGTCAATACTCCTCGGGGAAGGGGAGGTGAGACTAAAGGTTGCAGAGGGTCTCGCACTTCCCCGCGACAGGCATTTTTTGAAGCACACGTCCTGGGAGGCCCTAGATATGGCGAAAGACATCTGCCAAGGCCTCACTCGAGTAAGTCACAAATCTCGACTCCCCCTTTGTTACTTATCTTTTTTATCGGCATAATTTGTTTATATGCTTTTGCGTCTGCAACTTGCGAAAATCTGGCTGCCTGTGGGCTGGTGGCCAAGATCGAGGACCTTGAATCCCTCGTGAAGAGTCTTGAGGCCAAGGCAAAGGACTCCGAGGAGGTGGAGAGCCTAAAAAAGGCCTTGGCTGACAAGGATGCCAAGTTGGCTGAAAAAGAGGCCGAGTTGGGGTCCTCGAGGAATGAGGAGGCTAACCTCCTTAGAGCCCTGGGTGTCATGGGCAAGCAGCTGAAAGCTTCCATGGCCGATGGAAAGAAGCACGAGGCCCTCTTCCTCGCCGAGCACCATGCGAAGAAAGAGCTTGAAGCTGAAATGGAGCAAGTGCTCGGGGAGTATCAAAGAATGGAAGCCTGTGCCGAGGCAAAGGGCAAACTCGCGGAGGAGTTGTCCTTGAGGGTTGCCCAGGCTAAGGATCTGGCGTCTAAGGCTGCAGTCCAGATCGAAGTCTGCACCCAGACCCTTAATGAGGTGACGGGTTCTGCGGTGGCTGATCATTTAGCCTTCGTACAACTAGAAAACCAAATTGGTTTTAAGTTGTACGATGGTGAAAGTGTTCAACCCCCCGTTTTTGTAAAGCCCATTGCTGAAAGGGCTGGTCGAGTGCGCAGGGCTGTCGAGGTGCTGATCGAGAAGACCGCGAACGCACAAGCCATGGAGGGTGTCCGTTATGCTGAGGGCTTCCTACGATGCCGCCACCAAGTGGAGGCCATCGTTGAGAAGTCCGATTTGGAATCCCTTAACGCTATGAAGGTCGAAGACCCTCCTCAGGCGATTTTGTTCGAGTGGGGTAGGGCAGGGAAGAAATTAGGAGTAGAATATCCTTATGATATTCTCGCCCGGGCATGCAGAGGATGCCCTGTTGTACCTCCAACGATGATGTCCCGAAGTAGTTTGTGGACTTGTAATTAAATTTTTGCTCATTTTTTATAAAATATACAACGTTTCAGCATTTGTTGCCTTTGTAGTTGTTATACAAGTATTATTTGCATAATGCGAAGTGTTTTGTACTTGTGCTGGGTAAATTTGTGCAAATGAATTTGCGTAACTCTTCGTAAAGTGATTTTATTCGATGTGCATTGGTCGAGCAGTGTCCTTGCAATCAATTTTTAAGCTTACTGTATAAAGTGGGGGACACTCTTCGTAGAGCGGTTTTATGTGAACATAGCTTGCACAATGTAAAGACTTGGAACATTGCCTTTCCTCTGATGTATGAACAGATTTTGTACAACGCAAAGACTTTGAAAGCGTACAACTTAAACGTAATAAGGCCTCAAGTCGTTGACGTGGTAGTCATTTTTGAGCTTTTGCCTTGATGGTCCTTTAACTTGTATACACCTTCTCTTTCTTTACTGTGTACCACATAAGGCCCTGCCCACCTGGAACGAAGTGCGCCATGGCCAGGATTACGACCTGACAACTCCGCCTTTAGCAAGACCATACCACCCACGTGGATCTGCTTTGCCCGAACTTTGGCGTTGTGATCGAGGTTTGCCCTTTGTCGTAAGGCCATAAGCCTAAGTCTAGCACCCTCGCGGAGTTCCTCGACGAGGTCCAAACGCGCTCGAAGACCGCTCTCATTGTGAGGGGCGTCGTAATATAGCGTTCGGATTGTGGGTATTGAGACTTCGATTGGTAGTAAGGCATCGACGCCGTAAACCAAGGAGAAAGGAGTTTCTCCCGTGGGTCCCCGTGTAGTTGTTCGATAGTCCCAGAGGACGCTGGGTAGGGCCTCGACCCACTTCCCTTTTTTGTCCTCGAGGCGCTTTTTTAAGCCCTCTTTGATCGTGCGATTTGTTACTTCTACCTGGCCATTTGACTGCGGGTGTGCCACGGGAGCGTAGAGCATTTGTATGTTCATCTTAGTGGCCCAATCCTTAAGCTTTTGCTCGCGAATTGAGTCCCATTGTCGTGATTATGGCTCTTGGTGCCCGTACCGTGCCACGAGGTCGTGCCAGAGGAAGTGTATGACCTTGGCGGTTGTTATGTTCTCGAGTGGCTGGACCTCGACCCACTTAGTGAAGTAATCGACAGCCACTATACAAAATTTGAACTGCCCCTTGGCCGTAGGCATTGGGCCGATTAAATCGAGGCCCCACAGCACGAAGGGTATAGGGTATGTCTCCGTAACCACTTCGCTTTGCCGGCTGTCGTTGGATGCGAGAGTTGAGTTGGCATTTATGGCACGTTCGTACCAAATCATGCGCGTCTTTCCTCAAGGTTGGCCAATAATAACCGAGACGCAAGCATTTGTGTGCTAGCGCATCGGAGCCAATGTGTGCTCCGCAAACTCCTGAGTGGACTTCGTTCAGAATGAATTCGGAATCGTCGGGGCCAATACATCGCTGCAAAGGAGTAGAATATCCTTTACGCCATAATGTGCCATCTATGATGACATGGCGGGCTGACTGCGTCCTTATTTTCTTTTGCAACGCTGGTGGGCCCTCGATTGCGCCAGTTTGGAGATACTGGAGGATTGGGTCCCTCCAATCAGCTGCTGCGTTGGCGTCGATTGCATGAATTGTATTTATCGAAGGTTGTGCTAAGGTTTCGAGGAATGCATCCGCCCGCCCCTTAGACAACCTGTCACCATGTGTTTTGATCCCTTGGGATCTTATTAATATTTAGCTGCTCGAACTGCCCTTGTAAGTTTTTGACAAGGCGCAAGTACCTCGAGAGTACTGGATCCTTGCAGTCATTGGTCCCTGTAACCTGGCTTACGACGAGCTGTGAGTCACTGTGTACAGTTAGACGTCGCAAACCAGCTTTCAGGGCAGTCTTGAGACCTGCTACGAGAGCCTCGTATTCGGACACATTGTTTGTGACGGAAACCGGAAAGCTACTCGTAAGCTAGCCTCCATGCCGTGTGGGCCCCTCGATATGAACGCCTCCTCCCGGGCGATCGGCACCGGATGAACCATCCACGAACATGTCCCACTCGGGAGGCTCCAACTCCGGTGGTGGTTCCTCGAAGGACCATGTTCGAGGGGGTAAATGGAAAGCTCGGCCATGAAATCCGCCAAAGCTTGTGCCTTTATTGCTCGTCGAGGCTCAAACTTGATGTCATACTCCCCGAGTTCGATGCACCAACGGGCTAAACGACCACTATGTTCCGGTCTGTTTAGAATGTCCCGGATTGGTAGGTCCGTTCTGACAATGATTGTGTGGGCTTGGAAGTATGCTCGTAATTTCCTGGCAGCCACGATCAAAGCGTAGATCGTTTTTTGGAGGGGAGGGTAATTAACCTCAGCCCCTCGTAGCGTGTGGCTTATGTAATAGACGGGCCACTGTTGTGGGCCTTCCTCCTTAACGAGCACTGCGGATACAGTGCTGTTCGAAGTGGAGAGGTAGATGACGAGTTCATCCCCCGGTTGCGGACATTTCAGTGTTGGCAAATCGGAGAGGTGTTTCTTGATTTGCTCGAATGCTTCTTGGCATTCCGGTGTCCAAGTGAACGCCTTTTTCATGCGAAGCTGTTCGAAGAACGGCTTACACTTGTCCCCCAACTTGGAAATGAATCACCCCAAGGCAACAATTCTTCCTGTAAGTTGCTGGATTTCCTTAATGTTCCTTGGTGGCGCCATTTCGTGATGGCTGATATTTTCTTAAGGTTGGCGTCGATCCCCTTTCGGAGATCATATAGCCCAGAATTTCCGGCTCCAACAAAGAAAGAACACTTGGCTGGATTGAGCCTCATGTTATATCGCCGGAACGATTCAAAGGTCTCGGCCAGATCTTGAAGGTGATCCTCGAATGTCATGCTTTTGACAATGACATCGTCGACGTACGCTTCAAGGTTACGGCCCATTTGGTGGGCAAAGACCTTGTTCATTAGACGCTGGTAGGTGGCTCCAGCGTTTTTGAGCCCAAAAGGCATTCGAACGTAGTAATAGACGTCATCCCCAGTCGTGAACGCCATTTTGAAGGCGTCCTCGGGATCCATGTAGATTTGGTGGTAACCACTCTTAGCGTCCATGAATGACAAGTATTTATATTTGGAAGTTGCGTCCACGAGTTGGTCGATGACAGGTAACGGGTAGGGGTCCTTTGGACAATGCCTATTGACGCCCGTGAAATCAACGCACATACGAAGTTCACCATTTGTTTTGTCACTAAAACTATGTTAGCGAGCCACTCAGTACTGAATTTCTTTTATTATTCCAGCTTCGAGGAGTTTAGAAACCTCCTCTTTACAAACTTCTTTTTGGAAGGGGCCATACCCCTTTTCTTTTGCTTAACCGGCTTTGAATCCGGGAATACATTAAGTTTGTGGGTGATGACGCTAGGGTCGACACCCGGCAGATCCTTCAAGCTCCAGGCGAAGACGTCAAGGTTTGCCTCGAGGAGGTGGATGAGTGCCATCTTCTCCTTTTGCTCAAGGTTTTTGCCAACCTTAAACTTCTTGCCTGGAACGACGTCGATCTCCTCTGTCACGTCATCGAGGCGTGGCCTGTCGTCGGGTTCCGCGGGCTCCTCGAGCTTCTTCGAGGCACGTGGGTCCACCGCAGAGCTCAAAGAAGCCACGTAGTTCGTCCTCGCCGTCCGCTGGTCAATGTAGATGCTTGCATCTCCACGAGGCGTCGCAAATGTGACCGTGAGAGAACGGATGTCACACCTCATGTGAAATTCGACCTGGCTGGGCCGACCAACGATGGCGTTGTATGTGGAAGGGACTTCGAGGACCAAGAACTCCGTCATAATGGAATGGCAGTCAACCGTGCCAAATTGTGTGTCCCCAATCAGCATGAGGGGCAGGTTGACGACCCCTATTGTTGGCACAATGTCCCTGCCGATGCCAAAGGTAGGGCCGGAGCTCCTTCGAATAGCGGACATGTGTACCCCGAGTTTATCGAGCATGTCCTTGAAAATGACACTGGTGTTTGCACCAGTGTCGATGTAGACCCGGTTGGTGTCGTAACCGGCGATCCTCGCTGTGATAAGCAGTGGATCGGAGTGCGGTACGACGACCTTTGACCCATTGGGTCGGTAGATGACGTTCTCCTCGAGGTGGTCGATCTGCAAGATTTCTCTTGCATACCGTTTTCTGGAGGAGGCGCCTTCCGATTTCGTGAGCATGTGAATGACGCCCGCGGGTGGTGGTGGTGGTAAGTTTTGCCTCCGAGGGTTGTTGTGTCGACAGCGCGCTTTGTCGCGGTCGTCGCTGTCATCATCCCTCTTGCGGCTTTTGGGGAATTCCTTGCAGGGAGAAGAGGAGTCGGACATGAATTCCTTGAGCTTACCCTGCTCAATCATCTCAGAAATGAGATTTCTGAGCTGAAAGCACGCCTCCGTGTCGTGGCCACGGTCCTTGTGGTAAAGGCAGTACTTGTCAAACCCCCTCGTGTTCTTATGTTGGATCGGCTGAGGCCACTTGGGGACCTTATTCTGCTTCTCCAACATGAGAAGAATGTTCGTGCGGGTGTCACGAAGTGCGGGGTGGTGGTCGGGGGCCCTCGGACCGTTGTTCGAGGACTGGTACCTTGATGAAGCAGACCCCTTGTCAAATTTCTTGCTGCGGTCGTTTGCGAGGGGCCTGTTGTAAGGCTTATTCATTTCCTCGGAGTTCATGAACCGGGTTGCCCGATCGATGAACTCACCCATCGTTGTGACGGGGTTTTCATTAATATTATACGCGAGCCTGGACTCGCGTTGAAGGCCTTGAGTCACGGCCAGGAGCTGCATGTCCGAGGAGAGACCCTGGACTTGGACGGCTTCTGCCTGAAACCGCCGGATGTAATCACGGAGTGGTTCCTCCCTTTGTTGTTTCACTCTTAACAAGTGTTGGACAGTCTTGGGGGGAGGTCGAGCTCCCATGAAGTGTCGCAGGAACGACGAGGCGAGGTCCTTAAAGCATTTGAAATGCTGGCCTCGTAACGCTTCCAAACCATGTTGAAGCAGCCCCTTTCAAGGTGGAGCTGAAAGCTTTGCAGTATGGGGTCGGAGGCGCGAGCCATCTCCATTTGGGAGATGTAACGCCGCAAATGGTCAACGGGTCCGTCGTCGCGTCGTAGCTTTCGATGACCGGCATTCAAAGTCGGGCAGGGGCCTTGACGGCAATAACGCCCTCTGTGAAGGGCTGAGTGAGGAGAACCTCGATGTCGCCGAGGACCAGGTTTAGCGCCTTAACCTGTTCCTCGACCACGTTGATTCTTCTAAGAAGATCGCCGACATCCAGGTTCGCAGCAGACGGGTTTTGATTCTGGGATTGTTCATCCCGGTCGTTGGGAGGCGGGAGGCGAGCAGCCTGCATTTCCGCCTTGATGGTTTGTACCATGAAGGCCTTCATTTCGTTGAGCATGCTCGCCTGGAGCAGTGCCATCTGAGCGGGATCGACGATGACCTGCTGGGGGGTCGTCGAGGTCCCAGCGAGGTATGTCATAGTAGCTGCTTGCGGTTGTGGGAGCTGCTGCACCCCTGGGGTGTCAGCAGCAGGGAGTGGCGGGGTTGCCACCAACTGGGAGTTGTGGGGCTGTTGCGTCCCCGTTGCCCCACCAGTAGGGAGTGGTGGAGGTACATCGGAGGAGCTGGAAGCAGCATCCTCAACATGTACACTGTTGTGAGTTCTTCTTGTTTTCGCCATGGAAACGGTTAAAAGTTGAAAAAGTTGAGTAGAAAAAGAAAAATGGCTTGTTTTTCTTTCCCACAGACGGCGCCAAATTGATAGCCAAAGTATGATCTCCGGCTGCCAAAGATCTTCCGACGACTAGGACAGGTGGCTCCGATACCTGAAGGACAAGACAAAAGACACTTTCAGGTGCAGATAAAGGAGGAAAGTGTGGGTGTGTAGTAATCACCTTATTTGAGGCGGGCACCACCCAATATATAGGGTGGTGCTAGGTCCCGTTACGGGCCTTAAACGCTGGAGAATCTCCATAAATGTACCCATAATTGGAATGGCGGCGTATTAATGGTGTAATAACAGCGGAGTTATTAGGGAATTACCCCCTCTCCTTTGGCTTAATGCCATAAGTAGTGTAACGGTTAGTTTGAGGGAGGCAAGAACGCTTTCGTGACCAACGGCTTTATACGGGCGCCCAAGAAAGGCTCTCCGGTAAGAGAGGCTCTCCGTAATGACGAGATCTTTACCCTCATCCCGTGGTGGACGCGCCCATATGGCTTTTGCATTTGACAATACAGTAGTGCCATAGTATGGGCCTACCTTGGCCCATATATATCCTTTTCCAGACAACTCAGTGAGTAGGGTGTGACTGCATGACAACAAATCTGATAGAGTTGTACAACAATCAATCTGGTAAGGCTGTGCGCATGGGTGGCATTAGCCGGTGGAGGTATAATGCTGTTGTGGTTGTTGGTCGTGCCAATGATGTGGGGTGGTGGTGGGGCACGAGAGAGTGGGAGAATTAGATGTGGGGGATGTAAAATGTAGAAATTTAAAAGGTTTGTGGGGTTTCATAGTCGGGGGCTACTATAGGTTTTGCAATACCTCGAGAGGTTTGTGTACATTTTCAGAAATAAAGTGTAGAAACTGTAGGTTTCACCTAATCTCATGGTAAATGTAAGTTTCTCTCAATATTATCTTAGTTTCTTGTTGGAAAGTATATTGAAACAACATTTTTTGTCGCTTTGATTAATTTATTGAAAAAATAATCAAACAAGATATATATATATATATATATATATATATATATATATATATATATATATATATATATATATATATATATATATATATATATATGGTTACAAGAAATGAAAGAGACCCGAACAAATTTTGTGTTGTCTTCTAAAATATTCAAACAACCTCTTTTGTCTTATCAGTTCATTGCAAATATATATAAAGTTGCTATATATAAGAGAAAAATGCATTTACGCCAAAACGTTACATTTCGTTACCACTGTTAGGCTAAAACTTTTCAGATTCATATTATAGGCCTTAAACATTTCGCGTTCCCATTTTTGGCCCACACGTTAGGTTTTGTTATCACAGTCACGCCTAAAATGTGAACTCAGAAAGTTTTAAGTCTACAATGCAATAACACAAAAAGTATTAGCTCTAAAATTGCATTTTCCTCGTCATTATATAAAGTGCCTAGTGAGCACATGTTAAACGAGTAAACTTCGTTGTCCTATAAATTATATCGTTACCCTAAATTGGTGATTTTGTTACAAGATTTTTACATATTTGAAATCCCTTGATAGCAGAAGTACTGGGTCGATTGCATAGGCAAATCTACATAGGAGTGCATCCAGCTTCTGTAGGGTAAACTTTCAAGCTGTAACAAACATTTTTAAGTATGTCTAACAGTATTTTGATTTATAATTCTTATATCTTTTTTATCGAATTTTAGATGAATACTATGTAAGAATTGTGTTTTGACTTATCATGAATTTTACCTATTATTGATGGATTTTTATCCGCCCACCTTTTTTTTTTTGAACGGCACTGCATTTCATTATAAAAACAAGAAAGGCCCTGGCGAGGTCCCATGAGAGAAGGGACCTGGCAAAGGCAAGAACAAAAGAAACACAAACTTAGGCAACCAGAAGCCGCCTACACAAAGCCCACCCCTAAGCAAGCAACCAGCTGCCAGGACCTACAGAGGAACAAAGGACACAAAGAAGGATATACACACGCATACAACAACCACAATTAAACTCCATTCTCCGCTGCCTTCAGGAGTGGAGCCAAAAGCCAATCCGCCCACGAGAGATTCAACTTCTGACTTCTACTCACTATCCATAAATAAGATAACACCTGAATGTCTGCAAAGATCCTGGAAGCTTGCCAAGGTATGTTTTGCATAACCACCCCATTACGAGCTTTCCAGATTGACCAAGCCGTAATGAATGCAATAGCTTGCCACACCTGAGCAGCTCTGGTCGGAACTTGAGAGGTAAACCCATCATCCAGGATGTCTATGACATCCATGAAGCCATCGAGACACAAATTGCACCAAGACCCCACTGCTTGCCAAACCACAGAAGAAACCGGGCAACGAACAAGCACATGATCCGTAGTTTCAGTCTCATCAGAGCAAAGCGGACAAAATAATAAGTCTACCTCGATGCCACGTTGCAGCAGCTGTGTCTGAACTGGGAGGTATCTCCTAGTTGCTCTCCAAATGAACACGTTGACCTTCTTGGGGACTTTGTTGCACCACCGCATCGGAATGTCGTGACCCTCAGCAAGGTGGACTTTATCCGCCCACCTAATTTTTATAATACCCCAGACCTATCACTGGTCGACCGTGCCTACAGAGACTCCGATGAATTACCATCAGAGTGTTCGAATTGACCACCAGTACTCGAGCCATCCAAAACCATCACCATAGCCAAGCATCCCAACCTAATTGCACCACCTAATTGCTCAGATCTCAACAAAGAACTGCTAAAGCTTGGAGACATTGCCGAGGATGAGGGCAAAAGTATATGGCCGAATTTCTTATTGGAAAAGAAAAATATAGTTGAAAGAATGACTCTCAGTAGAGATATGTATATATACAACAAGAATACCTAGTCTAATTAGGAATACTCCTCACTAAAGTAAACATGAGGAGAATCCTTATACAACAAGTCCTTTTTATAAGAATACAACTAGGATTTCTACTCCAAACCTATATCGTCTTCTCAACACTCCCCCTCAAGTTGGAGAGTGAAGGTTCGTAACTCCCAACTTGCAGACCATGGATTTGAACTTTTCTTTTCCCAGAGCTTTAGTGAACATATCTGCAAGCTGTTGCGAAGAACTAACATGTTTTGTGATAATGTGACGTTGAAGTCACATACATTTGCATCCTTCATGGTCGCAAAAAGCTCTGTTGTGTTGTGACCCGGATTTTCAACACCAGAAAATCCGTGCCACAACTGAAGGGATTAAAAGATAGAGGATTAAATTTGAATATTTTATAAAGGAATGGGATTAAATTTAAAATTGTCCAGAAAGTTTGGATAAAATTGAGAGTTAAAATAAAAATAGCTAGAAAAAGACTAAATTGAACTTGTTAATTAAAATGGGGTAAGTTTGTAATACTATAATTAATCTAAGGACCTATTAAGTAATTACCTAAAACCTAGACACTAAGTTATCTCTTAAAACTAGACAAGGGTGATATTGGGCTGGAGGACACGATTCAGACGCAAAGATAGACAGAGGTTAGAAATGGGGGTCGAACAGACCCGATTCAGACTCTCTAGTTTAACATTGAAATTGTAACTAAACTCGGTTGCTAGGTAGAATTGTCGATTGGAAGCATGAACTACTCATATGCTTTACCATGTGTCTATTCTTGAGTAATCCTTGTTGCTATCCTTTCGTTTCGTTGTTTTCAAGAATTCTTGTATGATTCTAGTGGCTGCCTTTATTAATTTTCCTACAGCTATTATGTAAAATGAACATAGAAAATTACTTTGAGTTAGGGAGTACTTCGGTATTTCAAAATACCACACTTAGTCCTAACTTGCTTGTTAAGTACTAACTACTCTTCTCTTCCTTTTTTTAGTGATTATAACATGGAATATGCATTATTTTTGCTGAATTGTGATTCTTTCTTTTGTCGGATTTGATTTATATTGTGCTTCAACCCTAACATGTTTCTACTCTAACTCGAGTGCTAAGTTAACTAAAATAAACATAGGAAGAGAACACCTAGCTACCCAGCCTTAGGATAACTGGCTTTCTACTAACCGTGATTCACTACGTAGAGAAAACTTCATCTACTGCGGCCAAACCCGCAGTAGAGCCGCAGTAGTTACTGTGGGAGAGGCCATAGTGCTTGCCGTGGTAAAATCCTCCGCAGTTCGTTTTCCACTATGGTCATGGCCGCAGTAGCTACTGCAGCCTTACTACGGCCATAGCCGCAGTAACCGGTTTAAATAATTAAAAAAAAAAAAGTGGACGAATCCGGATGAATGTTCATCCGGATTCGTCCAATGAAACCCAGAAAAACGCAGAACACATTGCAAACAAAACGCATTTTCCGCTAAATGGGGTGTGAGAAGAAACAGAAGAAGAAGAAGAAGAAGAAGAATGTTATATAAAATTGATTAATCAACCTGTAGAATGTTCTTTTTACCATTAGAACATAGCATTAGTACATTGAGGTTAATTTGTTGTCCGAATTGAGAGTGACATGGAAGAAGAAGAAGAAGAAGAAGAAGAAGAAGAAGAAGAAGAAGAAGAAGAAGAAGAAGAAGAAGAAGAAGAAGAAGAAGAAGAAGAAGAAGAAGAAGAAGAAGAAGAAGAAGAAACAGAAGAAGAAGAAGAAGAAGAAGAAGAAGAAGAAGAAGAAGAATAAGACGACGAAGAAGACGGAGAAGAAGAAGAAGAAGAAGAAGAAGAAGAAGAAGAAGAAGAAACAGAAGAAGAAGAAGAAGAAGAAGAAGAAGAAGAAGAAGAAGAAGAAGAAGAAGAAGAAACAAAAGAAGAGGAAGAAGAAGAAGAAACATAAGAAGAAGAAGAAACATAAGAAGAAGAAGAAGAAGAAGAAGAAGAACAAGAAGAAGAAGAAGAAGAAGAAGAAGAGGAAGAACAAAGAGAAACGATGAAGAAGAATTGTGCGGCAGATGAAGAGAAAGGAGAGTTTAAACCCTAAAAAAAAATTTACTGCGGCCTTACTGCGGCCAAGGCCGCATTAAATCTTACTGCGCCAGCAACTACGCCATTTACTGCGTAAATGGGCTTACTGCGGCCCAAACCGCAGTAAGGGCCGCAGTAGCTTTTGTCCTCCCCACGTAGTGATTGTCTTTGAGTGTAGATTGGAGGTTACGGTGAGCAGAGGTATAGAAGGGTTTATTGCTCTTAATAGAGAAACCTCTAAAGGTTTCTTGGAACCTTTTATCGGAGTTCCTCTTGAGATAGAATTTTTTTTCCTTGCCGAGGGTGACCACCAACCATTGTAAGTACTCTGAATTTTTCACTCTTTCTTTTATTCCTTTACAAGTTACTTAGTTATTTAAAAAACTATAGTACTTGTTACTCATTTCCTTCAATATAACTTGAAGGGAACCTGACTATCATCAAGATTGGAAGGAAGATGGAGAATGAAGGCTCAGAGTCTGGAAGATGAAGCTAATGAGAGACTTGAAGATGACTTAGACACTATTAGGATACACTATAGGTTTAGTGATTTATTATTTTCTTGTTAAATTTTTTTATATAAACATTTACATTAAAAACCTTGGGAAACTATACTAAAAGGACTTTGGATTTTTTGATTTGGTATTTTGAACCTTAGTCTTTTTCTTTTTCTAAAGCTAAAACTTGTTTTTCGAGAGGAAAGATCTTGGGAGTTGTGAGCTCGGGAAACTGGATTCTAAAATCTATCTAACAACGCTTCGGTACAATCTTAGTGAATAAGTAAAGCTTTCATCTTTACTTTTTATAAATTGAAGTCATTAGACCCGTCAAACTTCTCCACCTAGAACTTTGTCGACATCATGATAAAGCCGCCTTCATAAACTCCGACAGGCTCGATACCAATTGTTGACATGAGTGCACAGCGGAGTGCGAAATAGCAAGATAAAGGATACACAAGATTTGCGTGTTTTGGTCAAGGCGATCTACATCCACAGCAAGAGCAGGAGAAATTGTACTATGATCGAAAGAGAATTACAAGAGAACACTCAAATGACTCACAACCCTTGAACCCATTACACCCAATCACTCAAGAGAATTTTCTTAGTGTCAACCCTTATTGACAATAATTCACTAAAATCTATACAAGCGTGTTCTTACAAGATGAAGAAAGAGCCTATTTATAGCTTCAAGCATGACATCACATGTAAATAAGTGAGAGCTTCATTATGGAGAGATGAGAACTCATACTTTGAAAGAGTTGTCATTGCCCATACCTTGGAGAAGACATGCCAACCCATACCTTGAGCAGACTTTCAATGCCCATACCATTTTGCCTAACAAGCAATCTTTATGAGGAGTGTAGAAGAAATTCAAAGGCAATAATTATTCACAATTCTCCACGTTGACTTTAATTTCAAGGCCTCAAGGATTTATACTAACAAGTTATTTGGTTGTTTGATTTAGCTTACTTGGAACACATCTGTTCCAAGAAACAATGATTCATAAAATTTCCATCATATGATAAATCAATTTATTTGGTTAATGGTAAAAAACAGAATTGAATGACAACATGAAGAATAAGTTACAATATGGAAGTACCAAGACATTTGATGATGTGAGAATGTCTCAAAATGAGAAGATAGTTGTGATACTATTTTGATCGTTATTAACGATAAAACTATAGGAGTATATGAAAGAGAGGGCAGCTGGAAACTTTATTCCTTATTCAACTAAATTATACATGTAAATTGAACTCACAAAACCTTGAATCAAGCACTGATAAGCATTAAAATAGCTAAGATAGGCAATAAGCCGACTCATAAATGTTACATAAAGACATGAGTTCATAATAGTTGTTTGGAACTTAAATTCACACTTCAACATGAACACCATAACAATTATTTGAAAGCTACAAGGTTGCACTTAGAAACTCTGAACACCGCAACAACAAACCATCTGACCAAAGTAGCGAGCAACATATATCTGATTACGGTCTAGACATTGGCCTGAGCTATAGTTGCTAATATTGCAATCTTCATTGCATACTTCTGCAGTACAAGGGTTTTCATCTGTGTAATAGTAAAATGCTGCTGGACAAGTGTATGAGTCATCTTCTACTTGAACTGTAACAAATGGAAAATTATCAGGAAGAGTCTACTAACTATAATTGCATAAAAATGGGACACATTAGGAAATATGGTGTAGTATTGCTTTGTTTTATTACTCCCTCTGTTTGTAAAAGATTATCTTATTTGTTTTGACAGTTCCACAACATTTAATATATTATTTCTTTCATGAATGTTTACACATCATAAATTAAATACTCCAATTCACATGTGTATTACAATTTACAATCTAAATTTTCTAAATGTATTTTTATGAATTTTTTCCACTATTTATCTTTCTTAAAATTTGAGTCAAACATTGAACCTTGAAACAATAAAATCAAATGAGACAATTTTTTGGCGGATGGAGGCAATATATTTTTGGGGCATAAAATTAGCCAAGGTACAATAAAAATCAGAGATAAAAAACCACATTATAAAATATTCAACTCAAAACTAATTGACAATGAGTGATCAAGAGATTAACCACTTTCTATTTATACCATGTGAGATTTCCAACTTCAATACACATTGAAACTACGATTATCAAAATGGTGTGCTTGTAATCGATCAATGAACAATGTACATACCAGCGTCACAGGCACAAGCAATCTTATAAGACGGAGAATCCTCAATGTTCCCACCCAAATCTTCTCCTCCTTCAAACACCAATTCACCTTTCACACAGTTAGCCCTTTCGTAGCCTTCACAAATTTCTCTAATGCACTTTACCTGATCACAAGGAGAGTCTTGGGTCGAAGCATCCCCTACTTTGGAGCAAGCGTACATGTATTCTCCACTCACTAGATTTCCATTAAACAATCATAATACATCAATTAAGTTGGTAACAGTTAGAACATGAAAAGAAAGACAATGAAACAACTATATATGCGAGAACGATGGTGAAGGTTTAAGAGTGGTAACGCAAAGTCTTAAGTATATAGTCTACTGGTTAAGCCTCCACCATCTCAAGTCTCCACCATCTCAAGTCTCATGTTCCTCTAAATTCTTCTTATCTTCATGTGATTGAAAATTTTGATATTGTTTCTTGTAAGAATATGGTGTGGGGACCTTTTCATGTTCCAGAAAAAAAAAACATCTTTGATTTCCTAGTTTGTGGCTGTGAATAGGAAATCCTCACACAAGGAAAAACCCCACACATTTTCGTTGTTTGAGCTTTTGCTTTATGTAGGTGTTGCTTTTGTTTTGGTTTGCTTGTTTTCGCCTCCTTTCATTAAAAAATCCCCTTTTTCCTTTAAGTTTTAGCCCTAACAATCTTACTCCAAACATTTTTCACTTTACCAATTTACCCCTCTCGCCCACAATCTGCACCCACCTAGCCTGAAAGCCTAGACTGTGGCGATCACCCCCTCTACCATTTTTTCTCACCCCTCAACTCCGCCACCCTACCCCATCCTCATCGTCTCCCTTAGTGCATTGCTAGCCGCTACAATCCTCAGCCTGTTCCCAGACTACTGGTCGACTTTTACCCCTCACATCCTCCCACCTCTGCCTTGCTAGCCTTCCATTGGCCAGTCACCAACAACCTGCGCCACCACTTCGAAGAAATGAGGACAACACAAGAGCAGTGCTTATAAGCGGAGGAAAGCTTCTGTAGAGAGTCGATCGACTTTTTCAGAAGAAAGCACCAAATAAGGAGCGAGGAAATAGAGCTCTGACGATTCAACGAGGAGATTCGATCGACTCGGTCTGCAGAATGGGGTGGGGCTCTTGGTTGGGTGTAGGGTGAGGGAGAAACGAGAGAAGATTAGGACTAGCTAGGGCCGGCCGTTGCAGGGGAGGCGGTCGGTGTCGTGGGGAGGTAGGCTCTAGGTTCCGTCATGAAATTAATGGCACAAATGTGAATAAGGTGAAGCTTATTGAACATCTCCAATCCATTCTACCTTCAAAGCACAAAAGCCAAAAGAAAGGATCGCAACAAATAGTGCTCGTACAACAACCATATTTCTTGGATCTTGATATGATACACATATGTGTAGGTACACATAGTAGATTAAATGCCTAATTTACAAAACAGTTTCAGCCCAAATCCACTAAAAAATACTAAATGTCTAAATTATCCCTACATACTTTCTCTATATATTGCTATGTGTACCTACACATATGTGCACCATATAATTGGTAATATTTCTTGCTTACTGTTATTTGATAAGGTGTTGTATACTTGTCTATATATATAAATAGTGTCACGACCACATAAGCATCCATAGGGGAAATTAGGAGAGAATTAAAATTACCCGATCCGACGAATATACTTTGCATACATATAAACAATTAATATTGGACTTTGTCTTGATTATCGTCTTCGAATAATCCAAGATAGGTACATTTGTTTTCTTCTAAACAAGGACATGCTTGTATTAAGGGTGTCAATTGGGCGGGTCAGGTTGGGTCATTCGGGTTTCGGGTTGGACTGTTTTCGGGCCAGGTCGGGTTCGGGTCATTCAGGTTTCGAGTCATTTCGGGTTGAGCTGCTTTCAGGTCAGGTTAGGTTCGGGTTCAGGTTACCATCGGGTTGAGTTTACTTCGGGTCAAGTCGGGTTCGGGTTTGGGTTCAGGTCATTCGGGTTTCGGGTTGTTTCAATCCCGGGTGCAGGTCGGGTTTCTTCGGGCCAAATTTCGGGTTTCTTCGGGTCCGAGTTTAGGTTTCTTCTAGTCCAAGTTCGGGTTTCTACGGATTCAAGTTCGAGTTTCGTCGATCTAAGTTCGTGCAGCTGAATTTTCAAACTAAACTTTTATTCTTTATATTTACATTCTTTATAAATAATACTACGCATTTTATATTCACATATATATATATAATATACACTACGTAGAGAAAACATGTGTTACTGCGGTCAAAATCGCAGTAGAGCCGTAGTAACTACTGCGGGAGACGCCGCAGTGTCTACCGCAGTAAATAAAGGCGCAGTTGAAGCTTCACTGCGGTAGCAGCCGTAGTAGGCATCGCGCCATGGCCGCCATAAACGAATTTATTAATTAAAAAAGTGGATGAATCCGGATGAAACCCAAAATCGGTGGAGATGGTGAACAAGCGCCGGTCATGACGGCGAAAGCGACATCGTTGGAGCGGCGATCTTTGAGGTGGGAGTGGCGGCGTCGGTTAAGAAGAAGAAGATGAAGATGAAGAATGGAGAGAGAAAACAGAAAGTGAAAGAAGAAGAAGAAGATGAAAAGAAAGAAGAAGAAGAAGATGATGATGATGATGATGATGATGATGATGATGATGATGATGATGATGATGATGATGATGATGATGATGATGATGATGATGATGATGATGATGATGATGAAGAAGAGGAGGAATATGAAGAGAAGAAGATGATGAAGATGGAGAAAATGAAGAAGAAGAAGAAAATGAAGAAGAAGAATATGAAGAAGGATTGAAGAAGAAGATGAAGGATTGAAGAACAATATGAAGGATTGAAGGAGAAGAAGAAGGATTGAATAAGAAGAAGTGAAAGAAGATGAAGGATTGAAGAAGAATACGAAGAGATGATGATGAAGAAGAATTAGAAGAAGGATTGAAGAAGAAGATGAGGAAGATGCAAAAAATGAAGGAAACGGCGGATGGAGAAACCCTAAAAAATGCTTACTGCTGCCCTTTACTGCGGCCTTACTGCGGCCAAAGCTGCAGTAAAGCTTGCTGCGCAGTTTACTACGTCTTTCAGCTTACCGCGGCCCAAACCGCAGTAAAGGCCGCAGTAAGATTTGCCTTCCCCACGTAGTGATATACAACAATGATATACTAAGAAAATTATTCACACAATTTCCTCTCCCCTTTTCCTTAAGAGTTTAAAATAAATCTATTTCGCGGAGTTGTTCTAAAAAAATTGAAGAGAAATTAGACATTATTCAAACAAAATTGAAAATTAAATATTTCTCAAATAATTTGTTAGATCAGTATCAATACCTTGTTAGATCGACATCAATACCTTGTTAGATCGACATCAATACCTTGTTAGATCGACATCAATACCTTGTTAGATCAGCATCAATACCTTATTAGATCAACATCAATATAATTAATGAAAAAAAATTAATAAATTTATTGAAATTTACAAATACAATTAATAAATTTTACCCGATAAGTCGTTTCTCTCTCGCTCGCTCATTGAGTTATTTTCTTTGCCAGAGTGCGACAATGGGTTAGAAAGCTCAACAAATTTAATAAATTTATTGAAGTTTATAAATACAATTAATGAAAAAAATATAATAATTATAATAAAGGAAAAAAACAAATTACTCTCCGTTCCAATTAATTCTACACATTTCTTTTTTGGAGTATGTTGGAAGACACCAACAAAAACGACAGCTATTTGAGTTTAAGTATTGTTGGAGTATGTTGGAAGACACCAATAAAAATATAATAATTATAATCACCTTCTTCCATCAAATGTTCAAGCTCTAGTCACATCTTACAGTTGGCTATATGGGTATGAAGGTATGAGTTTAAGTATTGTTCTTTATGATGTACATTTGTACAAGTGAGTGTACTTTGATTATTATTAGTTTATCACTAGTAATTTGTTAACAATTATTACTAACTTAGTTTCTTTCTTAATGAAGTTGGGGAGTATGAGTTACTTCATCTGAATGGTTTAGAAGTTCATTTGAAGTCTGTTACCAATTCTGAAGTAGCTTCTAGTTCTTATGGAATCTAGAGGTACGTTATGTAATGGAGTATGTTTCATTTGTATCATTAATTACACCTATTTGAGTCCCTTTGATTCTATCTTTGTGAAACAGAGATCTTACCGTACTTGATAATCTGTTACATGGATTGAGGCCAAATTTGTGGATTACTTGAAGAATTGCATCATCATATTTCGGTTTTATATTTGATGCATGGATGATTATATTTTAGAATTGTGTATTTGATGCGTTGGATGATTACATTTTGGATGTTACAATTGGTGTTGGTCATTAGTGCACAATTGACGTTATTTACTACTATTTTCTTGCTTCGGAGTTTAGACAATGAATGATAGTAGTTTATTTTGTTATGATGATAGTAACTCTATAATGCATTAGATTATTATGTTTTGGTATGATGATAGTTTATTTAGAGTTCATTAGGATTCGGATTCGGGTTAATCGGGTTCGGGATTCGGGTCAGGTCGGGTTCGGATTCGGGTTAATCAGGTTTGAGATTCGGGTCATGTCGGGTTCGGGTCACGGGTTCATCGGGTTCGGGTCATTCGGGTTTCGGGTCATTCGGGTTGAGCTGATTTCAGGTCAGGTCAGGTTCGGGTTCGGGTCATTCGGGTTACGGGTTCATTCGGGCCGAGCTATTTACGGGTCAGGTCGGGTTCAGGTTCAGGTCAGGTCAGGTTTAGGGTCGTTGACTTTTTCGGTCAGCTCAGGTCAGGTCGGGTTCGGGCGGGTTAATCAGGTCGGATCAGCTTTTGACACCCCTATGTATAATATTAGCTGTATATTTATAGTGTAACTTTATCATCCGGCTATCTTAAAAAGTGTTTTTGAACCTCTTAAATTAAAATCCACCATGTAAATATAGTGCGAGTTTGGGTTATACAGTTTAATTACGTGCGGTTTACCAATTTGAAAATTTTCAGAACTTAGCACAAATTATGTCATGCATGATGAAAATTAGCAACTTTAAGCCCTTTTTAATCTTTAAAGTTTGGTAAATATTAATTACTCTCTTTGTTCCAAAAAAGTTGACAAGTTTTGTTTTCAGTATGATCTATGATTTTTTCCCTTGAATTTATAAATATAGAAACTCAAATAATTTATATGAAAATGATAAATCGGCACATCTACATTTTTACATAAGTTTTTAATTTTTTAACAACTTTTTTTGCAGTAATTTGAGTCAAACATAAATTAGAAAGTTATAACATAAATTAGAAAGTCATAGCTTCATAGTTTAATTTCTTTCATAATAATTTGAGTAAATCAAAAGTTGGCACTTAATTGCCCCGAAGTTTTCATGTTATTTACAAAAGTTCCCATGTATATAAGAAGTATGAACACACATTACCTTCAGCCTATTAGGCTGTTAGCTAACTCTTTTTTCTCCTGCAAAGTTCTTTGTTTGTGTTTTATTTCTTTTCTAAAATAATACATATCTTGTTGTTCTATATTTCAAGAACACAAACAATAAAAGAATCTTTTTTTTTTACCTTACCACAATCTTTTTTTTTGAACGGTACCACAATCTAGTTTTTACTTTCTCTAAATACCTACCTCTTGTTTGAAAGTTTATTTGTATATATAAAGACAAATACACACATGACAATGACATTAATATTCTCTCCGTCCCAAAGGTTTTGCAACATTTATTTTTCATCATTTAATCTATGATTTTATTTTTATGTTTTATTAAGTTATTCTTTATAATTTTTTTCTATCAAAGAATGATATAGATAAAATAAAATCAAATTGACATTAAAAGTCAAACGTTGCAAAACTTTTGGGAGGGAGGTAATAAACATGATCTTGTAAAGTATTCAAACAACATCTTTTTGTCCCTTTGATCAATTCATTCAAAAGTAATCATAAAAGACATACAAACAATAAATATAGTTACAAGAAATGGAAGAAAGAGAAAAAGAAATTTCGACCAAATTTCCCTGTTGCCTTGTAATATATTCAAACAACCTCTTTTTGTCGCTTTGAATGTGATAACAAAAAAGTGGAAATAATAATTGGTTACATGGAATAGAAAAGAGAGAAATAGGCATTCTTATTATGTTTGTGTTCTTAGGGCAAAAAATCGAATCCAATCAAACTTTCTTTTCAAATATTATCTCATAAACTTTATATAAATTTTAAAATACTTCTCAATTTCTTCTAAAAAATACATCCAAAAGCAATACAGCCAATTTTGCTACCAAACTTTAGGGTGTGTCCTTTTGAAAAAAAAAATTTAAACGGCAATAATTTTATTAATAATTTAAAGTAAATGTATAAATTCTAGCAAAATGTTAGAACAAACACCCAATAAAAATAAAGAATCCAAAACCCTTCGGAACTACCCCATCGCAAATAGATAAAATTCTTCAATTATTACATCTTTGATTCACTTGGAACTTTCCGACAACCAAGATGTACTCACAATTGCTCCAATGTCCCTCCTTTGGCTCTTTACTATCTAATTTTTGAACTTTCATTGCAATCTTCAAAATTCATTCTTCAGTTTAACACAAGATCCGAGTTCGAAGCCCCTCTTTTGACAGATTTGAACACATCATCATAAATTTCCAATGCAACTCCTTCACAACCATCGAAAGAGCATCCCACAAATTTACTAACTTTATCCACGCGTTTGTTATCCCTGACAGGGTTTTTGCTCCTATTGGTTTTCCTTGATCCATCTGATCCTCTAACCTCAAACATACTTCCTCTTCCTTTAACTTTGAATATGACAAATTACTGTCTAAGAAAGGTAACACTGCTAGGAATATAAAAATTTCAGAGTTGATACCTGCATTACTCTTCAATGGTCCATCTAAAGGTTTAGTCTTCTCATGTATATTCTCCATAACTTCAGTGGCTCGCGAGGAAATAATATTGTGAACCACACCGTTTGGAGTACTCTGACCCACGTGCCCCGCAGGATACCGCCAAAGCTCCTGATGACGGTCCAATCTGTGCCTCCATAAGAGCTAGGAACTCTACCGGGTAGTGCACCGACAATGGAGAGAATAAAGCCGACACCACTTCCTTCCTCGTGACGCCTCCAATTGAAGTTGCTAGCGTAGGAGCCGTCGCCTGCGGAGAAGGCGTCTCGTGGAGTTGAACCGTCTCTGGCACTAGCGAGGAAGTGACGGACTCCCTAGAGCTGCCCATCGATCGATGGCGAGTCGACAACCGTCCCACCTTGAATGGTAGAAGAGACTTCTTGGACAGGTTCCAACCCCACAACCACCGTCTCCTCGGCCCGAACTAACCCACCTGGGTAATTTATAACAACGCGACCAACCTGCAACTACCAGCCACACCATGCCCATCTGATGAAGACGCGACTCCTTGAGTCGCCGATGCCTATGGCCTCTACTGAAACCGTGAAACGCCACAAGCAACGGAACTCATCTCGTCCTCTGCCGTCGAGCCCAGCAAGCGAAGAAACCGACGCCAACCCTGCCCCTTGAAGCCTTCAGGAAATATTAAGGTTGTCCTACTTGATCGGTGGATTCAACTAGTTGGAAAAATCTGGCTTATGTATTAGCCTTCATTGATAAAGATAGAGCACGGCTGTTTTCCCATTGATTGCCTCCTAATCTTCTGTTTTCCGGCTGCCGCCGAGTCCATGTACTCCTTCCAAATTGATTTGAACCAGATTATATCATCTCCAAAAAGATCAACAGATCCTTCGAATCGTTTGCCGTCTTCAAAAATTTGTTAACGATTTATCTGTAATCCACACTCAATAAAAAGATTGAAGGACTTTTGATCAATAGAAAGTTGAATTTTTGCATCAAATTTCATTTTCACCTAACAATTCTAGAGAGAGATGAGAGCTTCTCTCACTAGAAAACCCTCCTTTTGAAAATATTTGGGATAAAAATAGGAAGTTCTTTTAAATTGATTTGATGTTTCTCTTAGATTAATTCTTTTCAATTCACCCTAACACAAGATTATTTTAACAAGTTTGATTTGCACAATCAAGAATAATAGTAATAAAAACATACCTCGAGCTTTAGTAATTTTTGTGCCCGACGTACGCTCCATGCAACTCTCCCAGTTCATGACCACAAACATAATTTCAAAATCCTCTGGGACCTTTGCGTTGAAGAATGCACTCCACCACCCAAAGAACATAGATCGTGATATAAGACCCTCTATGTCCAGTCCAGGGACTTTCACACTCGTTGTTGCGGTCTAACCCTCTCAGTATGAGACCGGGAACAACTTTTCCCTGAAAACTCTCCCTTAAAACAAAGCGTTATGGGAATAATGTCACGGTCCGATGCTCAAATTTACTACATACTTAATTGGACCTTGGTAGCCACCAACCGAAGTTGCTACCATGGTAGCCAAACTGGTGGCTACAAAACCGCTACCAAAACGGGCGATACTTTGTCGAACTTCCGCTACTATGCCCACACTAATTAATTTTATGGAAAGAAAAATCCAAATTCATCCGAATTCATCTCATATCGATCCAAAACCCAGAATTACAACCTGAGAAACACGTTACAAAAACCAAGATCTTCTTCTCATATTCTTAAACCCATAATCAAAACTTCTTTTATTCAGCTCATGTATATTCACCATCAACACAGAAATACAAAAAAAAAACTCAAATGTAAACCTAAAACAACATAGATCTAAAATGCCAAAAATAAAGAAATGAGACTCTAACAACAACCCAGAGAACGCCAGTGGCGATGCAACTAAGGTGAGGATGTTGGCTGCCAGCACATCTAGCGGTGCGGCAACGTCGTGAACATCTCTGAATGGATGAGAATAAAGACATGAAAAAAACTTAAATCAAGAAAAGAATTAAATCGTGAAAAATTTAATTGTTACCTTAATTCGACGGGAGAGAGAGAGATAGAGAGAGAGAGCTCCGTGCAAGCTAGAGGGAATAAAAGGGGATGACAATGAGAAAGAGGAGGGTAGTGGTGGGATGACGAGGAGATGGGGAGTTATACGAGAGTGTGGCAGCCAATGAGCTACCAAGATGCTACCCTTGGTGGTGCCGCAATTTTGGTAGCGCAAAGGGTAGCAGCACGTTGGTTGGTAGCATTTTTGCAGCCACCCATGGAGCTACCAAACACCTATTAAGTATGTAGTGAAAGTTCGCATTAAGTATCGGAAAAGATGAGAGAGAGAGAGAGTGGAGAGAGAAAGTGAATCACCGTGAAAGAACACGGCGGAGCGACATCGTAAAACCACCACAGCTGGGCGTTCGGACGACGAAGCGGGGACAGGGGTAGGGTTCAGAGGACCGACTTGTTCAAGGCGATCGACAGGGCAGGAGTGAGCCTGTTCTTTACAAACTTCCCTGAAGAGTGGACAACAAAGAGCATGTGGAATCATTTTTCGCTCTTCGATTGCGTACTAGATATCTTCGTTCCAGCCAAAAGATCTAAACAAGGGAGGAAATTTGGGTTTGTCAAGTTCAAAGATGTTAAAAATGTGGAGAGATTGGTGGAGGAGGTGAAATCGGTGGCGGTAGGGGAGGCAAAGCTTTGGGTGAACGAAGCAAAGTTTAAACGTAGCAGCTCTGGAGGCGCTCATGATTATAGTATCGGGGGGTCAAGAGAGGAGGAGTGGGCGAGCTTAAGACACTAAGGGGGGAAAGTCAGGAGTGTCGATCTGGCTGTAGAACGTACCGGGACGTAGTAGGGGGAGTGCAAGACCCGAAGAATGGCGACGGTGTTGAGGAAAAGGCAACAGGGTTGATTAAGGTTACAAGCAGAGTGGAAGAAAAAACTTGGCTCTTGAGATGCGCGCTGGGGGAAGTAAAGCATTTGAGCTTTTTGGCAAAGCTAGCAGATCTGATTCAGGAAGCAGGGTTCGAGTGTTGCAGGGTGAAGTATTTGGGAGGGTTGCGTGTGTTAATTGAGTGCCCGTCGACAGAGGTGATGGGAAAGATGGTTGCTGGAGGTCTTCAACAACTTTCGGTTTGGTTCAAAGCAATTGTACCGTGGAGCCTTGAGGCGGAGAAGAACAGACCGGGAAGGGTGGCGTGGCTTAACGTTTACGGCATTCCGATCCACGCTTGGCACGTCGAAAACTTCAAGTTGGTTGCAGGTAGATGGGGCAAGGTGATCGAGATCGAAGATTTAACGGTGCAAAAGATTCAGGTGCACATGGGGAGGGTTTGTGTCCTAACTCAGAGGGCGGAGTCGATTAACACAGTGATTGATTTCTCAGTGGATGGATCTTTGTTTAAGGTTAAAGTGGTAGAGGACTTGCTTGAGGTGGTAGACTTCGGTCAGAGGTACGCGATACGGGTTTCTCATCTAACCACGTATCGGAATCGGAGGAGGAGGGAGGCTGTGATTCGGAGGAGAGCTGGGTTTACTGCGGCGAGTCCGAGAGCGAGCCAGACTCAGACGAGTTGAGTGTGGGACGCCGGGTTCATCAGAGCGGACAAATGGGTGATGGCGAGCAGCCCGAGACGAATTGTCAGGACGTTGACAACTCAGTGGACTTGGGGGAAAGGAAAAAGCTGCATGAATCTGAAGATTCGCAAGAAATGGTGGAAGAAACGGCTGAGGAAGGCGAAATTCAAAATTCTGAGTTTGGACCAGAGGTCAAAGGCTGGGGGGTCGCAAGTGGGAGTGAGAAGATTGGAAAGTTGGGCAGGGTTCTTCAAAGGCCCAACAAGGCGATAGTGGGGGCTGGGAAAAACAACTTAGAGCCCAGAGGGTCAGTTTTATACACAAACTCTTCTTTTGGGCCAAATGAAGGGGAGCAAGGGGAGGAGGGACTGGGTGATAGGCTTAAGGAGGTTTTAGTCCTGGGCCCAGAACATATTTCGGACTTAAATAGCCCAGATGAAGAAACGGGGGATGCAGCAGAGAATAAAGAACAGAAGCAGCTCGCAACAGGGAGCAGGAACTCGCCCCAAATGGTAAGGTCGTCGGAATCAACAAAGGTGGTGGAGTGTGGGCGTCTGAAGAAACAGAGAAAAGGAAGAAGGTTGGTCTCCAAGTCAGCTCACTGGCTGGAAACGCAACTAAAAACAGGGGGTGTGCGCGCCAGAGTGTCGTTGAGAGAAGTCAAGCGAGCGGCGCGCATAAAAGCCGAGAGGACGTCCAAGGGTCTTAGAAGAATCTCTACGGATGGGAGGCAGGCGGATTCGGACTCCTCTTGGGGAATGAAAGTGGGAATGTCAACGGGTTCAGTGGGAAAGAAACAGGTAAACTCTTTTTCGGATACCTCTGTTTGTAGAATTCATAGTGTTGGGAGAGCAGTGGGTGTGATTTTCAGGGAGGAGGATGCAAAAGGTCCATGTTTTGGTGAGGTTGAGTTCCCTAAATGAAGATAATGTCGTTGAATATAAGGGGTTTCGGAGGGGGAGACAAGCTTAGGCGGCTGAAATGGTTGGTGGCAAAGGAGAAATTGGATGTTTTGGGCGATTCAAGAAACTCTCTTGAATAAGGAAGTGGGGGATGCTGTGAAGAGTATTTGGAGACACAGTGAGTTGGGGTTTGCCCAACAATTAGCAGTCGGAAGAGCAGGAGGGTTGTTGTTCTTCTGAAACAAGGAGATATGGTCAATCGATGAAATAATCTCAGGGGAAGGTTTCTTGGGCATCTTTGGCAAATGGAAGGGTAAAGAGAATAAATATCTCTTGCTTAACATCTATGGTCCCCAATTAACAAGCCAGAAGAGGGCGTTATGGGAGGCGCTTGGTATGGTGATCCAGGGGTTTAGTGGAGCAGTATGTTTGATAGGAGATTTCAACGTGGTTAGAAGAGAAGAGGAGAGAAGAGGGTGTCGGTTTAAACCTATAAGAGCAGCAGACTTCAATAGCTTTGTGCGAACAAATGACCTCAAAGAGGTGAAGCAAGGAGGGCGTCGGTTTACGTGGGTAAGCAGCGATGGGCTGAAGATGAGTAAGCTGGATAGGTTCCTGGTAAATAGGGGGCTCTTGGAGGATTGGCCTGACCTTGCCGCAACTGTAGGGGAAAGAATTTTCTCAGATCACTGCCCTGTTTTGTTAAAAGCGGGCAAAGGTGATTTCGGGCCATCTCCGTTCAGGTGCTTTGATCAGTGGCTCAGTTTGGAAGGTTTCGGCGATATAGTTAAGAAGGTGTGGGAGCAAACGAAGATTGTTGGTTCTCCAGATTTTGTGTTGAAAGAAAAGCTGAAAGCTTTGAAGCGCGGAATCAAGCACGGAGAAAGTCTGAAAGCTGTAAGCTCGGCTGGAGTTATGGAAAAGCTGAAAGGGGACTTTCTGAGGCTTGAAAAGGAAGCGGAGGTGAGGGAGCTTTCGGAAGCAGAATGGGAGAAGTGGCGGGACTCTAAAGTGGGTTTCTTTAAGGAGCAAAGGAACATTATGAAAGACATAAAGCAAAAAGCTAGGGTGAAGTGGGCGATTGAAGGAGATGAAAACAACAAGTATTTTCATGCGGTGGCCAACGCAAGGAGAAAGAAAAACACGATTCAGGGTTTGATGATTAACGGGGCTTGGTCGGAGGATCCGAGGGTTCTAAAAGAAGCAGTGCTAAAACACTTCGAGGAGCACTTTAAGGAGCCTATACCTAATAGACCAGGGTTCTTCAGTCACAGATTCAGAAAGTTGACAGAGGAGCAGATATCCAGTTTGGAAGCCCCTTTTCTAGAAGATGAAATCAAGAAAACGGTGTGGCTGTGCGGGGGAAGCAAAGCTCCGGGCCCGGATGGATTCAATTTCAACTTTATCAAGGCAAACTGGGAGGTGATGAAGGGAGAGATAATTGCGGCAATTCATAAGTTTGAATCATCCAGCCGGTTGAGAGCGGGTTGCAACTCGTCGTTCATCGCTTTGATCCCTAAGGTAAAAGATCCCTTTCTGATTTCTGATTTTCGGCCCATTAGTCTCATTGGGTGCTTGTATAAAATAGTGGCAAAGTTGCTGGCAGAGAGACTAAAAAGGGTCGTAGTCTGATTTTCGATTTCTCATTTCCTTCAATATAACTTGAAGGGAACCTGACTATCATCAAGATTGGAAGGAAGATGGAGAATGAAGGCTCAGAGTCTGGAAGATGAAGCTAATGAGAGACTTGAAGATGACTTAGACACTATTAGGATACACTATAGGTTTAGTGATTTATTATTTTCTTGTTAATTTCTTTTATATAAACATTTACATTAAAAACCTTGGGTAATTGTACTAAAAAGACTTTGGATTTTCTCATTTGGTATTTTGAACCTTAGTTCTTTTCTTCCTTAAGATAAAACTTGTTTTTCGAGAGGAAAGATCTTGGGAGTTGTGAGCTCGGGAAACTGGATTCTAAAATCTATCTAACAACGCTTCGGTACAATCTTAGTGAATAAGTAAAGCTTTCATCTTTACTTTTTATAAATTGAAGTCGTTAGACCCGTCAAACTTCTCCACCTAGAACTTTGTCGACATCATGATAAAGCCGCCCCTTCATAAACCTGGACAGGCTCTGATACCAATTGTTGACATGAGTGCACAGCGGAGTGCGAAATAGCAAGATAAAGGATACACAAGATTTGCGTGTTTTGGTCAAGGCGATCTACATCCACAGGCAAGAGCAGGAGAAATTGTACTATGATCGAAAGAGAATTACAAGAGAACATTCATATGACTCACAACCCTTGAATCCATTACACCCAATCACTCAAGAGAATTTTCCTAGTGTCAACCCTTATTGACAATAATTCACTAAAATCTATACAAGCAAATACAAGTGATGAATATTTGCTTCTTTGTTGGTGTGTTCTTACAAGATGAAGAAAGAGCCTATTTATAGCTTCAAGCATGACATCACATGTAAATAAGTGAAAGCTTCGTCATGCAGAGATGAGAACTCATACTTTGAAAGAGTTGTCATTGCCCATACCTTGGAGAAGACATGCCAACCCATACCTTGAGCAGACTTTCAATGCCCATACCATTTTGCCTAACAAGCAATCTTTATGAGGAGTGTAGAAGAAATTCAAAGGCAATAATTATTCACAATTCTCCACGTTGACTTTAATTTCAAGGCCTCAAGGATTTATACTAACAAGTTATTTGGTTGTTTGATTTAGCTTACTTGGAACACATCTGTTCCAAGAAACAATGATTCATAAAATTTCCATCATATGATAAATCAATTTATTTGGTTAATGGTAAAAAACAGAATTGAATGACAACATGAAGAATAAGATACAATATGGAATTACCAAGACATTTGATGATGTGAGAATGTCTCGAAATGAGAAGATAGTTGTGATACTATTTTGATCGTTATTAACGATAAAACTATAATATATGAAAGAGAAACTTTATTCCTTATTCAACTAAATTATACATGTAAATTGAACTCACAAAACCTTGAATCAAGCACTGATAAGCATTAAAATAGCTAAGATAGGCAATAAGCCGACTCATAAATGTTACATAAAGACATGAGTTCATAATAGTTGTTTGGAACTTAAATTCACACTTCAACATGAACACCATAACAATTATTTGAAAGCTACAAGGTTGCACTTAGAAACTCTGAACACCGCAACAACAAACCATCTGACCAAAGTAGCGAGCAACATATATCTGATTACGGTCTAGACATTGGCCTGAACTATAGTTGCTAATATTGCAATCTTCATTGCATACTTCTGCAGTACAAGGCTTTTCATCTGTGTAATAGTAAAATGCTGCTGGACAAGTGTATGAGTCATCTTCTACTTGAACTGTAACAAATGGAAAATTATCAGGAAGAGTCTACTAACTATAATTGCATAAAAATGGGACACATTAAGAAATATGGTGTAGTACTGCTTTGTTTTATTACTCCCTCTGTCTGTAAAAGATTATCTTATTTGTTTTGACAGTTCCACAACATTTAATATATTATTTTTTTCATGAATGTTTACACATCATAAATTAAATACTCCAATTCACATGTGTATTACAATTTACAATCTAAATTTTCTAAATGTATTTTTATGAATTTTTCCACTATTTATCTTTCTTAAAATTTGAGTCAAACATTGAACCTTGAAACAATAAAATCAAATGAGACAATTTTTGGCGGATGGAGGCAATATATTTTTGGGGCATAAAATTAGCCAAGGTACAATAAAAATCAGAGATAAAAAACCACATTATAAAATATTCAACTCAAAACTAATTGACAATGAGTGATCAAGAGATTAACCACTTTCTATTTATACCATGTGAGATTTCCAACTTCAATACACATTGAAACTACGATTATCAAAATGGTGTGCTTGTAATCGATCAATGAACAATGTACATACCAGCGTCACAGGCACAAGCAATCTTATAAGGCGGAGAATCCTCAATGTTCCCACCCAAATCTTCTCCTCCTTCAAACACCAATTCACCTTTCACACAGTTAGCCCTTTCGTAGCCTTCACAAATTTCTCTAATGCACTTTACCTGATCACAAGGAGAGTCTTGGGTCGAAGCATCCCCTACTTTGGAGCAAGCGTACATGTATTCTCCACTCACTAGATTTCCATTAAGCAATCATAATACATCAATTAGAGTCGCCAATAAGTTGGTAACAGTTAGAACGTGAAAAGAAAAGACAATGAAACAACTATATATGCGAGAACGATGGTGAAGGTTAAGAGTGGTAACGCAAAGTCTTAAGTATATAGTCTAGTGGTTAAGCTCCAAAGGACGCAGAATAAAGTTCTTGAATTCAAGCCTCCACCATCTCAAGTCTCATGTTCCTCTAAATTCTTCTTATGATCTTCATGTGATTGAAAATTTTGATATTGTTTCTTGTAAGAATCTGGTGTGGGGACCTTTTCATGTTCCAGAAAAAAAAAAAATCTTTGATTTCCTAGTTTATGGCTGTGAATAGGAAATCCTCACACAAGGAAAAACCCCACACCAGAAAAACATTTTTCGTTGTTTGAGCTTTTGCTTTATGTAGGTGTAGGTGTTGCTTTTGTTTTGGTTTGCTTGTTTTCGCCTCCTTTCTTTAAAAAATCCCCTTTTTCCTTTAAGTTTTAGCCCTAACAATCTTACTCCAAACATTTTTCACTTTACCAATTTACCCCTCTCGCCCACAATCTGCACCCACCTAGCCTGAAAGCCTAGACTGTGGCGATCACCCCCTCTACCATTCTTTCTCTCCCCTCAACTCCGCCACCCTACCCCATCCTCATCGTCTCCCTTAGTGCATTGCTAGCCGCTACAATCCTCAGCCTGTTCCCAGACTATTGGTCGACTTTTACCTCTCGCATCCTCCCACCTCTGCCTTGCTAGCCTTCCATTGGCCAGTCACCAACAACCTGCGCCACCACTTGGAAGAAATGAGGACAACACAATTAGAGCAGTGCTTATAAGCGGAGGAAAGCTTCTGTAGACAGTCGATCGACTTTTTCAGAAGAAAGCACCAAATAAGGAGCGAGGAAATAGAGCTCTGACGATTCAACGAGGAGATTCGATCGACTCGGTCTGCAGAATGGGGTGGGGCTCTTGGTTGGGTGTAGGGTGAGGAGAAACGAGAGAAGATTAGGACTAGCTAGGGCCGGCCGTTGCAGGGGAGGCGGTCGGTGTCGTGGGGAGGTAGGCTCTAGGTTCCGTCATGAAATTAATGGCACAAATGTGAATAAGGTGAAGCTTATTGAACATCTCCAATCCATTCTACCTTCAAAGCACAAAAGCCAAAAGAAAAGGATCGCAACAAATAGTGCTCGTACAACAACCATATTTCTTGCTTACTGTTATTTGATAAGGTGTTGTATACTTGTCTATATAAATAGTGTCACGACCACATAAGCATCCATAGGCGAAATTAGGAGAGAATTAAAATTACCCGATCCGACGAATATACTTCGCATAAATATAAACAATTAGTATTGGACTTTGTCTTGATTATCGTCTTCGAATAATCCAAGATATATAGGTACATTTGTTTTTTTCTAAACAAGGACATGCTTGTATTAAGGGTGTCAATTGGGCGGGTCAGGTTGGGTCATTCGGGTTTCGGGTTGGACTGTTTTCGGGCCAGGTCGGGTTCGGGTCATTCAGGTTTCGAGCCATTTCGGGTTGAGCTGCTTTCAGGTCAGGTTAGGTTCGGGTTCAGGTTACCATCGGGTTGAGTTTACTTCGGGTCAAGTCGGGTTCGGGTTTGGGTTCAGGTCATTCGGGTTTCGGGTTGTTTCAATCCCGGGTGCAGGTCGGGTTTCTTCGGGCCAAATTTCGGGTTTCTTCGGGTCCGAGTTTAGGTTTCTTCTAGTCCAAGTTCGGGTTTCTACGGATTCAAGTTCGAGTTTCGTCGATCTAAGTTCGTGCAGCTGAATTTTCAAACTAAACTTTTATTCTTTATATTTACATTCTTTATAAATAATACTACGCATTTTATATTCACATATATATATATATATATATATATATATATAATATACACTACGTAGAGAAAACATGTGTTACTGCGGTCAAAATCGCAGTAGAGCCGTAGTAACTACTGCGGGAGACGCCGCAGTGTCTACCGCAGTAAATAAAGGCGCAGTTGAAGCTTCACTGCGGTAGCAGCCGTAGTAAGTACTGCGGCCATGGCCGCTGTAAACGAATTTATTAATTAAAAAAAGTGGATGAATCCGGATGAAACCCAAAAATCGGTGGAGATGGTGAACAAGCGCCGGTCATGACGGCGAGAAAGCGACATCGTTGGAGCGGCGATGCTGAGGTGGGAGTGGCGACGTCGGCGGTTAAGAAGAAGAAGATGAAGATGAAGAATGGAGAGAGAAAACAGAAAGTGAAAGAAGAAGAAGAAGATGAAAAGAAAGAAGAAGAAGAAGATGATGATGATGATGATGATGATGATGATGATGATGATGATGATGATGATGATGAAGATGATAATGATGATGAAGATGACGGCAGAAGAAGAGGAGGAATATGAAGAGAAGAAGATGATGAAGATGGAGAAAATGAAGAAGAAGAAGAAAATGAAGAAGAAGAATATGAAGAAGGATTGAAGAAGAAGATGAAGGATTGAAGAACAATATGAAGGATTGAAGGAGAAGAAGAAGGATTGAATAAGAAGAAGTGAAAGAAGATGAAGGATTGAAGAAGAATACAAAGAGATGATGATGAAGAAGAATTAGAAGAAGGATTGAAGAAGAAGATGAGGAAGATGCAAAAAATGAAGGAAACGGCGGATGGAGAAACCCTAAAAAATGACTTATTGCGGCCCTTTACTGCGGCCAAAGCCGCAGTAAAGGTTATTGCGCAGTTTACTACGTCTTTCAGCTTACCGCGGCTCAAACTGCAGTAAAGGCCGCAGTAAGATTTGCCTTCCCCACGTAGTGATATACAACAATGATATACTAAGAAAATTATTCACACAATTTCCTCTCCCCTTTTCCTTAAGAGTTTAAAATAAATCTATTTCGCGGAGTTGTTCTAAAAAAATTGAAGAGAAATTAGACATTATTCAAACAAAATTGAAAATTAAATATTTCTCAAATAATTTGTTAGATCGACATCAATACCTTGTTAGATCAGTATCAATACCTTGTTAGATCAGCATCAATACCTTGTTAGATTAACATCAATACCTTGTTAGATCAGCATCAATACCTTATTAGATCATCATCAATATAATTAATGAAAAAAAATTAGTAAATTTATTGAAGTTTACAAATACAATTAATAAATTTTACCGGATAAGTCGTTTCTCTCTCTCACTCGCTCACTGAGTTATTTTCTTTGCCAGAGTGCGACAATGGGTTAGAAAGCTCAACAAATTTAATAAATTTATTGAAGTTTATAAATACAATTAATGAAAAAAATATAATAATTATAATAAAGGAAAAAAACAAATTACTCTCTGTTCCAATTAATTCTACACATTTCTTTTTTGGAGTATGTTGGAAGACACCAACAAAACGACAGACTATTTGAGTTTAAGTATTGTTGGAGTATGTTGGAAGACACCAATAAAAATATAATAATTATAATCGCCTTCTTCCATCAAATGTTCAAGCTCTAGTCACATCTTACAGTTGGCTATATGGGTATGAAGGTATGAGTTTAAGTATTGTTCTTTATGATGTACATTTGTACAAGTGAGTGTACTTTGATTATTATTAGTTTATCACTAGTAATTTGTTAACAATTATTACTAACTTAGTTTCTTTCTTAATGAAGTTGGGGAGTATGAGTTACTTCATCTGAATGGTTTAGAAGTTCATTTGAAGTCTGTTACCAATTCTCAAGTAGCTTCTAGTTCTTATGGAATCTAGAGGTACGTTATGTAATGGAGTATGTTTCATTTGTATCATTAATTACACCTATTTGAGTCCCTTTGATTCTATCTTTGTGAAACAGAGATCTTACCGTACTTGATAACTGTTACATGGATTGAGGCCAAATTTGTGGATTACTTGAAGAATTGCATCATCATATTTCGGTTTTATATTTGATGCATGGATGATTATATTTTAGAATTGTGTATTTGATGCGTTGGATGATTACATTTTGGATGTTACAATTGGTGTTGGTCATTAGTGCACAATTGACGTTATTTACTACTATTTTCTTGCTTCGGAGTTTAGACAATGAATGATAGTAGTTTATTTTGTTATGATGATAGTAACTCTATAATGCATTAGATTATTATGTTTTGGTATGATGATAGTTTATTTAGAGTTCATTAGGATTCGGATTCGGGTTAATCGGGTTCGGGATTCGGGTCAGGTCGGGTTCGGATTCGGGTTAATCAGGTTTGAGATTCGGGTCATGTCGGGTTCGGGTCACGGGTTCATAGGGTTCGTGTCATTTTGGTTTCTGGTCATTTCTGGTTGAGCTGATTTCAGGTCAGGTCAGGTTCGGGTTCGGGTCATTCGGGTTACGGGTTCATTCGGGCCGAGCTATTTACGGGTCAGGTCGGGTTCAGGTTCAGGTCAGGTTTAGGGTCGTTGACCTTTTCGGTCAGCTCAGGTCAGGTCGGGTTCGGGCGGGTTAATCAGGTCGGATCAGCTTTTGACACCCCTATGTATAATATTAGCTGTATATTTATAGTGTAACTTTATCATCCGGCTATCTTAAAAAGTGTTTTTGAACCTCTTAAATTAAAATCCACCATGTAAATATAGTGCGAGTTTGGGTTATACAGTTTAATTACGTGCGGTTTACCAATTTGAAAATTTTCAGAACTTAGCACAAATTATGTCATGCATGATGAAAATTAGCAACTTTAAGCCCTTTTTAATCTTTAAAGTTTGGTAAATATTAATTACTCTCTTTGTTCCAAAAAAAGTTGACAAGTTTTGTTTTCAGTATGATCTATGATTTTTTCCCTTGAATATATAAATATAGAAACTCAAATAATTTATATGAAAATGATAAATCGGCAAATCTACATTTTTACATAAGTTTTTAATTTTTAACAGCTTTTTTGCAGTAATTTGAGTCAAACATAAATTAAAAAGTCATAACATAAATTAGAAAGTCATAGCTTCATAGTTTAATTTCTTTCATAATAATTTGAGTAAAACAAAAGTTGGGCACTTAATTGCCCCGAAGTTTTCATGTTATTTACAAAAGTTCCCATGTATATAAGAAGTATGAACACACATTACCTTCAGCCTATTAGGCTGTTAGCTAACTCTTTTTTCCCCTGCAAAGTTCTTTGTTTGTGTTTTATTTCTTTTCTAAAATAATACATATCTTGTTGTTCTATATTTCAAGAACACAAACAATAAAAGAATCTTTTTTTTTTACCTTACCACAATCTTTTTTTTTGAACGGTACCACAATCTAGTTTTTACTTTCTCTAAATACCTACCTCTTGTTTGAAAGTTTATTTGTATATATAAAGACAAATACACACATGACAATGACATTAATATTCTCTCCGTCCCAAAGGTTTTGCAACATTTATTTTTCATCATTTAATCTATGATTTTATTTTTATGTTTTATTAAGTTATTCTTTATAATTTTTTTCTATCAAAGAATGATATAGATAAAATGAAGTCAAATTGACATTAAAAGTCAAACGTTGCAAAACTTTTGGGAGAGAGGTAATAAACATTATCTTGTAAAGTATTCAAACAACATCTTTTTGTCCCTTTGATCAATTCATTCAAAAGTAATCATAAAAGACATACAAACAATAAATATAGTTACAAGAAATGGAAGAAAGAGAAAAAGAAATTTCGACCAAATTTCCCTGTTGCCTTGTAATATATTCAAACAACCTCATTTTGTCGCTTTGAATGTGATAACAAAAAAAGTGGAAATAATAATTGGTTACAAGGAATAGAAAAGAGAGAAATAGGCATTCTTATTATGTTTGTGTTCTTAGGGCAAAAAATCGAATCCAATCAAACTTTCTTTTCAAATATTATCTCATAAACTTTATATCAATTTTAAAATACTTCTCAATTTCTTCTAACAAATACATCCAAAAGCAATACAGCCAATTTTCCTACCAAAATTTAGGGTGTGTCCTTTTGAAAAAAAAATATTTTTTTAAACGGCAATAATTTTATTAAAAATTTAAAGTAAATGTATAAGTTCTAGCAAAATGTTAGAACAAACACCCAATAAAAATAAAGAATCCAAAACCCTTCAGAACTACCCCATCGCAAAGAGATAAAATTATTCAATTATTACATCTCTGATTCACTTGGAACTTTCCGACAACCAAGATGTACTCACAATTGCTCCAATGTCCCTCCTTTGGCTCTTTACTCTCTATTTTTTGAACTTTCATTGCAATCTTCAAAATTCATTCTTCAGTTTAACACAAGATTCAGAGTTCGAAGCCCCTCTTTTGACAGATTTGAACACATCATCATAAATTTCCAATGCAACTCCTTCACAACCATCGAAAGAGCATCCCACAAATTTACTAACTTTATCCACGCGTTTGTTATCCCTGACAGGGTTTTTGCTCCTATTGGTTTTCCTTGATCCATCTGATCCTCTAACCTCAAACATACTTCCTCTTCCTTTAACTTTGAATATGACAAATTACTGTCTAAGAAAGGTAACACTGCTAGGAATATAAAAATTTCAGAGTTGATACCTGCATTACTCTTCAATGGTCCATCTAAAGGTTTAGTCTTCTCATGTATATTCTCCATAACTTCAGTGGCTCGCGAGGAAATAATATTGTGAACCACACCGTTTGGAGTACTCTGACCCACGTGCCCCGCAGGATACCGCCAAAGCTCCTGATGACGGTCCAATCTGTGCCTCCATAAGAGCTAGGAACTCTACCGGGTAGTGCACCGACAATGGAGAGAATAAAGCCGACACCACTTCCTTCCTCGTGACGCCTCCAATTGAAGTTGCTAGCGTAGGAGCCGTCGCCTGCGGAGAAGGCGTCTCGTGGAGTTGAACCGTCTCTGGCACTAGCGAGGAAGTGACGGACTCCCTAGACCTGCCCATCGATCGATGGCGAGTCGACAACCGTCCCACCTTGAATGGTAGAAGAGACTTCTTGGACAGGTTCCAACCCCACAACCACCGTCTCCTCGGCCCGAACTGACCCACCTGGGTAATTTATAATGACGCCGCACAGACCAACCTGCAACTACCAGCCACACCATGCCCATCTGATGAAGACGCGACTCCTTGAGTCGCTGATGCCTATGGCCTCTACTGAAACCGTGAAACGCCACAAGCAACGGAACTCATCTCGTCCTCTGTCGTCGAGCCCAGCAAGCGAAGAAACCGACGCCAACCCTGCCCCTTGAAGCCTTCAGGAAATATTAAGGTTGTCCTACTTGATCGGTGGATTCAACTAGTTGGAAAAATCTGGCTTATGTATTAGCCTTCATTGATAAAGATAGAGCACGGCTGTTTTCCCATTGATTGCCTCCTAATCTTCTGTTTTCCGGCTGCCGCCGAGTCCATGTACTCCTTCCAAATTGATTTGAACCAGATTATATCATCTCCAAAAAGATCAACAGATCCTTCGAATCGTTTGCCGTCTTCAAAAATTTGTTAACGATTTATCTGTAATCCACACTCAATAAAAAGATTGAAGGACTTTTGATCAATAGAAAGTTGAATTTTTGCATCAAATTTCATTTTCACCTAACAATTCTAGAGAGAGATGAGAGCTTCTCTCACTAGAAAACCCTCCTTTTGAAAATATTTGGGATAAAAATAGGAAGTTCTTTTAAATTGATTTGATGTTTCTCTTAGATTAATTCTTTTCAATTCACCCTAACACAAGATTATTTTAACAAGTTTGATTTGCACAATCAAGAATAATAGTAATAAAAACATACCTCGAGCTTTAGTAATTTTTGTGCCCGACGTACGCTCCATGCAACTCTCCCAGTTCATGACCACAAACATAATTTCAAAATCCTCTGGGACCTTTGCGTTGAAGAATGCACTCCACCACCCAAAGAACATAGATCGTGATATAAGACCCTCTATGTCCAGTCCAGGGACTTTCACACTCGTTGTTGCGGTCTAACCCTCTCAGTATGAGACCGGGAACAACTTTTCCCTGAAAACTCTCCCTTAAAACAAAGCGTTATGGGAATAATGTCACGGTCCGATGCTCAAATTTACTACATACTTAATTGGACCTTGGTAGCCACCAACCGAAGTTGCTACCATGGTAGCCAAACTGGTGGCTACAAAACCGCTACCAAAAGGGGCGATACTTTGTCGAACTTCCGCTACTATGCCCACACTAATTAATTTTATGGAAAGAAAAATCCAAATTCATCCGAATTCATCTCATATCGATCCAAAACCCAGAATTACAACCTGAGAAACACGTTACAAAAACCAAGATCTTCTTCTCATATTCTTAAACCCATAATCAAAACTTCTTTTATTCAGCTCATGTATATTCACCATCAACACATAAATACAAAAAAAAAACTCAAATGTAAACCTAAAACAACATAGATCTAAAATGCCAAAAATAAAGAAATGAGACTCTAACAACAACCCAGAGAACGCCAGTGGCGATGCAACTAAGGTGAGGATGTTGGCTGCCTGCGGCACATCTAGCGGTGCGGCAACGTCGTGAACATCTCTGAATGGATGAGAATAAAGACATGAAAAAAACTTAAATCAAGAAAAGAATTAAATCGTGAAAAATTTAATTGTTACCTTAATTCGACGGGAGAGAGAGAGATAGAGAGAGAGAGAGCTCCGTGCAAGCTAGAGGGAATAAAAGGGGATGACAATGAGAAAGAGGAGGGTAGTGGTGGGATGACGAGGAGATGGGGAGTTATACGAGAGTGTGGCAGCCAATGAGCTACCAAGACGCTACCCTTGGTGGTGCCGCAGTTTTGGTAGCGCAAAGGGTAGCAGCACGTTGGTTGGTAGCATTTTTGCAGCCACCCATGGAGCTACCAAACACCTATTAAGTATGTAGTGAAAGTTCGCATTAAGTATCGGAAAAGATGAGAGAGAGAGAGTGGAGAGAGAAAGTGAATCACCGTGAAAGAACACGGCGGAGCGACATCAGAAACCACCACAGCTGGGCGTTCGGACGACGAAGCGGGGACAGGGGTAGGGTTCAGAGGACCGACTTGTTCAAGGCGATCGACAGGGCAGGAGTGAGCCTGTTCTTTACAAACTTCCCTGAAGAGTGGACAACAAAGAGCATGTGGAATCATTTTTCGCTCTTCGATTGCGTACTAGATATCTTCGTTCCAGCCAAAAGATCTAAACAAGGGAGGAAATTTGGGTTTGTCAAGTTCAAAGATGTTAAAAATGTGGAGAGATTGGTGGAGGAGGTGAAATCGGTGGCGGTAGGGGAGGCAAAGCTTTGGGTGAACGAAGCAAAGTTTAAACGTAGCAGCTCTGGAGGCGCTCATGATTATAGTATCGGGGGGTCAAGAGAGGAGGAGTGGGCGAGCTTAAGACACTAAGGGGGAAAGTCGGAGTGTCGATCTGGCTGTAGAACGTCCGGGACGTAGTAGGGGAGTGCAAGACCCAAGAATGGCGATGGTGTTGAGGAAAAGGCAACAGGGTTGATTAAGGTTACAAGCAGAGTGGAAGAAAAAACTTGGCTCTTGAGATGCGCGCTGGGGGAAGTAAAGCATTTGAGCTTTTTGGCAAAGCTAGCAGATCTGATTCAGGAAGCAGGGTTCGAGTGTTGCAGGGTGAAGTATTTGGGAGGGTTGCGTGTGTTAATTGAGTGCCCGTCGACAGAGGTGATGGGAAAGATGGTTGCTGGAGGTCTTCAACAACTTTCGGTTTGGTTCAAAGCAATTGTACCGTGGAGCCTTGAGGCGGAGAAGAACAGACCGGGAAGGGTGGCGTGGCTTAACGTTTCTGGCATTCCGATCCACGCTTGGCACGTCGAAAACTTCAAGTTGGTTGCAGGTAGATGGGGCAAGGTGATCGAGATCGAAGATTTAACGGTGCAAAAGATTCAGGTGCACATGGGGAGGGTTTGTGTCCTAACTCAGAGGGCGGAGTCGATTAACACAGTGATTGATTTCTCAGTGGATGGATCTTTGTTTAAGGTTAAAGTGGTAGAGGACTTGCTTGAGGTGGTAGACTTCGGTCAGAGGTACGCGATACGGGTTTCTCATCTAACCACGTATCGGAATCGGAGGAGGAGGGAGGCTGTGATTCGGAGGAGAGCCGGGTTTATGCGGCGAGTCCGAGAGCGAGCAGACTCGAGCGAGTTGAGTGTGGGACGCCGGGTTCATCAGAGCGGACAAATGGGTGATGGCGAGCAGCCCGAGACGAATTGTCGGGGCGTTGACAACTCGGTGGACTTGGGGAAAGGAAAAGCTGCATGAATCAAGATTCGCAAGAAATGGTGGAAGAAACGGTGAGGAAGGCGAAATTCAAAATTCTGAGTTTGGACCAGAGGTCAAAGGCTGGGGTCGTAAGTGGGAGTGAGAAGATTGGAAAGTTGGGCAGGGTTCTTCAAAGGCCCAACAAGGCGATAGTGGGGGCTGGGAAAAACAACTTAGAGCCCAGAGGGTCAGTTTTATACACAAACTCTTCTTTTGGGCCAAATGAAGGGGAGCAAGGGGAGGAGGGACTGGGTGATAGGCTTAAGGAGGTTTTAGTCCTGGGCCCAGAACATATTTCGGACTTAAATAGCCCAGATGAAGAAACGGGGGATGCAGCAGAGAATAAAGAATGTATAGCGGCAACAGGAGCAGGAACTCGCCCCAAATGGTAAGGTCATCGGAATCGACAAAGGTGGTGGAGTGCGGGCGTCTGAAGAAACAGAGAAAAGGAAGAAGGCTAGTGTCCAAGTCAGCTCATTGGTTGGAAACGCAACAAAAAACAGGGGGAGTGTGCGCCAGAGTGTCGTTGAGAGAAGTCAAGCGAGCGGCGCGCATAAAAGCCGAGAGGACGTCCAAGGGTCTTAGAAGAATCTCTACGGATGGGAGGCAGGCGGATTCGGACTCCTCTTGGGGAATGAAAGTGGGAATGTCAGAGAGCTCAGTTGGAAAGGAACAGGTAAACTCTTTTTCGGATACATCTGTTAGTAGAATTCATAGTGTTGGGAGAGCAGTGGGTGTGATTTTCAGGGAGGAGGATGCAAAAGGTCCATGTTTTGGTGAGGTTGAGTTCCCTAAATGAAGATAATGTCGTTGAATATAAGGGGTTTCGGAGGGGGAGACAAGCTTAGGCAGCTGAAATGGTTGGTGGCAAAGGAGAAATTGGATGTTTTGGCGATTCAAGAAACTCTCTTGAATAAGGAAGTGGGGGATGCTGTGAAGAGTATTTGGAGACACAGTGAGTTGGGGTTTGCCCAACAATTAGCAGTCGGAAGAGCAGGAGGGTTGTTGTTCTTCTGGAACAAGGAGATATGGTCAATCGATGAAATAATCTCAGGGGAAGGTTTCTTGGGCATCTTTGGCAAATGGAAGGGTAAAGAGAATAAATATCTCTTGCTTAACATCTATGGTCCCAAATTAACAAGCCAGAAGAGGGCGTTATGGGAGGCGCTTGGTATGGTGATCCAGGGGTTTAGTGGAGCAAGGTGTTTGATAGGAGATTTCAACGTGGTTAGAAGAGAAGAGGAGAGAAGAGGGTGTCGGTTTAAACCTATAAGAGCAGCAGACTTCAATAGCTTTGTGCGAACAAATGACCTCAAAGAGGTGAAGCAAGGAGGGCGTCGGTTTACGTGGGTAAGCGGCGATGGGCTGAAGATGAGTAAGCTGGATAGGTTCCCGGTAAATAGGGGCTCTTGGAGGATTGGCCTGACCTTGCCGCAACTGTAGGGGAAAGAATTTTCTCAGATCACTGCCCTGTTTTGTTAAAAGCGGGCAAAGGTGATTTCGGGCCATCTCCGTTCAGGTGCTTTGATCAGTGGCTCAGTTTGGAAGGTTTCGGCGATATAGTTAAGAAGGTGTGGGAGCAAACAAAGATTGTTGGTGCTCCAGATTTTGTGTTGAAAGAAAAGCTGAAAGCTTTGAAGCGCGGAATCCAAGCCTGGAGAAAGTCTGAAACTGTAAGCTCGGCTGGAGTTATGGAAAAGCTGAAAGGGGACTTTCTGAGGCTTGAAAAGGAAGCGGAGGTGAGGGAGCTTTCGGAAGCAGAATGGGAGAAGTGGCGGGACTCTAAAGTGGGTTTCTTTAAGGAGCAAAGGAACATTATGAAAGACATAAAGCAAAAAGCTAGGGTGAAGTGGGCGATTGAAGGAGATGAAAACAACAAGTATTTTCATGCGGTGGCCAACGCAAGGAGAAAGAAAACACGATTCGTGGTTTGATGCTTAACGGGCTTGGTCGGAGGATCCGAGGGTTCTAAAAGAAGCAGTGCTAAAACACTTCGAGGAGCACTTTAAGGAGCCTATACCTAATAGACCAGGGTTCTTCAGTCACAGATTCAGAAAGTTGACAGAGGAGCAGATATCCAGTTTGGAAGCCCCTTTTCTAGAAGATGAAATCAAGAAAGCGGTGTGGTTGTGTAGGGGAAGCAAAGCTCCGGGTCCGGATGGTTTCAATTTCAACTTTATCAAGGCAAACTGGGAGGTGATGAAGGGAGAGATAATTGCGGCAATTCATAAGTTTGAATCATCCAGCCGGTTGAGAGCGGGGTGCAATTCGTCGTTCATCGCTTTGATCCCTAAGGTAAAAGATCCCTTTCTGATTTCTGATTTTCGGCCCATTAGTCTCATTGGGTGCTTGTATAAAATAGTGGCAAAGTTGCTGGCAGAGAGACTAAAAAGGGTCTTGAATGGGTTAGTGGGGGAAACCCAATCAGCTTTTATTCAAGGGAGGCAGATTACTGATGGGATCCTGATCGCTAATGAGTTGGTCTCGTGGGCGAAGAGAGAGAAAAAGCAGCTTCTTCTACTTAAAGTAGATTTTGCTAAAGCTTACGATAACATCAGCTGGAAATTCCTGGACTCAGTTCTTCAACAAATGAACTTCGGAGCGAAATGGAGGGGATGGATAGCAGGGTGCCAAGAATCGGCAAGAGTTTCCATCCTAGTTAATGGCAGTCCAACAGCGGTGTAGCGACGTGGTTTTTTCGAGATGGAGTCGCCACCAATCTTTTTCCTAGGTCGATTGGAAACCTGAAAATGGTCTACGAGAGATCTGGAATCGTTCGTCAGTTACGTACAAAAATGATTAATTTTCGTACGCCCAAAATTGGTACCACGGGTTCTTTTTAGATTTTTGCTTGATTTTAAGAAATAAAGAAAAAGACAAATAATAAAACCAAAAATAGAAAAAAAAAGATTTTTAGTAATTCACATGACTAATAAAAATTCAAAATATCTTGAAAATAAAATTAAAATAAATCAAATTGACATAATAACAAAAATATTAACTAAAACACAAAAAAAGGTTTAGGCCTAGTGCCCAAACTGTTAGTTTTGAAACTTGTTAAGTGACTTGACTGAAACTTCTGAAAATGTGATTACCTAAGTGATATGAGGGATACAAAGAGGACAAAAAGAGGAATTTTACCCAAAAAAAAACATTAAAACAGCAGGTCTCCTTCTGCTCCTTCACGGGCTGCTGCATGCGCGCAAACGGCGGAGCAGCTGCCGGAAATTCCAGGCGCGGCGGGGCTGAGATTTTGACGACGGTGAAGGCGGTGGAAGGTGCGGCAGAGGCAGGTGGTGCGTTTGGTGGTGATCTAGCGGCCAACCGAGCTTTTGTTGGAGAGAAAACGAGGTTCGTGCCGGCAACGGTGTTTCAACCGGTTCTCCTTCGTTCGGCCATCTCCGGTCACTTGGGAAGGTTCTTTGGCTTCCCCTCGGGGTGGCAGAGCTGGTGGTCCGTGGTGGTGGCAGCGAAAATGGTGAGAGGAGAAGGAGACAACTTCAAGCCGTTTTTCTTTTTTTCTTCGCTCCCCCGGCCTCCGGCGTTTTCCGGTGAAAAGGAGGGTTTTTTTTTGGGTTTCCGGGAGGTCGGAGATGACTATGGAGGGGGTGGTTTGCGATGAGGGTGGCCGAAATGCGAAGTGAAGGTTGAGGATGAGTTTCTTCCGATCGTTTTTTTTGTTGCTGCCTCCTCCCTTCGTGAGCTTGATTCCAGCCAATTTATAGCCAATTTTTGAGAATCTGGACATCAAATTACACACCAAGATGATCATGCTATTGTCCAATGGTAGAAAAGGAAGCTTACAAGGTATGTTGATTGATGAAGGAGATGAAGAAGCGTGGAGGAAAAAAATGCAGCATTTCAGGCATGCTGGCTTGCTGCCTTCGACTTGTTCTTTTCTTTCTTTTTTTTCTTCTTTTTTTTGTTAATTAAACATAATAACACATTTAAATTATAGACTAAAAAGAAGAAAAACAATTAAAACAATTAAAAATAATAAAAATGTGTAATGAAAATAATAAAAATACGAGAAATGATGAAAATCACATAAAATAATAAAAATGACAAAAAGTACGTAAAATAATGCAAACGAGCAAAATCACATAAAATAACGGTAGTGACAAAAATACATAAAATAAAAGGACAAAAATCACGAGAAATAAAAATACCGAAAATCACAATTACGAACTATATTATAACAGTCCGGGCAAAAATCGGGTGTCAATAGCTGCCTCTCTTTGCGTGATTCATGGAACATGGAGCATGCAAAGTAGGATGACACCGAATTTTTGCCCGGCGAATAACGAGAACCTTCTCATTATTCATGAAAGGAAGAAACTTTTCTTACCCTTCCGAAGCGAAGGAACCTTCCTTGCTTCATTCAACAGGAACTTTCCTATTGAATTGAATAGCGGAAACCTTTCCGCTATTTAGAGTTAAGGAACTCTCCTTACTCTGAAGATTCGAGATTGAGAACCTTCTCAATACTCGGTGAAAATAGATGACTGCTGTGATTGGATTGAATAACAAGAACCTTCTCGTTACTCGTGAAGCAAAGGAACCTTCCTTGCTTCACTCAATAAGAACCTTCCGATTGAGTTGAATAGCGGAAACTTTTCCACTATTCGAGGTTAAGGAACCTTCCCTACCCCAAAGATGCGAGATTGAGAACCTTCCCAATGCTCGGCAAAAGTAAGATGAATGATAGATTGATTGATTGATTGATTGCTGAGATGGAATAATAAGAACTTTCAAGTTATTCGTGAAGCGAAGGAACCTTCCTTACTCCAGTAGTTCGAGATTGAGAATATTCCCAATGCTCGGCAAAAGTAAGATGAATGACTGATTGAATGAAAGTTGAGATGGAACAACAAGAACCTTCTCATTATTCATGAAGCGAAGGAACCTTCCTTGCTCCGATGATTCGAGATTGAGAACCTTCCCAATGCTCAGCAAAAGTAAGATGAATGACTGATTTGGATGAAAGTTGAGATGAAATAACAAGAACCTTCTCATTATTCATGAAGCGAAGGAACCTTCCTTGCTCCGATGATTCGAGATTGAGAACCTTCCCAATGCTCAGCAAAAGTAAGATGAATGACTGATTTGGATGAAAGTTGAGATGAAATAACAAGAACTTTCTCGTTATTCGTGAAGCGAAGGAACCTTCCTTGTTCCGGTAATTTGAGATTGAGAACCTTCCCAATGCTCGGAAGAATGACTGATTGATTGATTGAGAAGTTTGACGAAATGACAAAGACTCTGAATTTAGGTATACCACAAAATGAGTATATCACTTAAAATGATGAAGTTTGACGAAATGACTAAACTTCAGATGAGAAATCCCACAAAACGAGTAGATTTTGAAAACGATAGAAAGTTTGACAAAATGACTAAACTTTCAAAAATGAGAAATCTCACAAAGTGAGTAGATTTCGAAAATGATAGAACGTTTGACAAAATGACTAAACTTTCAAAAATGAGAAATCTCACAAAGCGAGTAGATTTCGAAAATGATAGAAAGTTTGACAAAATGACTAAACTTTCAAAATGAGAAATCTCACAAAGCGAGTAGATTTCGAAAATGATAGAAAGTTTGACAAAATGACTAAACTTTCAAAATGAGAAATCTCACAAAGCGAGTAGATTTCGAAAATGATAGAAAGTTTGACAAAATGACTAAACTTTCAAAATGAGAAATCTCACAAAGCGAGTAGATTTCGAAAATGATAGAAAGTTTGACAAAATGACTAAACTTTCAAAATTGAGAAATCTCACAAAGCGAGTAGATTTCGAAAATGATAGAAAGTTTGACAAAATGACTAAACTTTCAAAAATGAGAAATCTCACAAAGTGAGTAGATTTCGAAAATGATAGAACGTTTGACAAAATGACTAAACTTTCAAAAATGAGAAATCTCACAAAGTGAGTAGATTTCAAAAGTGATGAAGTTTGACAAAATGACTAAGCTTCAGATGAGAAATCCCACAAAACGAGCAGATTTCAAAAGTGATGATAGAAAGTTTGACAAAGTGACTAAACTTTCAAAAATAAGGAATCCCACGAAACGAGTAGATCCCTGAGAGTGACGAAGTTTGACAAAATGACTAAATTTCGAATGTTGCAAGAGAAACTTTTCTCTTTGAATGGGTTAAGGAACTTTCCTTACCTTTCTTGCTGTGAACCATAGACTTGGCTCATGAAATATGAAGGAATAGTATGAACTTCTTACCTGACTCTTGATGAAGTTGAGGAGCTAATCCTTACTTGTCTTGGTGAAAATCGTGTCTGACATTGGGCAAGACTTTCTGAACCTTTTATGGGAGACATGCTTCTATTCTGAAAAGAGGTTAGAGAACCTTGCTTGACTGTCTGAGTGTTTGGTTGACTTCCTTGATGAGACACTTGGATAGCGCGTGTTCAAGTCCTTGCTCAATGTGCTCCTTGAAACCTGTAATGACAATGTGCATGATACATGATGTACATGATGCATGACTAATCAATGATGCCGTAGATGCAAAAACACCTTTCAACTTTACCTCATGAATACCTTTCATCTTACTCAAGGTGATCAAAAATTTATTTGATCCTTTTGGACGTCAGAACAATTATATGGGTGAATGATCCATTTGCCCCCCAATTGTGACCATAAAAGTGCAAAATTCTATAGAAGAGTCTTTAAACCATGTCTTACTTCTGACCCATACTCATTAATGCGTAATGGTTGATCTTCAAAGAAAACTCTTATCGATTTGCAGAGCTTGACAAAATATATGATGGTCCTTGTGTGATCATTAAAATCTGGTATTCTTTCCCTTTTCCACTTGAAGGAGTAGAATGTGCGGTGATAGTGTAAGGGCTTCTTCGTATGGAGGAATGTCGAGGTGAAGAAAGAATGTCTTTTGAACGGTTTTTGTAAGGTCAATGGCATTCACTGATATGGGCTGGTGAAAAGATGGGTGTTTTAGGCGAAAGGCCTCTTGCAATGTCACCCATTAATGGCTTGACTTCTCTAAAAGGAAAACCTGATAGTGCCAATCACGAAAACATCGCCTTGTCCGATGAGAAACTATCTCAAAATGTTGCCCCCCAATTCTTCATGATCGGTGAAATTGCTTCTTAGAGACTTGAGATGTTGTTGATGCTGCTTGAGATGTGAGTTGCCCTACTTGCGTCATTGAGATGGTAACCTCTGCTTTAATTTGTGCCTTCACTCTAAACCGCCCTTGCAGGTTTTCAGTTTAGACTCCATGACTCACTTTTTTTTCATTCTCCTTTCTTTTTGTTTGGGTCGGACCTTGTTTGACTCGCGGTTTTTAGTCATTTTCATGCGAGCATAAATAGTTGTTGCTACCTAGGCCCGATTACTTCTGACTAAAATGCAAAGCCAAATGGCTACTAGCACTACTCATAGCTTCAGCCTTTTCAAGCTAAAGACAGCGGAGTAGAATTTATATTGACCTCTTTTTTTTCTATTTTCCTCATCTTTTGTGAGTCATGGGTATTGACAGGTTGAAGGCGACTTGACCTTTGACGAGACCTGGGGGTCAGTGAATTGAAGAAACTTGGCTTGATCTCAACCTTGATGGTGCATCAATGATCCGAAATGTATTTTCATTCTCATGCCCCCCCTTTTCTTCTGATGAATGATGTTTCTTTGCCTTTTGGAGAGAGTTTTTGCTGATGCTCTGGAAGGATCTTCTGAAGTAAGTCGAGATCAGATTTGTTTGAAGAAGAATCCCAAGATGAAAATTGAAAAGCCACATTTGAAATTGTTCCCATAAGATTCAGCGATGTCCTCGAGATGACTACTATCAAGTCTTCCTTTATCTCCTTGGTGAAACTCTTTTGTTGTGGCTTGGTGAAAGAAACATGGGATGGAGGGACGAAAGAATGTGGAGTCTGTGATGTGAAGTTTCTTTGGAGGATGCCAAAGTGCACATTCTATCCCTTCTCATTTCAAGGAAAAGAATAACAGATTGCCCATTGCAACAAAGACAATACTTTAGATTCTGGACTAAATCTAGGTAATTCAACTTTCAAGCTATCTTGGCAAGCTCTCAAAGATTTGAGTAAAAATTCAAAGATTTCTCCAATTATTCATCAATTCGTATTGATCAACGTATTAGACACAGCTTAAAGACGACTTGTGAGAAATTGTCTTTCCATGACACAAATGGGAGTCGCGCTTTTCTTCACATCATAAAATTGTCCTCAAACTCCTTGATGTCCACTTCTCATTTTTGCAAGATGTTTTTGTCGATTTTCCAAGTTTATGAATGAAAATGTACAGTTGATGAATGAAGAATGTACAGTTTATGAATTAAAATGTATAGTGTATGAATTAAAATGTACAGTGACGCGTCTTGAAAAAAAATGAATGAATGGCAAAAATTAGAAAGAAATATGATGAATGCGAATGTCATAAAAAAAAGAGAGAAAGAGCACCAATTAGTACAAATTATATACACAAAAATGTACAAGTATCAATAACAAATGATTGACAAATAACTGATTTCAGATCACTCTACTGGTGTCATCTAGCTCGGTGTAGTCACTTGGGTGCCTTGGTTGCACGTCGGGCTGACTTGTGCGGCTAGCCAATCTCGTGCGATCTTGAGCTTCCTAACATGTTGCTAGAATCTCGCACTTGTTCCTCCGAGAATTGATTTGTTGTTTCCACTGCTCACTTTTGATGCTGAAAAATTAATCCAAACCAAAGACGAAACATATCCTAGGTAGATTGTACAATATGACATGAATCATACCCAGAGATGAAAACAAGATATTGGGTAGGGAACCTAAGGTCGGGACTAATGGTTGGGTACGAGGCTACTATATGCAAGGAATGGTATATCAAGAGGCTCAGGGTGGTTCCCGGATCCCATCGTCGAAAAACGACGGCCCAATCCTTACCCAAGAGGGACATGCAAGGAATGGATTAATCCGGGTCATAGGTTTTCGTGAACCCATGAGGGAATATTAATCCCACGAGTTAGCACTACTTCCCTACTAGGATACGGTGAAGGCTTGGAGAATAAAATCTCACAAGTACAACAACACCGTATTCCGCTTAGAAAGAAATTGTTTTGTTTAGAGCTCGGGTAGGAAGCTCAATGATATGAATGTAACATGTATGTTCTGTGTGTGTATGTGTGAGAGTATAAATTACAATATATACCATGGAAACACAATTAAAAAAAAGTAAATATCAAGCAAATAAATAAAAAAACAAACCCCTTTTGTGGCCGGACGGTCCCCAGCGGAGTCGCCATCTGTAGCGACGAGGTTTTTTCGAGATGGAGTCGCCACCAATCTTTTTCCTAGGTCGATTGGAAACCTGAAAATGGTCTACGAGAGATCTGGAATCGTTCGTCAGTTACGTACAAAAATGATTAATTTTCGTACGCCCAAAATTGGTACCACGGGTTCTTTTTAGATTTTTGCTTGATTTTAAGAAATAAAGAAAAAGACAAATAATAAAACCAAAAATAGAAAAAAAAAGATTTTTAGTAATTCACATGACTAATAAAAATTCAAAATATCTTGAAAATAAAATTAAAATAAATCAAATTGACATAATAACAAAAATATTAACTAAAACACAAAAAAAGGTTTAGGCCTAGTGCCCAAACCGTTAGTTTTGAAACTTGTTAAGTGACTTGACCGAAACGTCTGAAAATGTGATTACCTAAGTGATATGAGGGATACAAAGAGGACAAAAGAGGAATTTTACCCAAAAAAACCATTAAAACAAAGCAGTCTCCTTCGCTCCTTCACGGGCTGCCGCATGCGCGCAAACGGCGGAGCACCGCCGGAAATTCCAGGCGCGGCGGGGCTGAGATTTTGACGGCGGTGAAGGCGGTGGAAGGTGCGGCAGAGGCAGGTGGTGCGTTTGGTGGTGATCTAGCGCCAACCGAGCTTTTGTTGGAGAGAAAACGAGGTTCGTGCCGGCAACGGTGTTTCAACCGGTTCTCCTTCGCTCGCCATCTCCGGTCACTTGGGAAGGTTCTTTGGCTTCCCCTCGGGGTGGCAGAGCTGGTGGTCCGTGGTGGTGGCAGCGAAAATGGTGAGAGGAGGAGGAGACAACTTCAAGCCGTTTTTCTTTTTTTCTTCGCTCCCCCGGCCTCCGGCGTTTTCCGGTGAAAAGGAGGGTTTTTTTTTGGGTTTCCGGGAGGTCGGAGATGACTATGGAGGGGGTGGTTTGCGATGAGGGTGGCCGAAATGCGAAGTGAAGGTTGAGGATGAGTTTCTTCCGATCGTTTTTTTTGTTGCTGCCTCCTCCCTTCGTGAGCTTGATTCCAGCCAATTTATAGCCAATTTTTGAGAATCTGGACATCAAATTACACACCAAGATGATCATGCTATTGTCCAATGGTAGAAAAGGAAGCTTACAAGGTATGTTGATTGATGAAGGAGATGAAGAAGCGTGGAGGAAAAAAATGCAGCATTTCAGGCATCTTTGGCTTGCTGCCTTCGACTTGTTCTTTTCTTTCTTTTTTTTTTCTTTTTTTTCATTTTTTGTTAATTAAACATAATAACACATTTAAATTATAGACTAAAAAGAAGAAAAACAATTAAAACAATTAAAAATAATAAAAATGTGTAATGAAAATAATAAAAATACGAGAAATGATGAAAATCACATAAAATAATAAAAATGACAAAAAGTACGTAAAATAATGCAAACGAGCAAAATCACATAAAATAACGGTAGTGACAAAAATACATAAAATAAAAGGACAAAAATCACGAGAAATAAAAATACCGAAAATCACAATTACGAACTATATTATAACAGTCCGGGCAAAAATCGGGTGTCAACAAGCGGAATGTAAGATGGAGAGGGGACTTCGTCAAGGGGACCCCCTTTCACCTTTCCTCTTCATCTTGGGCGTCGAGGCCCTCAACCTGATGATGGAGGAAGCGATCAGCAATAATGTGTTCAGACCTGTGCTCGTGGGCCAAGATGGAGTGGTATTGTCGCATCTTCAATTTGCCGATGATGCCCTTTTTTGCGGAGAGTGGTCGGTTGAGAATGCAAGATCCCTCTTGGCTGTTCTCCAGTGCTTCCAAATGGTGTCTGGGCTACAAATCAACCTGGAAAAATCGAGGCTTTTCGGCGTAGGAGTGGACCTTGAGGAGGTGTCCAATTGTGCAAGGATTCTGGGTTGTTCCGCGGCAAATCTTCCTTTCACTTATCTGGGGCTGCCAGTGGGAGCCAATATGAGCCGACGGAAAAGCTGGGATCCTGTGGTGAATAAAGTGATTAGCAGGTTATCGATGTGGAAGGCTAACTCGCTATCTATTGGTGGTCGCCTTACGTTGACAAAGTCGGTCCTCGGGAGCTTACCCCTGTACTACCTGTCAGTTTTCCGGGCCCCAGCTGGTGTGGTAAGACAAATCGAAACTCTTCGTAATAAGTTCTTTTGGGGGGCAACAGGGGGAGGGAAAAAATTGATCTGGGCTAGGATTGAAAGGATGTTTGGAGATAGTGAAGTGGGCGGGTTAAGTGTGGGTAGTTTAAGAGCCAAAAACTTAGCTTTGCTTAGTAAATGGAGTTGGAGGTGGCTGAGGGAGACGGATAGTTTGTGGGTGAAGGTAGTGGCCTCCACTAATGGAGGAGTTGCAGGTTCCCTGATGTTCGGAGGGAGTGTAGGGGGGTGGACTGTGTGGAAGGATGTAGGTAAGGCAGTGAAGGAAGTAGAGAGTTTAGGAGCGGGGTTTCAAATCAGTTTAGGCGTGTGGTGGGAATGGGGAACAACACTTTATTTTGGGAGGATGAGTGGGTGGCAGGGGGACCGTTAAAAAATCGTTTTAGGAGCCTTTATGAGTTGGAGGAGTATAAGAATTGTTCGGTCTTAGAGAAGGTTAGGTGGGGGGGGAGGGGGAGGGGGAGTGGAGGTGGGAGTGGAGCTGGAGAAGGAGGTTGAGAGGGAGAACGGAAGGAGACTTTTTGAAGTTGCTTGACCTTCTACAGGAGTTTATCCCAAAGAAGCAAGTTCAGGACACGTGGAGATGGGACTCGGCAATGGATGGAGTTTTCACAGTCCATCGCCTTTCTCGGAGGATCGACACGCACATGGCAGCCAATCACGATATCCCGACGTTCTGGTGCAACAAGGTGCCCAAGAAGGTGAACGTTTTTATCTGGCGGGCAGTTCACAGATACCTTCCAGTTCGAGCGCAGTTGAGGCAGAGAGGGATGGAGATTGATTCCATTCTTTGTCCGCTTTGTTCTGACGTGACCGAGACGGTGGATCATGCCCTAGTGTGCTGCCCGGTGGTGGTGGAGATTTGGCGAACAGTGGCGGCTTGGTGTAATACGAGGATGTCTCATGCAGTGGATCTTATTGAAGTCTTTAGTGGTGATTTTATTTTACAGGTCCCATATAGCTCAAGACAGGTTTGGCAAGCAATTGTTTTTGTCACCGCTTGGGCAATATGGAGAAGCCGCAATGAGGTGACCATGCAAGACACTCCGTGGCGGGCCTCGAAGATTGTTGCAGACATTCAGGTATTGTCTTATCTCTGGGTTCAGAGTAGGAGCTTGAGAAAGAACGAGTCTTGGTCGGATTGGTTATTAGCTCCGATTCAAATGGGGTGGAGGGGGGGTGATGTCTCCCTTTGGTTTATGGGCTTTATGTGTGCCTCCTTGTTCCTTTTGTTTGGTAGTCCTATACGCTTGTTTGTTGTCTCTTTTTCCTTGGTAGTTAGATCCTATTTCTCATAGGGTTGTACTGAAACTTTGTTCTGATTTTAGCATTTTTATGAAGTGTATTGCCGTTCAAAAAAAAAAAGTATGTAGTGAAAGTTCGCAATCACAAAAACATGGTCAACGATCAAAGGGAAGAAATTTGTGAAAATCGACCAAACTCAACCAAGGACATTGCTAGTGTTGAATCACGTCTTATTTATTGGAGGTTTTTACCTAACCACTACTATAGGTAGACGAAATGGCGCTACTGAATCCACTACTAAATTGGACGCTACCATGGTGTACGAATTAATTCTATGAAATAAAGAAAAAAGAACCAAATTCATCTGAAATTTCAACATCAACCAAAATTTATCCACAAGATTCAAACCCAAAAATCAAACAAAAACCAGAATTTATTCATCTTACTAGTTCTATCAAAAAAACCTATGTACAATAAAAAATAAAGATAAACCCAAAAATTCAAACCAAACGCTAAAAATTCAAATACAACCTAAACATTGAAATACAAACCCAGATCTGGTAGAGTGAGAGAAACAAGCTTTACCCACTGTTGTTAAATTTTGTGGAGACCAATGCCTAAGGTGAGGACAGCGTAGAGGTGAGGATGTCGGTCGCAGTGGTCGCTTCCCTGAAGCCACCTCACAATGAGAAAAAAATAGGAAGGGCGGCTTTTTATGGGGTTGAAATGATTAAAAGGAAAAAAAGAAAAAAAAAACTACTTTACCTTAATTATGCCGGTAACAAATGTTGGACAACTTTAAAATGACAGTGGTTGAGAGAGTGGAAGGAGATCAACACCTAAAGGAGAGGGAATTGGGAGATTGAGAGAGTTGTGTGAGAGAGATGAGAGAGTTGTCTGACTTAGAGAGATTAGAGATTTTTGACAAAGATAAAGAGAGAGAAACGAGAAGAAGATACTTCTGAATAAACTTATTGGATGGTAGAGGCCTAGCCGCTATCAAAATTCCTAGCAAAGCTCCATTAAATATATAGTGATACCACCAGTATTGACGCTAGTGGTACTTCTAGGATTGTAAACGAGGAAGATACCAGGTAGAAACCCCGAGGGCCCAGTGGGGGCAAAAAAGAGAGAGAGAGAGAGAACTGAGAGAGGTAAGAGGCGAGAGAGACACGTCAAAGTTCAAATACAAAGTCCGTCAATTCTCAAGAAATCCGTGATGATCGGTGGATTGCATCCAATCCAAATTGCCGCATGTTGGCTCCTCAAAGCCTGTTTGGCTAAATGATGGGCTGCCTGGTTTGCCTCGCGGAAGCAATGTAGAACCTGCCAAGCCTTAAAGTCCGCCAGGGCATGTCGGATTGCCTGTATGTGAAAGCCTGCATCTGAGCGGATTTCTTTGCCTGCAAGTATGGTTCCCGCAACCTGATTTGCATCTGTCTCAATAATGATTTGAGATTTGTTGAACCGGCCAATTCTTCTCAAACCTTCAAGAATTGCGAAGCTCTCAGCGTAGAAACTATCATGGGGGCTATGGTTGGGCAAGGATAGAGCCGCGATGACCTTCCCTGTATTGTCTCTCAAAATCGCCCCCACACCAATACGCCCAAGTCCATCCATAGCTGCATCCGTGTTCATCTTGTTCCAGTTGGGCGGTGGTGGTACCCAACTTATTCCGTTTCTGGCAAGGCTTGGGCTCTTCGCCACCTTGATTTCGTTCAACGCTCTCTCAACCTGCCACAAAACATCATGAACATTGAAATCCAAGTTATCATGTACCTTGCGGTTCCGATAGTACCATATTGTCCATGCTATGATGAAGACATGTTCCCATCCTCCTGGAGGCTTTAGATTGTCCAAGTAATGAAACCAAGCCTCCAACTGATTCGGAGAGTCTTCCGCCACTTCACGCAAACCGCGCCGCCTCCAAACCTCCATAACACGTTCACAGTGAAAGAGCACATGAACTTCTGTCTCGGGCTCCTGTCCGCAAAGAGGGCAGGGGTACTCCTCCTCAATATGTCTCCTGGCTAATTCCGCTCTCACAGGTAGACATCGTCGGAAAAGTCGCCAAACAAAGATTTTTGTTTTCTTTAACACCTGCGACCCCCAGATTGTCCTCCAAATTTTCCTACCGGGATTGGTGGCTTCACCATCTTCCATGTGTTGTGAAAGATGATACCCACTTTTGACCGTGTATCCGCCATGAGCATCATATTGCCACATTAGCATGTCATCCGAATCAGTTGAGTCTAGGCGGATGGCCATAATTCTGGCCATATCTGCCGGGATAAAAATCTGGGCTAGTTGCTCAACCTTCCATTCGCCCCGATTAGTATCAATCAAATCCGACACTCTCAAGTGCTCACCGTCCTGCGGCATTGGCCCAAAAGGCCTAAGGGGCGTCGCTCCTGGGAGCCAAGGATCAAGCCATGCTCGAATAGAGTCACCACTGCCCACCCGCCAGCGTACGCCTTGGTTGAGGATGGAGCGCCCTTCAAGGATGCTCTTCCAGGTCAGCGAAGAGTTGTTCCCCTTTTTGGCATGGAAGAAATCCGAGTTACGATAATACTTGTGCTTCAAGACTTGTGTACATAGCGAGTCGATTGGTAAGTAGTCTCCAACCCCGCTTTGCCAACATAGCTCGATTGAAGTCATATAATCTTCTGAACCCAAGTCCTCCTCTGTCCTTGTCCTTGCACAGTTCACTCCATTTAGTCCAAAAGATCCCCGTTCCAGCTCGGTTGTGTGACCACCAATATCTGTTCATCTTTTTCTCAATTTTCCCACATAGGGCAGGAGTAATGAGAAAGACCGACATGGCATAAGTTGGAATAGCTTGCGCTACTGCCTTTAGCAAAACTTCTTTCCCACCTTTGGACAACAGTTTGTAATTCCAGCCAGTGATAGCTTTTTCCACTTTGTTGATCAGAAAGTCGAAAGCCTTCCTTTTGCTTCTTCCAACAATAGCAGGTAAGCCCAAGTATTTTTCCATATTTTTCGCCTCATTTACTCCAAACTTTGCCATAATGTTCCTCCTTACCTCCTCAGAAGTGCTTGGCGAGAAAAAGAGACCTGTTTTATCAAGATTGACACACTGACCTGAAGCAATTTCGTAGTTGTGCAGGATGTCCAGAATACTGTCAGGCTCTGTCTCATTAGCGGTGCATAACAGGAGGGAGTCATCAGCAAAGAAGAGATGGGATATACAGGGTCCCCCATTACTCGCCACTGCCCCAGAAATTCTTCGATCATAGATCGCTTTTTGGAAAGCCCTGGAAAGACCTTCCGCACAGATGATAAATAAATAGGGGGAAAGAGGGTCCCCTTGGCGAAGACCGCGGTTAGGCACAATCTCTGTAGAAGGCAAACCGTTGATGAGTGGGGCGTATCTAACAGTGGAAATACAGTCTTGGATGGTATTGATAAGCTTTTGGGGGAAACCCAGCCTGTGCAGCATTTTTGTAACAAAGTTCCACTCAATCCTGTCATAAGCCTTTGACATATCCAGCTTTATAGCGCAATGCCCCTCTCTTCCCGACCTCTTGTTTTTTATAGTGTGAAGTAATTCATAAGCAATGAGGGCGTTGTCCGTAATCAACCGTCCAGCCACAAAAGCACTCTGTTCAGCAGATATAATATGTGGAAGGATTTTCTTCAGGCGGTTGCTTGTCGTCTTAGCCACTATTTTGTACAGAACATTGCATAAGCTGATTGGCGAAATTTTTCATGTTGTCGGCCTTTGTCACTTTTGGAATAAGCGCAATGTAGGTAAAATTTGCCTCCTGCACACTAGCACCCCCATTTAAAACGTTAAGGCAGAAGTTAATGACATCATTACTAACTCGAGGCAAGAGATGGCATCAACCGTGGGAGGGTTGGTGGAGGTAAACAGGGTATTGAAATACTCGTGAACCACGTTTGCTATGTCCTCCTTACCATCTACCCATAAGCCGTCCTTATCCCGGAGTCTTTCAATCTTGTTTTGGCGCTTCCTGGTAGTTGCATAGGAGTGGAAAAACTTTGTATTATTGTCCCCCTCATGAAGCCAATCTAACCGAGATCTTTGTTTCCACATGATTTCCTTCCTCACATCCAATTCCGCAATATCATTTTTCAGAGTCTGCATTTCATCATAACTCTGATTCGTAGGTCTTGACCGCGCTATTTGTTGAAGTTTGCGATCAAGCTTCTTTCTTTTAGTGCCAATGAAGCCGAAGACAGATTTGTCCCACTGACGAAGCCCATCCTGCAGATTTCTTGTTCGTTGAAACACGGTTGCGTTTCCTGTTGCAGCTGCATTCCTCCACAGTTTGCTTACTTCCGCTGCTAGCTCTTGATGTCTTAACCACATACTCTCAAAACGGAAAGGGCGAGCTTCACCACTGCTGATCATAGACTCCGTTTCGCAATATAGAATGAGAGCACAATGGTCAGATAGGGTGCCATGTTGAACCCGCACCAAAGACGTTGGAAAAAGGTCTCGCCACATGTTAGTGGCCACTGCCCGATCAAGTCTGCATCTGACTCTAGAGCCTCCTGCACGCATACCAGCCCAAGTGAAATCTGGTCCTTGATATCCCAAGTCCTCAAGGCCGCAATACTCAAGGAAGTCCCTAAACTCCAACATTTGCTGTTCATTTCTATTCGCTCCACCCCACTTCTCAAAATTGTACAATATCTCATTGAAATCACCTGCACACACCCACGGCAAATGAGATCTTGTCTTTAAGACTTTGAGGGTCTCCCAACCATGGCATCTTTGCTGAACAACCGGGTCACCATAGAAGCCTGTAATACGGAATTGTTTATTCGTATCTAACCGGAGCACTGTCATGTCGATATGGTACTTTGAAAAACTCCCCAAAGCTGCTGTAATATCATTGTTCCAGAGGAAAGCCAAACCCCCTGACCGCCCCGAATCACCTGAACTTGGAACCACAAACATATTTTTGAAACCAAGCTGTATCTTCACCCGCTCCATATCCCTAACAGATAAATGTGTTTCACTGAGAAACACCATTTGCGGATTAGGAAGGGCGGCTTTTTATGGGGTTGAAATGATTAAAAGGAAAAAAAGAAAAAAAACTACTTTACCTTAATTATGCCGGTAACAAATGTTGGACAACTTTAAAATGACAGTGCTTGAGAGAGTGGAAGGAGATCGACACCTAAAGGAGAGGGAATTGGGAGATTGAGAGAGTTGTGTGAGAGAGATGAGAGAGTTGTCTGACTTAGAGAGATTAGAGATTTGTGACAAAGATAAAGAGAGAGAAACGAGAAGAAGATACTTCTGAATAAACTTATTGGATGGTAGAGGCCTAGCCGCTATCAAAATTCCTAGCAAAGCTCCATTAAATATATAGTGATACCACCAGTATTGACGCTAGTGGTACTTCTAGGATTGTAAACGAGGACCTAACTTTGTCCTCATGCATGTTTTTCAATCATTTTCTCTCTTTGACCCTTTTCAACAGTACAGATAATGTAGATTTTGAGTTTTTGAGGTTGATTTTGTGATTCTATAAAATGGATAGATGAAATGATTGCCCTCATACTGATTATGATATCTCACGTATTACTTGCTAATTTGGTACCACACATATTTTCTGTTTCCTTTTTCAAATTACTTTTAGATCTAGCTACATGTAGTGGATTTAGGTACCATCTAGGGACCCCAATCCTATAAAGTGGATAGACTGAATGACTGACTCAATACTGATTATAATCGTCAATGTTATTTATCACCCGAGTGAATTTTCACCCACCTAGAGCACTTGGAAAATGAGAGGTGGATATGTAATTGTTCAATTAGTTGGACTTGGACTTCTAGATTACCTTGTAAATGAGTCATTTAGATTAGTGAGTGAAATATCACTTAGGTGATGATTAACAGAATGAGTCCGTTTATTTATCACATATGTAGAAAAACACATACCTGAATGTACTACTAATTTCTACAAGCTACTGTTAGAAACCAAATTTCTACAAATGGCAGGTACATAAAGAGTGTCCATAAGATAAACAAAATATCCATTACACACGGGGACTTTACAAGTCCCAATACCAACTACTTCTAATACTTCATTGTTTCCCACCGAGACATGCCTCACGCCTCTTGGGAGTTTCCTGAATGCCACGAACCAAAACTTGTCCCGGGCTATGTGGTCTGTTGCTCCTGAATCTACAATCCACAAATAATTGCTTTTAGTAAACAAAAGTACACAACACATGTAAAAATGAAGTATAAGTAGAAGGTATATATATACCTTGGCAGGATTCTTGCAATCCTTTGCTAAGTGGCCCTTCTTGCTACAGTTGAAGCACTTGAGCTTGAAAACATCCCTCTTCTTCTTAAACTTTTTCAAGTTGGGTCCATTTCCACCACCATTGCCATTAGCCTTACCCTCGCCTTTGCCATTGCTATTATTCCCGCCCTTACCAAACCACTTTCATTTCCCATTCTTCCCCCCTTTGTTGGAGGAAGTGGAGGCAACAAATACCTTGGAGTGATGATATGATCATCAGGAGCCCCGAATCACCCTGGATGCACGCTTGAAGATCAAAGGAGGTGAATCACATTTTGAAGCTCATTTTGTTGAGGAAAGCCCCCAGGCGAAGGCAAAGCCGCCCAGGCAAGGCCCCTCAATGCGAAGCCGCCCAGGCGAAGGCGAAGCCCCTATGTTTCGGTGAAGCCCCCAGGCGAAGGCGCCCAAGCGAAGCCTCCAGGCGAGGCCCCTGTGCGAAGCCTCTAGGCGCAGGCAAAGCCGCCCATGGGAAGCCTCCAGGCAAGGCCCCCGTGTGAAGCCTCTAGGTGCGGCGAAGCCCCGGGCGAGGCCCCCATGCGAGGCCTCCAGGCGAAGCCCCCAAGCCAGCCAAGCAAGTTGAATCCGAAATACTCCCTCCTTTTATGAAGATATTTGGAAGGACAAATGTTTACCATAGAGTTATTAGTTAGACATAGTTCTAGAATGAAAGTTTTCAAGGCTCTAGACAATGATAGATCGCTAAGATAGATTGCTGGAACAAATAGATTGGTGTGATAATGCATTCTAAAATAGATCGGTGTGATAATGCATTCTAATCACGTACGTGCACACTATGGAGAATTTATGTAGAATTGATGTATCTACTTAATTACACAATGTGGATAATTAATTGTTGGTAAGTCTAAAGTTAGGGCGAAAAGTGGAAATTCACCCTCGTAAGGTTTATCGTAGCCCTTTAGCCTTTCGAAATAGAACAAAAATAGGCTTTGCTTTGCACATGGAGAAGGAAGAGTCAAAGCTAGGCCCTCGATTTGGAAGTGTCTTATAGTCTCGAAGGCCATGACCACTACTTTGATTCGTCGATATAGTAAGTGTGTCGCTAGTGTTAAGCCCGCGTAAGGGCGGACTGGCGGGAAGGGTGGTACTAAATTGAATTGAGTCCCGATATCCTTCAAAAGTACCTTTTGATAACCTTTTCTCATGCAGAACAGAGAAAGGTTAGTCAGACTGAGGGCGGAAAAATGAGTTTGACTTCTGTTTCATATGCTCTTGCGAAGCGTGTCTGATACAAAGAAATCTTTTCCGCGGCACGAAGCCGTAGTTCATCCAAAGACTCTAATTCCATACGTGACAGACTTTTGAGAACATTCGATTGCTACGTTCAGAAAAGCTTGAAAGGTGACAAGGTAGTTATGAAGTCAACAGAGATGCGCGTCTTCTGCTTGATGCGCCTTGTTCGCTGTTGTCTCTTTCTTTACCATAACATTGGCTTGAAGGAGCATAGCGTTTTCTCTTTTGAGCATTGCACTTTTAAAGATGACGATACGTATGTGTATCAATTATCGTAGGAAGTAGTTTTAGTTTTAGTTTTTTTTTACGGAAAGCGGCTCAATATTATTCTCAAAGAAAATAATACAAGCCAGATTTTGAAAGACCAAAAAATAAATAAATACCTAGACAAATAGCACCTAATATAAAGTGAGATGTAGCGACGAGATTTTCGACAGGAGTCGCCACCAATCAATTTGGCTTAGGTCGAATGGAAACCTAAAATAACTGGTCTGCACAAGCTCTAGATCCGTTAGTCAATTACAATCAAAAATAAAAAAATTTTGATTGCCCAAAATTGGTACCACAGGGTTTATTTCATATTTTTGCTTGATTTTTTTATTTATCCTTTTTTTGATTTTTTTTCTTTATTAAATGATATACAAGATAATTAATTCTAATGACACTAGAAACAATGACAATAATCAATAATAAAACAAATAAGTTAACGCCATTTAAATGAAAGAATTAGCAACAAGGATTAAGAAAAAGATTAAAAGGTTTAGGCATAGTGCCTAAACTATTAATTTGTAAACTTGTTAAAGGATTACTTTATGAGAAGTAGACATTATTGACTCAAACGAAACCTTCAAAAAAACCTTAGGGACCTAAGTGAAATAAAGGGGAAACATGAGGGGGTGAAATAATAAAAGGAATAAAAATAAATAAATAAAAAATACATACCTGCTTGCAGCGAACATGCGAGGGAAAAGCGACGGAAGGAGAGGGAAAGAGAGCAGCTTGGGTTACTGCTCCTGGGCTGCGTCGGTGGCGGCGATCTGTGCGGATCAGCAGGGCGGCGTCCGGCGAGGAGTTTCGCGGCGATGGGAGCGAGCGCGGTGATCTAGATCTCCGGATTGAAGCGGGTTGTGCATCGGGCGGGTAGCGGGTCGCGACAAAATTCTCCTTCGTCGGGAACTTTCTAGCGAAACGGAAGGTAGATTCGGACTCCTGACGGTGACACGAATCTAATGCACTTAATTTTAACAACTCAGAGGCGCAAAACAGAGATCGAAGGTGTTGGGATTGGCTTCGGCCGTGAACGAAAACAGGCGTATTTTTCTTCTTTTTTGATGGAATTTTCTTGCGAATTTCTTGTATTAGCTGATTGTTGCTGCTAATTAATCCCCTTTAGGATTTAGTTTATGATGTATTTATAGATCACGTGGGCTAGAGAAGGGGAACCAGACGCCGGCCACGGTTATAAAAAATACCACCATCCATCAAACATACCAAGTTATAGCAGCCGGCCCTCTCACCCAATCGGCGAGGACAGCTGTCAGGAACGTTCTGCCAAAACCGTCGCGTGCATCTGAGGGGCCAAACCCTTAGCCTAGAGAAGGCTGAACCACCAAGACCAACATCGTCTGGAAGCACACATCAAAACCGTCAAATCTGGGCTACGAGATTTAAAACTTAAGGCATGGGACGAGATCGAAGAGGGCGCAGTCGTCCATTTAGAAGAAAAACCAGAGGCGGCACCGCCGGTTGCAGTTTCAAGCCGGTGAAGGAGAGGCCAGCGGCTGCTCGAAAACTGCGACAACGGCCATACAAGAGCAACAGTGGTGGAGAAAGGGATTCGAAACCTAAATTCAACCGAGAAAAGCGGAGCATTCACTCTATCATAATCTTGGCAGTAGTATAAATGTGTCATCACTTGCGGTCTTGCTATTTAGTTAAATCTCTCAACAATCGACCTATTGATTATTTACTTTATTAGTTAATCAACTAATTGTAATATTGATACTTCCTCTGTCTTAAAATAATTCGAGCGTTGAACTTTTAATGTTGTGTTTGACTCAAATTATTTTTGGGACATATGGAATAATTATTAATATTTGATCACAATTAGCTTGAATCAAAAGTTCATGTGGATGCGAGCTGGTCTTCATTTACAACCGTACACTTGTGGTGTCCAAAACTCCGTTTATCTTGTTTTCCACCTCTAGTTCGTATATCCTTCAAGACTTGCTTATGGTATTTGTTCTATACCATCATCTGTCATACATATAGTTTTTTCTAAATCTCAACAAATGTTCAGTTTAAAGCATGATCCATTTGCTTCTATACTAAACAAGAAACTCACTTTGACTAGACTATTATTTCTCACAATGAATGGTAATAGGAACAACAAACCACAACAACACACGACATATTAAAGAAACATAGTATCCATAATTATCTGCTACATAATCTCAACATCGCAACAGCAAACCTCCATACCAAAATAAGGAGAAACCACTATGAGTAGACGTTGTTGACACTGGCCCGAATGATTACCATTGTTTTTGCAAGCTTCTGTGCAATTATCTAAAGTGCATGGTTTTTCTTCCGTGTAATCGTAAAATGCTGCAGCGCAAGTGTATGTGCCTCCTCCTTCAACTTTAGGAAATGGAAAATTGATCAAGAGACAATTAACTATAAATATGCATAGAGATGGCACAATACGAAGATCTTCGTGTTAGCTATCTTAATAGGAAATCGAAATCGAGTTATATTATACTCCCTCCGTCCCTGAATAATTGAAGGGTTTGTTTTGCTGTTTTCAGTGTATTTAATCTATGATTTATTTTCATGAATGTTTTGACATTTAAAGTTGAATAATTCACATGGATATCATAATTTGAAGTATAAATATTTGAAATATATTTTTTTAATTTTTTTCACTATTTATCTTGGAAATAATTTGAGTCAAACTGTGCTACACAAAACATGAAAGTCAAACCCTTCAATTATTCAGGGACGGAGGGAGTAATATATACCAAAAGTAGAGCATACTAACAAAGCTTTATTGAAAGGTGGCATATGGAATTAGAGAAAAAATGGCCAGGACCTCACTTATGAGGAAGAGGAGCATAGCAAAATGGAAAATCTCAAGGTATACAAGCAAAACAAAACAAGATCAGTGTACCCAACTAGTGGCAATTATACTAATGGCCTACGGATTTATCAATGAGTCTTTCCACCATCAAATGTTCCTGGAAATAACTCTAACGGCTCTTACATTTTAGGCACGTGTCTCACATATTTATTTCCAAAACAGGTGACGGTGGAAAAAAGAAACAATTCCATCTCGGGTTGATAGAATAATAACCTAATTAGAACTAGATGGATGTAATTACTTGTGTAAACTCTTGCCTAGTTCCTTAATAAGCGTGTTTTGATTGCAATTAGCATAATTAGGGAAAAAAACGTCATGCCCAATTTCTCATTAGCTTATAGACATACAACGTACAGACAAACATGAGAAAAGATGAGCTCATTACATACCAGCATCGCAAGCACAAGCAACCTCAGGAAGCGAAGGATTCTCACCAACATCACCATCATCATCATCATCATCAAAGACAAACCTGACGAGCTCACCTTTTACACACTTAGCCCGTTCGTAACCTAAGCAACTTTCTGTAATGCACTTTATTGTATCACAAGGAGAACTTTCGGTAGCAACTACTTCAGAGCAAAAGTATTGGTCATCTCCGTTCACTGTTTTTATGATTGGGATTAGAGAATCAAGAAGGTGGGCCTCCCGAAGGAAGAATCCATGGTTGTTCCGTCCTTGTAGCTCTTCTCCTTCGATATCTAGACTCCGGATGAGCACAGTACGACACTCCGACGCTCAAGTCAGTTCTCACTTCCCATCCCAGCTGTTCCGCCACGCTTACAAGATTTCGGTCAGTGGGAGCGGCGGGGGACATTGGTACCACTTGGCTCACCGCTCGCAGCTGCTAACCCCGGGCCCCACGTCGAACCACGGGTGGAAGAGGAAGTTCCTCTTCGTCCAGATTCCCGCCTCGGCTGGGTTTAGGACCTCCTGGAGGACGGTCGAGCCTGAGCAGGACGTGAACTCGATAGGGGAGAGTTCCCTCTTTGGACAAGAGGCTCAAGCTCTGGTCGAGCTACAAAGGGAAGGGCTCGCCCGGCCTTTCCCAGTCGAGGCCGTTCTTGAGGCCGGCTGGGCTGAACTCCCGGAGGGGGAGGTGCCTGATTTGGATGAAGCGCATCGGCTTGCCTCGTGCCGAGGTAGTCACGACCAGTGGGTGCATCGTCCAGAGCGCCCCCTAATTTTATTAAAATGCCCGACGAGAGCGGCTCGGACGATACGCCTCATGCAATTTCTTTAACTTAGCAAATATTGTACCTTGCTTAGTTGAGTGCCTTAACCCCTTTTTTTTAACATCCTTTATTTCTTACTCAGGTCCCAACATGGACGCATTGGAGAAGGCCGAAGCAGAAGCCTTCATGGCGTCGCCCGTCCCTCCCAGACCCAGGAGGGGGCGAGGCGGAAAGAGAATTGCCTCTAGAGCCGAGGCCTCCAGGGCCGAGGCCTCCTCTCACCCTAGTACCGGCGGGAAAAGTCCCGGCAGACTAAGGGAGATGTATGGTCCGGGCCCCGTTTCAGACGCCCGCGGCCCAGGCTCGGGCAGCAGTGAGACGGAAAGCGAGGGCCGCCTCGCCAAGAGGCGCTTGGTTGCTGGGAAGAAGACTGGTTCTGGGGGCCAGGGACCCTCTGCCACCAAGGGTAAGGGCCCGGCCGAGGCCCCCATAGACGTGCCGAGCGAGCCGGAGTCTCTTCATAGCTCCCCTCCTCGGGCTCGCCGGGTCGATTTCAAGTCGCGCGACCTGGCGTTTACTGTGGCTGAAAAGCTGCTCGACCAGGCCCCGAGCACATTGGGCTCGACACTCTCCAGCCCCGAAGTACTGCGCCTTCATTGGGAGGGAATGATTGCGACGAGGGACGTCGAGGCCGTGCGCGCCTGCGAGCCCCGGCCGGCCGAGTTGACTCACGCTCTTTGGAAGAGCTTCTACTTTGTAAGTTCCTTTGAGTGATCCCCCATTTGCCATTAATTATCTTGCTGTTGAGAACCTTTTTTTTTTTTTTTTTTTACTTAGCACCTTTTATGGAAAACGTGTAGGCTGCACTTTGCGCCGGGGAACTTGGGCGGAATGGTGGGAGGCTTTGCAGAAGCCCAAGCTGAAATCAACAAGGTCAAGAAGGAGGCCGAGCTTCTTCGGAAGGAAAGGGACGAGGCTCTACGCCCTGGCTAAAGGCGGTGAGTCCAAAGCTCGGAGAGCGAGTCCAAGGTCCACGACCTATCAGCGGCCCTTGCCCAAGAAAGGGAGCTCAAGAAGGCAGCCGAGGAGTCTCTGGCCGAACTAAAGAGGAGCATCCCCGGCCAAATTGATGAGGCTAAGGCAGCCTTCCTGGAAAGCAACCAGTACAAGCAAATGAGGGCCAAGGATACGGGGGCGAAATGCTGCTGCTCGCCGTTGCACGTTGTCGGCGTGTTTGGGAAATCTACCCGGGTTGGACCTTACTCCCATCCAATCTCTCCCGAACAAGGAGAAGGCGCTGGGGAGCCGAGCCGCCTACCGTGTCCCCAAAGACTCCCCCCTCTACAACGCTATCTACGATTACAACTCCGAGGAAGAGGGGGAAGAGGACGAGGCCCCAAGGGATCCCCCGGGCGCAGATTCCTCTCACGCTTAGTTTAATTTTTTTCCTAAGTTTGATTTGTTGTCCGAGCCACTCGGGCTCGTGATTCTGAACAAAGTTTGTAATAATTTATTCTCGTAAAATTCCTCGTCTATTTGCTATTGCCTTCCCCCCTTTTTATACTTAACTTTTTATACTCTTAGCCGAGCCGTATCGCCTGGCCTTATTGCTCGGGTGCAATGTTTCGAGCGCTTGGAATTAACTTTTCTTGTAGTGCCGAGCTACAGTGGCTCGACACATAATACTCATTTCTTTGAATAACGGTTCGTACATTTTCCATCCTTCAAACTAAGCATAATATTTTTGAAGACATTCCGCATTCAGTAGCGTCGACCATTGTCCCATCAGGTCTTCCAAGTCTATACGCCCCCTTTCCCAATTCATCGATGATCAGATAGGGGCCTTCCCACTTTGGAGTACATTTGCCTTCAGCGTGGTCTTGTTGAGTTGTGGCAGTGCTTCGAAGTACAAGGTCCCCTGTCTGGAACCTCCTCGGCCTAATTTTAGCGTCATAGTATCTCTTTATTCTCTGTTGATAGGCCCGGCTATGTAGCTCGGCCTTCTCACGGGCTTCGTCCAATAGGGTGAGGCTGGTACACAGCTCTTCATTGTTTTCTCCTTCAGAGAATTGGCTGACCCGAAGAGAAGGGACTGCCAATTCCACAGGCGTCACGGCATCCATTCCATATGTAAGGGCGAAGGGGGTGTTGCCCGTTGATTCACGGGGCGTCGTTCTCATGGCCCACAAAACCTCAGGTAGGAGGTCGGCCCACGCACCTTTGGCCTCTTCCAACTTCTTGTTGATGGCGTACTTAATGGTTTTATTGGCTGCCTCTACCAACCCATTACTTTGGGGATGCGCCACGGCCGCATTGCAATGCTTGATTCCCAAGCCAGCCAAAAAGGCCTCTATTCGACGGCCCGTAAATTGCTTTCCTTGGTCGGTCACTATCTCCCGGGGCACCCCAAAACGACAAATTATGTCATCGAAGATCATATCAGTCACGTCATCTTGCCTGATACTGGATAGGGCCCTGGCTTCGACCCACTTGGTGAAATACTCAACGGCCACCAAGACAAACCTGTCTACGTCGTGGGGCCATGGGGAAGGGGCCCAAAATGTCTAAGCCCCATTTTGCGAAGGGCCAAGGAGCCACAATGGGGGTCAGAGGCTCGGGCGGTCTCCTAGGAGTGTTAGCAAAGCGTTGGCACTTGTCACATTTCTTAGTGTATGCCTCCACGTCCGCCTTCATACTTGGCCAGAAGTAGCCGGCCCTCTTCAGCCTTCGCAAAACAGTTCGGGGCCTGGTGGTTACCACATATTCCCTCATGCACTTCAGCAATGGTGATTTGTGCCTCATCAATCCATATATACTCCATCAATCGCCGAGTGGACAGTTCGATACTTTCCTGGGCCCCGGAGTATCACACCAACTCCTGCCCCGGCTTTATTGGAGGAGCCATCCACAAAGGCGACCCACTTACTGCGCCTCCGTCGGCGCTTCGTCCTTTCCTTGCCCGCCCGTAGCCGCGCATACGAAGTCGGCCAAGGTTCGCGACTTAATGGCTTTTGGGGGTGTGAAGTCAATGTGGAACTCTGTGAGCTCCATACTCCATTTACTCATCCGTCTGAGAGATCGGGCTTGGTGAGGCACGCTCGGAGGCGTGCTAGACATCACTTTAATGGGGTGGGCATGGAAGTAGGGGCGTAGCCTTCTGGCGCTCACGATTACGGCGAGAGCCTCCTTTTCGACGTTGGAGTAATGGGGCTCTCCCCCTTGTAAGACTCTGCTAACGAAGTAGACGGGGAGTTGTTCTCTACCAACTTCTCGGACTAGCACTGCGGCTAAGCTATCGCTGGAGTACGAAGTGTAGAGCGATGAAAGTTTCCCCTCTATTATATATATTATTTAAATGTGAATGTAAAATTGATCTAAATATGAAAATATAACACCCAAATAATAAAATAACTCAAACACTCAACGAATAACCCACAAAAGTCCAATCAACTCTACCTCCTACATATATGTGTAATCAGCTCGCCCAATTCTATGTAGATCTAACCAAACAAATTAAACAACAAACCCAATACCTAACACCCAACAATGATTTTCTAACTAGTACTCTTATTCGTACATCGAGAAAGATATTGCTATGAAATTTTGTTTAGAAGAGTTAATAGATGATTTCGAGATTTTAAGAAATATTGTGTTAGATTTTCTAGCTAGTACTTTTCATATACATATGACTACCGAGCAAAATAGTAATTTTGATATGTATCTCCCTTTGCTCGCAATTTTTGTAAAAGTATAGGTATATAGTACTATACAATTAAAATAATTAAGGGTGTTATTTTTAATTTAATATATTTATATACTCTCTATTTATATATAATTTAAATGTGAATTTAAAATTGATCTAAATATGAAAATATAACACCAAATAATAAAACAGCTCACACACTCATTGAATAACCCACAAAAGTCCACTCAACTCTACCTCCTTCATATATGTGTAATCAACTAGCCCAATTCTATGTAGATCTAACTCAACAAAATAAACAACAAACCCAACACCCAACACCCAACAATGATTTTCTAGCTAATACTCTTATTCTGTACATCGAAAGAGATATTGCTATGAAATTTAGTTTAGAATAGTTGGTAGATGATTTCAAAGATTTTAAGGAATGTCGTGTTAGATTTTGACAGGTTTTGCTATGTATTTTGAGTATAACTTTTGATATACATATGACTATTGAGTAAAAAGTAATTTTGATATGTATCTCCCGCCCATAAATTATTTTCTGGCGTCGCTCACTGGAAGGGAGACCATAGAACACCACACAAACACCAAAATGAAGAAACCAAAGATCAACATTGACAAAACTAGAAAGTCCAGAGCGAAAATAATAACCGAGATAATTCAAAGGGGCCAAAAAAGCGCCAACAGGATTAAGCAGGGAGGACCTAAGTCCCCACCGACTCCTAGAAGCGGACCTCATGGCACAAGGTGGGGCTGGAAGTCCCCCAACCCCTTGGAAAGAGAAAACGCGGCCAACTGAGAGTCCAAACCAATCCTCTTGCCAGCAGCTGTTTGCGAAAAAAGCAGTGACTGGCAAGTGAAGCAAGAGTGGATGAGCGGAGAAGAGAGAAAGACCCGAAGCCAGTACCACAAAAAGCCAAGGTGAAAAGGCATGCGGAAGCAATCCACAATCTGGAAGATGGACCGGAGAAAGGGCAGCCACGTTAGAAAAACGGACGGGCACCGTTGAGCTGAGCCAGAGTATCGAGCCAGATCATAAACTGGTGGAAATCCAAGCGGCGCCGTAGGGGAGTATCAACAGCGACGGCAGGAGGGAAAGAGATAAGAGGAGATGGCATCATTTAGGGACAAGATGACATGAAAACAAATCGCTTGATCATGAGTGCTCCTGGATTTGCCGATTGTTTAAATTTGACCTGCAATGATCAGCCGCATCGATAATGACGAAGACTACCTCAGCCGTCACGGTTTTACTGTTATCTAGGGATGATGTTTTTTGTGGGTAGCTGGCAAGGAACGCCACAAACATTGAATTTTGCGAAGAATGAGAATGGATGTGGCCTGCCTCACGGAAAGGCATTGAGGTCCCTTGTAGGACAAGGCATCTCTGGTTAAATTTGGAAAGATTGTTGGCTTAGATGGCGAGGTTGGTTATTTGATGTAATTAATGGTGGTGTAAATAAGGTAAACTTGTGAAATAAATCTAATTTGTATACCTTCAAAGTTCATAAGGCAAAAGAAAAGAAGAGTAGTGATGAGTGCTCGCACAAGAGCCATGTTTAGTTTTTGGGTTATTAGAAGATATGTTTTACACTATTCGATAAGGTGCTTATATATATCTTTTATGAACGAAACTTTCCTCCTACCCGGGTTGGAGGAAAGTACTCATTCCTGCATATGTGTCGTGGTGATAGTGATTGGGGTTCCACTATTAATTATACGCTACCACTATTAATTACGGGGGTGACAGATCTGTAATTATCTGTGGTAGCACTAATCAATAGTAGCGTGACAATATATTTTCCTATCTTTATTAGTTTTTACTGTCTCTTGAAATCCGCCTCTTGTTTGAAAGTTTATCCGAATACATATTAAAACATGGACAATAATTACACATGAAAATTATATCTTAATAAAAATATGCAAAAATCAAACATATCATATATTATATACTATCTCCGTCCTTGAATAATTGTCCTGTTTGACTTTGTTGTTTCAAGTTTCACTGTTTGATTCAAATTTTAATAAAGATAAACAAATTTAAAAATTTTAAATATACATATATATAGAAAATTTAGATTTCAAATATGAGACCCATGAAATATTTCGTTTTTGATGTCTAAACAGTAATGAAAAAAATCATAGATTAAATTCTATGAAACTGTCAAAACAAATTGGACAATTATTGGGGGACAGAGGAAGTATTATATATTATATACATTTCTAGAATTTTTTACTATTCATAGTTTAGATTTGCTTGGGTGTGATGGTTGTATGTCCATTTTTGTGATCCGTATTTTTAATCCAATGGTGGTTGATAAGTTTCCAAGGGAATAAATTTATTCTTCGTTTTTTTAGCAAGAGATGATCTTTAGGTCCTTTTTCTTTTATCATTCTTCTTGTTCCTTACATTTTGTAGGGTATGTTACTATTTATATTTGGGATTTGCTCGGGTGTAATGATTGTATAGATGTTCATTATAGTACTCCACATTTTTTATCCAATGGTGGTTGATAAGTTTCCAAGTGAATATATTTTTTTTGCAACAAATGCTCATTAGCTCCTCTTTCTTTTATCATTCTTCAACTTTACTCCTTACATTTTGTTTGATAAATATCTTTATGTCTTCGTTATTAATTCTTCTTTGCATTCTCCATTTTTTATTTAGCTTCAAATTTTTCTTTTGATTGTTTTTTGACAAATAATTAATAAAATTTTAAATTTATTTTATATATTTCATTTTCTTCTTTCAATTATGATTTCAATATATGTTCCATTTTTTGAAATTTCATCAATATCAAACACAAAATTTTCTCATGTTACATTTATCTTTGCTTCACTTCATGTGATATAAGAGTTGGTGCAAAATTTAGTAGAGCTAAAGAACTTTCCATTAAGAATCAGGAGAATATTTAAGATTTCTTTAAATTTATCATTTACTTTTTCAAATATTTTAGTACATACCTGTACTATGATTTTTCTATTTTTCAAAATTTGAATTTTATTTCACTCAAAAAAAATCTAGTGTGAAACATATTCGGGGTAGTTGCATGTTAATTTCTAATCACCTTGAGGGGTTAGATTTTTGGAAATAAAGAGGGAAACTGTAAGTTTCACTAATCTCATGGGCAAATGTAAGTTTCCCTAAATATTACTTCATCCCATTTTAACTATTACATTTATTTATCAGCATCTAATATATATTTTTTCTTCAAGAATTTGAAATATAATACCGTCTGCAAAAAATACAGTCATCTGACTTTAATGTTTCAAGGTTCAATATTTGACTCAAATTTTGACAAAAATAAATATTTTTAAAAAATTTAGGAAAAAAATATTTCGAAAATTTAGATTTTAAATTATGATAAACATATGAAATATTTAATAGAATGGGTAATTTGGTAAAACGGTAGGTAAAAGAAGTAATCACGTGGGAGAGAGAAAAGGTATGGGAAAAAGGAAAAAAATTAATAGAAGGGGTAATTTGGTAAAATGGTAGGTAAAAGTTTACCGAAAATAGAAACGTGGCATAATTTTGGGACGTTTCAAAAAGCAAAATATTGCGTTATTTTTGGGACGGAGGAAGTATATATGAACAAGTCAACTTAATGTGTTTAGTTTCTAAAAATAGTTTTTTAGATTTTTTAAACAAATTCTTCTAAGTAAAAATTTGAATCAAACATGATTACTATTAAAAAAAAGGTGGGAGATAGTATTTACTTTCTTGTATAGTCAAACAACAGTTTTTGTCGCTTTGATTAATTTTTAGAACGTAATCATAAGAGATATAAAACAATAATATGGTACACGAAACGGAAGAGAGATAAATCGACATTTTGGATCAAATTTCTTGTTGCCTTATAAAATATTCAAACAACCTCTTTTGGCTCTTTGATCAATTCGTTGCAAAAAACGGAGTCAATATAAAAGGTAAGTGCAAATTAGGCACGTGCTTATTAGACATTATCTCGTGGGGAGTTTATACATGTTAGAATGAGATCACAAATACAAGGATTTGATCTTAACTTAGTTCACCATTACAATCCCATATATGATAACTAGGTTGAAAGCCATCTAACAACAAATGATTTCTAATTATAAGTCGATCATAATAATATTCGTTTTTACACTTTCTACAAGGGCATTCACGCCTAAACTTTACATTTCGTTACCACTATTAGGCTAAAAAATTTCAGATTCATATTAGAGGCCTAAAACATTTCGCGTTCCCATTTTTGGCCCAAAATGTTAGGTTTTATTATCACAGTTAAGCCTAAAATGTGAACTCATAAAGTTTTAAGTCTACAATGCAATAACACAAAACATATTAGCTTTAAAATTGCATTTGCCTCGTCTTTATATAAAGTGCCTAGGGAACACACACTACGTACTTGAAGGGAGTCCTGTAGCGCCTTAAGAAACGCCAAAAGGCGTTACAAAACCTCCACCAGGCAGCTAGTGCTACAAGGCGCGTCAGGGAGCGGCTCTGAAGCGCCTTTGTAACAAATGGAAGTTGTTCAATACAATTACAGCTGGCGCCATGTTTATTTGTGTAGTAATAGCGCCAATGTAGCATGAATAAGCGGTTCATAGGCCCTTTAAATTGAATACATCTTCTTCCTCATTTCTCTCTTCATCTGTTCAACATAACACAGATTCGGGAGCAACGAAAAAATAGCTCCCGACTTCAACTTCAGACCCATGTTTTTCTCCAAATAGTAGTTGTTTATTTTTTTCCCGAATGAAGTTCTACATTTCTCACTTCTCATAGTTCCGTGGTTTTATTTATTTGGACAAAGTTGGTTGCTTCAACCATTATCGGTAATTATTCGGTGGTAGCTGTGCTCAAGCAACAAACCAGATCTTGTGGATTTAGTTAGGTATGAATTAATATAGTGTTTTTATTTTTTTTTATGTTTATATGACTTTCTTATTTTCAGTTTGTGTTGTTAAAATTAGTGAAATTTGATATTGTAGATTTCAGCCATAGTTCCTGTCTGTGAATATTATGTAGAATATTATATGCATAATATTATTTTCAGTATTGGAAATAATGTTGTAAAATATAATATTTAATTTAATATTCATGGATTGTCCAGGTTGGACAGTTTGTAAAAGTGCAACTGGTATATTAAAGTTTTATGGTTGTATATGTATAACCGATACAGTTACATAAATTTCGTTGCATTTCTAGTCTTGTTCCTTGTTATACCTGATTTGGTAATTAAAACAAAAAAATGGTATAATGAGAATCTGAGACGAAATGCTGCCGAAATTTATGTAAGTTGTACGAGTTATACATATACAACTATAAAATATGTTTACCGATTGTACTTTTATGAATAGGATGAGACCTATGCACCCTTTATGATTAGGAGAAATAACTTATACAATTTGCATGTATAGATGGTGTATTTAAGTTTGTCTTTTAAATTTTAAGTTTTGTTATAAATTAACATTGATATGTATGAGTAAAATATGGCTGGGGAACGTGATTGGATATATCAGCCGTTAGAGAATGGGACTCGTTCTATCAGTCGAAGATTCTTTGAGGGAGTAGAGTATTTTCTAGACTTTACTTTTTCGATTGCTGAATCGAATGGGATGTTGACGGTGAAATGTCCGTGTAAAAAGTGTAGAAATAGATTCTATTATGAAAAAGTTACTATTGGAAATCATTTATGCGAGTATGGTTTTAAACCAGATTATTATGTGTGAGATTGTCATGGTGAGACAATACTGATCGATCTGACTATTGTTGGAGGTCATGATCGATTCGTTGACGGATCGTCGTCTAGTAATCCACGTGCAAGTACGCAAAGAGACTTGATGACTATTGACTATGAAGGCTGGAATGTCCTACAAATGGTTCATGAAGGTTTGGGAATTCATCCTAATAATGTTGAATGGACGGTTAATGATCATGATGATGAAAATGAATATTGTTACAATAATTTTGAGGAGAATCAAGCAGAAATGCAAGTCGACGAAGTCGAAATTCTAAATCAAGAGGAGCAAAGGATTTTTGCTTTGTTGCAGGCTACATCACAACCTCTTTATAATGGGGCTCACACCGAACACAAGAAGCTATTGGTTTTTATCAAGTTTTTGAGCTTGAAAAGTCAGCATAATATTTCTGATGCCATTTTCTCGAAAATGATTAAGTATATCAATGAAATATTACCTGGAGAAAACTTGTTGCCCACGAGCATAACTGAAGCGAAGAAAATGATCAGGGACTTAGGGTTACCATACATGAAAATTCATGCTTGCGAGAACAATTGTATGTTCTTCGATGATGGATTCAACAATTGTTTGAAGTGTGTAGTATGTGATTTAAACAGATATACTTTTAAATGGTGGTTTAGATCGGCATGGGTGGAAGAAACTAAAACCGAAAAAGGTTTTACGTTATCTCCCAATCACCGAGCTGTTTAAGCGTCTTTACCAATCATCGAAAATGGTTGAATTCATGAGTTATCATGAAAGGGCCAATGCAAATGCAATGGAATTCCTTGACGCACCAAGTACTTTTGAGGTAGTACTTGAGCTTGTAAAGCTAAGTGTGAACTCAAATGCAGCTAGAAGTAGCTGTACTTGGCTCATCTCCAGCTAGAAGTAGCTGGACATAGCTCAAGTCAGCTCAATGAGCTCAACTTGAGCTCACACTAGCTAAATATAGCTAGACTCAACTCAAAGTGAGCTCACTCCAGCTAGAAGTAGCAACCCTCAGCTCAAGACAGCTAACCCTAGCTCATGTTAACTAGAAGTAGTCAACTTGGGCTCAAAAGAGCTAGTCTTGATGGAGAAGTGTTTTTCAGCTCAAGGTGGCTGAAATGAGTTATATTGTACTCAACTATGTGAATTGTGATTATATGGAACATTTGTGATGTTTCATACGATAAACTACCTATTAGTGTCCTTTTATACAAAATAAGGGTGTTTTGGTAAATAGATATGGTTTTGGCAGTTAAGGTGCAAGGTGTATGCACCCCAAAGAGAGGCTCATTTTCCGTAAAGGCACCACTTGCAAAGGCACCTTTTCTGTAATGAGAGGAAGTTACCTTGTAACTTGCCTTGTTTATGAACAATGGAGGGAAGGAACTCCCTTGGCCGAATGTACACAACATTTCGGCCAAGAGGGAGTTTCAACTTCCCTTGTAACCACCTCTTCACCTATAAATAAAGGGAAGAGGCTGGCCACACTCAACACTTGAATCCAAAATTCTTCTCTTTTCTCTTTTCCTTTCTTTGGCCGAAACTTGTGCAAATTCCTAGAGCATTTCAGGTGGAATTCTTTTGTGTTCATTCAACACAAATCAGCCTATTCTCTTCACATGAAATCAGACCTCTTGGGGCAACTTCAACACTTGAAGATACAAGGAGATCCACAACCATCATCATCTGAGTTTGAAGGTGTTCTTCCAAGTTCAAGTGAAGCATACGTTAAGGAGCAAGGACAAAGTTCCTTTTGCTGTTTTTCCAAGGAGTAAGGTATGCTCTTCATCTCTTCATCTTCCTCCTCCTTCTCCTCTTTCTTCTTCTTGAAAGTGGAGAGACACGATTTTGAAAAACCACATTGTGCTATTAATCTCTTGTTAAATGAATTGATCCGCATGCATGATTATGACGACATCACTATGGATCAACACAACCAGCCAAGTAAGGATCAAGAAGGGTCCAAAATCAAGCCCACAAGCCTCCCAATCCTCTTGAAGGCCTCAGTGGACCCATAACAAGGACCCGGTCCAAGAAAGCACAAGAAAGCCTTTATGCATTCATGAGGCTTATGGCACAAGGAGAGGAGTGGGAAGAAGACCAAGAGAGGATCCTCCAACTTCATCACATGGGCATTCACTTGGAGGGGAGCACGTCCAACACCCTGGAGGCTCTCAATGTCACCACACTTGCGGCCGAGAGCACCATCACGAAATCCACACGCCACCAAACCTTCCCCACGCGCCCCACGCACCATCCCGAGGTCCCGGTCAAAGGAGCGCTTGATTTGGCATCACCCTTCATCTTTCCAAGCCTCTCACAACCTTCTACAATGCTCCACACACTGACACATCACTCCCATGCGCCACCTCCTCAAGGCCACGCACCACCACCTTCTCCACGCGCCGGCCAAGCTTCCTAAAGTTGAATCCGAAATATTCCCTCCATTTATGAAGATATTTGGGAATACAAACAATTATTTTATGTGTAAAAGACATATGAGAGCTTTTTAGGTGAACTTTTAACCTTTTGTTTTTGGAAGCTTTTAAGGTGTCATGCATGCAAAAGTATTTTATGTTCTTGGAAGGCTTTTAGCATGCATGCATGGTGTAAGAGCCTTTTTGCCTTTTGAAGCCTTTTGGAAGGCTTTGAAGACAAATTATGTGGATGGAAGTTAACCACCCATGCTTGGAAAGTTGGAAGGTTAATTTCCGATCCAAAAGGCTCTCTTTAAGTTGTAAGAAAGGCTCATTTTGTGCCTTAGAACATTATTGCCGAAAATATCATCTCTTTTGTAAGGCTTGGTTCATCTTGAACTCTTCTTTGCTACTCCATCATCCCCTTGCATCCATTGAAGTGGATTAAAGGTTTACATCTAGTGTTGCTCTTCATTTGAGAAGTGAGGTGCTAGATCCACTCACTTCCTTGGCAAGTAACTTTTTTATTGCTCTCCATTTGAGGATTGAGGTAAGAAACAACCGCCCCTTTTATGTTCTTGTTTAAATCTTCACACAAGCTAGATCCATCAAGGTTGTAGATCCTACACATTGGTGTGGATCTGTATCAAGTGGTATTAGAGCCTTGATGCTTGTTGAAGATTTTGTTGTTTTTTCTTCAAGTAAGCCTTTTGTTTTCCTCTTTTAAACTTGAAGAAAAAATTTTCTTCGTGTTTTTTTCAAAACCGAAAAGTTCAAAATCTTTGTGTTCATTATTTGTGCAAAAAGTTCTTGTTGAAAAAGTTTGTGTTTTCGGATTCAGTAGCAAAAGAAAAGTGGTTGTACTTTAAAAACTCAAACAAGAGCAAGTGTTGAAGAAAAAAGAAAATGATGAACAAGTTCACATGTTCTTGAAAAGTTCATGTGTTCATAAGTGTTCTTGCTTATATCCAAGTGAATAGTACATTTAATCCGAAATTCTTGTGGAAGTTGCACAAAAGTTATTATTTACCTTTTAAAAGACCTTTTTAAAACCCACATTTATTTCTTCATCCCCCATCCACCTTTTAAACATTTACCTTTGCTTCAAGTAACTAGCATTCTTCTTTCTCAAAGAAGGGTTTTCACTTTCAAAATCTAGCTTGTTTTCACTTTAGTGTGCAAAAGCTTCTCGGGTTGAGAGTTGAGTACAAGTTAGAGTGCTTTGTTGAACCTTGAGAGGAAAAAGGCATTGAGTGAACATCTTGAGAAAAAAACCTTAATTGAGTGCAAACACGAGTGCAAACATGTGAGGTAGTTTAGGTAAATTTGTGAAGGAATGGAACAAGATGAAGGAGCTTCGGACTCTACACTTCCTTACCCATCTACTCTCGGCCTCCACAAGCAAATGGAGGAAATGATGGCTATGATGTGCAACCTTCAAGCCACGGTCTCTTCAGGCCAAGAAAGATTGTCCGAGCTAGAAAAGGAAACCAAAGTTCAAGGCAAGAGAAAAGAAGGAGAGGATGCTAACCAATAGCATGCCTCCACTCCACCTCCTCGAACTCCTCTCAACAAGAGGGATCATTCCAATATTCATAAAACTCTACAAAAAAAGTGTTTATGAACCTACTGATGAAGATGAGGAGGAAACTTATGAAGGACGGGCCGGCCAAGGAGGGACAAGCCAACCATGGAAGGGTTCCTATTATGATGGTGATGGCCGTTAGGCCCAATCATCCAAACAGGCCTACCAAAAGGTCCAAATTAATAGCCCATCATAAGGGCCCCATTAAAAACTCAAGTGATTACAAGGACCTAAGTAATATTCCCGGACTTAATAAAACATTTACCCGGACAAGACCTTGGATATTCCCGAAGAATCACTACCCGAACAATACAGAACACGTGCAAATAACGGTACATTGACTTATTACGATATTGCCACCATTAATACCTGCTATATAACAAACGCTGGTGACATAAGTCAAGGCCTGAGAGATTCAAGTCACTTCATTGACAAGACAAGCAGTTAACGCACTATCAACAGACCCCCATTCCTCGAATTTCGAGAACCGCGTAACACACACACACGCACCAATGGCATCAAGTGTTACCCCCACCCGGTACGTAATTAAGTTAATTACGTGTTTAAGTTTAACTACCGGATTTTCGATAATTCCTGTTTTGGGACCTGCTTTGCATGTTTGGTAATTGTGGATTTGATTTGGTGAATTTTGGGGCAACCCGGGACGGATTTAGAATTAATTACGCGGCCGCGCGTAATTCCCGGGAGTTGCAATTCCGAGTGACTTGGGACTTATAATTGGATAAGAAAAATAGGTTTTATGGGTTTTATGATATCCTGAGTATGTGGTTAAAGTTTTGTTCAAATCGGAGTAAGTTTGGTAAATAGTTGCATTTTCTGGCCGAGCTAAAATTCGCTTTTATAAGAGTGTGAGATAATTTGAAATTAGTAATTTTTGTAGAAAAGAAGGAAAAGTGGCGGATGGGAGATGGGAGAGAAAAGGACATGTGTCCTCTTTTGGTTGAGGAAGAAAAGAAAAGAGAAGGGATTTTGGAAGTTGTATATATGTGTATTTAAGTAGATAATACATGTATATGTATATAAAGGTAAAGAAAAGAATCACTTTGGACATTTTGGAAGAAAAAGAAAGGGATGGGCGGATGAGAGAGGGTGAGAAGGGACAAGTGTCACCTTTTGGTAGAAGAAGAAAAGAAAAGGAAGGATTTATGAAAAATTTATATATATATATATATATATATATATATATATGTATTTATGTATTAATGCATATATATGTATAAGGAAAGGAAATGGATTAATTGGTCAACATTTCTTTTCTTCTTCTTCTTCACCATCCGTTTCTCTCTCCCTCTCTTCTCTGATCCGCCATTTTTGAAGCTTAAGGTCCACAACTGATTTCCGTCGTTTGACGACCAAACTTCGAGGAACGTAGGAAGAAACGCACCCGAGGTTGTGCCGATTCGCGTCTGAAAATTTGGGTGAAATTTTTGACGGAGGATTTAGCGAAAGGGAGTTGCTTTGAAATTGGGCAGAAACTCTGCCGAAATTTCTACCGGGACCGTCGATCGAGAATTCGGATTCGGACTTCAATCGGAGGTAAGGGTTCAGTGTGTGTTTAGGAGTATTGCCTTGCGTAGCAAGCATACTCGGATATAGACTGAGGCTAGGTTCGGAAGAAGGGAGTGCCCGATGACGCCGACCTAGTTCCTGGTATAGGCATTGTTGTGCAGGAACCGATTGGGATTCCGATATACCTACGATGGTTATCGATGATTTATATTGATTGACCGATAGGGGTTGCTCCCCCCGAGCTGGTACCATGCTCTACCGACCGATTGTGAATGGACGCATGGCCATTGCCGGTTGGACCGGGGCAGATCTCGCCATGGTCCATCACAAAGATTATTACCGTTTCGATTGTGAATTGACTGTGATTGTGATTGACCGACTGCATTGCATATGTTTGATTGTGTTGCATTGATTGAGCATTTGATTGATTGGTGAGATGCTTGTGTATATCGTATTCGTTCTGTTTCCGATTGCAGGTACATTGTATCGACTGTTAATGTTACTGCACGATGTCTATACCTGCTCCCTTACTAAGTTCTTTCGAGAACTTACCCTTATATTTACCGTTTCAGGAAAAGGAAAGGAAAAGCAAGTCGCCGAGAAGAGGCGAGGTGGCGTGTTTGAAAGGTTTTGGACTAGAGGAGCAAAGCAGCAGCAGCTTTCACCTTAGCGCGGTTGGATTCCGCGAGACCGCCGACTAGTTGGTTTCTTTTCTATTCGAACTTGGTTCTGGCTCGTATATTGTCATAACATACATGTTTCGTTTGTAAGGTTTGGTTGTGTAAATGGTTTGGATTGCATAAGTGTTTGAGTTCAGTTCGAACCGTTGGTTGTCGCGTTGTAATTTCAGGTTTTGGGTTCAGTTGGAAGGTCGGGTGATCACCAGGTGATCACAAACTCCAACACTTTGCAATTTGTTGGCTGGCTGTTTTTAGGTGATCACCAGGTGATCAACTCGTTTCAGCTGGGTGATCACCAACTCCAACACTTTGCAATTTGTTGACTTGCTGTTTTTTAGGTGATCACCCGGTGATCACCTAAATAAGAAATTTTTGCGCTTTTATCCTCTAACTTCTCCTTTTGTTACATCTTGTCCCAAAATGACCTGAAGTGCCAAATTCAGTAATTTTATGAGAAAAACAACCCCATTCACATAGGTAAACATCTTGGGACTTAGTTGAGCATTAATGCTATGGTTTAAGGAATTTTTTTGGGTGATCCTAAGGGGCGGTTGCCCTGTTGTTGGGGTTGTTTGTGATAAGATTGTGAGGGAACCGTCGCCCCCACCTTTCCCCTTTCCCCGGTTTGGTCCGTTCTCCGTGCGCTTCTGCGAGTGGGGGGTCTGTGGGCAGGGGTGGGGTGACATCAAGCAACGTCAACACGCGTCAATTGCGTAAACACGTGGCAGCAGCTGCCCAAACTGCGCCGTCATCAAATGAGTCTGTTTGGATGATTGGGCCTAACGGCCATCAGATGGACCAAGGAGGAAACAAAGAGGCTTCCAACAACATTATGAAGGATCACCACCACCAAGAGGTAGAAATCTGTCTCCACAAGGAGATCACTTTCGGCCTAACCAAAGGAGGCCACAAAAACTTGAACAACAAGCCATGCAAGGTATCAAACTTCAAGTCCTTACATTCTATGGCAAGAGTGACCCGTAGGAGTTCATTGAGTGGGTCAAAAGGCGGACATGATCTTTGATTGCTATGAGTACCCGGATCACTTGAGACTCATGTTGGCCACCATTGAGTTTTCGGGATATGCTATGACTTGGTGGGAATTCTTGTCATTTGAAGAAGCTAGGGCGGGAAGACCACCAATCACTTCATGGGAGCAACTCAAAGCTCTTATGAGGAGGAAGTTCATTCCACCCTACTATGCACAAGAGAGTTGCCAACAGATACAACAACTAACCCAAGGAAACAAATCGGTTGAACACTATGCAAAAGAGCTTGAAAAAGCTTCAATGAGAGCAAATGTCCAAGAAGGAGAAGAAGCAAGAATGGGTCGGTTCACTTTCGGTTTGAGGACATAAATAGTCAAGTTACTTAAGTTGTGTTAAGTGAGGAACTACATGGAGTTGATGCGCAAAGCCATGAAGATTGAGAGACAAGGGAAGAAGCCCAACCCTTACCCATCCACCACCTCTCAACCACGTTACTCTCGGCCACCATGGAACAAAACTCACCCATCCACCTCCAAACCGACACCTTACCATCCTAAACCCCAAAACCAAAAAACCCCTACCAATCCAAGTTCAAACCGAAACCCCAAGGCCAAAATACCTCAACCAACCCGCCACCCAACCAACCTTTCAAGACAAAATCCCTTGAGTGCTACAAGTGTGGAGGTAAGGGACACTACTCTTTTGATAGTCCAAACAAAAGAGTCAAGGTTGTGAAACCGAATGGAGACTTTTCTAGTGAGGATGAAGGTGAGGCTGAGGCATGCATGGAACCATTGGATGAAAATGAGGAAGAAGAGGAAGCACCACTTGAGAGAATGCTCTTGGTATCCAATAGAGTCTTACAAGCTACTCCCAAGGTCCTTGACACTTCACAAAGAGAAAATCTTTTCCAAACAAGGGCATTAGTCAATGGAAAACTTTATAGCCTCATTGTGGATAGTGGTAGTTGTGTGAATGTGGCCAACCATAGCATGGTCAAGAAACTCAAGCTCAAGTCCACCCCTCACCTTAAACCATACCAACTTCAATGGGTGGATGACAGTTCATGTGTGAAGGTGGAGTACTAAACCATAGTACCCATCAAGATTGAAAATTATGAAGATGAAGTGTTGTGTGACATTGTGAAGATGCAAGCCACTCATATCCTTCTCGGCCGCCCATGGAAATTTGACAAGGAGGCGGTTCACTATGGGAAACCCAACAAGTACACTCTCATCCATCAAACCTGACCCTACACCCTTCTTCCTTTATCCCCGGCCCAAGCTTTGCAAGATCAAATCTATTTAGCAAGTAATGCCGAGAGATACCAGGGAAAAGTGGGAAGTGAGAAGAGAGGAAAAAGTGAGAAGGTCCAAGCAGCCTTGAGTGAAAAAAATGAGAGTGCATTGAGGGAAACACCAAGTATGAGCAAGTAAGAAAACAAGAGAGAATACCTTCCACAGCCAAAGAGAGGGACATCAAAAAGGGTTTGCTTGGAAACAAAATTTGTTTTCTCATGGTTCCCATACATTGCATGCTAACACTTGACAATGAATCTTCTCTTCCTTTGTTTGTGAAACAGGTACTTGAAGATAATGGAGATGTGTTCAAAGAGCTTCAAGGTTTCCCACCTTACCGAGGCATTGAGCACTAAATAGATTTGGTTCCGGGTGCCCCTTTGCCAAATAGGGCTGCCTATAGAGCCAATCCCGAGGAATCCAAAGAAATCCAAGCACAAGTGCAAGAGTTTCTATCAAAGGGATACATCAAATAGAGCTTATCACCATGTACAGTGCCGGTTTTGTTGGTGCCAAAAAGTGATGGAATTTGGCGAATGTACATAGATTGTCGCCCCATCAATAAAATCACTGTAAAGTATAGACTTCCTATTCCTAGACTTGGTGATATGCTTGATGAGTTGTGTGGTTCATGTGTGTTTTCTAAGATTGACTTAAAAAGTGGTTATCATCAAATTAGGATGAAGAAAGTGGATGAATGGTAAACGACGTTCAAAACTAAAATTGAGTTATATGAGTGGAATGCCATGTAATGCACCTAGCACATTCATGAGATTGATGAATCATGTCTTGAGAAAGTTGATTGGGAAATTTTTTGTTGTATACTTTGATGGCATTCTTGTTTATTCCGAATCCCATGATGAGCATGTTGATCATTTGAGGCAAGTGCTTGACACACTTATGTTAGAGATTTTGTATGCTAAAATGAAAGAGTGTGTGTTTTCCACAAATGAGGTGAACTTTCTTGGTTATGTTGTTGGAAAAGATGGGACAAAAGTTGATGAAAACAAAGTGCATGCAATCAAAGAATGGCCAATCCCCAATACTTTAACCGAAGTGAGATCATTCCTAGGACTTGCTAGTTTTTATAGGTGGTTTGTGAAAGATTTTTCAACAATTGCATCACCTTTGCATGAGTTAACTAAAACGAATACCTCATTTGAGTGGGGTGAAGCTCAAGAGAATGCATCTGTTGAATTAAAGTCTCGGTTTTTAGTGATCCCTAAAGAATTTGTTGTGCATACCGATCATCAATCATTGAAATACTTGCAAGGGCAAGGGAACTTGAATAGAAGGCATGGGTAGAGTTCATAGAATAATTCTCCTATGTGATAAAATATAAGAAGAGCAAGGAAAATTTTATTGCCAATGCTTTGTCTAGGAGATATGCATTGCTTGTAACTCTTGATGCTAAAATTGTTGGATTTGAATGCATTAAAGACATGTATGAAAATGATGATGATTTCTTTGATATTTATAATAAATGTGCCAAGGGTAGCCAAGAGGGCTACTATACATTTGATGGGTTTTTGTTTAAGTTGAAGAGGTTGTGTGTGCCCAAGGGATCCATTCGAGAAGTGATCATCAAGGAGGCACATGGTGGCGGTCTCATGGGACACTTTGGTGTCCCCAAGACTTATGAAACCATCAAAGAGAACTTCTTTTGGCCGAATCTCCAAAGAGACGTGGCCAAGGTGTGTGCAAGGTGTGTGACATGCCACAAAGCTAAAGCAAGGTTGCAACCGAAAGGGAAGTATTCACCTGTCCCAATTCCTTCTCTTCCATGGGTTGACATAAGTATGGATTCTATTACTGGATTTCCTAGAACTTTTCGTGGACATGATACTATATTAATTTGTTGTGGTAGATAGATTCTAAAAAATGGCTCATTTCATTCCATGCCACAAAACGGATGATGCATCTCATGTAGCCGAATTGTTCTTTAAAGAGATTGTGAAATATCATGGCATTCCCAAATCAATAGTGAGTGATAGAGATTCTAGGCTCTTAAGTCCCAGTACAAGAAAGCATAAGAAAGCCTTCATGCATTCATGAGGCTTATGGCACAAGGAGAGGAGCAGAAAGAAGGCCAAGAGAGGATCCTATAAACTTCAACAAGTGGGCATTCACTTTGAGGGGTGCATGCCCAACACCTTGGAGGGTCTCAATGTGACCACACCTGCGGCCAGAGCACCATCACGCGCTCCATGAGCCACCAAACCTCCCCCATGCGCCCCACACACCATCTCGAGGTCCCTATCAAAGGAGCGCTTGATTTGGCATCACCCCTCATCTTTCCAAGCCTCTCACAACCTTCTTCAATGCTCCACGCGCTGCCACATCACTCCCACGCATCACCTCCTCAAGGCCACTCGCCACCACCTTCTCCACGCACCGGCTAAGCTTCCCAAAGTTGAATCCGAAATATTCCCTCCATTTATGAAGATATTTGGGAAGACAAACAATTACTTTATGTGTAAAAGACATATGAGAGCTGTTTAGGCTAACTTTTAAGGTGTCATGCATGCAAAAGTACTTTATACTTTTGGAAGACTTTTGGCATGCATGCATGGTGTAAGAATCTTTTTGCCTTTTGAAGCCTTTTGGAAGGCTTTGAAGACAAATTATGTGGATGGAAATTAACCACCCATGCTTGGAAAGTTGGAAGGTTAATTTCCCATCTAAAAGACTCTCTTTAAGTTGTAAGAAAGGCCCATTTTGTGCCTTAGAACATTATTGCCGAAAATATCATCTCTTTTATGAGGCTTGGTTCATCTTGAACTCTCTTTGCTACTCCATCATCCCCTTGCATCCATTGAAGTGGATTCAAGCTTTACATTTAGTGTTGCTCTTCATTTGAGAAGTGAGGGGCTAGATCCACTCACTTCCTTGGCAAGTAACTTTCTTATTGCTCTCTATTTGAAGATTGAGGTAAGAAAGAGCCGCCCCTTTTATGTTTGTTTCAATCTTCACATAAGCTAGATCCATCAAAGTGGTAGATCCTACACATTAGTGTGGATCCGTATCACATGAGACATGAAATGAGTTTATGAAAGATCTAAAATCTTCATGAACACCCAAGCCAATCACAGGCCTAGAAACATGTCGATATGTTATACTCTGATTTTGCTGAAGAGATTGGGATTGTACGATTAGGGTTATGCACTGATGGATTTAACCAACTTTCAAATACAAGTAACCCTTACTCGATGTGGCCAGTATTGTTACCTACACCCGGTACATAATTAAGTTAATTACGCGTTTAAGTTTAATTACCGGGTTTTCCGATAATTTCTGTCTTGGGACTCGTATTGCTTGTTTGGTAATTATGGATTCAATTTGGTGAATTTTGGGGCAACCCGGGACGGTTTTAGAATTTATTACGCGGGTGCGCGTAATTCCCGGGAGTTGCAATTCTGAGTGACTCGGGACTTATAATTGGATAAGAAAAATAGGTTTTATGGGTTTTATGTTGTCCTGAGTTTGTGGTTAAAGTTTGGTTCCAATCGGAGTAAGTTTGGTAAAAAGCTGCATTTTCGGGCTGAACGAAAATGCAGTTTTGTAAAGTGTGTGAGATATTGGAAATTGGTATTTTTGGAAGAAAAGAAAGAATGGGGCGAATGAGAGAGGGAAGATAAAGGACATGTGTCCTCTTTTTAGTGGAAGAAGAAAAGGAAAGAAAAGGAATTATAGGAGATATATATATATATATATATATATGTATTTATGTCAATAATGCATATATATATGTATGAGTAAAGAAAAAGAATTATTTGGTCAACACTTCACACCTCTTCTTCTTCTTCCATCCGTTTCCTTCTCTCTCTCTCCCTCACGTCCGCCATTGTTGAGCTTGGAGCTCACAACTGATTTCCGTCGATTGGCGACCAAACTTCGAGGAACGTAGGAAGAAACGCACCCGAGGTTGTGCTGATTCACGTCTGGAAATTTGCGTGTAATTTTCGACGGAGGAATTAGTGAAAGGGAGTTGCTTTGAAATTGGACCGAAACTCTGCCGAAATTTCTACCGGGACCGTCAATCGAGAATTCGGATTTGGACTATAACCCGAGGTAAGGGTTCAGTGTGTGTTAGGAGTATTGTCTTGCGTAACAAGCATACTCGGATATAGACTGAGGCTAGGTTTGGAAGAGGGGAGTGCCCCGATGACGCCGACCTAGTTCCGTGGTATAGACATTGTTTGTGCAGATACCGATTGAGATTCCGATATACCTACGATGGTTATCGATGAACTTACCAGGATTCCGATATACCTACGATGGTTATCGATGATTCGTATTGATTGATCGATAGGGGTCGCTCCCCCGAGCTGGTACCATGTACCGACCGATTGTGAATGGACGCATGGCCATGCCGGTTGGACTGGGGGAGATCTCGCCATGGTCCATAACAATGAACATTACCGTTTCGATTGTGAATTGACTGTGATTGTGATTGACCGACTGCATTGCATATGATTGTTGTGTTGCATTGATTGAGCATTTGATTGGTTATTGGTTTTGTGTGTATCGTGGGTTTGTTTTGTTTTCGATTGCAGGTACATTGTATCGACTGTTATTGTTACTGCACCATGTCTATACCTGTTCTCTTACTAAGTTCTTTCGAGAACTTACCCTTATATCTCAAGTTTCAGGAAAAGGAAAGGAAAAGCAAGTCGCCGAGTAGAGGCGAGATTGCTAGATTGAGGTTTTGGACAGCAGCAGCAGTTTCACCTTAGAGCGGTTGGATTCCGCGAGACCGCCGACTGGTTGGTTTCTTTGTATTCCGAACTTGGTTCTGGCTCTGTATATTGTTCATAACATGCATGTTTCGTTTTGTAAGATTTGGTTGTGTAAATGGTTTGGATTGCATAAGTGTTTAAGTTCAGGTTCGGAACCGTTGGTTTTCGCCGTGGAATTTTCAGGTTTTGGGATCAGTCGGAGGGTCAGGCGACCCGTTTCTTGGAACGGGCGGTCGCTTGGACCACTTCCGTAGAATACAAGGGATCAGGCGAGGGTCAGGCAACCCCTCCCTTGGAGCAGGCGGTCGCCTGGACCCCCCTTGAGGTAAGGAACAGGCGTTCGGGCGATGGGCCAGGCGACCCCTCCTTTGGAGCAGGCGGTCGCCTGGGTCAGGCGAGGGGCCAGGGGACCCCTCCCCTCAGGTCAGGCGGTCGCCTGGGCCACTCAAAGAACCGGGCAGCGAGCCGGGCGATGGTTCAGGCGACCCGGGCTTGGGGCCGGGCGGTCGCCTGGACCCTGTTTTTGGAATTCTTTGTTCTTTTCAACCCCATTCGCGTAGGTAAACATCTTGGGGCTTGGTTGAGCATTGTTGCTTTGGTTTAAGGAATATTTAGGGTGTTCCCAATGGGCGGTTACCTATTTGTTGTTAAGTGTTAAGGTTGTGAGACGCCCCCACTCTCCCCCTTTCCCCGATTTGGTCCGCTCTTCGTGCGCTTCTGCGAGTGCGGGGTCTGAGGGGCGGGGGTGGGGTGACAAGTATTCATCACAGTTTATAGTTTACCACCTGATTTATGCATGAAGCAGTCATACATCGACATGGCACTGTTAATCCCTGGTCCTCGATCATCGGGGCATAATATTGATGTCTTCTTGCCGCCATTGATAGACGAGTTGAATAGTCTATGGACCGTAGGTGTTCAAAATTGGGATGCGCACCGTAGAAAGAACTTTACAATGCGAGCATGTCTACTTTGGACAATCAGTGACTTTCCGGCTTATGGTATGCTATCGGGCTGGAGTACGCATGGAAAACTTGCATGCTCATACTGTATGGCTGATGTGTCTAGTTTCCAGTGAACTTATGGGCGTAAACCTTGTTGGTGGGGCTGTCATAGAAGATTTCTACACTGTCAACACTCTTATCGAAATGACAGTCGAGCATAGGGTAATCGAGAGAGGACGAAGCCCTTTGTATATAAGTTCGGTGTTGAAATACTAAGGGAGATTGAGCAGATTAAGTTCCCGTCTTTTGGTTTTTAGACTGGGACAGACATCGACCTGAGGGCATTGGTGTGACTCACAACTGGATTAAGAAATCAATCTTTTGGGAGTTACCGTACTGGGGACATTTGTTACCAAGACATAACCTTGATGTCATGCATGTTGAGAAAAATTATTTCGACAATGTGTTCTACACGGTTATGAATTAAAAAGCGAAGAGTAAGGACAATGCAAACTCAAGAAGTGATCTCCATAAATTGAACATTCGTCATGAGTTTCATTTGGTCCTCGGGTGTGATGGAAGACCTTGTCAACCTAAGGCATGAGTTGCATTTGGATCCTTTTTTATCGGTTAAGTATTTGGTAGGATTTGGATGGTAATATGGTGAAAATTGTTTGGGTAAAGTATTTAGTTAATTGCAACACTTAATGAATTTTCTGGATTTGGATGGTGAACATTGTAACACTTAATGAATTTAAGGGCTAAATTGCAAACTTTAAAAATTATAGGGTACATTAGTGGAACTTAAAGAATCTAAGGGTTGAATTGTAAACTTTCATAAATTTTAGTGTAACACTGTAACACTTAAAGATTTTAAGGTTTAAATTGAAAACTTTATAAATTTTAGGGTACATTAGTTGAACTTAAAGAATCTAAGGGGTGAATTGTAAATTTTCATAAATTTTAGTGGAACATTGTAACAATTAATGAATTTAAAGGCTAAATTGAAAACTTTATAAATTTTAGGGTACATTAGTGGAACTTAAAGAATTTAAGGGATGAATTGTAAATTTGCATAAATTTTAGTGTTGCATTGTAACACTTAATGAATTTAAGGGCTAAATTGCAAACTTTAACATACATTAGGGCTAACTTGTTAAGTTTGAGAAACTTAAGGGTATGTCGAGTTCTCTGGATTCTTTGAGTGACTAGCAATATAGTGAGGGTCCAAGCAACTAGAGTGAGGGCCCGAGCCAGCAGTCGACGGGGCGATCACGCGGTGGATCGTCACGTCGTGGGGACGTGGCGGGGGTTCACCTGATATAGGATCTTCTCGCCCAACTCCGTTGGTGCCTCTTATGGATGATACACCCAGACCATCCCCGCCCCCGCGACGTAGACGCCGTGGACCTCATGCCACGACTCATGCCATGCATACGGCCACCGCTGCAGTGCTCCCACCACCAGAGTTGATGGAGGATAGAAGGAAGCGCATTTTTGTGGGCCAGTAAGTATTTCATATAATATTATATAAATTATAATATACATATATATATATATGTATATAGCATTTTTTCTAATGTGCAGCCTCAGGCAACCGGCCTCGCTATGTCCATCCACCATCAATAGCATCCTGGAGTGCTTCTGGACCAGTTGGCCACCATCTTTCTACGATCTCTCGTAGGAGGCCCAGGATGCGTACATAACGAAATTTAAGGTAATAATTTAACGTAAATTCACTACGTAGAGAAAACACCATTTACTACGGCCAAACCCGCAGTAGAGCAGTCGTACCTACTGTGGGAGAGGCCGCAGTTTTTGCAGTGGTAAAAACCTCCGCAAATCGTTTTTCACTACGGTCATGGCTGCAGTAACCGTTTTGAATAATTAAAAAAAAGTTGATGAATCCAGATGAATGTTCATCCGAATTCCTCCAATGAAACCCAGAAAAACCCAGAAGGAGGAGCAACAATGAGAAGACAGCGTCGGTGAGCAAGGGTGATGGCGGCGGAAGAAGAAGAAAGCAAAAGGAAGGAGAATGAGGAGGAGGATCTCATGAAAAATCATCACCATAATCGCATATCATAAAGAAACTCATAAACGAATCAAATCTAGATCTTCTCTTCAAACATTTCATAAAAAATACAGAGCATAAGAAACCCACCATTTTTTGTAAGGAAACATGAAGAAATTAATCAAAAGAAAGAAGATTCCCAAATGTACAATACATGAGATCCAGATCTTATAAAAAAATAGTCATCATATTCGGCGATCTCACTATGTTGGAACCCATCATCGTTTTTGTCGAAAGTTGTGAAAACCCTCCTCAACTCTTCCTTTTTGCGGCCTAGATCCGTCGTTCACGATCTCACCAGATCTGGGAGGGCCTGGAGTAAGTGCTGTAGATCTCGGAGGGGCTGTTGGAAGAGGGGAAAGTGGAGATCTTGTGTGAGAGAGAGGGAGAGAGAGAGAGAGAGATTAGAGAGGAAGTTGAGAGGGCGTGAAAAAGAGTTGAGAGGAAGCGGAGCTCTGGTGTGAAAAAAAATGATATCAGATTAATTTGCAATTAATCTGATAATTTCTAGCTTACTGCGACCTTACTGCGGCCCATGCCGAAGTAAAGTCTTACTACACCATGAATTGTGCGATAAACTGCGAAAATGGGCTTACTGCGGCCCAAATCACAGTGAGGGCCGCAGTAAGAGTTGTCTTGCCCACGTAGTGGTTGAATTACTTTTTTATTAGAATTGTTAGAATATTAATTAAACATTTCTTTTTGTTTAGTTGAGTTACGACTGGCTCCCATGGACTGAACTAGAGGACTTGTTGAAGGCGCTCATATCTCAGTTTGGTGATCTGTACTGAACAAAGCTTCGGAGCATGGGCCGGTTGTCGCATACTGATGTGCCAACACACTTGGTTGCCTCATCATCAAGGCCACGGTCGTCGTCCCTGAGGACCACTAGCTCCTCACCGGTTTGCACGAGAATGTTTATACCCCGCGCATGGAGGAGTCTCTTCCACAGTTCAACATCCCAACGACGGTCCTCTAGATCAACTCATGTTGACTCTGGACATGATGGAGGCTTACATCATAAGCATCTTGCAGGTCCAGACTCCTCAGGAGCCCCAGCACCAGCGCAGTCCCGGTGGTCCTTCTCGTGATGATACTCCTCCAGCTCCACCTTTGTAGGATTTATGATTTTATTAATTTAAGTATTTTTGTTGTAAATATAACAATTTAAAAATATTAATATATAATGTAAAATTAATTTTGAAATTATTATTTTGTTTTTAAATATTTATTAATATTATTTCATTTTGTAAATACAAAATTTCAAACAAAAAAAATAAAAAGAAAATCTTTGTACCTCTTGGAGGCGCTCCATATGCGGTAAGACTGATCTATGTCAGCAGCCAACGTGGATCGTCTGAAGCGCCACTATGCGCTATTAATGCGCTACACTGTAGCGCCATGAAGCGCAACGTTCATTAAAAGAACTTCTAGTAGAAGCGGCGATATAAGCACTTGGTTGCGCTTCTATAAAAGCGCATTTAGCGCTGCAAAGGGACTTTTAAATACGTAGTGACATGTTAAACGATTAAACTTCACTCGTGGTCCTATAAGTTATATCGTTATCCTAAATGGGTGATTTTTTTAAAAAAGATATTTACATATTTAAATCCTAGAAATTTAAAACGTTTGTGGGGTTTGGCTATTGTTGGTTTTGCAATACCTCGAGGGGTGAAACTGTAGGTTTCACCTAATCTTATGATAAATGTAATTTCTCTAAATATTATCTTAGTTTCTTGTTGGAAAGTATATTGAAACAACATTTTTTGTCGCTTTGATTAATTTACTGAAAAAATAATCAAACAAGAAATACAAACAATAATACTAGTATTATATATATATATATATGGCTACAAGAAATGGAAGAGACCAGAACAAATTTCGTGTTGTCTTCTAAAATATTCAAACAATCTCATGAATCTATTATTAATTTATAAAAGCGAAGCATACAGAGGGATGTTTTTGTCTTTTTCTTTTTAGAGAATTCTCATGACGACACGTGTCCCTTTATTTTAGGAGTGTAGTATAGTTGAAATGGCATTTTTCATAAATATAAACTAGGGGTAAGGACAGTTAAGTAATAGAAAATGAACTAATCTGTTGCAACAAATCCGGATACAATCTGTGATTAGTTTAAATCCGCACGAAAATTTAAAATTCGAAATTCAATAATCAAATTTCGAAACTTTAAATTTCCCTCCGAAACTTTAAATTTCGGAATTCTATAATCAAATTTCGAACTGAAAATCTGAAGCGGGAAAAAAAACGTATTTCGAAATCTTTGGATGACCTAGATGTTCTACTATAAATACAACATTTCGGATCTCATCTCTACAGCAACAACAATCAGAGGTGAGACAAAATAATGTCACAAGGAGCATCTCAACATTCCATAAGCCGGCGACTGAGCGAGTTGGTTGATCAACATGAGCTTCTATACAACAAGATCGAGCTGATCCACACAGAGGTAATTTCTCATATACGATCAAGTATGTTCAATCTACACAACAGCGTATAAATAATAAATACCAATGTTGCAGGTTGTTAATATTCGCTGCAGACATATGCGAATCTTCATATTAGAACAAATTAAGCAGCTATTGTTTGAGTTCAGGCTTCTCAATAGTCGTTTTGGGATATTTTCGGGTTAATGGGTCGGCAAGGCATTAACTGCGTAATATTTTTTTAGGATATTAGTGATATTTAGAATATTTAGGATATTGTTTTGGGATATTTTATTTTCGGATATCTAGGATATTTAGGATATGATTTGTTCTAGGATATCTAGGATATGATTTGTTATGGGATATTTTATTCCAGATCATCAAATTGGTTATAATAATTATCTCACATGCGAAATCTAATTAATAAAAGTGTTTTACACGAAGTACACTTCCTACTCATGTATAGCCTTATATAATGTATCAACTACTAATCGACTCAGAGTCAGTACAACCAGCAAACTCTGTGCGCATCAAATAGGTCCAACTACTCAGCGAAAGTATGTATCAACTATACCAACCTAATTCTTATGATTCATCATTAACTGCTTTAAAACAACAATATGCACGATTTCTCGATTTGCAATGTTGATGTTCTTTCAGATCTAACAAAAGAACTGAAGTACGAGCGACCAATTTACTGTCCCAAATTAAGTGACAAGTGGCTTTTTATGGGCAAGGTTCTTCTACGAGAGACCCCAAACGATCGACCCATAGGAATTGTTTCACAAGGAGGATTCTGGACAAGAAAAGAAGCCAATGAGGGAGCTGCGAGAGCCGGAATTGATTATTTGACTGTAATGCACGATGTGGCCCTTCACGATGTGAATTACGAAGCTCTTCAATTTTGGAAAACAGAATACGTGAAGTTGGAACAGACATTGAATGAAACAGTAACAGAGAAGTTTGAACTTATGCGACAGATCAGAGAGTTGACAAAACGCAATTTGGCACTGGAGGCAGAGATTAGTGATTTGAATAACTAAGTTAAAAGTTGTTAGCTCGGAAAGGCGGAATACTACTGTCTTAACCGAATTTTTTATCTCAAGATTGTAATTTTTTTCTTCTCAATAAAGAATACCAATGTGTTCCACAATTTTAACTAATGAGATATGTTTTACATTTCTAATGATCAAACAATATTTTAATTAAAACAGTTTATGAAAATTATTTAATACATTTGTTGATAAAACAACATTCTAAATATATTTTCGCCATCCAATTTGATGTTGAAAACGTTAATTGTTTTGATTTAAATACAGTTTTGAATATATCATAACAGGGAGAATATAAGCATGCAATAAACAAAATGCAAATTATACGAACAATTTTGCTATGTTCGATAGAAATGAATTTGAAAATGTACATTTTTCAAAAGAAATTAGCGATTTTAAATTATTTACTTAACACGTTTTATTATTATTATAAAATACATTATATCAAAAAAAACATACTAAAAATAATTTCTATATCAAAACTTGATGTTGAAAATGTTTTAAGTAAATCATGTTGGAAATGTTTTAAGTAAATCATGTTGAAAATGTTACATTTATTCAAAAGTAAATAGCGAATGTAAATTATTTAATTAACACGATTTATGATAATTATTTAAAACATTTTATGAAAACAATCATTCTAAAAATACCTACGCAATCATGTTGAAAATGTTTGCGTTTTTCATTCTTTATCTATTTTATAATTATCATTATATTTGTTTGATTAAATATATTTTTCTATGCAGATAAGAAATTTTCGATGCAATGTTATGATATTGTGTGTCAAGGAGGATTATCCCCTTTGGTACTTAGCATGTCGTTTGTGCTCTCGAAAAGTGTTCGAGCAGGGTGCTGATTTTTACTGTAAATCGTGCAATTCAACAGTTCGTTCAATCGTTCATCGGTAAGCTTTCGTTGGTTAACATGTGTATTATAATTTCACAAACAGACATTGGATTGAACTTATGCTACGAGTGACACTTTTTAATATTTGTGTTAGATATAAAGTTGAGATGATAGTTGGTGACCATACGGCGAATCAAAGTTTGTTATGTTTGATAATGTGGCGGCTCGCCTTTTCCATTGTGATGCGCAAACATTTGCGAGCTACGAAAAAAGGGTAAGTCGTATATTTTACGATGTTTGATATTATGATCTTAATGGTCTCATGATAACTTCAATTGTACATATATATATATATATATATATATATATATATATATATATTTGTGCAGAACGATGGACGAAATAAATTGGATAAGATACTTGAAAGTGTCAAAGCGATGAAGCTCTCCTTGATGTAATATTGTTTACTAATTGGATAAGATACTTGGACGAAATATATTTAATTAACTTTATTACATTGATGTAATATTGTTTACTAATTTATTTGTCTACGTTTATAGTTGCCTGGTTGTTGTAGAGACCGGAAGTTGCAGTAATACGTCTAATAACAATAAGGGGAATGACGCTGATGTGCGTTATGTTAACACCGATATAGATGACACGTACGTACATATATTTATGAACTATTACTGATTGAAGATATTTCAATATTTAATTGATTTTTTTGTGACATGTATTTCTAGATTGAGCTGCATCAACACTCGATATATTCTATCACAAATTCGGATGAGACTGATGGCCAGATGTGATGATGATCGTAGATTTAACCTTTTGAGTCACTATTGCAGTTTACTTTGCTTTGGCTAATAAACATGTAACATTGTTTGATTTTTTATAATAATATTTCATTTGATGTTTAAACATGACTTACAATGATTTTTGTGTTCTGTTTGATGACATTTGTTGTTTTATTCTAATTCTTACCTATGACTTTTGTTACCGTGGTTTGGTTAATTAGAAAATTATAAAATTATTATAATATTTACTATAATTTGCATTTTATTCTTTTTTTCCGTCCCGAAGGAGGGGGTACAAGCTAGTTAATATATAATTCATATAATATATGAATTGATGAGACAAAAGAGGTTGTTTGAATATTTTAGAAGACAACACGAAATTTGTTCTGGTCTCTTCCATTTCTTGTAGCCATATATATATATATATAATACTAGTATTATTGTTTGTATTTCTTGTTTGATTATTTTTTCAGTAAATTAATCAAAGCGACAAAAAATGTTGTTTCAATATACTTTCCAACAAGAAACTAAGATAATATTTAGAGAAACTTACATTTATCATGAGATTAGGTGAAACCTACAGTTTCACCCCTCGAGGTATTGCAAAACCAACAATAGCCCCCAACTATGAAATCCCACAAACGTTTTAAATTAATAAAATCATAAATCCTACAAAGGTGGAGTTGGAGGAGTATCATCACGAGAAGGACCACCGGGACTGCGCTGGTGCTGGGGCTCCTGAGGAGTCTGGACCTGAAAGATGCTTATGATGTAAGCCTCCATCATGTCCAGAGTCAACATGAGTTGATCTAGAGGACCGTCGTTAAGATGTTGAACTGTGGAAAAGACTCCTCCATGCGCGGGGTATAAACATTCTAGTGCAAACCGGTGAGGAGCTAGTGGTCCTCGGGGATGATGACCGTGGCCTTGATGATGAGGCAACCAAGTGTGTTGGCACATCAGTATGCGACAACCGGCCCATGCTCCGAAGCTTTGTTCAGTACAGATCACCAAACCGAGATATGAGCGCCTTCAACAAGTCTTCTAGTTCACTCCATGGGAGCTAGTCGTAACTCAACTAAACAAAAAGAAATGTTTAATTAATAATCTAACAATTCTAATAAAAAAGTAATTCAAAACGTGGGGAAGACAACTCTTACTGCGGCCCTCACTGTGATTTGGGCCGCAGTAAGCCCATTTTTGCAGTATATCGCACAATTCATGGCGTAGTAAGACTTTATTGCGGCTTGGGCCGCAGTAAGGCCGCAGTAAGCTAGAAATTATCAGATTAATTGCAAATTAATCTTTCATCTTTTTTTTTCACACCAAAGCTCCACTTCCTCTCAACTCTTTTTCACGCCCTCTCAAATCTCTCTCTCTCTCTCTCTCTCTCTCGCTCTCTCTCTCTCTCTCTCTCTCTCTCTCTCTCTCTCTCTCTCTCTCTCTCTCTCTCTCTCTCTCACTCTCTCTCTCTCTCTCTCTCTCTCCCTCCCTCTCTCTCACACAAGATCTCCACTTTCCCCTCTTCCAACAGCCCCTCCGAGATCGACACCACTTACTCTAGGCCCTCCCAGATCTGGTGAGATTGTGAACGATGGATCTAGGCCGCAAAAAGGAAGAGTTGAGGAGGGTTTTCACAACTTTCAACAAAAACGATGATCTGGATCTCATGTACTGTACATTTGGGAATCTTCCTTCTTTTGATTAATTTCTTCATGTTTCCTTACAAAAAATGGTAGATTTCTTATACTCTGTATTTTTTATGAAATGTTTGAAGAGAAGATCTAGATTTGATTCGTTTATGAGTTTCTTTATGATATGCAAATATGGTGATGATTTTTCATGAGATCCTCCTCCTCATTCTCCTTCCTTTTGCTTTCTCCGTCTTCCGCCGCCATCGCCCTTGCTCACCGACGCTGTCTTCTCATTGTTGCTCCTCCTTTCTGGTTTTTCTGGGTTTCATTAGAGGAATTTGGATGAACATTCATCTAGATTCGTCAACTTTTTTTAATTATTCAAAACGGTTACTGCGGCCATGACCGTAGTGAAAAACGATTTGCGGAGGTTTTTACCACTGCAAAAACTGCGGCCTCTCCCACAGTAGGTACTGCGGCTCTACTGCGGGTTTGGCCGCAGTAAATGGTGTTTTCTCTACGTAGTGAATTTACGTTAAATTATTAAATTTCGTTACGTACGCATCTCGGACACTACGTATTTAAGAGGGCATTTGTAGCGCCATTTGCGCTTCATAAGCGCTTTTATCGTAGCGCCAATAGGCGCTTCTCTCGCCGCTTCTACGTGGGGCGCTTTTAATTGATCTGTGCGCTTCACGGCGCTACAGAGTAGCGCCTAAGTAGCGCTTCATGGCGCTTCAGAATAGCCACGTTGGCTGCTGACATCGACCAGCCTTTGTACCGCATATGAAGCGCATTAAAGCGGTACAAAGGTCCTATTTTATTATATCTAATAAATTTCAAAATTTTGTATATAGTAAATGAAATAATACTAATAAATAATGTAAAAAAATAAAAAACGTAATAATATTTGCAAAATTCATTTCAATATATATTTATATTTCTAAATTGTTTTATTTACAACAAAAAAGCTGAATTAATAAAATCTAAATCCTATGAAGGTGGAGCTGGAGGAGTATCATCATTAGGACCACCGGGACCGCGCTGCTGCTGAGACTGCGGAGGAGTGTGCCCCTGCAAGAAGCTTCTGATGTAGGCCTCCATCATGTCAGGTGTCGACATGAGCTGAGCTAGAGCACCAGTCGTCGGGATGCTGAAATGTGGAGGAGGCTCCTCCATGCGCGGGGTATAAACATCCTCGTGCAAACCGGTGAGGAAGCCGGTGGTCCTTGGAGACGAAGACCGTGGCCTCGATGATGATGCAACTAAGTGTGCTGGCACATCAGTATGCGACAATCGGCCCATGCTCCGAAGCTCTCCCCAGACGACGCTTAGGGCCGCGTTTGTCTGGCGCTGTAGGTCCGCTTGTTGCAAGTAGCGCATCTCATGCTCAGCTGACCGCTGCCGTAGAGTATGGATCTCTTCCTCCAGTCTGTCGATGCGCTCCTTATCCTTCCGACGCTCCTCCTCCAGCTGTAGCTCACGCTACAAGTTATGTAAAAGTAACAAATTAGTCCTTAAAGTTTTTAGAACGATTCAAAAGTGGACGATGTATAATAGTTACCTCGGATGGTTGCGGAGGCCGGAACATGTCAGGATGGACCAGCTGCGGTGCGGGGGTGTTGATCTCCAACGACCTCTAGTGGGATTTTGACCGGTGACCGCCTGGTAGACGTCGGGATCAAAAAGTGGCATGGCATCGTCAACTCCATACTTCTCCCGCATAGCCTCGATATATTTTTCCTAATTTATGAAAAATAACATTAATTTGTTTTAAAAGAAATTCACAGTATATGAAAGTACTAGTATTAAAAGCAAAAGTACAAAGAACCTCGAAATCCGTAACTTCGCCACCCCACTCTTTCCGAAACTCCACGATGCTGACTGGTCGACCTCGTTGTTCGCTCTGTCCATTAAAACATTTAAATTTATTAAAATTAATTTGACAAAAATTAACGGAAAGTTGAAGTTAAGATAGAGTAAGTAATTACGTATCGCTCGTACGCCCCTATAGCGACAACCGCCCGTGCCTCTTCCTTTTCGGCTTTTCGTTAACCTTTTTGGCGTTTGCGGTCGCCTGTTTTGAGGCCTTCTGAAAGCCCTCAGAGTTCCAAAAGTCGATCAGCTTGTCCCAAACCTCCTGAGATACCTCAAGCAGGCTCAGGCCGACGCCAATGGTTGTGGTCCGGGTTCTCCTCGGTGAGAGGGTAACGGCCGTTGTGCCATTGCCGGATTTTGGAGAGCTTTGTTCGCATGATCACCGAATCGAGATATGAGCGCCTTCAAAGACGCCCTCTGCTCCACTCCGTGGCACCCACCGTAACTCGGCTTCAACAAAAAGAAATGTTTAAGTAATAATGTAACAATTCTATAAAAAAGTATTTGAACCTACGTTAAATTATTACCTTAAATTTCGTCACGTACGCATCCCGAGCCTCCCGCGAGATCGTAAAAGATGGTGGCCAACCGGTCCGAAGCCCTCCAGTGATGTTGTTGATGGTGGATGGACATAGCGAGGCCGGTTGCTTGAGGCTGCGTAATAGAAAAAATGATATATACATATACACATACATATATATTATATATAATTTACATAATAGTACAAGAAATACTTACTGGCCCACAAGAATAAGCTTCCTTCCATACTCCATCAGCTCTTGTTGTGGGAGCACTGGAGCGGTGGTCGTAGGCATGGCATGACTAGAGGCCTGAGGACCACGGCGTCTACGTCCCGGGGGCGGGGGTGGCCTGGGTGCATCATCCAGAGGAGGCACCTGGGGAGTTGAGCGAGAAGATCCTCTATCAGGTGTACACCCGCCACGTCCCCCACGACGTGGCGGGACACCGCGTGATGCGCCCGTCGACTGGTCACTCAAAGAATCCCGAGAACTCGACATACCCTTAAGTTTCTCAAATTTAACAAGTTAACCCCTAAAATTTATAACTTTTGCAATTTAGCCCTAAAATTCTTTAAATTCCACTAAAATACCCTAAAATTTATAACTTTTGCAATTTAGCCCTAAAATTCTTTGAATTCCACTAAAATACCCTAAAATTTATAAATTTTGTAATTTAGCCCTAAAATTCTTTGAATTCCACTAAAATACCCTAAAATTTATAACTTTTGCAATTTAGCCCTAAAATTCTTTGAATTCCACTAAAATACCCTAAAATTTATAACTTTTGCAATTTAGCCCTAAAATTCTTTAAATTCCACTAAAATACCCTAAAATTTATAACTTTTGCAATTTAGCCCTAAAATTCTTTGAATTCCACTAAAATACCCTAAAATTTATAACTTTTGCAATTTAGCCCTAAAATTCTTTAAATTCCACTAAAATACCCTAAAATTTATAACTTTTGCAATTTAGCCCTAAAATTCTTTAAATTCCACTAAAATACCCTAAAATTTATAACTTTTGCAATTTAGCCCTAAAATTCTTAACTTTTGCAATTTACTCCCTAAATTCTTCAATTCCCACTAAAACAACCCTATTTCCAATTTAAACCAACAGAGTTGCAGAATTATGAACAACAGAATTATGCACCCAAACACACAAATTTGCAAAGAAAAAATTATGAACAGTAGAAAAAAATTTACTGTAATCCGACTTACCTGATGCTGGCGAGGGCGACGTCAAGGGAGGGAGGGAGAGGGCGACGTCGAGGGAGGGAGGGAGAGGGACGCCGAGGGAGGGAGAGGACGACGCAGAGGGGCAGCGAACACGACGCCGAGGGCAGCGAGGGCGACAGGAGGGAGGCAGGGAGGGAGGGAGGCAATCGTCGGATGGAATGGGAAGGAGGGAGGGAGGGATTTTGGGAAATGGAAGGCTTCTGCAAAAAGCTTTGTTTAGAAGCGCTAGTTGGCGCTTCATAAGCGCTGTTACGCGTATCGTTTAGAAGCGCAAGTTGGCGCTTCATAGGCGCTGTTATGCGCTTCCAGAAGTTTCGCCCAGAAGCGCTATTATATATGTATAATTATATATATAATTACTCATATATATCTATAATTATGATATATATATTACTCATATATATCTATAATTATATATATATATATATATATTACTCATACGTTAGTATATATGTATATGATATATATATACATATTATATAAATATGATATATATATATATATATCATGATAAATTAAAATTCTGAAAGTCTAGAGTACTTCGTAAATGTAGCATTACAAAACATTGAGAATTTAATCGTCATCCTCGCCTTCAAGAACGTTACCATATTCCAACTGCTCGGCTCCGCTTGACAATCAAAGAGAGATACATTTATATCATGGTCGTCCGTCACAAGTATAACTTCCTCAATTCGTGTTTCTTGAAGAGGATCATCATCGATGGATTTTTGTGCATTATTATTATTTGATGATGAGATTGATAAGGACCCTCGTCGACCCTCACCAGTCCAATGTCGAGGTTTCATTTTGAAGACAGTCCATCGCTTCTTTAGATCCCGAAATTTTGAGGGATACTCAATATATACAACTTGTTGGACCCCAATTAGCTGTCAATTTTCCACTCTCATATTCTCTCGTATGGAATCTAAAGCCGTTAACATATGAGCCACCGAAAGATTTGGGCGTCGAGTGCGGAAAACAAGCTAGATCGTACAGTAACGGAGGGAAGGACTACTGCTTTGCCTGAGCCATATATCATCAGGTATGTTCCCACGCAAGATGATTAGAAGCAATTTTTGCATAAAAACATGACAATCATGCATTTTCATGCTGTAAAATGAATTATTAGACATGTTGACACAACTTCCAATGTTTGACGCATATCCATCAGGAAGTTTGAGCGTGAACTTCAACCATTTGCAAACATTCATAATCTGATCTTCATTCAATGTATAAATTGCCTTAGGTTGACATGGTCTTCCATCGCGCCCGGGAACCAAATGTAACTCTGGCCGAATGTTCAATTTCTGCAGATCACGTCTCGAGTTTGCATTGTCTTTACTCTTCGCTTTTTGATTCATAATCGTAGAATATATTGTCGAAACAATTTTTCTCAATATGCATTACATCGAGGTTATGTCTTACTAAAAAATGTCCCCAGTACGGTAACTCCCAAAATATTGATTTCTTAATCCAGTTGTGAGTCACACCAATGCCCTCAGGTCGTTGTCTGTCCCAATATGACCCAAAAGGCGGGAACTCAATCTGCTCAATCTCTGTTAGTATTTCAACACCAGACTTATATTCAAAGGGCTCTGCCCGCTCTCGACTACCCCATGCTCGACAGTCATGTCAAGTGGATATATGGCTGTTTCATACATAAATCAGGTGGTAGATTATTTCGCCCTGGAGATCGATGACCCGGGATCAACAATGCCAAGTGGATATATGGCTGTTTCATACATAAATCAGGTGGTAGATTATAAACTGTGATTAATACCGACCACATCGAATAAGGGTTACCATCATCTGATAGTGGATTAAATCCATCGGTGCATAAACCTAATCGTACATTCCCGATCTCTTCAGCAAAAATCAAGGTATAGCATATCGACATGTTTCCATGCCTGTGATTGGCTTGGGTGTCCAATGGTACCATTTGCATTTGTATTCGCCTTACATGATAACTCATGAATTCAAATTGTTTTTTGACGATTGGTAAAGACGCTTAAGTCTTTCGGTTATTGGGAGATAACGTAGAACCTTCTTCGGTTTCGCTTTCTTCGCCCACGCCGATCAATACCCCTTTAAAAGTATATCTATCCGAACCGCACACTACACACTTCAACAAATTGCTGAATCCACCATCGAACAACATACAATTATTCTCGTAACTATGAATTTTCAAGTATGGTAACCCTAGGTCCCCGATCATTTTCTTCGCTTCATGCTCGTGGGCGTGAGTTTTCCGTAATATTTCATTGATATAATTAATCATTTTTTAGAAAACGGCATCTGATATATTATGCTGACTTTTCAAGCTCAAAAACTTGGTCAAAACCGATAGCTTCTTGTGTTCAGTGCGAGCCCCATCATAAAGAGGTTGCGATGCCGCCAAAGCAACAACGCAAAACCTTTTGTGCCTCGTTGATTTGGAATTTCGCCTTCATCAACTTGCACGCCTACTTGATTCTCCCCAACATTATTGTAACAATATTCGTTTTCATCATCATGATCATTAACACCGTCAACATTATTAGGACGAATTCCCAAACCTTCATGAACCATTTGTCGGACATTCCAACCTTCATAGTCAGCAGATATCGAGTCCCTTTGCGTACTTCCACGTGAATTACTAGACGACGATCCCTCCACGAATCGATCATTACCTCTAACAATAGTCGGATCGATCAATATTGCCTCACCATGACAATCCCATATATAATAATCTGGTTTAAATCCATACTCACATAAATGATTTCCAATAGTAACCTTTTCATTATAGAATCTATTTCTACACTTTTTACACGGACATTTCACTCGACATTCCATTCGATTCAAGAATCGAAAAGCAAAGTTTAGAAAATATTCGACTCCCTCAAAGAATCTTCGATCGATCGAACGGGTTCCCTTCTCTAACCGTTGATACATCCAATCACGTTCAGCAGCCATATTTTACGCCTGCATATCAATATTAATTTATAACAAAACTTAAAAGGTAAAAAACTTACCTTAATATAAGATCTATACATGCAAAGTGTATAACTTATTTTCTTCTAATTATAAAGGGTGCATGGGTCATATCCTATTCATAAAAGTACAATCGGTAAAGAAGTTTTATGATTGTACATGTATAACTCATACAACTTACATAAATTTCGGCAAAGATTTCATCTCGCTTCCTCATTATACCATTTTTTTGGTTTTAACTCCCAAATCGGGTATAACAAGGAACAAGACGTAAAATGCAAATAAAATTATGCAATCAGACGTTATACATATACATTCATAAAACTTCAATATACCAGCTTGCACTTTTACAAACTGTCTAACTGGATAATCCATGAATATTAAATTAAATATTATATTTTACAATATTATTTCCAATACTGAAAATAATATTATGCATATAATATTCTACATAATATTCACAGACAGGAACTATGGCTGAAATCTAAAATATCATATTCCACTAATTTTAACAACATAAACTAAGAATAACAAAATCTATATAATTAAATAAAAGAAAATAAAAAGAGTATATAAATTCATACCTAAATAAGCCAACAAAATCTGCTTCGTTGCTTGAACACAAATGGAGCAAGATTTGTAACTCACAGATGGAAATGGGTAGGAAGGAGAGCAACAATCTCTGCTCGAATTCGTAATTCATCTCTCGTAGATCTGATGCGGAGAGGGAGGAAGAAGATAGAGTGGCCAATTTAAAGGCCCATGAACCGCTTGTTTACGCTACATTGGCTACTACCTCACAAATATCGAAGACGCCAGTTGTAACTTGATTGAACCGCTTCTATGCGCTACAAAAGCGCTTCTTACCCGCTCCCTGAAGCGCAACTTCGCGTTGGATGGCTTCTGGACTGCTTGAAGCGCATAGTGGCGCTTCCAGATGCGCTTCATAGCCGCTCAATGAAGCGCCATGTAGCGCAAGATGGCCGGTGGCTTATTGGTAGCGCCATTATGCGCTTCTTATGGCGCTACTAAAGTCCCTACAATTACGTAGTAGAGGCACCGACGGAGTTGCGTTCCCTTATCACATTCACGCCTAAAATGTGAACTCATAAAGTTTTAAGTCTACAATGCAATAACACAAAACGTATTAGCTTTAAAATTGCATTTTCCTTGTCTTTATATAAAGTGCCTAGGGAACACATGTTAAACTATTAAACTTCATTCGTGTTCCTATAAGTTATATCGTTATCCTAAATGGGTGATTTTTTTCTAAAAGACATTTACATATTCAAATCTCTTAATAGCAGAAGTACTAGGTCGATTGCAGAGGCAAATCTACATAGGAGTTCATCTAGCTTATGTAGGGTAAACTTTCAAGCATGCAACATACATTTTTAAGTATGTCTTATAGTATTTTGATTCACAATGCTTATATCTTTATTTATCGAATTCTAGATGAATACTATGTAAGAATTGTGTTTTGACTTATCATGAATTTTACCTATTATTGATGGATTTTTATCCGCTCATCTAATTTTTATAATACCCTAGATCTGTCACTGGTCGAATCTCCCTACAAAGACTCCGATGAATTACCATCTGAGTGCTCAAACTGACCACCAGTACTTGAGCCATCCAAAACCCTCACCACAGCCAAGCATCCCAACCTAATTTGCACCACCTAATTGCTCATATCTCAACAAAGAACCGCTAAATCTCGGAGATATTGGCGAGGGTGAGGGCAAAAGTATATGGGCCAAATATCTAGAGATCAGGAAACAACATTGGTGCTACAACATAATGGAGCTACCGAACTCTATACTTTTCCCGGTGACTGAGGCGGTTTCAAAATTTGAAAACCCCGCCTAACATTTTACACAATGGTGGTAGCTGTCAAGGTAGTGGGATAGGCGCTACCATTGTGGTAGCGGGAAAGCCCGCTTCCAAGCCTCCTACCAAATCGAAAAGGTGGCGTCATCAATAGCGGGAAGCCCGCCGCAGCCTGCCAGAGACGTTTTGAGGACCTCCGTAGCGGGTTGCCACCTACCAAGCCCGCTACCGAGGTCCTAATAGATATGTAGTGAGAAGGCACCAGATCGTGTTGCGAGCTAAGTAGCGGTTCAGGGGTTCTTTCTTCCTTTTCATGCGACGCCTTACGGAGCTGAGGGCACCGGTGAGATGCTGGAGGGCCGGAGGTGATGATGGAAGCGTTGACTGGTGATGAAGGGCTACCGAATGTGTTGGTGCAAGGTAGAGGTAAACTTCTCGGTTGTAGGGTTGGTGGAGAGAGACAGCAGCTTCTGATGAATTGTTTTGTGATATTTTCTTGTCTTTAGAGTTAGTTTTAGTGTTCTATTTATAGGGGATGGATTATGGTTAGTGTGGAGGAGTTTAGATAGAAATAAAACACCAAAATAGGAGGAGATTAGGATTATCTCTTAGGTTTTTGGTCAAATCACCACTTTTCCTCCAATACTACCAAAATGATCAGTTGAGTCCCTCTCCTCTTTGGTTTCATCAAATTAGCCCTAGGTTTGTTAGTCGAGGTTATAGTTAGCAAGAAATAATTTGTTAGAAATTTACTTTATTGCAATTTTGATTCTTGCAATTTATAATTTTGCAATTTACTTTCTAGGTGTTTTATTGATCCCTCCCCCCTTCTAGATATACCTAAACTTTCTAGGTGTTTTTGTATGAATATTTGTATTTTGGTAAGAACAAGGTGTGGCATACCCGCATTTTGCGGCAGTGCCAAATGTTTGCATCCGTCATAATTGTCATTCACAAATTATCAAAGCATGTAATAGTTATGACTCATCTAAATGTGATTTATCGGAAAAATGATGAAACGGTGGTGGAAATTAAACCATCCACGGTCCCTCGACACATTCCACACATCAACTACCCCTCTCAATATTGCTTGCTTTGCTAGATTGCTGGAGTAGAAATTTCTTTTAGGTGGGGGCTATAGTAGAAAGTAGTGCAAGGAAAGGAATGCTTGGGACGGGAGATATGTCAATATAAGAGAAGAAAAGAAATCGTGTGAATCATGGGAATGAGAGCCGAGCAACTCAGGTTGGCGGTGTAAAAAGTAGAGGTATTCATGGGGTGGCTCGAAACGAATAGTGAGAAATTAGTCTCCTCCACCGAGTGCGGATATCTTAAATGTGGTTTATTCGGTTTGCTATTTTTGTGCGATTTGGGGTGTGGGTATCCATATATATTTCTCAAATGAACTTATCCTACAACTTTGTTCAATATACTGAGAGACATTTCAATATTTTGTAGAGTGTATGTGTAGATTTAGGGCATTTAAAAAAGAGAGTAGTAGTTTGCTCCAAAAAATAAACTTAATTTGGAAAATCGGTCGTTGAATTTTATAAATTTGAAAAATCTTATTTTGCATTAAACTTATTCCAAATATTGTTACATTAAACAAAAATTATTAACTTCAAATTATAAAAGAGAGTAGTAGTTTATATTTCAAATTATTATATGCATATAAATTATTAACTTAAAAAAATGTACAACACACCATACACTCAACCACATGTAACAATAACTCATGACAACTATTTGTTTCATTAATTCTGTGTCACAATATCTATTTGTGTCATAATCATATTGAATCTTATGACCAATATTAGCACTCACCTCACCCAAATCAATATCAGCCTCATTTGACCAACCATCCAAACTTTCTCGATCATCTGCATCCTCATCCAGCTCCTCTGCCCCTTCATCGATAATTTCTCTCAAACACCGTATAAAGCATAAGCGGGTGAGTACATTTTTAAAATATGTATTGTGCGAAGTACTGTAATTCAACGTCTATAATGTTAATGTGTTACCTTACCTGATTGACTTGTGGACCTCCGCAATGTGTTTTGTTTTTTTTGAACAATAATGCATTTCATTAAGAGATGCTTAGAACAAAGAAGGAGTCCAAGATTTAGCCCTATGAGAAATAGGATCAAACTTGAAGGAAAAGAATAAGTATAGAAGAGAAAAAAGATGAAAAAACGGCAGCAAGCCACCCCACCCAAGAACTAACGGAAAGGATAATAGCCCTGCAAGAAAGAAAAAACAGCACGGCTGGAACTCATGACCCCCAAAAGAATCAATTTAATCCTCCCCCTTGCACCCCCTGATGGATCGGAGCAATCAACCAGTCCCCCCATGAACTGCTGTTATTCAAACTCCTGCTCTGGATCCAAAGAAAGGTCAAAACCTGAATATCTGCAAGAATCTTAGAAGCATGCCACGGAGTGTTTTGCATGATTAAACCATTGCAGGCTTTCCAAATTGCCCAAGCAGTAACAAAGATAATCGCTTGCCACACCTGTCTTGAACTGGTTGGGACGTGGGAAATAAAGTCACCATTTATAACATCAATGAAATCAATAGAACAAAACACCTCCGTGTTGCACCAAAACGCCACCGCTCGCCAAATCTCTATGACAATCGGACAACAAACTAGAGCATGATCCACCATCTCGGTCGCATCGGAACAAAGAGGGCATACAATAGAATCTATTTCCAGCCCTCTCTGCTACAACTGTGCTCGCACTAGGATGTATCTGTGAGAGACACGCCAAATGAACACATTTACCTTTTTGGGCACCTTGTTACACCAGCATGTCGAAATGTCGTGATTAGTTGCCATATGAGTTTTGATCATTTGGGAAAGGCAATGAACTGTGTACACGCCGTCCTTTGCCGGTTCCCATCTCCACGTGTCTTTAACATGCTGCTTTGGGACAAAGTCCTGTAAAATGTCAAGCAACTGGAAGAATTTTCCTTCCGTTCTACCTCTCAACCTCCTTCTCCAGTTCCACTCCCAACTCCACTCACCCTCCTCCTCACCCCACCTAATCTTCTCTAGAACCGAGCAGCTCTTGTTCTCCTCCAACTCGAACAGTCTCCTAAACCGCCCTTTAAGAGAACCCCCATCCACCCACTCATCTTTCCAGAATAAGGTATTATTCCCCATACCCACCACACGTTTAAACAGATTTGAAAACCCCGGTCCTAAACTCTCTCTTCCCCGCTGCCTTTTCTATGTCCTTCCAAACACTCCACCTCCCTAACCCTCCTCCGAGTTTCAGAGATCCTGGCACCCCTCCGTTAATAGAAGCCACTAACTTTACCCACAAGCTATTCGTCTCCTTCAACCACCTCCATCTCCATTTACTTAACAAAGCTAAGTTCTTTGCTCTTAAGCTACCCACACTCAACCCACCTACTTCACTATCTCTAAACAACCTTTCGATCCTAGCCCAGATCAATTTTTTCTCTTACCTTGTTGACCCCCAAAAGAATTTATTACGGAGAGTTTCAATTTTCTTTACCACACCAGCTGGAGCACGGAACACTGACAGATGATACAGGGGTAAGCTCCCAAGAACCGACTTTATCAATGTTAATCGACCACCAATTGAGAGGGAGTTAGCCTTCCAAGTCGACAACCTGTTTTCCACTTTATTCACCACAGGATCCCAGCTTTTTCAGCGACTCATATTAACGCGTGCTGGTAACCCCAAATATATGAATGGGAGAACAGCCGCAGAGCATCCCAGAATCCTTGCACAATTGTTGACATCCTCAAGCTCCACCCTTACGCCAAAAATCCTCATTTTTTCCAGGTTGATTTGAAGCCCAGAAACCAATTGAAAACACTGGAGCACAACCATAAGGGATCTTGCATTTTCAACCGACCACTCCCCGCAGAAAATTGCGTCATCGGCAAATTGGAGATGCGACAGCCCCACCTCACCTCGACCCACGTGTAATGGTCGAAACACATCTTGACCTACAGCTTCCTCCATCATCAGGTTGAGAGCCTCAACGCCCAAGATGAATAAGAACGGGGAAAGGGGATCCCCCTGGCGGAGACCCCTCTCCGTCTTACACTCCGTTGTTGGACTACCATTGACTAGGATAGATATTCTTGTCGATTCTAGACAGCCTGCTATCCAACCCCTCCACTTAATACCAAAATTCATTTGTTGGAAAACTGAGTCCAAGAATTTCCAGCTGAAATTGTCATAAGCTTTGCGAAATCTACTTTTAGGGGGAGCAGCTGCTTCTTTTCTCTCTTTGCCCAGGAAACCATCTCATTAGCGATCAAAATCCCGTCGGTGATCTGTCTCCCTTGAATGAAAGCAGTTTGTGTTTCCCCAACCAACCCATTCATGACTCCCTTTAGTCTTTCAACCAGCAATTTCGCTAAACTTTTGTATAGACATCCAATGAGACTAATGGGACGAAAATAAGAAATCAGAAAGGGGTCTTTGACCTTGGGGATCAACGCTATGAACAAAGAGTTGCATCCCGCTCTTAACCGACCGGTAGATTCGAACTTCTGAATTGCCGCAATTATGTCCCCCTTCATGACTTCCTAATTAAGTTGAAGCCGTCGGTCCCGGGGCTTTACTTCCCCCACAAACCCACATCGCTTTCTTAATTTCATCTTCCAAGAAGGGAGCTTCCAAAGTAGAGTTCTGCGCTTCCGTCAACTTTCTGAATCTATGACTGATGAATTCCAGTTTATTTGGTGTAGGTTCTTTGAAATGCTCCCTGAAATACTTCAAGTCGGCTTCTTTGATTGACCTCGGGTCTTCCGACCAAGCCCCATTAATAAGCAGCCCCTGAATTGTATTTTTCTTCCTCTTTCCTTTGACCATAGCATGAAAGAAATTGCTATTCTCATTGCTTTCTACTGCCCATTTCAATCTAGCTTTTGCTTTAGATCTTTCGATAAATTCCTCTGCTCCTTAAAAAACCTCACTTTTGAATTCTGCCACTTCCTCCATTCTTCTCCCGACAACTCCCTCTCTTCCGCTTCCTTATCTAAACGAAGGAAGTCACCTTTAAGAGTTTCCACTGCTCCGACAAATCCTTATGAAGCATTCTTCCTCCATGCTTGGATTCCATGTTTCAGAGCTTTGAGTTTTTCTTTCAACACAAAATCTGGTGCGCCCGCTATCTTTGTTAGTTCCCAAACCTTCTTGACCATGTCGCCAAACCCATCCATTATAAGCCACTGATCAAAGCTCCTGAACGGAGGTGGTCCGAAATCAACTATCCCAGCTTTTAACAGACTAGGGCAATGGTCTGAGAATATCCTTTCCCCTACAGTTGCAGCAATCTCAAACCAATCCTCCAAGAACACCCTATTTACCAGGAACCTGTCCAATTTACTCATCTTCGACCCATCACTGCTTACCCAAGTATATCGATGCCCTCCTTGTTTCACCTCTTGAAGATCATTTTCTCTCACAAAAAGGTTAAAATCCGCTGCTCTTATTGGCTTAAACTCGCACCCTCTTCTCTCATCAGGTCTTCGAACCACATTAAAGTCCCTCATCAAACACACTGCTCCTCTGAAGTCCCAAATCATCGGCCCAAGTTCTACCCATAAAGCTCTTTTCTGGCTAGTTAATTGAGGACCATAGATATTGAGCATCAAATATTTGTTCTCTTTGTCCTTCCATCCTCCAATGAGCCCCAAAAAACCTCGTCCTGAGATAATCTCCTTGTTGTCCAAACATCCTTATTCCAGAAGAAAAGCAACCCCCCCGACCTTCCGTCTGCTAATTGTTGAGCAAAGCCCAACTCACTATGTCTCCAAATATTCTTAATCGCATCTCCCACCTCTTGACACAAAATAGTTTCTTGAATTGCCAATAAATCCAATTTCTCCTTTGCCACTAAAATCTTCAACTGCCTCAGTTTATCCCCCCTCTGAAACCCCTGATGTTCAAAGACACTATCTTCATTTAACAGACGAAGCCTCTCCAATTTTCGAAACTTTTTCATCCTCATTTCTGAAAACCACTCCCACTGTTCTACAAACATTATGAAGTCTACTAAAAGAAGAATCAGAAATTGTTTTACCTGTTTCCCTCCCTTTGAGTCTGTCGACATTGCAACCTTGATTCCTCATGAGGAATCCGAATCAGCCTGTTCTGTTAAGTTCCCAGTTGTAGAAATTCTTCTGAGCCCCTTAGACGTCCGGTCGACTTTTATGCAAGCAACTTTCTTGACTTCTCGTAAAGAAACTCTAGTGCACACCCCCCTGTGTTTTGCTGCGTTTCTAACCAATGGGCTGACCTGGAGAAAATCCGCCGTCCCTTTCTCTATCTCGTTGGACGTCCACACACCACCACCTTAACCGGTTCTGACGTCCTTACCGATTCAGATGAACTCCCGCTTTCTGTTGAAGAAGAGTCCTGCACTTGGGTGTTCCTATTTATTTTAGCCCTATTCAAGCACCCCCTGACCCACTACCTTCCACTAGAGCACCCAAGCCCAACTTATCTGCCTCCTCAAGCCTATAATTAATCCAGCCTTCCAGTTGTATGTCCTCTGTTGGCCCATTAATATTGTCCATGATGGACTCTGGCACTATGGGCTCTGAATGAACCTGAGTTGCCATCAGGTCTCTCTCATTGGGCCTTTGTTGAGTCTGGCCCAATAACTCAGCCTTCTCTGACGTTCTCGTAATTGTACCATTTTTTTCTTCTGTCTCCTTTTTTTCTTTTCTTCTAATTTCTCCTTCCTCATACGTTTCTCCCACTTCTTCCTGTATCTCGTCAGAGCTTTTGTCCTTTTCACCCTCTCTTTTATGTAGCTTTTCTTCCTCCACCCTGTCCACAGTGTTGTCAATCTCATAACTTTTCGTCTCAGACTGCTCACCTCCTCCCAATGTCCTGATTTGAATATTATTAATTGTTTTTTCCAAGTCTGGATCGTCTGAACCTGACTCGTTCTCTGAGTCGCCGCCGTGAACCCAGCTCTCTTCCGAGTTACAACCTCCCTCCTCCTCAGTTTCGGCTTCAAAGTCAGAGTAGTGTGCCGTTTTCGCGTACCTTTGTCCGAAATCGACTACCTCAAACGGATCTTCTACAACTTTCACTTTGAACATTTATCCATCCACCGATAGATCTAAAACTGAGTTTATTATCTCCTCCGTCTGAGTGAGCACGCAGACTCTCCCAATGTGCAACTGTAACTTTTGCATCGTCAGTTCTTCTATCTCTATTACCTTACCCCATGTTCCGGCCACCGTCTCAAAGGTTTTGGCGTGCCAAGCGTGAATCAGGATGCCAGAGATATTCAGCCACACCACTCTACCTGGTCTGTTCTCCTCTGCCGCTATATTCCATGGCAGTACCACATCAAACCAATCGGATAGCTATTGTTTACCCCCTGAAACTAGCTTCTTCATTGCCTCCGTCAACGTACATTCGATCAATACACGCATCCCTCCCAGATATCATACCTTGCAGTTTTCAAACCCAGCTCCTTGAATTAACTCTGAAATCTTATCCAGTAGCGAGACATGCTTCGCCTCTCTCCAACGCACATCTCGATAGCCACAATGTCTCTTCATCTCTGATTGTAGCCCTTAAACTTACTGGAACCCTCTTCTCTATTCCTTCTCTTAACTTCATCTCTTGCATTCCCCCTACTACATCTTTGTAGGATCTTTGTGTAGATCTATTCTCAAAACTAATTCCCCTTGCTGCCTTCATCTCTCCACCAACTCTTCTCTTTTCTCCACCTGTTTCATTGAATACTTCCTCCTTGTTGCGTTTAAATCTTGCTCCATTCACCCATAGATTCGCCACCCCTACTGTTACTGACTTTACTTTTGCAATCAAACTATCAACATCTTTTATATCTTTAAACTTAACAAATCCGAATTTCCTCCCTTGTTTTGATCTCTTGGCTGGTATAAAAATGTCTATTACAATGCCAAATAGTGAAAAATGGCTCCACATGCTCTTTCGTGTCCAGTCCTCAGGGAAATTTGTGAAAAACAAACTCACCCTTGCCCTATCAATCACGTTAAGTAGCTCGGTCATCAGAATCATACCCCTGTCTCCGCTTCGTTGTCCATGAACCCAGCTGTGGTGGTTTCTATCGTCTCTCCGCCGTGTTCGCTCTGTAAACTTCGCTCTCTCTCTCTCTCTCTCTCTCATCTCTGTGGATAGTTTCCGCAATGTGTTTTGTAAAACTCAATTATAATGTCATCATGGATGCCATAATCAGATACAACTAAAAACAACATTAATTACGTAATTAGCACCCCCAAAAAAATCAATTCAAATGGTTGATTTTATATTCTATGTGACATGTATTCATTGTGCTTAAGTTCATAGTCAATGTAAATCAGACCCATCCTCGGTTCATACCCGTGAGCCCATTCCATGTTTTCCATCAATGTCCACGCAAAGAAGCCTTTCACGGTCACTCCGTCAAAACTGTGAATTATAACCACAAATTAGCATGAGATTGACCGGTTTATTATGGAAGTTAAACTTTCTTACTTTTCTGAGTTTGAAAATAGTTGTACAAAATATGTTTATGCTGTTTTATGCATTATTATGAAAAAGTTATGACTCGGAATTTAAGCTTTCAAGTAATAGTCTAAATGAACTAGAACATTCATTTAATTTGGATATGAACCCCTCGTCATATATCAAAATTTTAAAGGAAAATAAAATTGATCTAAACTTTTGAACAGTACACTCTACTTTTCTCCATCCTTTTTTTAATTGTTAGATTTCTGATTTAAGCCTTAAAAAGGCATAATTAGAAAAGATAGATTTATCAAAGAATACGTATGTAATATAGATTAACATATGATAAATAACTTAGTAAAAAAAACTTTCCTTAAAATATAACATAAAAATTATTTAATGACTTCTATAAAGGAAAGTGTAACAATTAACACAAGGGATAGATGGAGAGTTCAATTCTTATAGGACAAAGGAAGTATGTAGAATATTGTTAGGTATATATCGAAATTTTGATGAAAACATTATAGATTAAATGTTTAAAATAATCAGATACACCTAAAAACTCAATTCAATGTCTATAGTGTTAGTGTGTTACCTTACCTGATTGACTTGTGGACCTACGCAATATGTGTTTTGTAAAACTCAATTCTAATGTCATCATGGATACCATAATCAGATACACCTAAAAACAAAATTAATGACGTAATTAGTACTCCAAAAAAAGAATCAATTCAAATGGTTGGTTTTATATTGATCATTCACAAATGTCAAAGTCTTAAACTATCACATACGGCTTACCATTTTCAGTTATATAAATGGTAGGATTTTGATATCTGTTCGTTCATGGTATAGTTCAGTAGATATCTGAGTCCTTTGGGATAGATAGCAAATGGATATGGGCCATTCTGCATGTTGAGATTTCCTATGTTCTTAGTGTACAGTAGAACAAAATTAGTTAGAGTTAATGGAAATTTTGTGTTGTTACAAAGTCCAGCAGACGAGCTGGGTTACCACCATAAATTGGGTTACCACCATAAATTGTTACAGAAAAACGTCAAAATAAAAAAAAATGAAAAAAAAACTCAAAGGTTAAGATGTCATTATGCCTCCCTCTCAACCCAATTCAGAGTCATTATTACCTACATCCTAGCAAAATTGATAAAATTTGCATTATAATGATGTTATTATATAAACACTGTAATTAATATCATAGGCAGTGGAAAAAACATTTTTCCTCATAACTTTATATGATCTCACGGTATCCCGAATGGTGGGAACACAATATTCTTGACCTCGCTTAATATCTGGTGGCCTGATTTAAACTCACATCTTGGCCTACGATCTGTATGTTTCCATGATTGCTTGTTGTTACGGAAAGCATGTCGTTGCAGTAAAAATCTTCTATGAAACCAAACCAACTCGTTTTGTTTCCGTGACTCAACTGAAAACTATGAACATCCTCCATATAGCACGGGCATGCAAGTCTTTCGTGCGTGCTCCACCCTGATAACATTCCGTATGCCGGAAAATCACTAATAGTCCAAAGCAGATATGTCCACATGTTAAAGTTCTGATTATGATGCGCATCCCAAGTAGGGCTGTAAACGAGCCAAGCCAAGCTCGAACTGTGCTCGGCTCGAACTCGGCTCGATAGCTTTTGATCGAGCTCGAGTTCGGCTCGATAGCTCGACGAGCCTTCATGATACGGGCTCGAACTCGACTCGATTGATTGCTCGAGTTCGGCTCTATTGCTCGCGAGCTGCTCGAAACGTGTCAATAATTATTCAAACTGTTGTCCCAAGTAGGCTACCAAGAGGGGGGTGAATTGGTTGGCCTCAAAAACTTTTCGAATTAACAAAACCGAAAGTACTGACTCAAGAACAACACCAGAATTTATAGAGGTTCGGTCTGAGACCTACGTCCTCTCCTCAAGTCCACAACTTGAGAGTTCTTCCACTATACTTTAAAAAGGTTACACCAAGAAAAAGTACAAATAGTTTTTCCCAAGGCTCAACTACAAACCTAACTATGGTTTTCCCGAGGCTCACCAAAAAACCTAACACTCACCAAAATAGTTTTCCCGAGGCTCACTAATAACCTAACAAAAATCTGTGTTTGGTTTTCCCAAGGCTCACCAAAACAAACCTAAAAACACTTTAATTTTTACGAAAATCTAAATCTGTTGAGGTTTTATCGAAAACACACAAAACGAATTTTGAACACGATTTTTCTCTCACGAAAAATAACCCAGAAAAGCTAAGATGGATATGAAGCTTGTTCTTCAGAAGATCAGTGAGGGAGAGCTTTGAAACAACTTGCTTGCTAATGATATAAGACTTGAAAGCTTGTCGAGTGAAGTGAAGTCTTCGTAAACTCGAGTCAGTATTTAAAGACAGAATGGAGGAGCGTTTGGAGCGCCTCCTTCAACGTCTCTTCTGTTTGGAAATCCAGATTTTTCGCCAAGGTTGTTTCCTTCACAAGCTGCTGAACGTTAGCAACGAAAACAAAAGGAGAAGAGTCCTAACCAAACTCATCTTCCTAACAGACAGCTGTTAAACCTGTTTACACGAAATGAGCTTTATTTGAATTTTAAAACCGAGGCCCAATTAAGAATAATAAAGCGAAGCCCAGAAGTTCAATATGACTAAAAGGCAAAATACACTAATCATATAACATACTTTTCTAAACTTTACAAAAAGTCCCAATACTTTGTAATCATCAAAATCCTTAAAGTCAACACAAACTACACCCGAGTTCGGCTCGATAGTTGCTCGAAATATGATACTTTGTAATTTTAGTCTTGGTGCTTTATAATTTTAATCAACTAGGTCGTACTACTTTCAAATTACTCATTATACAACATAATTGTAGTAAATTAGGTCCTACTACTTTAATTATTTACATATGAATTATCATAGGTTCTTTTTAGTATGTATTGCTCGATAGCTCGATAAGCAATCGAACCGAACTTAGCTAGGCTCGAACTAAGCTCGATAAAATTATCGAGCCCTGAACTCGGCTCGAACTCGAACTCGAAGCTCGATAATACATTGCTCAATAACACACGAGCCGAGTTCGAACTCGAGTAAGTTCGATAACGGCTCGGCTCATTTACAACCCTAATCCCAAGTTTCCACGCCTATATTCCATAGATATTTCAACTCGTCGATCACCGGACGTAAAAACACATCAATATTATGGTTCGGTGACTTTGGGCCAGGGATTAGGAATGACATGAAAGTGTAAGCTTCCTTCATGCATAAATCAGAAGGCAAGTTTTAAATCACAATGAATACAGACCACATAGAATATGATTGCCTGAGTCTGACAACGGGTTAAAACCATCCATTGAATTTATCTACGTTTTATCTACATTTCTATTCTCATATGCAAAATTAGGATAACACTTATCTACGTTTTTTTCGTACATAAACCCATTGAATTTTCACTAGTTCTAAGATTATATGTCATAAATTCAATCAACTCCGAGAAAAAAGTGTCAGATACGTTGTGTTGACTTAAGAACTTGGAAATAACATATAATTTGGTGTGCTTATCAATACATCCCTCATATAAAGGTTGCGACGCATCACGTAATAGATCGGAAAACTGTTGTGCCCTATGATTTGGCTTTTCGGGTGCGATGTCGTCCTCATCCATCTGATGATCATTACCCTCAAAATTATTATGATCACGAATCTCAAATGCCTCGCGGACCATTTCACGGTAATAACCTCGTTCTTCATTACCCTCAAATGAATTATTAAGTGCACTACACGTACTTGCAATATTCGATAATGATGACGATACCTCATCAAATCGATAACTTCAATAAACACATGGATTTATCTGACGTTGTTCACCATGACAATCCCACATATGATAATTCAGTTGAAATACATTTAACAATAAATGATTGCCAATTGTTTCTCGATCATGATAATATCTATTTTTACATTTTCTACAAGGACATTTCACAAATTATTCTCCCTTTTCCCGAGCAACAAGAAAAGCATAATCCAGGAGTTCTAGAAGCCCGTTCTAAAACCTCTTACTAATATCGCGAGTCCCCTCCTCCTGAAAACGTTGATACATCCAATCACGTCCTTTGGCCATTATACAATTCCTATAATTGTATCAATAAAACAATGACAACGCATAACAATTAATATATATTTAGCACACAACTTAATTCCAAAATTCTCACTACCGATTTTTTTCCTAAATCAGGGTGCATGATCCTATTTATAAAAGTACTATTAGTTAATCCAATTTTTATTTAGTGTTTTTGGAAACTGATATAATCACATAAATTTTAGCACCATTTTGTCTTAGTTCCCCATTATACCATTCTCCGGCGTAACGCCTAGAGCAGATATAACAAGAAACAAAAGCAAATATTGCATCCGAAATTTATGTAATTCTCATCATTTCTCTATACAAAATCATAAAATTTTAATTAACCGATAGTATACTTTTACAAACTGTCCAATCAGACAATCCATGAAAACTTTGTAGAATATATAATTTTACAGTGTTGTTCCAATACTTTGAAATAAACTGTAAAATAATATATTGCTACAACTTTTCATAGAGAGGTACTATAACTAAACTAATTTAATTTAACCACATAAGCAAATCAAATAAGTAAATTATAAAAATTAAACAACTCATGATGTTCAATAAAGAAGTATAAATTAATTAAAAATAAAATATTTATTACCTCAAATAGATCTAGCAAAAAAGTTGCCCAAAATTTCTGATGAGAATAGTAAGATTAGAAGAGAAAACAGGAGAGTAAAAAAATTGTTAAGTGTGTGAGAATGGATGGTGTGATCGGATAGGTATATGTAGGGGATATTTACCACGGCCAATTTCGCAGTAAATGGCCGCAGTAAGAGGGGGTAGCTGAGCTTAGTGGGAAACGAGGCCTTACCACGACCTTTACCGCACATACGGCTGTGGTAAAATGGTAGTGTCGTCGGCAGTGGCCGCTTACCGCTACCATTTGCGCAGTAAAGTCCACGGTAAAAGTGCTATGCTCTACCACTACATGCTTGATCTGGGCCTGGTAGCACCCTACTGACTACTAGGTTGTTACCACTGATAACGAGACTAGTAGCGGGTTGGCGAGCTACTAATCAGGCCATCTGTAGTTCAAAACCCTCTACCAGGCCACCACCAGTTGGTAACAGGCCTAGTAGCTGGTACAACACTACCAGATGCCACGATGGCAAATCCAGCTAGCCCAGGTTGGTAGCACCCTAGCCAGTTACCAGCCCCTTACTAATTTTTTTTAATTTACTTAATTTCTATATTCTGTAAATTTGATAAATATTCAATTTTAGCACAAATCAATAATTATTAAGCATAATTAGTGATTAAAAGCATAAAATAATATAAATAGATACTAAGTAAAAGTCATAAACATAACTAAAACATCCAAATAAGTTTGTTTATTACAATACTGTCCTAATGGTCCTACGGGGGAGGGGGAGGGAAATCGTAATCATTGTGCGGCTGCCGCTGCTGCTCTAAAGTACCTAGCGGACGTTGCTGATATCCAAAGCTGAACGGGTCAAAGCCCTCGAAATTGTATATGTCCCATGTGTTCGGCCCGAAGTCATTGTGGTACTGCGGCTACTCCTGTTGCAGCCAAGGCTCGTAGTAGTCATTTCTCCGGAAGATGGGTGTACGGAGGAGTAGGGTCACACTGGGGATCTGCACAGGCTGCTGCTGATGATGCTGCAATCGAAGCTGATTGGCATGGTAGTCTGTGATCAAGGGTGTTTTTGCTCAATGCAAAACAAGGGTGCAATGATTCAAATACATTTATAAACACCTTAACTCACCCTTGTATTTGTCAGAAGTAGAGTAGGGCAAAGAGTCAGGGATCGAACCCAAGAGAATCGAGTGTTTAAAGACTAAATATGCAATATGTGAAACTAACCTAGGATGAAATGCAAGGGGGCAACAAAGACTTGATAGGTTGGTTGATGGAGTGTGCAACTAATCTAAATGTAGCAAAATGCAATAGAATCGAGAGTGAAAAACAAGTAAGAGCAACAAAAATCGGGATATGTGGACTTTCAAGTATAGAGTTCACTTAGGGAGTTCATGCATATTAGAGGTTCTTTGTACATCTTAACTCATGGTTTAGAGATGGATTACTAAGGCTAATATGCTTCCTTCTCTAGATAGCATGTTAATCTCTTATCAATCACTAACCTAACCAAGTCTCGTTGTGTTAGAATTAGGAGACAAAGCATGAAAAGCTCATAATCTATTCATCAATTGATTCCTTTAGGTTATCTCTAACACTGAACAAGCCAATCAACCAATTCCTATGGGTGAAGTTCATCAAAACCTCTCTCGAGTATTTCTTCGAACAACTAGAAGATTATAATAGAATATGCATCTTCTAGCACAAGTCATGCATTCAATGATCATGGAATTTGTATCCAAACTCATTCAAGTCAAGAATATCATAATCAAACCTCTAATAACACTAAATCCCAATAAGAAATGAAAACTTCTTACTCCTACTCATGATAGTACTCAAAATCGGCATCAATAAAGCACCAAAATGAAGAGTAAAAGAGAGAGATAGGATAGAAATCACCCTATAAATGATCATCCACAAGAGCCCCAATCAAACTCTCATATTTGTGAGGTTGAAGGGGCACAAAAGCCCTTGGAGAAAGAGGAAGAACAGCTCCAACTTCAAGTTTGATGTGAAATTCGTGTAAATGGTGAGTTGTTCCTAAAACTCATCCTAAAAGTCTATTTATACTATATCTAATAGTCCAAAAGTCCCTAGACATATGAGACATCATAACATGGTAAAATAAGGGTAAACATGTCCCAAAAATAGGTGCAAATCAGAATGAATCAAAGCTGACTCGAGTTGGCTTCATTAAATGACGTGAACATCTGGGTTGCTCTGGAGATGCGCTGGGGGGATGCTCTAGGTAGTGTTCACAGATGCCAAATGCTCCAGGGGATGCTCTGGTACTGTTCACAGAAGCCAAAACTTGGTGGGTGGCTCTCTTTCCATGCTTCACATTGTTAGATCCTTTGACGAGGTTCTCCAAGCTCCATCTCCGCTCCTTAAGTGTGCGTCTGCGAATAAATAGCCACAATGAATAAAACGCACACATAATGAAGAAATGAGCTCAAATAAGTGATGAATTTGACTTAGAACACCATGGAAATGTGGTATGTGTGTGCCACACATCACACCCCCAAACTCAAAATGTTGCAAGTCTCTAGCAACGCAAGCATCTAGAAAATTTAAGACTTAAGGACGCCTACTCTAGCCACCTACATATTTACAAAAACATTTGGTGTAGGTAAGAAATGGAATCAAAGCTATTCATGCACCTAAGAATCACTACTCAACAAAGCTTGAGTGCTAGTAAAGAAAGACCTATGTCTTGCGTAGTGACCAAGTGAACAATTTGTGAGAAGCTACAATAGAGATTGCAAGAGACGAAAGTTGGGGTAAGTTGGTCATTCGAGAATTTAATCCTTCTAAAAAAACATAGACTACAAGTTTAATGAATACCGACGAGAAACTAGATTTAGCAAGTGAATGTGGAATGTCCATTGCTCACACCTTATTGATTTAACTCCTTTTTCTTATTTCTTCTTTCATTTTTTTTACTATCTCTTTTTCTCCCTTTTTTCACTTCATTCTCTTTTTTTTGTTTTTTTGTTTTAGTGTGAGAATGGTTTCCTAAGCTCTCATGGTGGGCGTTTGGAAGAGGGTCAAGAGGCCACGCGGTTGCTGTCTACAACCACATGTCAAAAGAATCATTCCAACCGAACCTCTTTAAGGTGCGCGAGAGCGCATACTTGTACTCCAAGCTTGCACTTGGAAGAGAGGCATTAAGCTATGTTGCGGGTGCTCCGCTTCATAACAAAAGTGTCATTCCAAGTATTTCCAAACATAGAGTGCATATATTAGGCTCCCACCTAGCATTTCCCATTCAAAAGCTAGCTAAATCAAGCTTAAAAAGATATCATTAACCAAGGTTTCTGGTTCTCTTTAAAGAAAATTTTCATGCTCAATACCAACTTTAATCCAAAAACCATATCATGCAATTCTAAAGTGTAACAATTAACAAAAAGTTCAACAAGACACTTAACAAGTAAGATTCGTCTATATTATTACTCAAGCTATCATCGAATGCATGAAATCCCTTATCATCTTCAACATACAACTTGCCTATAAGTGTTTTTTAGATTTCTGACTATTTTTTTGAAATTTTGTGATTTTTAAAAAGAAATTTACAACCTTAAAAGAAAAAGAAAAACTAGATGCTCGCAAGGTGTTTCCAGTCAAATACAACACAAGGTACTCCCTACCATCTCCTACATAAAATATATGCATATACCCCCCCAAACTCAAAATGTGCAATGTCCTCATGGCATGAGAGGAATGGTAGGTCATACCTGGGGGCCAAGTAGGCTCCCTAATCCTAGGTGGAGGTGGTGGGACTGGCCTCAGTACCGGCCTCGGAGCTTCTAGGAGGTGATGGTAGAGTGCGATTACTGCTTGTATGTGTGTACCAATGGTAGTGGTGCTTTGCCATTGAAGCTCAAATGTTACATGAAATGAGTGAGGAGTGAAGGATTTGAAGTGAAGTGTTTGTATGTGTTGAAGAAGCAGCAAAGGAGGGAAAGAAGAGATGTTCTCGGAAGTGAGCCGAAATGTTGAAAGAGGAAGTGGCTGGGGTGTGGTTCATAGCTAGGTTAGATAGGAGAATGGGGTGGGTCGGATTAGGTTGGGGTGTGGGAGTTGGCTCAAGTTGGGTAGGGTAAGGGGTAGGGCTATCGGGTCAGGGGGTTATGCTGGGGTTAGGCTGGGGGTGGGCTAGTGGGATGGGTTTGGTTGCTGGGGAAGCACCGGGTTACACTGGCATGGGCTGGTTTGTGGGTTTTTGGCCCAGGGGATACGCTGGGGTGGACTGGGGGGATGGACTGGGTAAAGGGTTATTTTAGGTTCAGGGGATAATCTGGGGGTAATCTGGGTTGGGAGGGGGGATGTGCTAGTAAGCTCAACATATCACTAAAAAAAGCTTCTTACCTTTAACCACCTTACCAAAAATTGCCATGAACATGTTTTCCCTATGAAATTCCACTTCAAAAGGCTTCATCCACCTAAAAATAAAGTCCACGTCAAAGCACCCATTCTTATTCAAACTCGAACTTTAAGAAGCTAAAACATGAAGTTTAAAACCATTGAGTTGCCTCCCAATAAGCGACATGTTTAAAGCCTTTGGCTAGGCATGAATGGTGAAGAAAATGTCACGTGACACCCTTCGGTCTTATGTCATCCACAACATGAAGATCAAGAGGGTGTTTCCCTCCCAAGATCCACTAGACTCATCTTTCTTGGAGGTCTCCATGGCATGCATCTCACTTTAAACATCCCACCTTCACAATAGTTATCCAACTTGAAGATTTCCACATATTCATCTTGGGGCACTTGAGAGCAATGAGTGGGTGTTGCTCCTAAAAGTAGCTTGAGATTTGCAATTGTCTCTTCACCCCATTTGGATTCTTCGTCACACTTTTCCTCTATATTTTGCTCGAAGTGCTTACTTTTCTCTTCCAAGTTCATATCTTCCAATGGCTGGTCATGTTCCACAATTGTGGAATCATCTTGCATCCCATGGCTCATCTCTAGAAATTGGTCTTGTATCTTGTAAATCCCACGCCATTTGTGCATATAAAACCTTCATGTTCTTCAATGATGTCCTTGTTTCTTCTTTCGCATATGCCATTTTGTTAGTCAAAGTGTTACATCCCTCTTCAATCATCTTGTTGTCTTCTCTTACCTCTATAGCTAGATCCTCTATTCATTGACTAAGAGAAGGCTTTTCTTCAATTTGGGGCTCCATGAAGAGAGGTGAAGGGTGGGGCTTCTCTCTTTTGAACCTTTCCTCTTCTCTTTTGTTGCTCTTCCGAAGTTCACTTATGAAATCTTCCAATGTTTGGTTTATGGACAACAACACTTGATCATTTTGCACATGAGGTGGTTCCTTCTTCTTCTTCTCATCCATCTCCTCTTCCATTTGAATGCGGCTTTCCCTCAACTCATTTGCAAGATCATCAAACTTTTGTGCTATGGAAAATATTGCTTCACTTTGTTGCACAAGAGGTGGTGGAGATGTGACATAGTAGTACTCATGAGGGTTTGCTCTATAGTCATCATATATTGGCTCCCTAGTGTAGAATGTTTGATGATTGTAGAAGCCATTTCCTCTCCATGAGTCTTGCTGTCCATTTGACCAAGTATCTTCAAAAGCATCCATATCCTCCCAATGATATTGGTCTTGGTTGTTCCTTCACATGTTGTGGTGTGCCATCAGTAGCATAAGAGTTGGTACCTACAATATGCAAATAGAAGAATGAGAGTAAACATGATCTAAAATCTATAATCAAGGAAATAGATACGATATGCAACATGCAACACAGGAAACACAAAAAGTCTAAAAACTTGCACTCAATTCCCTGGTAACGGCGCCAATTTGATCAAGGGTGTTTTTGCTCAATGCAAAACACTGCTGCAATGATTCAAATACATTTATAAACACCTTAACTCACCATTATTTTTGTCAAAAATAGTGTAGGGCAAAGAGTAAGGGATCGAACCCAAGAGAATCGAGCGTTTAAAGACAAAATGTGCAATATGTGAAACTAACCTAGGATGAAATGCAAGGGGGCAGCAAAGACTTGATAGGTTGGTTGATGGAGCGTGCAACTAATCTAAATGTAGCAAAATGCAATGGAATCGAGAGTGAAAAACAAGTAAGAGCAACGAAAATCGGGATATGTGGACTTTCAAATATAGAGTTCTCTTAGGGAGTTCATGCATATTAGAGGTTCTTTGTACATCTTAACTCATGGTTTAGAGATGGATTACTAAGGCTAATATGCTTCCATCTCTAAATAGCATGTTAATCTCTTGTCAATCACTAACCTAACCAACTCTCGATGTGTTAGCATTAGGAAACAAGGCATGTAAAGCTCCTAATCTATTCATCAATTGACTCCTAGAGGTTATCTCTAACACTCAACAAGCCAATCAACCAATTCCTATGGGTCAAGTTCATCAAAACCACTCTCGAGCATTTCTTCAAACACCTAGACTATACTAGAATATGCATCTTCTAGCACAAGTCTTGTATTCAATGATCATGGAATTGGTATCTAAAGTCATTCAAGTCAGAGATGTTTTTGGGACCTTCCACCTACCAAACTCGCTACCGAGGTCCCAACAAGTACGTAGTGTGCGATATCTCATCAGATGTTTTTATTCTGTTCATGATTTATGTGTTTTATGTTCTCATGTATATAATCTTGTAGGCTAGAATTTATTTTCTGTTACATGATTATGGAATACATAGTTTTAACTGGCTTTTAGATTTCAAGGTGAAATTGAGGATACTTCCTAAATGCATGTTTGGTCATATATTTTATTGTTCAATTGCTTGGGTATTTCATTGGCGGAACGACTGTTTTTCTCATGAAATCCTTTTACGAATTACTCAAGTAGACATTATTATTTAATTGTATGTTGTTTGATGGTGGATTCAACAATTTGTTGAAGTGTGTAGTGTGTGGTTCGGACAAATATACTTTTAAAGGGGGTATTGATCGGCGTGGGCAGAAGAAAATGAAACCAAAGAAGGTTCTACGTTATCTCCCAATCACCGAAAGACTTAAGTGTCTTTACCATTCGTCGAAAACAGCTGAATTCATGAGTTATCATGTAAGGGCGAATACAAAAGAAAATGGTAGCATTGGACACCCAAGCCAATCACAGGCATGGAAACATGTCGATATGTTGTACCCTGATTTTGCTGAAGAGATCGGGAATGTACGATTAGGTTTATGCATTGATGGAGTTAATCCACTTTCAGATGATGGTAACCCTTATTCGATGTGGCCGGTATTCATCACAGTTTATAATCTACCACCTGATTTATGTATGAAACAGCCATATATCTACTTGGCATTGTTGATCCCGGGTCCTCGATCTCCAGGGCGAAATATTGATGTCTTCTTGCGGCCATTGATCGACGAGTTGAATAGTCTATGGACCGTAGGTGTTGAAACTTGGGATGCGCATCGTAGGAAGAATTTTACAATGAGAGCATGTCTGCTTTGGACAATCAGTGACTTTCCGGCCTACGGTATGCTATCAGGCTGGAGTACGCATGGAAAACTTGCATGCTCATACTGTATGGCTGATGTGTCTAGTTTCCAATTAACTTATGGGCGTAAACCTTGTTGGTGGGGGTGTCATAGAAGATTTTTACACCGTCGACATTCTTATCGACATGACTGTAGAGCATGGGGTAGTCGAGAGCGGGCAGAGCCCTTTGAATATAAGTCCGGTGTTGAAATACTAACAGAGATTGAGCAGATTGAGTTCCCGCCTTTTGGGTCATATTGGGACAAACAGCGACCCGAGGGCTTTTGTGTGACTCACAACTGGATTAAGAAATTAATCTTTTGGGAGTTACCGTACTGGGGACATTTGTTAGTAAGACATAACCTCTATGTAATGCATATTGAGAAAAATTGTTTCAACAATGTATTCTACACAATTATGAATCAAAAAGCGAAGAGTAAAGACAATGCAAACTCGAGACACGATCTCCAGAAATTGAACATTCGGCCTGAGTTACATTTGGTTCCCGGGCGCGATGGAAGACCATGTCAACCTAAGGCAATTTATACATTGAATGAAGATCAGATTGCAAATGTCTGCAAATGGTTGAAGAACACGCTCAAACTTCCTGATGGATATGCGTCAAACATTGGAAGTTGTGTCAACACATCTAATAATTCATTTTATAGCATGAAAACGCATGATTGTCATGTTTTTATGCAAAAATTGCTTCCAATCATCTTGCGCGGGAACATACCTGCTGATATATGGATTCCAATAGCTGAATTTAGCAAATTTTTTAGAATAATCTGTGCTAGGGAGTTCCGTTTAGAGGAAGTGCAAAAGTTGGATGAATTTATTGCAGTGACGTTGTGCAAGCTCGAGAAGATCTTCCCTCCATCATTATTTGACTCCATGGAACACTTGACCGTGCATATACCATTTCAGCTAAGGATTTGTGGTCCTGTCCAATATTGGTGGATGTACGGATTTGAACGGATGATGAAAACTTTGAAACAGAAATGTTCGAACAAACAGTTCAAGGAAGGATTGATCATAGAGAAGTATTTAGTACAAGAGGTGACATATTTCACCGAGCATTACATGGATGACAATTTCAGGACTTGCATCAACCCTCAGTTACGCAATGAAGTTTATACTGCAGTGCCTGCCTGATGAAAACGGTCTTTCTATTTTTAACCATCCAGTGAAAAACTTCGGAGAATTAAGAAATAGACAACTGTCGGAGAAAGAGTTGCACCATGTTCAGACCTATATTCTCCTAAACTGTCCAGAGGTTGATCCTTATATAAGGTTAGATTCGTTTTTATTTAATAATAATATACTTTATTTTATTTAATTAAATAAACTGGTTACATTGATGTTTCCCGCAATTGTAGTCAATTCAATGAGCTCTCCTGCTCACTTTACCCGGAGTTGGCTCAGGAAGGGTTGAATGATTACAGATTAGCAAATTTTGCCAGCTGGTTCAAGGAGTTGGCTCAGGCAAAGCGGTGGTCCTTCCCTCCGTTACTGTATGATCTAGCTTGATTTCCGCACTCGACGGCTAAATCTTTCGGCGGCTCATATGTTAACGGCTTTAGATTTCATACGAGAGAATATGGGAGTGGAAAATTGACAGCTAATTGGGGTGTTTGTGTCTTTGGAGATTTGAATGATCAAGAGAATTGCGAGGATTTTTACGGGTGCCTTGATGAGATTCTCGTCCTTCGCTACAACAAAAGCAAACTTACAGTGTTCAGTGGGACATGGTTTGATCCAACTAAGGGAGTGACCACAGATAAGTATTCTGGGATTATTGACGTTGATCACACATCTCGCTTAAAGTGGTATGATTCTTTCATCCTTGCAAGTCAGGCGCAACAAGTTGTTTACATTGAGTATCCCTCAAAACTTCGGGGATCTGAAGAAGCGATGGACCGTCTTCAAAATGAAACCTCGACATTGGACAGGTGAGGGTCGACGAGGGTCCTTATCAATCTCATCATCGAATAATAATGCAAAATTGAATAACGATGATGATCCTCTTCAAGAGATACGAATTGAGGAAGCCATACTTGTGACGGACGACCATGATATAAATATATCTCTTGTCGATTGTCAAGCGGACCCTGAGCAGTTAAAATATTTAAATGTTCTTGAAGATGAGGATGACGATTAGATTGCCAATGTTCTGTAATGTTATATTGACAAAGTATTCTAGACTTTTTATCCAAATTTATCATGTCATTTTACATTAGTATATATATATATATAATATATCTATATATATACATTAGTATATCTATATACACACACACACATATATATATATATATGTATATGCTATATATACATATTAGTAATACATATATATATGTATATGCTATATATATATATATATATATATGCTATATATATATATATATATATATGCTATTAGTAATATTATAGAAGCGCGTATGATGCGTCTCATAGCGCTTCTAAATGACGATATTAGTTGACGCTTCTTCAGGAAGTTTCAGACGGTAGAAGCGCGTATGAAGCGCCTCATAGCGCTTCTAAATGACGCTTCTTCACGAAGTTTCAGACAGTAGAAGCGCGTATGAAGCGTCTCATAGCGCTTCTAAATGACACTCCGTCGAGAAGTTTCAGACTCCACTTCAGACTCCTTCCCTCTCCTTCCCCCTCATTCTCTCATTCTCCCATTCTCCTCTGGTTCGCCGGCGCCACCTCTGTCAATCACACGTGGTGAGCTCCTCCGCGTCGCCCGACTCATCGGCTTCCTCTCTCCGCATCGCCTAACCCATCGGCTTCCTCTCTCCGCGTCGCCCAACCCATCGGCTTCCTCTCTCCGCGTCGCCCAACCCATCGGCTTCCTCTCTCGTCTTCCTCTATCCATCTCGCGTCGCCGTTGATTCGTCCCTCCGTCCGGCCGGCGTACCTTCAGCCCGCCGCACCATCAACATCATCCGCCGCACCATCACCACCACATCTCCACCATTTTCTGTAAGTATTAAAGTTTATGATAATTTGTAACAAAATTATTTTAGCTAATTGTTCAATGAATTTTACTTTGTGAATTCTGTGAATTGGATGAATTGTAGTTTGTGAATTGGATGAATTCTGTGAATTGGGTGAATTCTGTGAATTGGATGAATTCTGTGAATTGGATGAATTGTAGTTTGTGAATTTTAGGTAATTGGGGTTAAATTATAGTGCAATTTAAGGTATTGTAGGGTATTTTAGCTAATTGGGGTTAAATTGCAAATTTCAGAAATTTTAGGGCTAAATTATAGAATTTAAGGGCTCAATTGCAAATCTACGTAGTTTTAGGGTAGTTTTAGGGTGTTTTAGTGTAACTTAAAGAATTAAAGGGGAAAATTGAAAATTTTAAAAACTGTAGGGTATAACTGCAACTTAAGGAATTTAAGGGTTAAATTGAAAATTTTAAAAATTTTAGGGTATTTTAGTGTAACTTAAAGAATTGAATGGTTAACTTGTTAAATTTGAGAAACTTAAGGGTATGTTGAGTTCTCGGGATTCATTGAGTGACCAGTACCACGCTGAGGGTGCGAGCTCCCAAGATGAGAGCCCGAGTCACCAATCGATGAGCAAATCACGCGGTGGATCGTCACGTCGTGGGGGACGTGGCGGGGGTATAGCTGATAGAGGATCTTCGCGCCCAACTCCGTCGGTGCCTCTTTCGAATGATGCACCCAGACCACCCCTGCCCCCGGGACGTAGACGCCGTGGACCTCAGGCCTCTAGTCATACCATGCCTACGACCACCGCTCCAGTGCTCCCACCACCAGAGCTGATGGAGGATGGAAGGAAGCGCATTCTTGTGGGCCAGTAAGTATTTCATGTAATATAATATAAATTATATATAATATATATGGATATGTATATGTATATAACATTTTTTCTATTGCGCAGCCTCAGGCAACCGGCCTCGCTATGTCCATCCACCATCAACAGCATCCTGGAGGGCTTCTGGACCGGTTGGCCACCATCTTTCTACGATCTCCCGCAGGAGGCTCAGGATGCTTACGTAACGAAATTTAAGGTTATAATTTAATGTCAGTTGAAATATTTTTTTTAATATAATTGTTACATTATTACATAAACATTTCTTCTTGTTGAAGCTGAGCTACGACTGGGTGCCACGGAGTGGAGCTGAGGACGTGCTGAAGGCTCTCATATCTCGATTCGGTGAGCTGTACTGAACAAAGCTCTCCAAAATCCGGCAATGGAACAACGACCATTACCCTCTCACTGAGGAGAACCCGGACCACAACCATTGGCGTCAGCACAAACCTGCTGAGCTATCGCAGGAGGTTTGGGACAAGCTGATCGACTTTTGGAACTCCGAGCACTTTCAGAAGGCCTCAAAACAGGCGAGCGCAAATGCCAAAAAGGTCAACGAAAAGCCGAAAAGGAAGAGGCACGGGCGGTTGTCGCTGCAGGGGGCATACGAGCGATATGTACGTAATTACTTTATCTTATCTTCAATTTTTCGTTAATTTTATTAAATTAATTTTATTATATTTAAATGTTTTAATGGACAGAGCGAACAACTAGGTCGACCAGTCAGCATCGTGGAGTTTCGGAAAGAGTGGGGTGGCGAAGTTGCGGATTTCGAGGTTCTTTGTACTTTGGATTTTAATACTAGTATTTTCAGATATTGTGAATTTCTTTTTAAACAAATTAATGTTATTTCTCATAAATTAGGAAAAATATATCGAGGCTATGCGGGAGAAGTATGCTGCTGAGGATGCCATGCCACTTTTTGATCCCGACGTCTACCTGGCGGTGACCGGCCAAAATCCCACCAGAGGCCGTTGGAGATCAGCACCCCCGCAGCTGGTCCATCCTGACATGTTCCAGCCTCCGCAACCATCCGAGGTAACTATTATACATCCGAGGACTAATATGTTACTTTTACATAACTTGCAGCGTGAGCTACAGCTGGAGGAGGAGCGTCGGAAGGATAAGGAGCGCATCGACAGACAGGAGGATGAGATCCACGCTCTATGGCAGCGCTCAGATGAGCATGAGATGCTTATCATGCGACAAGCGGACTTGCTGCTCCAGACAAACGCGGCCCTAAGCGTTGTCTGGGGAGAGCTTCGCACCATGGGCCGACTGTCGCATACTAATGTACCAGCACACTTGGTTGCCTCATCATCCAGGCCACGGTCTTCGTCCCCGTTGACCACCAACTTCCTCACCGGTCTGCACGAGGATGTTTATACCCCGCGCATGGAGGAGCCTCCTCCACAGTTCAGTATCCCGCCGACCGGTCCTCTAGCTCAGCTCATGTCGACACCTTACATGACGGAGGCCTACATCAGAAGCTTCTTGCAAGCCCACACTCCTCAAAGAACCTCAGCACCTCCCGGTGCTCCGCGTGATGATACTCCTCCAGCTCCACCGTCATAGGACTTGGGATTTTTCTTATTCAACTATTTTTGTTGTAAATAAAACAATTTAGGAACATAAATATGTATTGTAAAATTAATTTTGAAATTATTATTTTGTTTTAAATTTTTTTACAATATTTATTAATATTAATTCACTTTCTAAATACATAATTTCCACCGAAATAAAAGAAATTAAAATAATTTCGTTGTAGCGCTAAATGGCGCTCCATAAGCGGTACAAAGCTGCATCTATGTCGGCTTACCAACGTGGACTTTCTGAAGCTCCATTTAGCGCTACTAAGGCGCTACTCTGTAGCGCCATGAAGCGCATATTTTTATTAAAAGCAGCATATGTAGAAGCGGCGCTAGAAGCTCATAATGGCGCTTCTATACCAGCGCATATGAAGCGCAACTGGCGCTGTAAACGAACTTTTAAATACGTAGTGAGTAGGCAAATATATAATGTGAAAATTTGAAATTATATATTATTTTATTAAAAAAAATTTAAAAATAATAAAGAAATTATGTCCTCGAACTAGAAATTATGGGTCCCCCACCACCTATTTTCACATTAAAATATTTAGTAATGCCGTAAAAGAACAAAAACCAAAAGCGTCTGAAGACAGGCATGCAAACCCAACAGAAATGTAGGACAAATGGGCCATCGACAAAAACAAGGTTTAATTTGCCGGCACTTCGTAGCGGTGTAAATATAAATAGAGATTTTTACATTTGTCTTACATTTTTGTTCGGTTTGCTGAACAGAAATGTAGCGGTCTAAGAATTTTTACATTTTATCATATGAAGTCTAAAACATTAGGGACCAAGCAAAATAATAAGAAATAAAAGTAAAATAGAGATTTAGTCTCTTAAACAATTTGAAACACAAATAAATAAAATCACTAAATTATGTATATGTATAGAGTTTTAAATATAAATACTAATTACACATTATTACTCTTCGTTAAAATCATCAACACTCAAAGAAGGGGAAAAACCATGCCATCAGATTTGAAACTTTGATGACAACATACTACTTTTTAAATAGTTATAAACTCTAATGAAATTTTCTCTCGCACAAAAAAATGACACTACACTTAACGATGTTTTAAAAATTTAGGGCCGGGTGCTAATGTTCTACTTTTAAAATAGTTAAAGGTAAGTAATGAGGTTTATCTATATATATATATATATAATGAGGGTATTATTCATCAAAAAGAGAATCCACAATACTGTATTTCTTAAAAATTTTATATTCACTTTCAAAATTGCCAACACTTTCGATCTCCATAAAAAGTATTAACTAACACACTTTAAAGCAACCAAAATGAAGAAGAAAAAGTGAATGATAGCCAAAGGGCGATCTCCGGTCGGCTTGGCTGCTCCGGTGACCGTGACAAGGCAGCTCCGGTACCTGAGAAGGGTAAGACAAAGGAAACTCTCAGGTGCAGAAAGAGAAGAGAGGTGGGGTGTGTAGTAATCACCTTATTTGAGGCAGGCACCACCCAATATATAGGGTGGTGCCAGGTCCCGTTATGGGGCCTTGAATGCTGGAGAATCGCCATAAATGTGTCCATAATTGGGACGGCGGTGTATTAGTGGTGTAATAATGATGGAGTTATTGCGGAGTTACTCCCTTTCTTTTGGCTTGATGCCATAATTATGGTAACGGTTGACTTGAAGGAGGTAGCAAGCGTTTCGCTAACGGGATTATACAGGGCGCCCTTACGTGTCAAATACGAGGGGCTCTCCGTTAATACGAGGCCGGCTCTGGTGGGCGTGGCCCATATGGCGTTTGCGTTTGGCAATACAGCCATACGAGCTGGCCCATATATATCAGTATGTCCTCCCCCCACAGCGGAGGATGGGTTGGGCCCCTGTGCTCCGCCTTGGAGGGAAGCACCGTGGTCGATCCTAGCAGATCATTCCTATGCTTTATAGCATACCTTCTGGGCGAAGCAATCATGCCTTGCGTGGGGGTATCGTCGAGAATGATTTTGGTCATTTCTTCCTTTTTTCGAATGGAAAAACACCAATACTTCGAGAACAGGCCTTTTTCAGCCGTTCAGGCCTGGCCCATATGATGTTGTGCCGTTTTGGACTTTAATTGGGGAAGGTCCCAGGAGTTGGCCCAATACCACTTGTGGCGGTTTGTAAAGCACTTTTTCAAATTGCGCTTTTTGCGCCGTTTGTAATTATGGGGGGTGTCCTTTCACCTCCCATCGGCCTCTACTTATACGCCAACCCACGTGAGAAGCCAGTTTTCCCGATTTCTCGCTCTCTTTGCTTCTTTCGCTTCAGTTTCTTCTTCGCTCTAGTTTTCCTTTTTCGGCGATTTTCGAAGGATTTCCCGGCGAAAGTTGAAGAATCCAACCGTTGAGTCTTCCGTTTTCATCTCCGGCATACAAATTAGTAAGTACCACCCTTCTATTTCCTCTTTTCCCGTCGCGAGTGTGTTTTCGCCGCGCCGCCGCCTGGGTTTTTGGGTCTAGGGTTTATTTTTTTTGAATTCGTGGTTTATTTCTGTAGATGGCTCCCAAGAATCCAAGCAATCCTGGCGCGGGTCCAGATATCGGGGAGTTGTGGCCCCGAACGTCCCTTATGGAGAAGAATTTGGTCGACGTTTGTCGAAACCATCATGTGTACTCCCGGGTAGTTTGCGGGCTCTCCCCGGCGGACGTACTGAGAAGGGCGGGGATGGAGTTAAACGACAATGCCCTGAGGGAGCAGACCATGGTGGTCTACGAGGCTCAGCTTAAAGCTGGATTGAGGCTCCCCCTCTGCTCCCTGCTGCTGCAATTATGCGAAGGGTGGGGGGTTTGCCCTGGGCAACTGGCCCCGAACGTGTTTACCACCGTAAACACGTTCGTCGTGGCCTGTCATTTGGCGAAGACGGTGGTGCTGCCGGAAACTTTCCTGCAGTTTTATACGTTGAAGAGGCCGGTCGGGCACCCCTTCTACCAACTAACCCCCGAGGAGGTGAAGGTGGGTAACAAAATGGTGAAGATCGGAGTCTTCGCTGAGACCACCAGCTCGTGGGGGAGCTGGAAGAGCAATTTCTTCTTCATCTTGAAGGAGGATAGCTGGGGATTCCCTGCGTACTTCGTAAAGGAGAAGGACGCGAGGGTGTCAGTGAAGCCCTCTTTGTGGGCGGGGAGCGAAGGGAAGAAGGCCCTCGACGCCCTGTGCGAGTGGGTCCGCGCAGTGGAGAGGCTCGAGGACTTCAATGGCTCATTTCCCTTCACCCTCTCAAGCATGGACGAAGTGGTGCTGCGGAGGGTTGAAATTAGCAGGGCCCACCGGCTTCCAAGCCATGTGGACACCCTACAGAATTGGGTCGAGGGCCTCGACGGGGATCTTATTGAGCGCCTCGAAGGCGCTTTTAGGAACCCTCATGGTCTGTTTTGTATTTCTTTTCGCTTTTGCGTTTCTGTGATTGCGCATTTTGAATGCTGTTGTAACCTGATCTTGTGCTTTGTTACAGCTAAGATGACGCACCCCAGTGCCCTGTTTTCAAATAAGCAAGACCTGAGGGAGGCCCTCAAGAGGAAGATGGAGGAGAAACTCCCTGCGGAGCCCGTTCAAGGGGTTCTCGAGGGGCCATCTGCTGAGCCCTCGAAGGGTAAAGAGGCCCGAGAACAGGAGGCCTTGGTGACAAAGGCTCAACCTGTCAGTGCGGTTGCTCCCCTAGTCATCGAGGAGAGCTCCGAGGATTCCGAGGAGCTTAACCTCCGTAGGAAACGGCCCCGAATCGAAGGTAATGCTCTTTTTTCCTCTGGGTGTTTGCTTGTAAGTTCGTACTCTTATCCTCCCTTTTTTATTTTGTAGTGGCAGAGGGCTTGGAAGTGTCCTCGGACAGCTGTCCTGGCCCCGCGATGGACAAGGGCAAAGGGCTGGCCCTTGTGGAAGAGCCCTCCAGCCCCGTCAGAGGCGCTAGAAAGCCTGTGGGGTCCTGGCAGATGCTCGGAGGGCTGCTGCGGCACCTCGAGCTGCTGCCAGGAGGCCTTCGAGGATTCCGAAGACCCTCGAGGGGCTGGACCCTGTCTTTGAGCCCCAGCTGCTCGAAGACTACTGCCGGGAGCTGCGAGCCAAAGCCTTCGAGTGCAAGGGTCTGGCCTTGATGAAGGCCTGGGACCCCGTAATGGGGTTGACCCGTGACGAGTCTGTACTCCTCGGGGACGGGGAGGTGAGACTTCGCGCTGCTGAGGGCCTCTCACTTCCCCGTGACCGACACTTTCTGAAGTACACGGCCTCGGGGCCCCTAGACATTACGAAGGATATTTGTCAGGGCGTTACTCGGGTAAGTCAGAATCCTCGACACCCTTTTTATTATTATTGTCTTTGTCAGTGTACTCCTGTTTACACGCTTTGCATTTTGGACTTGCAGGAGGCTGCACTGGCTCACGGCCTGGTGGATAAAATCTAGGATCTCCTGGCCCAAGTGAGGAGCCTCGAGGCGAAGGCCAAGGACTCCGAGGAGGTGGGTCGCCTGAAGAAGGCTCTGGCTGGGAAGAAGGCCGAGGTATCTTCTCTGAAGACCGAGGTGTCTTCCTCGAAGAAGGAGGAGGCTGCCCTTCACTCGGCCATGGGTGCCTTGGGACAAAGGCTGAAGGCAGCCAACGCGGATGGGCAGAAGTTCGAGGCCTTGTTCCTCTCTGAGCACCACGCGAACCGAGGCATTTCGGTCCAGCTCAATCAGGCGCTCGACTCGAACCCCGAGCTGCAGGGCCAGGTGGAGGAGAAGGACAAGCTCATCGAGGAGCTGTCCTTGAAGGCTACCAAGGCGGAGGAGCATGCCTCGAAGGCCGCGGCCAAAGTTGAGGAGTGCACCACGACCCTTAATGAGGTGGTGGGCTCGGGCGTGGCTGACCTTACCGCCTTCGTACAACTTGAAGACCAAGTTGGTCTTAAGTTGTACGGGGTGAAAGTGTTCAGCCGCCCGTTTTTGTAAAGCCCATTGCTAAGAGGGCTGCTCGAGTGGGCAAGGCCTTCGAGCTGCTAACGGAGGAAGTTATCAACGCTAAGGCCATGGAGGGGGTCCGTTATGCCGAAGGATTCCTGCGCTGCCGCCGCCAAGTGGAGGCCATGCTGGAAACGGCGCAGCTGGATCCCCTCGATGCTACGAAGGTTCAGGAGCCCTCCGAGGCTGCTTTGTTCGAGTGGGGGAGGGTCGGAAAGAAACTAGGGGCAGAATATCCTTATGATATTCTGCCAGGGCATATAGAGGATGTCCCTGTTGTACCCCCGAATGATGATTCCCCCAAGTAATTTTTGGGGTTTTAACTTGTAATTAACTTCTGTCCTTACTTTATAAAGCAGTGAACAATTTTGTAGTATTTATTGCCTTTTATTTGAAGTATCAATATTGTTTGCCCAACGCGAAGGGTCGTATTGCTTTAAGGCAAATTTCTTTAAGACAAAGCGTACAACTTAGACGTAATAAGGCCTCAAGTCGTCGACGTGATAGTCGTTTTTGAGCTTTTTGCCTTGGTGGTCTTTTAGTTTGTAGACGCCGCCTCTTTCTTTACTATGTACGATGTAAGGTCCTGCCCATCTGGAACGAAGGGCTCCATGGCCAGGGTTACGTCCTGACAACTCTACCTTTAGCAAGACCATACCACCCACGTAGATTTGCTTTGCTCGAACCTTAGCATTGTGGTCGAGGTTTGCTCTTTGTCGTAAGGCCATGAGCCTAAGTCTGGCACCCTCGCGGAGCTCTTCGACGAGGTCCAGACGTGCCCTCAGTCCGCTCTCGTTGTGAGGAGCGTCGTAGTAGAGCTTCCTGACTGTTGGGATAGACACCTCGATTGGTAGTAAGGCTTCGACGCCGTAAACCAGGGAGAAAGGTGTTTCCCCAGTTGGTCCTCGTGTAGTTGTTCTGTAGTCCCAGAGGACGCTGGGTAGCTCCTCGACCCATTTTCCTTTCGCATCATCGAGGCGTTTTTTCAGGCCTTCTTTGATTGTGCGATTTGTGACCTCTACCTGGCCATTCGACTGTGGGTGGGCTACAGGGACGTAGAGCATTTGTATATTCATCTTGTTGGCCCAATCCTTAAGCTTTTTGCTTGAGAATTGAGTCCCATTATCCGTGATTATGGCCTTTGGTGTGCCGTATCGTGACACGAGGTCGTGCCAGAGGAAGTGTATGACTTTGGAAGTAGTTATTTTCTTGAGTGGCCGGACCTCGATCCACTTAGTAAAGTAGTCGACCGCCACTATGCAGAATTTGAATTGACCCGGGGCCTTAGGTATTGGCCCTATGAGGTCGAGACCCCACAACGCGAAGGGTATGGGATATGTGTCCGTAACCACCTCGTTTGCGGGTTGTCGTTGGATGCGGGAGTTGAGCTGGCACTTGTGGCATATACGCACCAAATCGTGCGCATCCTTCCTCAATGTCGGCCAATAATAGCCGATACGCAAGCATTTGTGTGCAAGCGCATCGGAGCCAATGTGTGCTCCACAAATTCCGGAGTGAATTTCGTTCAAGATGAGCTTGGAGTCGTCGGTGCTGATACACCTTTGTAGAGGAGCAGAATACCCTTTACGCCATAGCGCTCCGTCTATGACGATATGGCGCGAGGACTGTGTCCTTATTTTCTTCTGGAACGCCGGCGGGCCCTCGATTGCGCCAGTTTGGAGATACTGAAGGATCGGGTGCCTCCAGTCAGCCGTTGTGTTGGCGTCGATCGCATGGATTGTACTTATCGAAGGCTGTGCTAAGGTTTCGAGGATTGCATCAGTCCTTCCCTTAGACAATTTGTCAGCCTTAGTGTTTTGATCCCTCGGGATCTTGTTGATATTCAGCTGTTCGAATTGTCCTTGCAGGCTTTTGACGAGCCGTAGGTACCTCGACAGAGTGGGGTCCTTGCATTCGTTTGCTCCCGTAACCTGGCTTACCACGAGCTGTGAGTCACTGTGCACGGTCAGACGTCGTAAGCCAGCTTTCAGGGCAGTTTTCAGTCCCGATACGAGGGCCTCGTATTCTGCCACATTGTTTGTGACAGGGAATTGGAAAGCCACTCGTAAGTTGGCTTCCATGCCGTGCGGGCCCTTTATATGGATGCCCCCCTGGGCGATCAGCACTTGACGAGTCATCCACGAACATGTCCCATTCGAGAGGTTCCAACTCCGCTGGTGGATTTCTCGAAGGGTCATGTTCGAGGGGATAGATGGAGAGCTCGGCCATGAAATCTGCCAAGGCCTGTGCCTTTATGGCTCGTCAAGGTTCAAACTTAATGTCGTATTCCCCGAGCTCGATGCACCAATGGGCTAAACGACCACTGTGCTCTGGTCTATTTAGGATGTCCCTTATTGGTATATCCGTTCTGACGATGATTGTGCGGGCCTGAAAGTATGCCCGTAACTTTCTGACAGCGACAATCAAAGAGTAGATCGTTTTTTGTAAAGGGGGGTAGTTCACTTCAGCCCCTCGTAGTGTGTGACTCGTGTAGTAGACGGGCCACTGTTGTGGGCCTTCCTCCTTAACGAGCACTGAAGAGACAGTGTTGTTCGAGGTGGATAGGTAGATGACAAGTTCGTCCCCCGGTTGTGGACATTTCAGGGTTGGCAAGTCGGATAGGTGCTTTTTGATTTGCTCGAAGGCTTCTTGGCATTCCGGTGTCCAAGTGAATGCCTTTTTCATGCGAAGCTGTTCGAAGAACGGCTTGCACTTGTCGCCCAGCTTGGAAATGAATCATCCTAGGGCAACAATTCTTTCTGTGAGCTGTTGGATTTCCTTAATGTTCCTTGGTGGTGCCATATCCGTGATGGCTGATATTTTCTTGAGGTTGGCGTCGATTCCTCTTTCGGAGATCATGTAGCCCTGGAATTTTTCGGCTCCAACGAAGAAGGAGCATTTGGCTGGGTTGAGCCTCATGTTGTATCGTCGGAATAACTTGAAAGTTTCGTACAGATCTTGAAGGTGGTCATCGAATGTCATGCTTTTGACAATGACATCGTCGACGTATGCTTCAAGGTTACGGCCCATTTGGTGGGCAAAGACTTTGTTCATTAAACGCTGATATGTAGCTCCAGCATTTTTGAGCCCAAAGGGCATTCGAACGTAGTAGTATACGTCGTCGCCCGTTGTGAATGCCGTTTTTAAGGCGTCTTTGGGATCCATGTAGATTTGGTGGTAACCACTCTTAGCGTCCATGAACGATAGATATTTGTACTTGCAAGTGGCGTCCACGAGTTGGTCGATGACCGGTAATGGATAGGGGTCCTTTGGACAATGCCTATTGACGCCCGTGAAGTCGACGCACATACGAAGGTCGCCGTTAGTTTTGTCGGCTAAAACTATGTTAGCAAGCCACTCGGAGTACTGAATTTCCTTTATTATTCCGGCATCGAGCGCTTTAAAACTTCCTCTTTACAAATTGCTTTTTGAGGGGCCATACCCCTTTTCTTTTGTTTAACCGGTTTGGAATCCGGGAATACATTAAGTTTGTGTGTGATGATGCTTTGGGGTCGACGCCTAGCAGGTCCTTCAAGCACCAGGCGAAAACGTCGAGGTTTGTCTCGAGGAGGTGGATGAGGCCCATCTTCTCCTTTTGTTTAAGGTTTTTGCCCACCTTAAATTTCTTGCCCGGGACAACCTCGATTTCCTCTGTGACGTCATCGAGGCGCGGCCTGTCGTCCGGGTCCATTGGGTCATCGACCTCCTTCGAGGTTTGTGGATCAACTGTTGAGCTCAGAGAGACCACATAATTTGTCATTGCAGTTCGCTGGTCGATGTTGATTTGTGCATCCCCACGAGGCGTTGCAAATGTGACTGTGAGAGAGCGGATGTCGCATCTCATGTGGAAATCGACCTGGCTTGGTCGGCCCACGATGGCGTTGTATGTTGAAGGGACCTCGAGCACCAGGAACTCAGTCATGATGGAGTGGCAGTCAACCGTGCCGAATTGTGTGTCCCCGATTAACATGAGGGGCAGGTTGACGACCCCTATTGTTGGGACAATGTCCCTGCCGATGCCAAATGTAGGGCCGGAGCTCCTTCTTACGGCGGACATGTGTATCCCGAGTTTGTCGAGCATGTCCTTGAAAATGACACTAGTGTTTGCACCAGTGTCGATGTAGATCCTGTTGGTGTCGTAACCCGCGATCCTTGCTGTGATAAGCAGTGGGTCAGAGTCTGGAACGACAACCTTTGTCCCGTTGGGGCGGTAGATGACGTTCTCCTCGAGATGATCGATCTGCAAGATTTCTCTCGCATAACGCTTTCTAGAGGAAGCGCCTTCTGACTTTGTGAGCACGTGGATGATGCCCGCGGGTGGTGGTGGCGGCAAGCTTTGCCTTCGAGGGTTGTTGTGTCGACGACGCGTTTTCTCGCGGTCGTCGCTATCGTCGTCCCTCTTGCGGCCTTTGGGGAAATCTTTGCAAGGGGAGGTGGAATCGGACAAGAATTCCTTGAGCTTGCCCTGCTCGATCATCTCGGAGATGAGGTTTCTGAGTTGAAAGCACGCCTCTGTGTCGTGTCCGCGATCTTTGTGGTAGAGGCAGTACTTGTCAAACCCCTTGGTGTTCTTATGCTGGATAGGTTGGGGCCACTTCCAGCATTATAGAATATTCGTGCGGGTGTCACGAAGTGCGGGGTGATGGTCGGAGGGCCGCGAACTGATGTTCGAGGGTTGGTACCTCGATGAGGCAAACCCCTTGTCGAACTTCTTGTTGCGGTCGCTTGTGGGGGGCCTGTTGTAGGGCTTGTTCATCTCTTCGGAGTTCATGAATCGAGTGGCCCGATCGATGAACTCACCCATCGTTGTGACGGGGTTTTCATTGATGTTGTATGCGAGCCTTGACTCGCGCTGAAGGCCTTGAGTTACGGCCAGGAGTTGCATGTATGAGGAGAGACCCTGGACTTGGACGGCTTCCGCCTGAAACCGTCGAATGTAGTCACGGAGTGGTTCCTCCCTTTGCTGTTTCACCCTTAGTAAGTGTTGGACAGTCTTGGGGGGAGGTCGAGCTCCCATGAAGTGGCGCAGGAACGATGAGGCGAGGTCCTTAAAGCATTTGAAATGCTGGCCTCGTAACGTTCCAAACCACGTTGATGCAGCCCCTTTTAGGGTGGAGCTAAAAGCCTTGCAGAGTATGGGGTCGGTAGCGCGAGCCATCTCCATTTGGGAGATGTAACGTCGTAGATGGTCGACGGGGTCTGTTGTGGCATCGTAGCTTTCGATGACTGGCATTCGAAAGCTGGCCGGCGCCTGGACGGCGATGATGTCTTCTGTGAAGGGCTGCGTCAGGAGGACCAGGTTTGGCGTCTTGACCTGTTCCTCGACCACGTTGATTCGTCGGAGGAGGTTGTCGACGCAAAGGTTCCCAGTAGATGGGTTTTGATTTTGGGATTGCTCGTCCCGGTCGTTGTGAGGCGTAAGGCGAGCAGCCTGCATTTCCGCCTTGATGGTTTGCACCATGAAGGCTTTCATGACATTGAGCATGCTTGCCTGAAGGAGCGCCATCTGAGCGGGGTCGATGATGACCTGCTGGGGGGTCGTGGAAGGTCCAGCAAGGTATGTTAGGTGGGCCGCTTGCGGCTGTGGGGGCTGTTGTGCCCCTGTTGCGCCATCAACAGGGAGTGACGGGGTTGCCACCAACTGGGAGTGGTGGGACTGTTGTGTCCCCGTTGCACCACCGACAGGGAGTGGTGGAGGAGCATTGGAGGAGCTGGAAGCAGCATCCTCAACATGCACATTGTTGTGTGTTCTCCTTGTTTTCGCCATCAAAATGGGTAAGGAGGGGGAGAAAAAAAAGTTGATAGGAAAGAAAAACGGCTCTTTTTCGTTTCCCACAGACGGCGCCAAATTGATAGCCAAAGGGCGATCTCCGGTCGGCTTGGCTGCTCCGGTGACCGTGACAAGGCAGCTCCGGTACCTGAGAAGGGTAAGACAAAGGAAACTCTCAGGTGCAGAAAGAGAAGAGAGGTTGGGTGTGTAGTAATCACCTTATTTGAGGCAGGCACCACCCAATATATAGGGTGGTGCCAGGTCCCGTTATGGGGCCTTGAATGCTGGAGAATCGCCATAAATGTGTCCATAATTGGGACGGCGGTGTATTAGTGGTGTAATAATGATGGAGTTATTGCGGAGTTACTCCCTTTCTTTTGGCTTGATGCCATAATTAGGGTAACGGTTGACTTGAAGGAGGTAGCAAGCGTTTGCTGCTAACGGGATTATACGGGGCGCCCTTACGTGTCAAATACGAGGGGCTCTCCGTTAATACGAGGCCGGCTCTGGTGGGCGTGGCCCATATGGCGCTTGCGTTTGGCAATACAGCCATACGAGCTGGCTCATATATATCATTGAAGAAATAAGATGGATCACGTGCGTATTCATCAACTAAACTACCAAATATTTGTGAAATAAAAGAGAAAATAAGAAATAATGATTGTAGGTAAAAAATCTTCGGCTTAGTTAGAAACTCAGATTTCCAAAATTTTGAAGACCAATATACATAATAATTTCCATAAAAGTAAAAAAAATGTTTTCTCTCACAAATTTCACTTCATTTTTCAAATTTATAAATTTTCCTCTATAAATAGTAATGAGCACACTTTAAAAGGAAAAAATGCAAAAAAAAAAAGTAGATGACGTGACACAATACAATTGGTTTCATACTAATTTTCAAAATTACCAATTTCATACCAATTTTCAAAATTACTAAATGTTTTCCTATTAGTAACATAATAAATATAATTAAAAAAATTACCAATTTTTAAAATTAACATAAAATTTATAACTTAAAAATGAATAATAAATATAATTTAAAAATAAATATAAATAAAAATTAAAAAAATTAAATTTAAAAAAATATAATGAATGATATGGCACAACCCAATTGGGTGTGCCACTGTTCATTATTGTTCACCGGAAGAATTTTCATAAATAGATATAGAGAATAATGGCTACATATTTATGTAGCTGGTCATTTTTATTTTTAATTCACGGCAAATATAAAATTATTCATAAAGCCTCTTGTATATGAAATTATCTACACACCACAAACACCTTTGTTTAAATTCTATTTTTTGTTTGCTTTGCAACGAATATAACATAGGGACAAAAGGCTTTGTTTGAACATTTTAGAAGAAAACAGATAATGTTTATTTTTAACATATACTTGGATAATATACCGATAATATTCGATGTCTGTAGATTGAATATGTTTGTCCATGTCTCTTTATATATCAAACAAAGTAATGAAACAACAGGCAAATATCTAGAGAAAGTGTACAAGAAACATGGTCATCTCCTTCAAAGCTCTCTTCTTCTTTTGGCTTCTGAACATTGAAAGTAACTTTGAAAACATTTCCATGACTTTTGATCTCAGAAAAAAAATCTTCCATTCATCTACTGCAAACATTCCATGACTTTGAAGGTAACTTACAAATGAGGCTTGACCTAGTTTTTACTATTTTACAGGAAGAACGGTGCATGGAGAACGAATGTTTTCTTGCTCCAGTGTAATTCCAGATTACACAGAAGAGTCTCCTTGTAACGATGTGGATTGCGTTTCGCATTGCGGGATGTTGAATCTCGAACGGGCTCGATGTCTACAGGTGAATGTTATAGTCAACTATAATTCTGATCAAGATCCAATTTCTACGCGATATGAAACCAACGACGAGCAGGAGGTTTCCATTTCTGATGATAAAGACGATTCAATGGCCTGTGCTTGTGATGCTGGTACGTGCATTCATTATTCATGAAACCTACTTCCTCCCTCCCAAATTGTTTTGAGCATTTAACTAGGCATGACTATTAAAGAGTATAGAAGACTTGAGAGTAATAAAATAAAACTGATATAGACATAAATAACTTTTTGGGTGAAAAAGGGAAGTTGAAGATTAAAAGGTAAAAGTGGTGTGAAAATGTTTCATTAAAATAAAATGGGTAAACTCCAAGTTTAGTCCCTTACCTTTCAACTTTGTCCTATTTTCGTCCTATTTTAAGATTTTGTCCTATTTCAGTCCCGTAGCTCCAGAATTCATCTCAATTGAAGTCCTTCTGTTAGAGTCCACGTTATGTTGACCGTTTGTCTGTGTCAAAGTCTTAAGTGTACAGTAAAATGACCATCAAACCCTTAATGTCAGGTTACTGGGTGTTGTTTGACAAAAAGTGTTCCAGCTTTAAAGATTCAAAGCAAAATTCATGTTCCTGTGTGTGTGAGTATTAATAATCAAAGATCTATCTAGCTAGCTACTTTCTGGTTTTTGTACACATCTCTCCGTTTTTCTACCCTAAAATGAATTGCATTCAAGAACACATGATCGGAGCAGGCGAGCATCTGGGGCTGATTCGATCCAAAGCAACCACAAAAGCCATCACAAGATCCGCCTGTAATTCACCACTCATGATCTCCAAGCTGAACAGTTCATCGCCAAGCAAAACCTTTGAATTCGCCCTCTTCCTCGTCATTCGCCACCACTTGGCTGTCGCTCACCCTCACTATCTCACAGCTCCGTCGCCTGAACAACCCTTCCACCCTGAACCGATCTGCTAATTCACTACCGCCCATCATCACCACCTCCGCCTCCGTCTTCTTCGTCTTGCTCCCGAAAACAACAGAGGATTGCAGCCTCATGGAGAACAATTCCGCGGCGCTGTTCTCTCCTCCTCCTGCAGCGTACCTCATCCACTGCTTCTGCATACTCAATTTCTTCTGCTTCAGCCTAATCAGAGGATTCCCCTCTTCGTCCATGAAGACCAGATCTGATGAATTGTTGCGACAGTAATTGTCCACCCTGAACACCAATCGCCCCGTTGGTCGAACACCGTGAATCCGTCGGTCCCTTGGAAGCTCATGCTCGATTTCTGCCACACCGTCAACTTCGATGGCGGCGGTCTGCAGTCATCCCCTCCGACCGGCGACGAGTCGGGCTGAGGAATGATCACCACGGGATGGATCTTCGATTTTGACATATTTAGGAGATCAAACAATGAAAATGAAGAAGTCGTGTGTAGAATTTGAAAAGATCGGATTCGTGTTGTCAAGTAGTTCACACCCAGTGTGTGAACTACTTTTGGCATATCTATGTTGTGGAGGTTTCTAAGGAAGAAATGATTGAGTATGAGAGGGTTTGATGGTCATTTTACTGTACACTTAAGACTTTGACACAGACAAACGGTCAACATAACGTGGACTCTAACAGAAGGACTTCAATTGAGATGAATTCTGGAGCTACGGGACTGAAATAGGACAAAATCTTAAAATAGGACAAAGTTGAAAGGTAAGGGACTAAACTTGGAGTTTACCCAAAATAAAATTATCAAATCTTATTGGGACGGATGTCGTAATTAAGTGCCTAAATCAACTACTCTCTCCGTCCGCAAAAGATTGTCTCATTTGTTTTGACAGTTTTACAGTATTTAATTTATGAATTTTTTTATGAATATTTATACATCAAAAATTAAATAATTCACATGTGTATTAAAAATTGCAATCTAAATTTTTTTATTTATGTTTTTTTTATTTTTTTTTGTTATTTATCTTTATTAAAATTTAATTTGAGTCAAATATTGAACCCTAAAACGGTAAAATAAAATACTTTTTTTGCCAAGGTAGGGAGTGTGTATCATGATTATGCAGCTTGTAGTATGTACAACTGCGTATTAGTGATATAGTGTTCTCCCAAAAGATAGATTAATGAGAAATAGTCATTTGTTCGACATATAGTCAAGACCTTGAATTTTCTTATTCTTTTTTCTATATACAAATATTACTACTCCCTCCATGCTCCATCCATTCACCACAAATTGTAGCTTTTGCTTGTATGTCCCAAAGTTAATTGTGGTTACCTTAAATTGAAACTTTTACTATCTTTTTTTTTTGAACAGCAGTAGGTCAATTGGTTAGATTAGACACTCCTATCCTCGGAGAAACCCCACATCACGAGTTCGAATCCCTTCGGTTTAAACTCATCCGAGGGCAGAGCCGCAGGGGGTTAAACTCGAATCGTAATGTGGGTAAAACTCCTGTGTCTTGGCAGCCCAGGGACTCGAAGCCAAGACCTCGAGCCCGAACACCCACCTCTGTGGCACACTAAGTGCCACTTGAGCCAAGGCTGCTAGACTTGAAACTTTTACTATCGATTTTATAACTTCGCCTAATTACCTATTACTATCCCGAACTTTGTTGATTTGCTCAAAGAATGGCATGAACTATGACTCACCCTGACTTAGTTACCTATTACTATCCCGAAATTGTAGCTTCTAATTCTTTCTTGGATGCTAGAACTAATCCAAAAACTTCAAATTTATATTAACACTTACTGACTCCATCCTTGCCTAAATAGCCATCCCAGACGCTTACATGGCTCGATCAACGCTGCCTTGAATTTGATCGATCCCGTGCTCCCGACTGCTGGTCAAGTGGCCTCAATCCCATGCTTCTCTCGAACCTTGGTCGTTGCCTGCTCTCGACCACTGGTCATGTGGCCATCAAATGGCGCTGCTAAGACTGGGTTAGGGTTGACTGAGGATCAGCCCTAACCTTGGCTTCAACCATCCATTTTATTTGATTTTTTTGATTTATCCGTATTTGACATTTTTTATTTATAAGTTGTCTTAAAAGCTTTATGTTCGTACAAATAAGGCACTAAACAATTAAAAATTTACTGAGTTGGATAATTAAAGTATTGAATATTACAAAGTTCAATGATTAAGTCACAACGAGTTAAAATTAAGGAACTAAAATGCGTGATTTAGTATAGTTTCATGCCTGATTAAATTCATTTGTATTATGTATGATTGTTGTTATCCTCTAATTTTGTGCACATAGATACATCATTATTATATATGTGCCAGGTTTTTATTTTATACACTATTCATCTATTCATTCCTTATAGTTCAAAAAGGAGAGAAGTTCGCTTGCCCTGCGGCATTTTACTATTACACAGAAGAAAGACCTTGTACTGATGATGTATGCACTGCGTCAACCACGTAATGCCATAGTTGTTGTTCGGGAATTTTATAAGGTGGTTTGTTGTTGCATTCCTAAAATGGTTAACTGATGTAGTGCTATGGCCATCTTGCATTTCTACCCTAATGCTGCTACATGTCTAGAATAACAATATTACGATAAAATAGCGGCACAATGTAACAAATAAATGAAACAAGACGACATTATAAAAATAAATATATGGGTTTTTATAATTTATGTTATTGAATGGTGTTGATAGCACAAAGCCTTGAAAAAATGTTCAGATATTTTGCCTTGAATTCTTGAAAATAATTAAACCAAGAAATGATAATACGGTGGACTTTGTGGTTGATAGGGAAGGGCATGTTGATCATCCTAATAGTGTGCACGTTTTGTCATCTCAGTTTTAACTACATGATAATCAAACGTGGAGTGTGCAGCTAATTCCCAAACGGGAACATAAGTGTTTTGACTATTCAGAACGTTAGAGGCTTTTCCCGATGACAAAATCCATGGGTCAAACACTAATTCTTTTGTGATCGGATGAAGTATTAGTTTATTTCATTTGAGTCAACTAAGCACATTTTCTGGAAACGTTCTTAGGAAGGAGAAATCATCCAATCAAAGAGGTAGTTAGCTTTGTTAGTTGGTAGGTTGATATGATCACGCAGACGCTTGACGCGATCTCGCGAAATCACATATGGGCCGGATCTAGCTCGAATGAGTCACACAAACAGGGAAGAATAAATTCGGCCTCAAACACCTCCCAACTACGAGGTTGGGCAATATTTGAGATAATGCATGGGGAAGATGGAAGATCTAGCACCTCTTAATTACGAGATTAAGCAATACTAGATATTAAATTTGATGATAAACACCAAGGTGAATGGCGGAGGGGTAGCAAGTTGTGAGAATCGAAGCTTGAGGAAATAAACCTCTCAAGCGTTTTATATATGCTCTGCGTTTTCTAGGAGCCTTCTGTCCCTTTTATAGGAGGGAGAAGTAAAAAGGCTCTTACACCCGCGTATGCATGCCAAAAGCATAAAGTGCTTTTGCATGCATGTCATCCTAAAAGCTTCCAAAAAGGAAAAAGGTAAAAACTAACCTAAAAAAGGTATTCTCATGTCTTTTGCACATAAAGTATATATTTGTACTCCCAAGTATCTTCATAAAAGGTGGGAGTGTTCCGGATTGGCTTGGAATGGTTGGCCGAATTGTTGAGCATAGGTGGCTTCGCCTCGGGGCTTCGCACGGATAGCTTCGCCCTCGCCTGGAGGCTTCACAGGGGCGGTTTCGCCTAAGGACTTCGCCTTCGCCTAGAAGCTTCACATGGAGGCCTTGCCTTCGCTTTGAAGACTTCACGCTGAAGGTTTTGCATGAGGACCTTCGCTTAGAGGCTTCGCCTGAGGGCTTCGCCATCACCTGGACGCTTCACGTGGAGACTTCGCATAAGGGAAGCCTTGCCTTCGCCTAGAAGCTCCGCATGGATGCTTCGTGTGGAGGCTTCGCCTTCTCCTGGTCAAGTGACCGCCTGAATCACGGATCGGGCCACCTAGGCCTCTGAACCTCCTCGCCAAAAGGGGACTCCGAGCTTCATTCACCTTCCTCTTCGACCTTGGATACCTTGTTGTTGGTTGTGGATCCCATGATCACATCATAGGTGATCAAAACCACAAAAACTAGTTCTAGTCTCACTTAGAATTCATAATAAATAAATTTGTATTCTAATGGTGAAATCAATGCTGATTTCCAAGCTAGGATGGGAGAGTGAACAATACAGACTTCTAGCTCCACCAAAATGAACAATATGATCGAGCTTTGTTAGGTTTCTTTGCGCTCATTGCTGTCCATCATAGAGCCAATCGACAACAAGCACAAACATTCATAAATGGCACAGGGAGTGCGCAGATCGTCTTCCCTTGTTCTTCAATAGGATCTCATTGTCTGACGAGATTCGAGATCGTTGTGACCCAATCATTTTCCTGGCCTCCTTCTTGTCGGACCCATCCCCAGCAGGCGGATCAATTTTAAAGAAAATAGTTTGGGATTTTAAAGGAAATAGTTTGAGAAGCCAATAACAACGTTTGGGTTTTTTAAATGGCGTTTGAAACTTTTGAAGGAATTTGTGCCAATGACTAACCGCCTCTTCCATCATCAAATTTAAAGCCTCAACTGCCAAGATAAAGGGAAATGGTGATAGCGGATCCCCCTGACAAAGACCCCGCTCCATACCGCATTCTAGCGTAGAGCTCCCATTTACCAAAACCGACACTCTTGCCAAAGTCAAGCATCCTTGGATCCAACTCCACTATTTGGATCCAAAGTTCATTTGTTGCATAACAGAATCTTGAAACTGCCAATTGAGGGTGTCATAAGCTTTGCAAAATCCACCTTTAGAAGAAGCATTTGTTGCTTTTCTTTCTTCACTGAGGAAATCACCTCATTAATGGTCAGAATTCCATATGTTATTTGCCTCCCTTCTATGAACGCAGTTTGAGTCTCTCCCACCAAGTCACTCAGAGTTCCTTTTAATCTTTCAGCTAGAAGTTTTGCCACAATTTTGTAGAAGCACCCAATAAGACTTTTGCCACTTCTTGATCTTCCTCTTGAGTGCCTTGAGCTTCTCCTTTAGAACAAAATCCGCTTCCCCTACCACCGAGTGATGTTCCCATTCCGACCTTACTAAATCCCCGAATCCCTCTATTGTGAGGCGTTTGTCAAAAAAAACTAAACGGAGAGGGCTCGAAATCCACTGTTCCCGACTTCAATAAGACGGGACAGAGATCAGCAAACACTCTATCACCCACCACTGCTATAACATCCGACCAATCTTCCAGAAAAGCTCTACTCCCTCCGTCCGCCAAAAATTGTATTTTTTATGAATTTGAGTTGTTTTTAAGGTTTCAAATGAATTTCTAGGATTTGTGTTGGAGATGATGATCACAAGGATGATTTGGATGATTATTCTATCTGTGTATAAACTATCATAGTTGGAACTTTTAATTAAATTATAAATGTTCAATATATTATATTTTTTTGCATTTCAATTAGTAATTTCCAATTATTATGATTTTTTATTTAAATAACAAATTTTAAATCAAAAAATCAGTAACATAAGAAATCTCACATTTTTAATTTAAATAACCATTGTTAATGACGGCTTGGGCCTTTAAAATGTCATCATAAAAAGAAGTGAGTGCGCAAATGCCACTTGTATCTGGTATGAGAGCCGTGTCCGGCATAAGGCAGTCATAGATTTATGACGGTTTGTGTCGTCATAATAGAAAATGACGCCCAAATAAGAGCGTACTTAAAAGCTAACATTTCCGTCATTCTGAATAAGGGCTTTATGACGGATACGACCATGAAAACTCCGTACCATGAACTTGGACAATCCATGAAAACTCCGTACAATATATTATTTTACAACGTTATTCCAAAACTTTGAAATAACGTGTAAAAAAATATATTTCTACAAGTTCTCATAAACATGAACTATGGCTCAACTAATTTAATTAAATTACTTAAACAGAGAATAAAATATTTTTTACCACAGTAATACATCAAAAGTTAATGGTACTGTAGCTTCTACTCAGTTTTAGAAATGATATTTTGTGTAAGGGTTGACAGAGGAGAGGAAACGATATTGGTGAAGTGTTGGAATGAAATGAGTGAGTATAGACAAACCTATTGCGGCCTCATTCGTAGTACAAGGCCGCTTAGGGATAGTGGTAGGTAGGACATATGGACCACGAGGCCTTACTGCGGTTGGGATCGCAGTAACATTTACTGTTACCTGCCAAGCACCCATTTACTGCGGAGAGACATTTATTACGGCCATAACCGCAATTGTGGTCGCAGTAATAACCGTCCTCCCCACATAGTGAAATCCTAATGCACAGTTTAATTAGACTTCACCAACATGTATTGCCAATCCCATAACTGTAATGGAAATAACCCACAAAAATAGAAAACAACAAAACAAACACACGAACCTTGAAACTGTAGCCATAGCTATGAGTAAATTATAAAAGTAAAGATTGGAAGAAACCCTTCACCAATTTACTAGATGAGCTCCAGTCGGACATGGTGGTTTGATTTCCCTCTCGGTGAATTTCTTCTCATTGTCGACCACCTTCACCCATCTATGTCGGGACCAAAATCCACTCCGTCTCCAGCCCTCGCCAACAATCTCTTCATCTCAGCCAGTTCGCGTTTCTCTTCGTCGGTCTCGTCACGAGACACCGCTCTGAGCCTCCTGCCAAACGCACATGAGCCCTCTTCCCCTCTTCAACAATACTTAAAACATTACAATTTTTTCCCCATTCGATGAAGAAAGTTAGCATCAATTCTCATACTGAAAACCAAAAATAACGAGAGAGAAGCTAGAGAGCTTCTCACAGTCCTCCTTAGTGTTTTTTTTTGGTTGATCAAAAATAATTAAAACTGTCAAGATTCATGCTTGACTTAGGTGAAATACAAGAAAAGAAAATGTTAATTCTTAATCCCTTGATGGATGCAATCATTCTAAGTTTTGGAAAGTAAATTTACAGTTTGAAACAAGTATGGAAAGCAATCAACGTAAAAATCAGCAAGCAATCTCAAATCTGCCTCCATCAACATGTTGAAGTTCCAGCGATATGAGCATTTAATAAGATTTAGGGTTACGGTTATGGATTAACGGTTAGGTTGAGGGTTGGGTTTTAGGTATAGGGTTAGGGTTAAGGTTTAAGGTTTTGGTCAGGCTTAGGGTTGGTGTTAGAGTTTAGGGAAAGGGTTTAGGATTTATGGTTTAGGTTTAGGGTTTAAATTTAAGTTAGTGTTTTAGTTTAGAGGTTATGGTTAGGGTTAGGTAATAGGGTTTGGGTTAAGGTTAGGGTTAGGCTTAGGGCTAAGGGTTAGGCTTTAGGGTTCAGGTTTATTGTTTAGATTTAAGTGTTAGGGTTAGGGTTTAGGGTTACCATTACGGTTGGGGTTTAGGGTTGGGGTTTAGGCTTAGGGTTATGGTTATAGTTTAGGGTTACGGTTTAGTGCTAAGGGTTAGAGGTTAGGATTAAGGTTTAGAGTTAGTGGTTAGGGTTAAGGGTTACAATGAAAGATTTGAGATTAGGGTTAGGGTTTAGTGTTAGGGTTTAGAAGTTTGGTTAGGGTTTGGCGTTATAGTTAGGGTTGGGGTTAGGGTTATGTTTTAGGGTTAGATTTTAGACTTAAGGTTTAGGTTAATGGTTTATGGTTTGGTTTAGGGTAGGGTTATGGTTTCAGTTTAGGGTTTAGGGTTAGGGTTGGGGTTGGGGTTGGTGTTTAGATTAAATCGAGATTTAATAAACTGATTAGGCACAGGATAGAATGCACTAGGCTGATCCTATGCCTATCTTGTGCCCCTTTCCTCTTAATTATAGAATTCTCATTCATCATCTTCTTCAAAATTTCCCACAACCAGCTCTTATAGGTATAAGAAAAAATAGCCTCTATGCTCTCTGAAATTTGAGCCTTGTGGTTCAGTTCTTGTTCCAGAACCTGCTGGTCGAAGGCATCGGGACTGCGACAATGATGGGGTTCTACGGTGTGTTCTATTATGAAACCTTTATTTTATTTGATTATCTCCCAGAGAATTCACTTTCAGCATTTTTTCCATGTTGTTATCTTTGGGTAGATATGATCAGTATATGCTTCAATGAGTAAAAAACCTTTTAGGGTCTTTGGTCATTGTGCCCTATTGCTAGACTTCAGTAGTTTTTTGTTGTGTTGTTGTTGTAAACAAAAACCCGAAAATATTAAACTATGTATTTTCAAATTCAATATCCTAGCAATGAACCCACAAAATATGTTTTATTGCTGCATGATTTTGAGTGATCCTTGTTAAACTAAGCATGGCATTAATACACTCATAAATCATATTCATGGATTACTCAATGCAGGCCTCTGCCCCTTCCTTATCATTCAACTTGATAGTGGGCCTTGTTTGATGAGGAAATTTCTGAACCATTGGGCAGAGTCTTTGTAAAGTCGAGTCAAGTTGTGTTTATAGTCAATGTAAATCAGACCCATCCTCGGTTCATACCCGTGAGCCCATTCCATGTTGTCCATCAATGTCCACGCAAAGAAGCCTTTCACGGTCACTCCGTCAAAACTGTGAATTATTATAACCACAAATTAGCATGAGATTGACCGGTTTATTATGGAAGTTAAACTTTTCTTACTTTTCTGAGTTTGAAAATAGTTGTACAAATTATGTTTATGCTGTTTTATGCATTATTATGAAAAAGTTATGACTCGGAATTTAAGCTTTCAAGCAACAGTCTAAATGAGCTAGAACATTAATTTAATTTGGATATGAACCCCTCGTCATATATCAAAATTTTGAAGGAAAATAAAATTGATCTAAATTTTTGAACAGTAAACTCTACTTTTCTCCATCCTTTTTTTAATTGTTAGATTTCTGATTTTAGCCTTAAAAAGGCATAATTAGAAAAGATAGATTTATCAAAGAATATGTATGTAATATAGATTAACATATGATAAATAACTTAGTAAAAAAAAATTCCTTAAAATATAACATAAAAATTATTTAGTTACTTCTATAACGGAAAGTGTAACAATTAACACAAGGGATAGATGGAGAGTTCAATTCTTATAGGACAAAGGAAGTATGTCGAATATTGTTAGGTATATATCAAAATTTTGATGAAAAAATCAAAGATTAAATATTGAAAATAAAATGCGCACTCTTTCATAGATGAAGTAGCAATTAATTTGCTACCTTTTGCTTAAATTAGGATTTTAAACATCTTCCAAACACCGTATAAAGCATAAGGGGGTGAGTACATTTTTAAAATATGTACTGTGCGAAGTACTGTAATTCAACGTCTATAGTGTTAGTGTGTTACCTTACCTGATTGACTTGTGGACCTCCGCAATATGTGTTTTGTAAAACTCAATTCTAATGTCATCATGGATGCCATAATCAGATACACCTAAAAACAAAATTAATGACGTAATTAGTACCCCAAAAAAAGAATCAATTCAAATGGTTGGTTTTATATTGATCATTCACAAATGTCAAAGTCTTAAACTATCACATACGGCTTACCATTTTCAGTTATATAAATGGTAGGATTTTGATATCTGTTCATGGTATAGTTCAGTAGATATCTGAGTCCTTTGGGATAGATAGCAAATGGATATGGGCCATTCTGCATGTTGAGATTTCCTATGTTCTTAGTGTACAGTAGAACAAAATTAGCACTATTAACAATTAGAATTAATGGAAATTTTGTGTTGTTACCAAGTCCAACAGACGAGCTGGGTTACCACCATAAATTGTTACTGCAAAATGTCAAAAAATAAAATAAAACTCAAAGGTTAAGATGTCATTATGCCTCCCTCTCAACCCAATTCAGAGTCCTTATCTACATCCCAGCAAAATTGATACATTTGACTTACGAACTTATGTTTTACTTAAATATTTATTAGAAAAAATTTCTTAAAAAGTATATTTAAAAACTAGAGATATCAACTTATCATATATATATATATATATATATAACATTTTATGCAAAAATATTGAAAGAAATAAATCATACATTAAATGCTGACAAAAAAACGAAAATGTATTTTTTTTTTTAAAGGAACCTACGTACCATTCAAAGTAACATTGTAATCCTCGGAATATTTTAGACAACTTTCATCATAAAAACTTGAGTTTGGAATGGCGTAAACCGCTCCATAGTAGTTTAGTCCAAGAAAATCAAAAGATCTAATCAACATATGCTTTTCTTCTTCTGTAAATTCAGGTAATCGGCTTCCAAGACTCTGTCGCATTGAATCAGGATACTTGCCATATGTTATTGGATTAACATGCCTGTGTAAAATAGAAGCTACAATTTTATTATATGATCAACTAGTTAAATGGGTGACTAGTGTAAAAACTGTACTTCTTCGTTTATAAGTGGTGCAACGTTTCACTTTTCATATTATTTTGCATTGTATCCATTAAAAAATGTTATATAGATGATGAAATGTCAAAAAAAAGAACGAAAGAAAAGAAACGTTGAATAAATTATAGGCATGTAACACTAACCAGCCGAAGTTCCAATCAAGAGTTCTATCCACAGCTTCTTTAGCGATTCTGCTTTGGTTGACTGTAACGTACCAATGTGAATTTAAAGACAATCCAATATTTCCCATTTGGCGAGCCTAGGCAAATAAGGATAATTAAGCTTGTAATTAACAGTATACTAGCATATATATATATATATTTGCATTATAAATGTAATTAACAGTATATATTGGCACCCGTTTGTGTTATGTTCTCCTTGGTTTCAATGAAATTCATGTTTTTGTTGTTCAAAAAAAAATAATGATGTTATTGTATAAAAACTATAATTAATATTATAACCATCCGCAGTGGAGAAAAAGCTTTTCCTCATAACCTTTTTTTGTGGATAGAAATATATATATATATATATATATTACATTCTCTATTTCAAAAAGAATGCTCCCTTTAATTTTTATGTTATGTTTGAGTATAAAATTATTTCTAAAAAGAACATTTGAAAAATAAAATAAATATATTTACAAAACTGCAAAAAAGGAAATGGAACTTTCTTATTGCTATGTTCATTTATCATTTACATATAGTAAATATTTTCACTTTCAATGTCAAAATATTGAAAAACAAATCATAAATTAAATGCTAAAAAAAATAGAGCTTTCTTATTTGAACACGACAAGTATAAAAGTAGAGTATTAATCAATAGAAAGCTCACATGATTATTTTCATAAAAGGGTCATGGTCTATATATATATATATATATATATATATATATATATATATATATATATATATATATATATATATATATTCCATTATCAGTAGATAAATTAAATATTTACTTTAAACACTAACCTTAAAGTTTTTTCGATATTCATGTACAGCAGCAGCATGAGCCAGAAGCATGTGGTGTGTAACAAGATAGGGTTCAGTGCCGGAGTCACCATCTTGACAGACACTTGAGAAGCATTTGGAGCACCGGCCTGGGGCTATGCTACCGTCTTCATATCCAAATATGCTTAGCGTCCAGGGTTCATTTATAGTCATCCACTGCTTCACACGATCACCAAATAGTTGGAAACAAAGCCTTGCGAAATCTCGATAATCTTTCCTGCATATTAATTAATCATATATTACAGCCAATAATAAAACTGTATAGTGACCCTAGGTTGTTTGAATTTTCTTTAATTGGATATTAAGGGTTAAATTAGTCAAATGAAACATACATGATTCATATGGTAATTGATCAATGTACACACTCATTAATCTTGATCATTCCATGCAGGTCAAAGATTTTCGTTTAATTTATTCGATGAAAATTGATGCGTTGTATACTACTCCATTCATATCCCTGAAAAATTATTTAATTTCTTTTTCGATATTGAAGCAGACTCAAATAGAATTTGTATTAAAAAAAGAAACTTAAGTTTATAAACCCCGTGCTATTTGATTATGTTGATACAATCAATTACAGTCAAGTGAATTTTTTAAATAGAAAATGAAAATTTTCAAAATTTGAAACTGAAATAGAATGAAAAAGATACCTAAATCACTAAAAGAATGTACGTAGAAAAACTTATTATTTCATCAGACAAAAAACATTTATCGATCAATGGGTAACTATTAAATTATTCAAAATGTTATTGCTAATCCAAAAATTCATTTTGTCAATACCAATAAACTATTTAATCCTAAAGGGCTCTCATCTCAACTTAAAAAGAATTATAGAGATGCAAACACATTCTGAGATATGTAAACTTCAATAAATCTTGTTAAAAAAACAAAAAAAAAAAACTATTGAATCAATCACCTACACAATTCGCTTGCTTCGAAATCCACCATATTCATCTTCTAAAGATAAAGGAGTGTCCCAATGGTAGATGGTGACCCAAGGTTCAATATCTGCAATAAATTAGGACGGAAAATCGTTAAATTAAGAAGAAAAATAAACACTTGGCATGACTTTTTGTATTGTATATTAAAATTTTATGGTGTTTTGTTTACCCTTGTTTGAAATTATGAGATCTACATATTTGAATTTTTTTTTGGGTGGGGGGGGGGGATATCAAAGAAATTAAACAAACCTTGGATTGACATAATCTTCACTCTGTCTTTCACTTTTTTTGGAATCCCTAAAAAACCCTTGAGCTTTATGAAATATGCAATTTCCCCTTAATTTGACCGTAAGTATTTTAGGGTTAATGTTTTAATTCTACCTTAAACTTTGTAACCCTAATGTTTGAAACTAAACTTTTGTAACCCTAACAAATATATCCTACTTATTTCAACCTTTAACAACTTCAACCTCGCTCGATCTGATCCTCAACCCCACACTTGCCGAACCATCGTTAGGCAATCGCCTACCACCGGTGATGCCCGTCGAACACGTTGTACACCAAATGAACAACAAGACTCGAGTCAAAGGCTGTTGGGTGTGAACCTTGGCCACCACAAGCAAGCCTTGGACCGGTGTTAGTAGCTCGGGCAACAGCGAGAGAGCTTTGAGTCGCCACGAGTATAATTTGTTGGTATGGAGGAGTATACTTTAGACCTAAACACTAAACTCTAAACCCTAAGCTCATATATATATATATATATATATATATATATATATATATATATATATATTTGAATGTAATGGTACCACGTTTCAAAAGCTCATTAATAAGATTGTTGTAGAAATCGACTCCAGCTTGGTTCACCCCTTTGCAACGCTTCCCATCTGAACTTGAAAACAAAAAATGGCAGAATTTAGGATCACTTACGGCTGATTGCACTGGAGTACTTTTAGCCAAAAAAAGAAACAAAAAATGGAAGAAAGCAAAAAAAAATCATTATCTGCTCAAAACTTACATGGCAACAATCTAGCCCATGAGATGGAGAATCTGAAAGCATCTAGGCCAACGTCCTTCATGATTCGAACGTCATCCTGTTATGCTTGCATGGTTTATATATGTTCCACCAACTAGTATTCTTAATTCTTAAACTTCTCCTTTTAGGTGTATATATGGCATACATTACATAACTCAGATGCATACATACATACATACATAATTCGTCCGTCCGCAAAATATTGTCTCATTTATTTTGAAAGTTTCATATGATTTAACTATGATTCTTTTCATGAATATTTAGACATCAAAAATTAAATAATTCATATGCATATTAAAATGTGTAATCTGATTTTTCTAAATATAGTTTTTATGAATATTTTTTACTACTTATATTTGTTAAAATTTGAGTCAAATATTAAAATTAAATACACAATTTTTTGCACGGTGGAAGTATGTATAAAAACATACTCACATGTCTAATGCATTTTGCATCTATCGTCAATTATTATTGAACAACAATAATAATTTTATTAATATATAATAAGTAAACGTTACACCTTAATTCCAAATAAGAAATTTAGGAAATGAGTACAGTATATAGGAGTATTAGATAATGTGGTTGTTGAGATTATTATTGAAAAGGTCAAGGTGGGAAGTTAGGATGGTTGATGTACGAGTTTGAGGAAGGTGAGGTCAAAAAGTCAAAACATTAGGGACCATAGACATTTTCTCCTCATATCAACTAACAATATTTTTATCAAATGGATGAAGTGCTCGATAACACATACTTGAGAAACTAAAGGAGTGTTGGATTATTTCCTTTGCAAGAAATAGATTTTGATGATTACAAAAGTTTTGGGTGTTTTATGTAAAGTTTAGAAAAGCTTTGTGGGCAGTTAACAGTTATGCATTTTGTTCAGGTTAATTGTATTATGTGTTACGGGTTACGTTTTTACGGCCCAAGTAGTTGTGCACTTTAAGGCCCACTTAGTAAATGTGTTTACTTAAGGAAAAGATAGGGAAGTAGTTGTGTTTGTATAGGACTCTCTCTTGTAATCCCTTTCAAATTTAAACGTTAACTTCAGCTGATTCCATGGAGATTTTCGTGCACATCTTCTGTTCTGAAGAAACAGAAATAGCTGTTGGACGCTCCTCTCTCCAGCTATTTAAACGAGAGCAAGAGTTCGTGAAGAACAAGTTCAGAGATTGATCAAGAACAAAAGCTCTCATTTTGCAAAGAAACAGTCGATCATTCTAAAGCTCTCCAGCACTTCGTATTTCAAGATCAAAGCTTCTACTTCGTCCTAGTTTGCTTACTCTATTTTGGGAGAGAGAAAATCTGGTTCAAAACGTTTTTGTGTGTTTTTCGTGAAAAACCTCAACAGGTTGAGTCGTTTTCGACAAAACAGTTTTGTAAGGTTTGTTTTGGTGAGCCTCGGGAAAACCAAACAGGGATTTTGTTAGGTTATTAGTGAGCCTTTGGGAAAACTATTTTGGTGAGTGTTAGGTTCTTTTGGTGAGCCTTTGGGAAAACCAAAAATAGGTTTTAGTTGAGCCTCGGGAAAAACTTTGTATACTTTTTGGTTTGTGTAACCGTTTTAAAGTATAGTGGAAGGAACTCTCAAGTGGTGAACTTGAGGAGAGGACGTAGGTCGTAGACCGAACCTCTATAAATCGCTGGTGTCATTCTTTTCAGCCTTTTTATTTGGTTTCTCGTTTTACTTCTTTACTGTCGCGTTTTTCTAAACGGGTTGAGATCGCTCCAGTATCTACGTTTTAAGAAAAAGGATTCGTTTTTGAAGTCAACCAATTCACCCCCTCTCTTGGCTGCCTATCTGGGACAACAATTGGTATCAGAGCTAAGTGATCTATGACAAAACCTCATGGTTTCAGATCCGAAGATCAAATGGCATCAGTTCCAAGCATGATTCTTGAAGGTTACAATCCATCAAGACCTCCACTTTTCGATTCCGCAAACTTCAATTGGTGGAAGACCAAAATGCAAAATCACATTCAGGCACAAGACCACCATCTCTGGAGGATTATCAAGGCAGGACCGCAAGTTCCAACCATCGTTACTACTGATGGAAAAATCGAACCAAAGCCTCTTAGAGACTACACTCCAGAAGATGACAAAATGTGCACAATGAACGCAAAGGCGGTAAATGTGATTTTATGTGCTTTAACTCCTGATGTTTTTAACATTGTTTCTGCTTGTGATAGTGCGCATGAGATTTGGAATAAGCTACTAGTGACCTACGAAGGAACGGATCAAGTCAAAGACACCAAAATGTTCATGTTGGTCAAGGCTTATGAAATGTTTGCAATGGATCCAAAGGAAACAATTTCAGACATGCATAGAAGGTTCAACGAAATCATAACACCACTTCGGCAGTATGGTAAGATCTATACAAATGAGGAATTGGTAAGAAAAATTCTTTGGAGTCTACCTTCAACTTGGAGGAGCACCGTTGAAGCCATAAATGAAGGAGGTAGTATCAAAACTATTAGTGTTGATGAATTATTTGGAAAACTAATGACTTATGAAATGAAGGATAGAGAAGATGAAAGAATGAACAGGAAACAAAAGTCAATTGCCTTGAAGGCCAAAGAATCAGAAGAAAGTTCCTCAAACGAGGATGAAACCGGTGATGAGGCGGCAATGATAGCAAGAAAACTCAAAAAATTGCTCAAGTACAAGGGGAGATATCAACAAATGAAGGACAAAAGGAGCAGCCCCTTCAGACCTCCAACTTGCTATAAATGCAATGGAAAAGGAAATATGCAGTTTGATTGTCCAGCAAATGAAAGTAGTTCCAAAAAGCAAAGAGAGAATTCGGACAAGAAAAGAACCTTCAAGAAAAGAAGGCCTGGATTGAAAGGAATGGCAGCATGGAGTGACAGTTGTTCAGATACAGAGGAATCATCCTCAAATGAAGAAGAAGAGGCGCACATATGTCTGATAGACGATGAAGAAAGCTGCACATTCCAGAGCTGTCAACCTGTTGACTATAAACTGCAGACAGGTCAACCTGTTGAGACATGCCTGATGGCTACCGCTGAATCGGAGGTAATGAGTAATGCTGAATCTTTTAACTCTTCAAGTTCTTACACTGATGAAAGAGCTCAAATGTTTAAAGAATTCTCTGAAGTATGTCAGGATTATGATGCTCTTGTCAAAAGGCTTAAAACCGAAAATATGGCGTTGAAAGATGAGATAGCAAAATTGAGAACTAAGAATGAAAAATTGGAGAAAACCCTAGCAGGATTTATTAATGGTGAAAAGAACTTAGACAATCTTCTTGAGAGTCAAAAGTCTTACTATGACAAAACCGGAATAGGTTATAGTCATAGAAAACCTTGTTCTCAAAAGAAGCTTGCTAATGTAACCTATATAACTTGTGAGAAATGTCATCAAAAAGGACATAGTAAATTTGAGTGTCTTTTCAGAAATGGATATTTCAGATATGGTATTAAGCAAATTTGGATTATAAAAAATGCTACTAACATTTCTGGACCCAAAAAGATATGGGTACCAAAAGTCAGACGAAATGTTCAACCTGTTTAGGTCTTGAAGAAGCATACATGGTACTTGGACAGTGGCTGTTCAAGGCACATGACTGGAGATAGGAGCAAGTTCTTCAGTTACACACCAAGAAAAGGAGGTACAGTATCCTTTGGTGACAATAGCAAGGGCAGTACTTGGCATTGGTAAGGTTGGTAAGATTGGATCATCTACTATCAATAATGTACTTCTAGTCGAAGGATCAAGCACAACCTGTTGAGTATCAGTCAGTTGTGTGATAGTGGATATTATGTTACTTTTAAATCAGACCAATGTCATGTGGTTGATAAAATGTCGAACAACATTAAGTTCATTGGTAAAAGGTGTGGAAATTTCTACACATTTGATTTAGATGACTTATCTTCTTTTAATGTGAAATGTCTTATTGCTTTCTAACAAGGATGATAGTTGGCTTTGGCATAAAAGATTAGGACATGCAAGTATGTATACAATTGCAAAGCTCACAAAGAAGGACTTGGTACGAGGTCTGCAAAGATCAAATTTGATAAAGACAAGGAGTGCGAAGCTTGCTTGAAAGGAAAGCAAACAAGGGCTTCCTTTAAAGCTAAACAGTTGTGACTACAACAAAAATTCTCGTTATTACACATGGATCTATTTGGTCCAATCTCAACGACCAGTCTTGGAGGTAAACAATATTGTTATGTTATTGTTGATGATTACTCAAGGTTTACCTGGACTTTCTTCCTTGATAAGAAAAGTGAAACTCACGAAGTGTTTGTCAACTTTGTTAAGAAAGTGCAAAATGAGAAAGGTGATAAAATTGTTGCAATAAGAAGCGACAATGGTGGTGAGTTTGTTAATTCAGAAATGGAATCATTTTGTGCTTCACTTGGTATTTCTCACAATTTCTCTTGTGCAAGAACACCCGAACAAAATGGTGTTGTGGAAAGGAAGAATCGCACCATTGGAGAAATGGTAAGGACCATGTTAAATGACCACTCTCTTCCTAAGTATTTTTGGGCAGAGGCAGCAAGCACTTCATGCTATATACTCAATAGAGTTTTGATTAGGCCCATCCTAAACAAAACTCCATATGAGCTTTGGAAAGGTAAAAAGCCAAATATTTCTCACTTTCATATTTTTGGATGCAAATGTTTTGTGCTAAACTTGGATAAGCAGCATCTTGGTAAGTTTGATTCGAAAAATGATGAGGCTATTTTTCTTGGTTATTCTTTAAAAAGTAAAGCCTTTAGGCTTTTCAATAAAAGGACTTTAAAGGTAGAAGAATCAATACATGCTATTTTCGATGAGGCTAACAATGTTCTCAGAGAAGACGATGATACTCCTGGAAGTCCAGCAGACACAAGTCAGAAGATCAGTGAAGGAAACAACTTGACTAAAGGTCAAGCAGACGAGAATCCTGAAAGAAAAGATCATTTTCAACCTGTTGAGAACGCCTGCAAAAGAACAAGAACAAGATTCAACTGCATGCCCTCTCAAACACCGCCTCATGAGTGCAAATTCAAGCACAAATCAAGTCATCCTCAAGAGAATATTCTGGGGATGTAACCCAAGGGGTAATGACACGCTCTTCCTTAAGAAATTTCGTGCTTTTCAAGCTTTTGTCTCTCTAGTCGAACCTAAGACTATTGATGAAGCTTTGCAAGACGAAAACTGGATAAATGCTATGCAGAAGAATCAACCAGTTCAAAAGGAATGATGTATGGGATTTGGTTACTGCACCAAAGAATCATTCCATAATTGGTGCCAAATGGGTTTTTAGAAATAAACTTGATGAAAATGGTGGTCACAAGGAGTAAAACAAGATTAGTTGCTAAAAGTTAATCACTGGAGGAAGGAATCGATTTTGATGAAACATTTGCTCCTGTAGCTCGACTTGAAGCAATAAGAATGCTTTGTGCATTTGCATGCTTTATGAACATTCAACTTTTTCAAATGGATGTAAAGAGTGCTTTTCTAAACGGGTTTATAAAAGAGGAAGTTTATGTAGAACAACCTCCCGGTTTTGAAGATCCTCATTTTCCAGACCACGTTTACAAGTTAAAAAAGGCTATTTATGGTTTAAAGCAAGCTCCAAGAGCTTGGTATGAAAGGTTGAGTACCTTTTTGGATAATCATGGCTTTACAAGGGGAAAAGTTGACAACACCCTATTCATAAAGTCTTCTAAAAATGACATTTTGGTTGTTCAAATTTATGTTGATGATATAATCTTTGGTGCTACTAATCAATCCTTGTGCAAGGAATTCTCTAAATTAATGCGGGGAGAATTCGAGATGAGCATGATGGGCGAACTTAGCTATTTCCTTGGACTTCAAATCAAACAATCAAGGAAGGAATCTTTATAAGTCAAGCCAAATATATAAAGGATATCTTGAAGAAATTTGGTTATATTACAAAGAAAGCCCGGCCCATACCCATGAGTGCTACGGTAAAGTTGGATGAAGACTCGAATGGTAAACAAAGTTGAGCAAAAACTGTTTAGAAGCATGATTGGTTCTTTGCTTTACTTAACTACAAGTCGGCCTGATATTTTGTTCGATGTATGCTTGTGTGCTAGATTTCAGTCAAACCCAAAAGAATCTCACATGCATTGTGTCAAAAGAATTTTTAGATATTTGGTTGACACACCAAATCTTGGGTTGTGGTATTCCAAAGAAACCTTGTTTGAATTTCATGGTTTTTCGGATGCTGATTTTGCTGGCAGTAAAGTAGATAGAAAATCTACAAGTGGTTCATGTCAATTCTTAGGAAGTTGCCTAGTTTCATGGTTTTCAAGAAAGCAAAATTCAGTTGCTTTATCAACTGCAGTGAATACATAGTCATGGGAAGTGTGTAGCTCAAATTTTGTGGATGGTTCAACAATCAAGGATTTTGGTTTCAACTTCAGAAAAGTTCCTATTAAGTGTGACAACACTAGTGCAATTTGTTTAGCTAAAAATCCGGTTCATCATTCTAGAGCTAAACACATTGAGATACGATATCATTTCATTAGAGAACATGTTGCTAATGAAAATGTTTTGCTTGAGTTTGTCGATACTAATAATCAGCTGGCGGACATATTCACAAAACCACTTTGTGAAGAAAGATTCAGTTACATAAGAAGAGAATTGGGCATGAGCAATCCAAGGTAAATTTCAGGTAAGTATTTCTAAACTGTTTAGAGTCATCAAATGAAATAAGAACATGTAATATGAAAATTAATTTCATATATATGTGCTCTTAATTTCGAAAGTAAAAGTGTGCATGAACATTCCCGTGATTTATTTTTAAAACATTGGTTTTGGACGTTTTTGTTTTAAGAAAATTGGGAAGAGGAGAAGTTATTTTTGGGATGAAAAAGATATTTTACCAGGGGTAAAAGCGTAATTTTTTAAATATTTTACCGAGTGTTATAACTCCTCTTCTACACTCTTCTTTTTCGTCTATGACACTCCACCTCTCTCTCCTGAAAACTGAAAACCTTCAACTCCTCAGACCAGCACGATGGCCTCCTCCTCTCCAAACCCTAGCTCCAGCAATCCCCAATTCCAGCAAACCCTAGTCGACTATTCCAGTGATTCAAGCGGCGAAGAAGACCGTCATTCTCAGTCTCGTGAGAAACCTGTAACCACCGAAACTATAGCCTGCACCACTCTCAACCTGATGAACTCTGACAGTGACTCCGAGAGGACAACCGATCAGCCACTTTCAGACGTACCGACAGTTTCAAAGGCTAAGGCCTCACTAGAGAAAAGGTACTCTTCCTCATCCTCTCTCGACAGCTTTGATTTAGCTATGACTCTGACCGATTTGAAGGAGAGTGCTAAGAAAAGAAAGTTGAAAGCTCCGGCTGTCCAGTCTCGAAGGGTAAGAACCAGAGGCAATGGGTTGAGACCGATAAGAAGAGCAGCACCTTCTTCATCTGCTCAGAAGGAGCCAAAACAATCCACTGCAAAGCCTAAGCAATCCACTCCTAAATCCGAAAAGAAGAAGGTAGTTCGAACGACAAAGATGCTGAAATCTAAAGAGGTAAATCTTAGATTTACAAAATTTTTAAGGCATTCATATGTTACGAGAGAACTACTAGACTCTTTTGGGGTACAAGAAATTGAAGGGTGGTTAGATCAGTATGGATTACTGCCTTTTGTCTCTTCAAAAGCAAAAGGGTTTACAAGTCTTGTTTCTGAATTCTATGCCAATCTAGAAGTAGAATCAGATGGATTCAGTGTAGTGTCTCATCAAAGGAAGTAGGGGTTCTCACTGCAATGGGGTTGGCTGATTCGGATGTTGAGGTCTCTGATACTCCTGAAATTAAAAAGGATGCATTTCTTTACTTTTTTGGAGACATAGGGGTTCCTTTTGAGCATCTGCCTTATCAGTTCACAAGTATGTTGTTCAATAAGTTCAACCATAGAGTAATCCACTGGATTATAACAGCCATTTTGTTCCCTAAAGAAGGCACACAATTGGTAACATGGGGAGATCTTTGTCTCATGTACAAAATAGTGAAAGGGATGGAGATTGAAAACGGCAACTTAAAGGCTGCAAAGAAGCAACAGAAAGGAAAAGAGAAAGAGCAGAAGGAGTCTCAACGTGTTGACACAGCTGTAGAGGACAGAGTTGCTGTAGATCAAGAAGCTGTGACTGAAAGAGCGTTGGTTCTCTACAACCCTCTCCAAGCCACTGAGATCCTAGATTTCTGGAGTACCCCACCACAGTCACCGAGCCTGTGCTGAACCAAACCTCTGTGTGTTTTGTTTCAAGGAACACTTTCCTTCCGAACAATTTCATTGTGTTTAAACTATGTTTTTGTTTTAAAACTTCTGTTTCAAACTTCTGGGATGCACATACATTCTGCTGCCATATATTTCCTTCCTCTATGCTTTATGATGGTTATCAGACTTTTTGATTATGACAAAAAGGGGGAGAATATGGGATATATTTTCTGTTGGGATAAATATATTCTGTTTGAATGCGTGCTGGTGTGTGCTGATATGGTTCTGTTTGTTTGCAAATGAGTAAGCTTAATAAGCTTAATGTTATTTGTCTCTCCTGAGATGCTCTTTTCTGTACAAGAGTTGTGCTAGTAAGGGGGAGTTTCCGTTTTGGTTTAGGGGGAGCTTTTTAAAAGTGTTTCAAGGAGATTTTGTTCAGGGGGAGTTTTTCAAAATCTAAGTTACTTTACTTTAGTTTTGTCATCATCAAAAAGGGGAGATTGTTGGATTATTTCCTTTAAAAGAAAAAGATTTTGATGATTACAAAAGTTTGGGTGTTTTATGTAAAGCTTAGAAAAACTTGGTGGTGTGAACAGTGATGCATTTTGTTCAGGATAATTGTTTTATGTATTACGGGTTACGTTTTCATGGCCCAAGTAGTTGTGCACTTTTAGACCCACTTAGTAAATGTGTTTAATTAAGGAAAAGATAGGAAGTAGTTGTGTTTGTATAGGACTCTCTCATGTAATCCTCTTTGAATTTAAACGTTAATTTCAAATGATTCCATGGAGATTTTCGTGCACATTTTCTGCTCAAGAAACAGAAATACTGTTGGACGCCCTCTCTCCAAATTATAAAAACGTGAGCAAGGCTTCGTGAAGAACAAGTTCGAGATTGATCAAGAACACAAGCTCTCATTTTGCAAAGAAACAATGATCATTCTAAAGCTCTCCAAAGATCAAGCTTTTTCAAGATCAAAGCTTCTACTTGCCTTAGTTTGCTTACTTTATTTTGGGAGAGAGAAAATCTGGTTTAAAACGCTTTTGTGTGTTTTAAAAAACCTCAACAGTTGAGTCGCTTTCGCAAAATAGTTTTTGTAAGGTTTGTTTTGGTGAGCCTGGAAAACCAAACAGGATTTTGTTAGGTTATTAGTGAGCCTTTGGGAAAACTATTTTGGTGAGTGTTAGGTTCTTTTGGTGAGCCTTTGGGAAAACCAAAAACAGTTTTAGTTGAGCCTGGGAAAACTTTCAGATACTTTTGGTTTGTGTAACTGCTTTAAAGTATAGTGGAAGGAACTCTCAAGTGGTGAACTTGAGGAGAGGACGAGGTCGTAGACCGAACCTCTATAAATTGGTGTCATTCTTTTCACCCTTTTTATTTGGTTTCTCGCCTTACTTTTCGTCAGCGCTTTTTCTAAACGGGTTGAGATCGTCAAGATTCTACGCTTTTAAGAAAAAGGATTCGCTTTTAGTCAACCAATTCACCACCCCCTCGCTGCCTATTTGGGATAACAAGTAGTACGGATAAGAACATAAAAACTAGGCCAAAGGGAATCACGACAAGAAGAAACTCCAGGGGATGCCTGTAGAGGATCAATCGAACTCCCACAGTGGTCACCAAGAGACCGAAAGCAAGCACAACCAGACGTAGTGAAGTAATATAGATCTTCAATCAATCTCGATCAAGGCACACCGAAGAAGCTTCCCAAGAGTAAGTGTCGTCTCACTACGCTCGTGCTAAGAGAAGTAGACTTGTCCAACCAAAAGCACAACCCAGAACCAAATCCCGAGCATTCCAGTCGCGCAGCTAGCGACACAAAAATCAACAAAAGACACAAGTCCGAAAAAAACAAGGATAAAAATAACATACAACGGAACCAAACATGATAGATGACGGGTATATAGGCCGGCTCATTAGCTGTATACCCCCAAGGCACTAACCTCATGCTTCCAGGTGAGGCAAGAAGTCCCAATACCCCACCTTACCATGCTTAACAGATACCTAAAGCCAACCAATGCCCAGATCGGTTAATTTCTTCCTACTGATAAGCCAGATAGCACCTGAGCACAAGATGCAGGCTCCTACAACACCATCCTTGCAGATGAAAACAGTTGCGCTGGCCATCGATCAGAATTCTCCATGGCACCACCTTAGTAGAAGACCCCTCTGCCATTGCTGCAGGAAGATCCCCACTGGCGATGGAAGCCAAAGGGCCACAGTACGAACCAACCAAAACCAGAGGAAAAGGGGGAGGCCAAACCAGAACCATGGCCGTGACAGTGCCACGTGAGCGATGAGCAAAAGACGAGCCAAGTAAAGCACAAGCAAACAGAGCACTGCCTTGCCGGATTCAACGCCAGAACCCACAACAACGTAACGTCAGAGGGAGTGCAACGAGACGGGCCTGGATAAGCAGGTAGAGGAAGCCAGGCGGAACACCGGCAGCAAAGCGGCCGATCATGTGGTGCGCCGCCACTAATCGCACAAAACCCTAGGAGAATTTTTTCTTCGAATTCCCAAATCTCTGAAGCATGAAATCACATCTTTGGTGGTGTTTGTGTTTTTCCAAGGGTCTTCCAAGGATATTAGGGAGTAATTTGGATTTTTTATGAGATTGACATATGGAGTCAATTTTAGCTATTAATTGGGGATCTACTCAAGTATTTTCCTTAACTTTTCTCGTTTGGGATAAAGTTGTATTTTCTGTTATATCTTAATAAAATTGTCATTGTCATTCAAAAAAAAAGTCACCTAAGTTATGATTTAGAAACTGTTGACACCCGATTTTTGTCCGGAATCCTAATTAATGACTATTTTGACCTAGAATAACTAACCAAGGGTATTTGAGCGAATTGAAGAAGAGAGGGATCCAATTGACTCATGACGATATCTTTGGTGACAAATGAGTAATTTTCCCACTAATGCATAGCTTGGTCACCAAGTTTTTTCTTTCCTAGGTGATAACTCTTTTAGTTATTTTTCGAAATTGTTTATTTACCACATACGCAAAAATACTTACCTAAACGTACTACTACTTAACTAACTAACTTAATAAACTAAAAGACTAAAACACCCTTCATGTAGAGATTTATTATAAGGGTAAATTGACATTTTCATGGTGTGTGTTTTTCCACATATGTAGTAATAGACACCCATTATGCTTTTTTGTTCTAAACCTCTTAGATTTAGGTGTTTAATTCCTACCCAAACTTCCCCTAAGTCTTCCCTATAAATATCCCATCTAATCTAACCCTAAACACAATCAATTCTTACAAGAAAACTCGCAAAAAATAGCAAAAAGATCCTGCTTTTCTCTCTAACGTCCGAACCGAACTCCAATCCCTTTCGACCTCGAATTCCTGACTTTTGGTCGCCGAATCCTAGTGCTTCAGATCCGCTTCGTCGCCAGGAACTCAAATCTACCATCCGTTTCGCCTAATGTCGCCTGAATCGAGAGAATTTTCTTCTTTCCCGCTACTTGACCCGCATTCAACCCGACTCAATCGGACAGCACAGGCCGCCGTTCGACATCCCACCACCGCCACGAGGCTCGACGTCCGCCGAAGAGCCGATCCCCGCCACTTTCGGGCACCGATTCTGCCTAGACACCGCGGCCCGAGTTGCTCCTCCCTCCTCTGTGCATCGCGTCTGCAAGCAGGTACGTGTTCTAACTTTCTTTCTTTTTTTATTTTATTTATTTTATTCTCTTTTATCATTTCAGCCCCTCATGTTCTCCCCTTTACGTCACTTAGGTCCCTACGTTTTTTAAAGGTTTCATTTGAGTCAATAACGTCCATCTCCCTAAAGCAATCCTTTAACAAGTTTAAAAACTAACAGTTTGGGCACCATGCCTAAACCTTTTAATCTTTATTTTTAATCATTGGTGCTATTTTTTTCATTTAAATTGTGTTAATTTTTTTATTCTATTTCTTTTATTAATTATTGTCATTTGTTCCAGTTTCATTAAGATTAATTATTTTTGTGTATCATTTAAATAAATAAAAAATCAAACAAAATCAAATAAAAGAGAAATCAAGCAAAATATGAAATAAACTCACAGAGATGTAATTTTTTTTAATCGAGAATTTTTATTTTTGATTGTAATTAGTATGATCTGTAACATATGCACCAGGTAATTTTGGGTTTAAAAAAGACCTGGCGAATAGATTGGTGGCGACTCCTGTAGAAAATCTCGTCGTTACAGAAACAAATTGAAATGTTTGTTCACTGTAGTTCGAAGAATTGAAGAAACAAAATATTGAAATGTAACTATTAAAATGAAAAGAAAAAAAAAGGAATAAGATGACTAAAATACAAACCACATAGCGATGGTAGAAGTCGATTGCTACATCTCCATTTTCCCCGTTAACAATTCTATCTGCAAACACATAATTTTTCCTTTTAGAAACAAACTAATGCTTAGGGGAAGAAAATAGTTATGACGTACGTTGTATGACTTAACTAGATCCTTTAAATCCCTGGAGAAAAAAATGAAACAAATTAAGTGGCGCAAATAAAACTATTTTTTTGCAGAGTGAAGGGAAAAAAAATCGAAATATAACCTTATTTGGGAACAACTGTAATGCAGCTTAATTTTTTTTATTTTTTGATAGGGATAATGCAGCTTAATTAGAAAACAATTCCAAAGTAGATTCCACGACCAAAAAATAAAACAAAGTGGCACAAATGAAACTATTTTTTTTTTTTTTTTTGCAACGTAAAGGAAAAAAAATCGAAATATAACTTTATTTGGGAACAGCTGTTGCAGCTTAATTATAAAACAATTCCAAAGTAAATTCCACGACGAACAAATAAAACAAAGTGGCCCAATTAACACTGACGTTTTGCAGCTAAAAGAAATAAAGAAAGAAAAAACCTTAAATCCATTATCATAAAATTAGTGGATATGAAAAGATAGGATAGAGACCTGGATATTTATGAGTGAAATAATCCCAGAGACCGGGACCTTTACCACTTTCATTCCAAGCTCCTTCAGTCTATATATGAATTCCATCAGATTAATTAGTATAAATATTTAGTAATTGGATGATATCAGAACGTTTATAAAGATACTGCAACAGAAAAGCTTGCAAGATGCATATCACAGAACGGAATAGAATAGAGACACATGATTCATGTAACCGATATCGATTAAAGCTCAGTCGCGTAAATATACTATTACCTGATAGGCGGAGGAAGAAGAGCCAAAGATGAAACCAGAAGGGAAATCAGTACGATGAAGATTTACATAGCTCAGAGTTGGCTCCAAGAGAGGAGCCACAGCCACCAAAACCAATATCATCACTAACTTCAACATGTTTGTTGCAATTGTATAAGGATCACTAGTTTGCAAAGCCGATAATATAGATAAGGTTCTGGGCCCGCTTCAAATTAGCTAAAGACACTAAAACCAAACACTGCCAATTTTTGGGTAAAATGTAAGTTACTTCCCTAAATTATGTCAACGCGGTCAGATAAGGGTCCAAACTTTAACTCGGATAAAACGGTACAATGAACTATTTAAAGTGGAACACTTAAAGGGTCTCCCTCGGTTATATGAGGGATTAAGGGCCCGATTTGGGTTCGAAGTTCAGTGAGTCAAGTCCTCAAGTGTTCCACTTTAAATAGTTGGGAAAAAGAAAATGATGCATTTTTTTTTGAACAGGACAGATTTATCTTATTAATAATGAAACATTACAAATTAAGTCAGAATACTTAACTCGATGATCCGGATCGGCAGACAAATAAACCTACCCGTAAATAAGGAATACTCCACAAAAATGGAATTACGGAATGAGACCAAAATCACTACGATTAAGCTCTCATTGTCTGGCCTCCAAAGGCTATCCAAATCATGACGATGATCACGACCACTATAAGCGGAAAAAGATATAGAATCGGCTCCTGCACTCTCGCACACCCAAACGCTAAATGGGTACCGGCGAATCATAATGGGCTAAGGAGAGGGTTAATCACAGAAATAGTGACAACCACAGTAATCCACCTACATGATAACATAATAAACAAAACAAAAATAACCCTAGATAACGCAACAGATCACTGAAACAACTAAAACAAAATAAAACCGATAACGCAACATGATACAAACGAAACAAAACAAAACAACCTAAGCAGAGGGTCCAATTAAACAAAGAAGCTGAGTTTTGCTAACCAGCCCTCACCGCCAGCAAAACCCAAAACCATAAGATTATGGTTCCAAGCAGGGTGAGGCAACCCTCAACCCTGCCAAATACTGTAAGAACACCCCACCAGCATGCGTCAGCAATGGAGGACCGGGGCCAGGCACAAACGTGGGCACCACCACCGCCGTAGGAGGAGCGCCACCCAGACTAAACACCTGTGCACGTTCGGCAGCAAGGTCAAGTCCGCTAGCGTGGGCGAATGGAGTCCATGGCTGGAAAACCGGTCCGACGGAGAGGACGACGAGAGGCCGTGCGGTGGAGGTGATGGCGCCGCAGTAGTAGAGGATACATCAAAATAATCACAGAACCCGCACAGAGAGGGAAGCGATTGGGAGCGAATAGAGGCACCTGGCAATGACGGTGACGGTGATGAGTGACCGGTAGCAAGCTTGGAGAAGACAACGGCCACTGTGTGGGCCAAACAATAGAGAGGCATGCGGCGCTCTCTAGGGTTGGATGGGTAAGAATATTATTATTACTTTTCTTTTCTTCTCTTTGATTTCACATAAAATAATGCATTAATTCTTTGAACTTTATATCTTAGGAGTGTAATTTTTTCAAATAACTAAATTTGTTTCTTGCCCAAGCTTATTTACCAGATGAAGAGAAGTATAATTTATTTCAATTTATTTCAAATTCTTAATAAATTAATAAAAATAATACTCCGTATGTAGCAGATTTATTAATCACATACTTAGCAGATTTATTAACCACATACTTGGTTTTCCACATACCCGTAGATTGACAAAATTGGCCCTCATATGAATATCAGATCCAATTACTTTCTTCTTCTTTCATGGGAACTGAACTACGACAGAAAACAACTCCTGATCTTCTCCAATAAATAACCTTTTGCCTGTTGCACCACAAATCCATCAACTTCACAAATCTCCACCGACTCCGGCCACCGTGATCCCCACCAACTCCGGCCACCGCAATCTATCGTCAACTCACCGAGCTTCTAGATCCAGATGACCTTGTTGGCTTTAAGGATTTTGATGATCACAAAGTTTTAGGTCTTTTGTGTAAAGTTTTGAAAAGTGTGGTATGTACTTAGTGTATTTTACCTATTACTTAAATTGGACCTTTGGACTCTGTTTTATTACTCTAGATGGGCCACGGTTTTAAAATTCAAATAAGCCCATCTCGTTTAAACCTGTTTACAACTGTCTGTTAAGAAGTTGAGTTTGGTTAGGACTCTTCTATCTCTATTTTCGCTTCTAACGTTCAGCAGCTCGTTGAGAAACAACCTTGACGAAAAATCAAGATTTACAAACAGGAGAGACGTTGAAGAAGACGCTCCAGACGCTCCTCCCTTTCTGCTTTAAATACAGACTCACGTTTACGAAGAAACTACTTCACTCGAGAAGCATTCAGACTTATATCATTAGCAAGCAAGTTGTTTCAAAGCTCTCCAGTGCTGATCTTCTGAAGAACAAGCTTCATCTTCATCTTAGCTTTTCTGGGTTATTTTTCGAGAGAAAAATTGTGTTTCAAAATCGTTTTGCGTGTTTTCGTTAAAACCTCAACAGGTTTAGATTTTCGTAAAAATCAAAGTGTTTTAGGTTTTGTTTTGGTGAGCCTCGGGAAAACCAAACAGGGATTTTGTTAGGTTAATAGTGAGCCTTGGGAAAACTATTTTGGTGAGTCTTAGGTTTTGGTGAGCCTTTGGGAAAACCATAGTTAGGTTGTAGTTGAGCCTTGGGAAAAACTATTTGTACTTTTTCTTGATGTAACCTTTTTAAAGTATAGTGAAAGAACTCTCAAGTTGTGGACTTGAGGAAAAGACGTAGGTCTCGGACCGAACCTCTATAAATTCCGTGTCGTTCTTATTTTTGCTTTGGAAGTCGTATTTCTAAACGGGTTGACATCGAGTCAAGATTTCGGTTTCGTTAATTCGAAAAGTTTTGAGGCCAACCAATTCACACCCTCTTGGTAGCCTACTTGGGACAACAATTGGTATCGAGCAAGGTGATTCGTGACAAAACCTCGCGGTTTCAGATCCAAAGATCGAATGACATCGGTTCCAAGCATAATCCTTTAAGGATACAACCCGTCTAGACCACCACTATTTGATTCAGCAAATTTCAATTGGTGGAAGACAAGAATGCAAAATCACATTCAGCGCAAGATCATCATCTTTGGAGGATCATTAAAGCGAGGCCTCACATTCCAACCATTGTTACGATGATGGAATAGTTGAACCGAAACCTCTCAAGGATTACACTCAGAGGATGATAAACTATGCACCTTGAACGCCAAAGCGGTAAATGTAATTCTTTGTGCTTTAAATCCCGATGTTTTTAATATTGTTTCGCTTGTGACAAAGGCACATGAGATATGGAATAAGCTTCTAGTAACCTACGAAGGAACGGATCAAGTCAAAGACACCAAGATGTTCATGTTGGTTAAAGCTTATGAAATGTTTGCCATGGATCCAAAAGAAACTATTGCTGACATGCACAGGAGATTCAATGAGATAATCACACTCCTGCGACAATATGGTAAAATCTATAAAAGTGACGAGTTGGTAAGGAAAATTTCAGGAGTTTACCACCAACATGGAGAAGCACCGTGGAGGCAATAAGTGAAGGAGGTAGAATTAAAACTATTAGTGTTGATGAATTATTTGGAAAACTAATGACGTATGAAATGAAGGATAGAGAAGATGAAAAGATGAACAGGAAGAACAAATCGATTGCCTTGAAGGCAAAAGAGTCAGAAGAAAGCTCCTCAGATGAGGAAGAAACCGGTGATGAAGCGGCAATGATAGCAAGAAAAATCAAGAAGTTGCTCAAGTACAAAGGAAGATATCAACAAATGAAGGATAAAAAGAGCAGCCCCTTCAGACCACCAATCACATAACCGCAGTGGAAGAGGACATATACAGTCGATTGCCCAGCAAATGAGAGCAGCTCAAAGAAACAAAGAGGAAATTCTGACAAAAAGAGAACCTTCAAGAAAAGAAAACCTGGATTGAAGGGAATGACAGCTTGGAGTGATAGTTGTTCAAATACAGAGGATTCATCCTCAAATGAGGAGGAAAAGGCACACATATGTCTAACAGATGGTGAAGAAAGCATCACATTCAAGAGCTATCAACCTGTTGACAGTGAGCTCCAGATCTCTCAACCTGTTGAGACGTGCCTGATGGCTACTGCTGAATCAGAGGTCCTGAAGAAACACACATGGTTCTTGGACAGCGGATGCTCAAGACACATGACCGGGGATAAGAGTAAGTTTTTCAGTTTCACCCCAAGGAAAGGAGGAACAGTATCCTTTGACGACAATAGCAAAGGACAAATACTTGGTATTGGTAAGGTTGGTAAGATTGGATCATCTGCTATAAACAATGTCTTACTTGTTGAAGGACTAAAACACAACCTATTAAGTATTAGTCAACTTTGTGATAGCGGTTACCATGTCATATTCAAATCTGATCAATGCCATGTGATTGACAAATTGTCCAACAACATTAAATTCATTGGAAAAAGATGTGGAAATGTCTACACTTTTGATTTAGATGATTTATTCTCGTTCAATGTAAAATGCGTCATTGCTTCTAACAAAGAACCATAGTCTCAATTCCCAACCCCACTTCATTTATCAAGTGGTCATGGATCATCATCGACCTGGAAAACTGGAGGAGAAACCAGTTGATTAACTCCAAAACCAAAAGGTCTTCTTGTATTCCCACCTGATATCTCCTGAGACATCTCAAGTAGACAGATTAGTAACAAAAAGAAACAGTTTTATCCTAGTTGGCCAGGTTTCTAGGTGAGTTTTCCCTTATGTTGTCTTTAGTTTTAGGAAAGATATAACTATTAACCTTTAACTCCTACCGATATGAATAAAAGGGCAATAGGTGGTTTCAACTAAGAAACATGCTCAAGAGAAGAAGTAAAAAATGCTTGGCAGACCATGAACCACACAAAACATATGGAAACTGAGGGAAAAAGTAGAAGGGCGGTAACAATAGCAAAAATCAGTTCCTAAAAGATAATGATCAGACTTAGTGCTAAACATGTTTTCTATAGTGAAATATCAAATAACTATGCTAAACAAACTAAAAGGGAATCAACTAAATTAGACGGCCAGAAGAAATGAGTTTACCAAGCTTAGCAAGCAAATTCATACTTGCAACCTATAGTCACTTTCTAAGTTTAAACAAAGGAATTAACTCAAAAAGCCATCGACAAAGTCGGCCAGCAAGGAGAAACGGGTCAACCTCATGCTTTCACAAACAAAACTTAACAAGTTAATAAGGAATAATGCTGAGACTTACAAGGCAAAACCATGAGAATAACCCAACATATCTAAGAACAGTAACTCACAAGATCACAACCTGCTTAGTACTAAAAGTTGACAACTAAAATACCAACAGTAGTCGTGGCATAGCTCAAATTGGTACAATTAATTTTCAGTAAAAATAATCATGGAAAACTAATTATATAACACATATGTACGGTTCTAATGAACACAGCCATCCAAGATCAATTTTAAGTTACAGTTAGACTTAAGAGGCACTAAAATAATCAACCAAGCAAGGATAAATCAAAACAAGTCAAGGTTCCACAGAATTAGACAAGCAGATAATGCAACCCCACTGATAAGTGTCACTAATTAAACTATTGTGCTTAAACTAACAAGATTACTTCCAATCATCAAGCATGGCCTAATCAACACAAGCTTCTTGTCAAATAACAATTAACCGCAAGTCATCAAGGGAATATGCTAAGCTTCAACTAAAGAATAATACTGATTTAAAATCATAGAGTTCTCACCGAGCGTCGGCATCGAACACGACGAATCATCACCATCCATATTGCCCAGCCTCGTCTTGCGGTTGTTCCATTGTCATAGCCAGCAGCTCTGTCCCCAAAATTAATCCTACCCAAAATCCATCCTTGCATCTGAATCAACTCTTTTCTCTCTTTTCCCGATTGAATCTGCCTTCATTCCAAATTCGAACCTCAAATCAATCCTCGCTTCTCATCTGGAAGAAATCAATCACCGTCGAAGGAAGACCATCGCCGGACCTGCTCTGACTAGAATCACATCTCTCTATCTCTCTCTCTCTCTCTCTCTCGACTCTTCTTCCATGAAATCTGAATCGAAGCTCCTCTCGTTCAGAATCGAATCAGTCCCTTGAGTCTGCCCCTTGCTGTTTCTGGTTCTTCTTCCAGCAACAGAGAATTGGAGGCTTCCTTCTAGAATAACCAAGGCTGAATTGATCTTCGGTTGGTGATTATGAGCTAGATGATGAAGGAGAAGAAGTACGAAAGGAAGGAGAGCAAGACTTGCTCTGCTGCGTCGAGAGAAGAATGAGCAGAGAGATCAAGAATGACTTTTCAGATCCCTTTCTCTTCGTTGAAATCGCTAGAAATAGCTCCGCCTCCACGTCCGTGATTCGTGTCTCAACCTTAACAAGCTTAGTGTCTAAAGGTTTTAGGAAAATTACAAACTAGGTCCTAGGTTTATTTTAATTGTACAAATTTTATCCCACCTAGTTACTAGGTTTCAATTATGTCATTTTCTAAATTAATCAAATCTAATTCTTTTCAATTTTATCCCAAGATTTCTATTTCTTTCAATTTAGTCCTTAATCATTTTATTCCTTCCAGTTACGACACGTTCGGTGAGGACGGGTCATAACAAAGACCTAGTGAGAGGACTGCCGAAGATCAAGTTTAACAAAGATAAGGAATGCGCAGCCTGTTTAAAAGGTAAACAAACAAGGGCTTCATTCAGGTCTAAACAGGTTGTGACAACTGCAGGAATTCTAGAACTTCTACATATGGATCTTTTTGGTCCTATCTCTACAACAAGTCTTGGAGGTAAACGTTACTGCCTTGTTATAGTTGATGATTATTCAAGATATACCTGGACATTCTTCTTTGCCAAGAAAAGTGAAACTTGTGAAAATTTTATCAACTTTGTCAAGAAAGTACGAAATGAGCAAGGTAAGAAAGTTGTTGCCATACGCAGTGACGATGGTGGAGAATTTGTTAATTCTGAAATGGAGTCCTTCTGTATTTCACTTGGTATATCTCACAACTTATCTTGTGCAAGAACAACTGAACAAAATGGTGTTGTAGAGAGGAAAAATCGCACCATCGAGGAAATGGTAAGAACGATGCTCAATGATTATTCTCTTCCTAAATACTTTTGGGCAGAAGCTGCAAGCACATCATGCTACATACTCAATAGAGTTTTGATTAGGCCTATCCTAAACAAAACTCCTTATGAGCTATGGAAAGAGAAGAAGATGATGATCCTGAAGACCAGGACAACGCAGATCAGAAGGTCAATGATCCAGTTGAAACTCAGACGGAAAGCAATGTGGAAAATACGTCTCAACCTGTTGAGACAGTACCAGAAGAGCAAGACTCAAGTGCAGTTCAGACTTCTCAAGTCCTACCTCATGAATGGAAATTCAAGCATAAAGCAAGTCACCCTCAGGAGAACATTCTGGGTGATATAACCCAAGGGGTAATGACTCGTTCAGCATTAAAGAATTTTTGTGCGTTTAATGCTTTTGTTTCTCTTGTAGAACTCAAATCCATAGATGAAGCACTACAAGATGAAAACCGGATAAACGCTATGCAAGAAGAGCTGAATCAGTTTAAAAGGAATGAGGTATGGACACTAGTACAAAGGCCAAAAGACCATTCCATAGTTGGTGCTAAATGGGTCTTTAGAAACAAACTTGATGAAAATGGTGTTGTCACTAGAAATAAAGCAAGGTTAGTTGCCAAAGGCTACTCACAGGAAGGAATAGATTATGATGAAACTTATGCTCTGTGGCTAGACTTGAAGCAATAAGAATGCTTTGTGCATTTGCATGTTTTATGAACATTCAACTATTTCAAATGGATGTAAAAAGTGCGTTTCTAAACGGGTTTAAAAAAGGGGAGGTTTATGTAGAACAACCTCCAGGTTTTAAGGACCCTCACTTTCCAAACCATGTCTTTAGATTAAAAAAGGCTCTTTATGGTTTAAAGCAAGCTCCTAGAGCTTGGTATGAAAGGTTGAGCACTTTCCTAGTTGATCATGGTTTTACAAGAGGAAAGGTTGACAACACTCTTTTCATTAAGTCTTCTGAAAAGGATATTGATAAGTTGATTTTTGTTAGATTTATTTCTCCAATACTTAAGCTATTCTCATGAGTTTTGAACTTAAATACCTATTTTGAGTATGTTTAATATCTTAGAGCTTATTTGGAGACAATTAATTAAATGTGGATTTAATTGTTAATTTTATAGATATTTATGATTGTGTTTATTTTCGGATTATTGACAGATTGAAGATGTCTTGGTAGAAAATTCATAACTTGAGCTACAGAAGTCCGAATTGGATTATTCAAGATGCATTGGAAAGCTAACGTCCTAAGCTACATTTCATATGAAGGAGTATTGACCTGCTGCTGTTGCAATGACAGGAACGGTCCAGATTTAAAAGTTGAGAGGTTAAGTGATTACCAGAGGGACGCTGTGGGACTAGGATGATTTTGAGCTGAAGTATATTTCTTTCCAGCCTCAATGCATCGATGAGTCAGAGCAAGCAAAATCAATTTGACCTATTAAGAAATCAGCTCGGATCCTTTGCCGAGTACATGTGTAATGTTCAAATTCTAGTCAATTTAAAGTTCAATTTCATTCTTCAGCCAACAGGTGAAAGTCCATCAACCATCGGCCTACTCCTCCTTGCTGGATTCGGATGTTGTCAAAGATGGAGCTCAACGAAACATTCATCCAATCACTCACTTTTATTTATTCAGAGATGAGATTAACTATTCAGAGATGAGATTAACGATTGGTGATGATTGGATGGTGGGAGTTGAGATAAAAGGTGGTCAGCACTGGTTCAATAAGTTGATGCCTACAACGTGTTTGATGAATTGTCCAAGAGAGGCTGAGAAGAAGTTGACTAGCAATTCACACCCGAATCAAACGGAATCCTAATACTGGTGGGAGAAGGTATTCCAATTCAGTTTCAATTTTTGTATACCTAGTACTAGGTGGAGTCGGAATGTTACCATTATAAAAGGGGAAGACATGAGTATGTGAATACGTCTCCTAGATTTAATTTTATTTTCTCTGCTGCGTTTATATACCATGTCTGAGTAATTTCTTAGTTTGGTCTAGGGTTAGATTTCTATCTCCAAACTCTTGGTTGTGAGAATTGATTTTGAGCTATAATTTTCTTTAATTTTCAAGTATCTATTCCTTCTTAGTACTTAATTATTGCAATTGATTTTCTAATTCTCGCTTGTAGGATTGGTTGTGAAATTGTGATTATACTTGAATATTTTTAGTCGCTTGTATGAAAAGATTTGTTTAGAAGCAAGTGGACTAATTGGAATTTCATAAATTTCTTGTTAATTCACATTGAAGAAATAAGACAAGTTAAATCAAACTAGCTTCTCTAGGTGGTTACTTGGAATAAGGAATTCGATCATTGTTCTTCATGCTAGTTCTAGGTTGATTAGAAATTGCTTCTCAATATCTAGTTGCTCGGGATTAAGGAATTAATTAGTCGCTTTCGATTAATTTATCAATGAATTATTTGGGTTCTTTCTAGCTTTAGGTAGAATCCGGTTTATTTGCTTGAGTTAAAGAAATATTTGTTTGATGATCAACCCTATGTTTGAGTGGATACTCAACCCTAGGTGAGCGTCTTTATTATTTGATTAATTCATTTAAATTTGTAGCTGATTACTTTTAGCATTTGATTACTCAACCCCCAATCTTTTCTTTCGCTTAACTACTTAGAAACTTTAATTCAAAGATTTTCCTTGGGATTCGACCTGGTTTTCACCACTATACACAAATTAGTTTATTCTGAGTTGTTAGTGAGACCAGAATTATTTTTGGCGGTTTCGACGCCCGACCAAAATTTTGGCGCCGTTCTTGGGAATTTCTTTCATTTAAAGTTTTTTTGTTGTTTGTTGATTTATGCCCGATCTTCTCGTACAAGTGAATTAGTGTTTGATCCAGAAATCGAGAAGACGCAAAGGCAAATAGGAAGTTGAAAAGACAAGCGCTCAATATTACAAATTTGGAAGTCATGGACAGCAATTCGAGAGCGAAAAAGAATCAGATTTTGGAGAAGAGATGGCAGCGCAACCAACTCGAGGAGTTGGCAACTCCGGATGTTGTCCAGAACCTTTATGCATCCAATTTCCAAAATTGAGGTAGCTTTTGAACTAAAATCTGGTTTAATTCATTAATAGCCTACCTTTAGTCGACTTCCAGGAGAAGATCCCCAAAAGCACTTAAAGGAATAACATGAGGTATGCTCAACCATGAAGCCACAAGGAGTTACAGAGGAACAAATACAGATGAGCGCTTTTCCATTCTCTATAGCGGACAAGGCAAAAGATTGGCTATACTACCTCCCTTCGGATCAATTCGGACTTAGAATGACTTGAAGAGGATTTTCTTGAGACGTTTTCTAGCTTCAAGAGCTGGAACGATCGGGAAAGAAATCAGCGGGATTCACAAGATAATCGGAGAAAGTTTATATGAGTATTGGGAGCGTTTTAACCACCTTTGTGCTAGCTGCCCACACCATCGATTTCGATCACCTTTGCTACAATATTTCTACGAGGGTTTTTGTTCATGGATCGAACCATGTTGGATGCTACAAGTGGAGGAGCACTTGTTGAAAAGACTCCACAACAAGCGAAGGACTTGATTTGAAAATAGCAGCCAACTCACAACAATTTGGGACAAGAGTTGAACATGCATCAAAGAAGGTAAATGAGGTAACAACTTCTAACTTGGAAAGTCGATTTCGAACTAACTTCTCTTGTTAGACAAGTTGCCTTGGGACAAGTTCGAGTCCTAGAGTTTGCGGGATTTGTGCGGCTCAGGACACCTCACCGATTCTTGCCCACAACTCCGGAAGACTCAACACCTCAAGCAAAGCGTTGTTAGTGGGTTTGTGAACCAACCACGGAGGTACGACCCTTATTCAAATCAATACAATCCTGGTTAGAGAGATCATCCAAATTTTCGATATGGGCAGCCCAACAATCAACCCCAACAACAGCCTTTATGCTCAATAGACCACCTCCTCCTCCTCCACAAAATCAAGGACAAGGCTCAAGTATGTTTTTAGAAGATATCGTGAAGGCCTTAGCAACGAACACTCAAAAATTTCAGCAAGACACTCAAATGTTTCAACAAGAAACGAGGGCTAGCATTAAGGAGTTGGGTAATCAAGTTTCACAACTAGCAGCTTCGGTAGGAAGGATGGAAGCTGAAAAGGGAAAATTGCCATCACAATCTGAGGTAAATCCAAGGGAAAATGCAAGTGTCATGACCCTTAGGAGCGGAAAAGAGCTGCAACCTTCAACTCTTGAAATGGCAGCACCTACAGAGGACAAGGAGGAGTCACTTCCAGCAACTACGGGTGATGAAAAAGGTGGAAAACCTACTGTCCATAAGTCAAAAATCATCATTAAACCTCCTTTTCCTGGAAGATTGGCAAAATCAGCAAAGGAAGAGTCGAAAAAAGAGATTTTGGAGACTTTTCGGAAGGTTGAAGTCAACATACCTTTGTTGGATGCAATAAAGCAAGTCCCCAAGTATGCAAAATTTCTCAAAGAGCTGTGCACCAACAAAAAGAAGCTGAAATCAGATGAGAAGGTAATGGTAGGTGAGAATGTCTCGTAATTATACAAAGAAAATTGCCTCCAAAATGCAAGGATCCGGTATGTTTACTATACCCTGTGTTATAGGTAATAATAAAGTAGAAAAAGCCATGCTTGACTTAGGAGCATCAATAAATGTCATGCCACTCTCCGATTATATTATAATTCTTTGAATTTAGGACCTATGAAAGAAACAATAATCATAATCCAACATGCTGATAGGTCTAACTCATATCCGGAGGGCATGGTTGAGGATGTTTTAGTTAGAGCGAGGGCGGACCCACCATGGGGCACGTGGCACGTGCGCCCATTAAAAATTAAAATTAAGATACCTTTAGTAGTATTTTCTGGAAAAAAAATAAAGTATAGGGGCCAGTGTGATAAAATGTAAAAAACGTAAGGAGAGATAGGGGGATAAAACATGTCGTTTGTGCAAAAGAGACCTCTGATGAATTGTGATTTGCGCCGGCCTGACAATTAGACAATCAGATTTGGATAGGGACAGGTGGGGCAATTGGGGAAGTGAGGTTTCTATTGTAGTCAAAACACTATTTAATGCCCTATACTATAAAACGTGCATTTTACTTCATTGTTCATTTTAAATGAAAACTTTTGTCAAAATTTATTTATACATCTTGTTTTCACCTTAAAGTTTATATTTTCATAAAACTATTTTTTTTCCTATTCCCATCCTATTTTTTCCGTAGTTAATAGTTTATACTTTTAAATAATTTTTTAAAAAATATAAATAATTATAGATATTTATTTAAAAGTATAAATATGAATTACCATGCAGGTATAGTCTGTTTGATTAAACTTTCACAAATTATTTATCCCATTACTCTTAATTTTTCTCAATTCTACTCATCTTTCAATAAAAATTTATTTTATTTTTTATTAACTTTAAATGATCTCTAACAACCTTTTTAATTCTTAATTATGCTTTTCTTAAGGGTATGTGCCTTAATATCTTCCATAAACATAAATTTCAAAAGAGTTTAGAGACAAAATGATTAATCTAGTTCTGGTTATAAACTTTCACACAAGTTAGCAGACTTGAATGAAAAAATTCTAAACATAATTTCAATGGGTTCGATGGATAAAATTGAAATATACTTTTAAACAATATTTTTTATTAACCTAAAGTCTTTGGCATTCCTTTATCATTGTGTTTAATTAGGGGTATCATCTTTATTGTATAAAAAAGAATATATGTAAGTAATTTGATCAAATTCTTACATTTGAGTATGTAAATTGGGCCCCAAAGAAAATTTTTGGGCCCGCCACCGAGTTAGAGTAAATTAGCTTATTTTTCCGGTGGATTTTTATGTCATTGACATGGATGACAAATTTGCTTCTAACTCACCTCACATTTTACTAGCAAGACCCTTCATGAAAACGCAAGAACTAAAATTGATGTGCACAAAGGGACTTTATCTTTAGATTTTGATGGTGAAGTTGTGACATTTAATATTTTTGATGCTATGAAATATCCCCATGATTCAGAATCAGTTTTTAATGCTGATATTGTTGAGCCAAGTGTGCAGGAATTTTTTGAAAGGAATTTTGCTAATGATGAGTTGGATTTTGTGGTAACACACAGGCTGACAGATAAGGATGCAAGGGAAGAAACGAGCGAGGAAATGAAAGAAGCAATCATGTCCCTACATTCTTTGCTTGAAATTCCCAACAGGTTACTTGATTCCACTTTTCCTATACCAAACACTAATGAGAGAATGTTACCTTCATTGAGCAGGCACCCAAGTTAGAATTGAAGACGTTACGAGAAAATCAAGTATGCCTACTTGGGAGAGGATGAAACTTTACTGTAATAATTGCCAATAACTTGACAAAGAACTCAACAAGAGAAACTTTTAAGAGTTTTGAGGGAATATAAGACTGTAATTGGCTGGACATTAGCAGATATCAAGGGAATCAGCCCCTCGGTTTGTATGCATCGTATTCTCCTTGAAAATGATGTGAAACCGTTTAGTGAGCCGCAAGCAAACTAAATCCAGCAATGAAGGAAGTGGTTCTTAAGGAAATTCTGAAGCTTCTAGAGCAAGGAATCATCAGATAGTCAATGGGTAAGTCCTATACATGTTGTTACTAAGAAAACTAGACTAACTTTTGTTCCTAATGCGCATGATGAATTGATTCCTATGCAAGTCCAAAATGGGTGGTGAATAGGCATTGATTTCCGTAAATTAAATGCAGCCACAAGGAAGGATCACTTCCCCTTCCATTCATCGATCAAATGCTTGAGAGATTGGCAGGTAAGTCCTTCTTTTGTTTTCTTGATGGATTTTCTGGTTATTACCAAATAGTGGTGGCTCCTAAAGATCAAGATAAAACAACTTTTACTTGTCCTTTTGGAACATATGCTTATCGTAGGATGCCCTTTGGTTTATGTAATGCCCCTGGAACTTTTCAAAGATGCATGATGAGCATTTTTCTGATTTGATTGAGAATTGCATTGAGATTTTCATGGATGATTTCATTGTTTATGGGGATTCTTTTGATCAATGTTTAGATCAATTAACTAAGGTTTTAAGGTGTTGTGTGGACACCAACTTGGTTCTTAATTATGAAAAGTGTCAATTCATGGTTTAACAAGGGATAGTTTTGGGACATGTAGTTTCAGCTAGAGGTATTGAAGTAGATAAGGCGAAAGTGGACCTAATTGCAAATTTACCTTATCCTACTAATGAGCGAGGAATTCGTAGCTTTCTTGATCATGCAGGTTTTTATAGGCGTTTCATTAGAGATTTTTCAAAGGTTGCACAACCCTTATCGAGATTGCTACAAAAGGATGTTCAATTTGACTTAGGAGAAGACTGCAAGTTTGCTTTTGACAATTTGAAGGAGCTGCTCACATCTGCACCAATTATACAACCTCCAAATTGGGATTTTCCCTTTGAGATAATGTGCGATGCAAGTAAATACGCCGTAGGAGCAGTACTTGGACAAAGAGTGGGAAGAGCAGCCATGTTATCTACTACGCATCACGGACGTTGAATGCTGCCCGGTCAACTACTCCACCACAAAAAGAGCTTTTAGCTATTGTTTTTGCTTTAGATAAATTTCGATCATATTTGCTAGGATCTAAAGTAATTGTTTATTCTAATCATGCAGCCCTCAGGTACTTGCTAGCAAAGAAGGAGTCTAAACCTCCGCTAATACACTGGGTACTCTTTTTACAAGAGTTGGACTTAGAGATAAAGGACAAGAGAGGGGCTGATAATTCTGTGGCTGATGACTTGAGCAGGTTGGTGTGTGAAGAAGATGCACTACCGATTTCAAAGTTAATTCCTGACAAACAACTCCTACAAGTGCAAGGTAAGGAGCCCTGGTTTGCTGATATTGTTAATTTCCTAGTTGCTGGAATTTTACCTAAGGATTTAACTAGAGCATAGAGAAACAAAATCAGATCTGGTTCTAGGTATTACATTTGGGATGAACCATATCTTTGGAAAATAGGATTTGATCAAGTTGTTCGTAAATGTGTTCACGATGATGAAATTCATGCCATTCTTAGCTATTGTCATAGTTATGCATGTGGAGGGCATTTTGGCCCAAAAAGAACAGCTAGGAAAATTCTTGACAGTGGGTTTTACTGGGAGACTTTATTTAAGGATGCCTATCAGTTTTGCAAAGGTTGTGATAAATGTCAAAGAGTAGGAAATTTGTCTATTAGGAATGAAATGCCCCAAACCCCTATGTTATTCTGTGAGATTTTTGATGTGTGGGGAATGGATTTTATGGGACCTTTTTCTAAATCTTTTGGTTTTCTCTATATCTTACTTGCTGTGGACTATGTTTCAAAATGGGTAGAAGCCAAAGCTACCCGTACTAATGATTCCAAGGTTGTTGTAGCCTTTCTCGGGTCTAACATTTTTAGTAGGTTCGGTATTCCACGAGCTATAATCAGCGATCAAGGTACGCATTTTTGCAACCGTACTGTTGAGGCATTGATGAGGAAGTATGGAGTGCACCATCGGGTAGCTACTGCCTACCACCCGCAGGCTAATGGTCAAGCTGAAGTGTCCAATAGAGAGATAAAAAGCATTCTTGAAAAGACGGTGAATCCTAACCGGAAAGATTGGAGCTTGCGCCTGGAAGATGCACTTTGGGCTTACCGGACAGCTTATAAAACTCCTATCGGAATGTCCCCATATCGGTTAGTTTTTGGTAAGATGTGTCATTTACCTGTGGAAATTGAACATCGTGCATTTTGGGCTATTAAACAGTGCAACTTGGACCTGAAAGAAGCTGGAATTGAGAGAAAGTTACAGCTACAAGAGTTGGAGGAAATTCGTCTAAAGGCGTATGACAATGCCAAAGCATGTACAAAGATAGAACAAAGTACCTTCATGACAAGTGGCTGCACCGTAAGGAATTTTTGTTGGTCAAAAGGTATTGCTTTTTAATTCAGTTGAAGCTCATGCCGGGTATGTTGAGGTCCAGATGGATAGGTCCTTTTATTATTATTAAAATTTTTCCTCATGGTGTTATTGAGATTCAAAGTATGGAGACTAACAAAATCTTTAACGTGAATGGTTATAGGCTTAAACCTTTCCAAGAGAATGTAGCAGTATCTAATTTTATGGAGGAATTTCATTTGGGATCCACTTTACATACTTGAATGATCCAGAGAATGGTCTAGCCTAAGACATTAAACAAAGGCGCTCTCGAGAGGCAACCCGCAATAATTAGGATTACTTTCTTTCATTTCATTTTGTTGTTTTTATTCGTTTTAAGTTTTTACCTTTATAACAATCTCACAACCAAATTTTTCTTTTGTAGGATTTAATTTTTTTGGAGTTGGAGAAGAAGTCACCCTTAAAAGCGGCACCTTGGAATCTCATTTTCAGCTTGCAAGCATCATCGCAGCACTTGTCAGGGGAGTGTCTTTCCTTTTCCTCCTTTATGGTTAATTCTGAAGATTGTGGACAATGTTCCATTTAAGTGCAGGGGAGGAATTTGCTCTATGTTGCAGAATTTTTTTAAAAAATAATATGCTCTGTTGTTCTGAGATTCTCAATAAAAAAATTGAGGTGGATTTTGTTGTTTTTGGAAGAAAAAAAAATAATTTGGATATGGATGCTTGAAATTGATTGGTTTAGCTATTTCCTTGAAAGTGTAGTAACCAAGTGCAAAAAAGCGGGTGATTTTTCACCCACCTGAGCACTTGAAAAATGGAGGATAGATATGTAATTGTCAAATTAGTTGGGCTTGGGCTTTCAAATTACCTTATAGATAAATCATTTGAACAAGTGAGTGAAAAATCACCCGGTGATAATTAACAGCTTGAAATGTTTTTGATTTCAGCTCCCACCTCTTGAGATAAAATAGTTTCCTGCAAAGCTAGAACATCCAATTTTTCCTTCCACACCATATCCCTAAAAGTTCTCAATTTTTCTGCACTCCAAGGCCTCTGATAATTAGGGATAAAAGCTTCATTTAATGAGATCATGCTCACCCAAATCACATACCTACTCAACTTCATCCTTAAAAATAAAGCCCACTGCTGACCCGATAGCTCTAACTCGGCTCACCGATTTTTCAGAGCAACTTTCTTCCTCTTTTCCGCTTAGCTGCGAACTATCCGAATCGCCTACTCTCATTTCCCATGAAGAATCCGAGATCTTAGATCCCCTTGCTTCTGCCTGAGTGTTGGTGCGACTCTGGCCATGTGTTTCGTGATCTGTTTTCAGCCGAGCTACCATTTTAACATCTCGGAGAGATACTCTTGCATAGATCCCCTCCGTTCTCTGTTGAGTTTCGATTCAGTGGGCTATTTTTGATACCTTCTGCTGGCCTTTTCTTTTTTGCTTCTTCTTTGTCTGTTCGAGAATCCTCACCTGATAGAATATTACCAAAACGACAAAGAGTGGCTGGCATCATGAATGCGTAATTGATTGTGGCGATGGTGATTTCCCATATGGGAATCCCCCTGATTATTGTTGTCGTTTGTGGGGGTTGATCCCTTTGATTATTGCTGCCGTTTGTGGAGGTTGACCCCTTTGAGATTTATGAGGGCGCGGGGGAACCGCTTTACCGTTACTATACGAGGACCCTCGTCGTATAGACGGGGAGGGGGTCCTCGTAGTGATGACATCAGCGTTTGGAATGGCTTCCTTGGGCCCATATATATCAGTATGTCCTCCCGCAACAGCGGAGGATGGGATGGGTCACTGTGCTCCGTTTTGGGCTTTATTTGGAGGAAGCCCAAGAACTGGCCCACCTTTTTTGGGTTATAGCGGTTGAATATGCAACTGACGCTTTGAATGGTATTTCGGCGCAGTAAAAAGTGTTTTTACCGTTTATAATTATGGGGAAAGTGGGACGGTTTTTCATCTTTCCCATATTTAAACGCAATCTCACGTTGGTGAAGTTAGTTCTCCTGAACGTTGTTGCTTTCCTTTGGTCTTATGCTTCCGGCGATATTTGAAGAGATTTTCACCGTGCGAGTTTCCGCTTTTGTTGCTGTGAATCGAATCGGTAAGAGACATTTTGCTTTCCTTTTGTATTCGACTGTAATTTAGACGAATATTTAGTCTCGTAGTCTGCCTTGCTTGGGTTCTTGGGCTTAGGGTTTTTAATTTTTGAATTTGTCACTGACTTTGTAGATGGCACCCAAGAACCCAAGTAATCCCGACGTAGGTCCCGATATTGGGGAATTGTGGCCCCACTCGTCGTTGTCGCAAAAGAAAATGACCGACATTTGTAGAAACCACCACGTTTACACGAGGGCGGTCTGCAGAGTATCCCCGGTGGATGATTTAAGGAGGGCGAAGATGGAGGTAAATGACGGGGCTATGAGGGAGCAAACGATGGTGGTCTACGAGGCCCAGTTGAAAGCCGGTTTAAGGCTCCCACTCTGCTCGTTGCTGCTGCAATTGTGCGAATGGTGGGGCGTTTGTCCTGGGTTCGATGACCTAGATGGAGATCTGGTCGAGCACTTCGAGAGCTTGTTTAGGAACCCAAGACGTCAGTTGCATTGTTCTAGTTTATGACTAATTGCTGAAAGGGTTGGCCAAGTGAAAAAGGCCCTCGAAGTGATGGCCGATTCTGTCGTCGAGTCGAAGGCAAACGAGGGCCTCCGGTTTACCGAAGGTTTTCTACGGTGTCGATACCAAGTGGAGTCGATGGGCGAGGCTTCAGAGTTGCAAGCACTCAATGCAATGAAGGTAGAAGAGCCCGATGAGGAGGCATTGTTCGAGTGGGTTAGATCAGGGCAAAGGTTGGGGCATGAATTCCCTTATGATGTTTTGTTGGTCATATAGTAAAGAACATTGTAGATCCACCTCAGAAGGATGAGGGCCTGAAGTAGGTTGGGGCGTGAATGATATTTTAGCGTTGTAGTACTACTTTCTGAAGTAATGGATATTTTTCATCATTGGCGCTATTTGTTCAATGTACTTGAATTTGCCAATTACCATAAGGATTTGAGCTTCATTATTGTGCAGCGTACAATTTATACATAGTAAGGTTTCAAATCATCGACGTGTTAGTCGTTTTTGAGGATTTTGCCTTGGTGATCTTTTATTTTGTAGACACCATGTCTTTCTTTGCTATGTACGACGTACGGTCCTGTCCATCTGGAACGAAGAGTTCCATGTTCAGGATTGCGGCCTGGTAGCTCTGCTTTTAGCAAAACCATATCTCCAACGTGAATTTGCTTGGCCCGGACCTTTGTGTTGTGGTCGAGATTAGCGCGTTGTCGTAGGGCCATACGCTTAAGTCTAGCCCCTTCACGCAACTCTTCAACGAGGTCTAGACGAGCTCGAAGGCCGCTTTTGTTGTGAGGCGCGTCGTAGTATAGTGTTCTGACCGTTGGGATATCCACCTCGATTGGGAGTAAGGCTTCCACACCATAGACAAGGGCGAAAAGCGTTTCTCCTGTTGGTCCTCGCGTAGTGGTTCTGTAATCCCAGAGGACGCTAGGAAACTCTTCAACCCATTTTCCTTTGGCGGCATTGAGTCGTTTCTTTAACCCTTCTTTGATTGTTCGATTTGTAACTTCCACCTGACCATTTGATTGTGGGTGAGCTACGGGGGCGTAGAGCATTTGTATATTCATCTTGTGGGCCCAGTTCTTGAGTTTGGTGCTTGCAAACTGGGTCCCATTATATGTAATTATGGCCTTTTGAGTGCCGTATCGAGATACGAGGTCATGCCATAAGAAGTGTATAACTTTGGCGAAGCTAGTTGTCTTAAGCGGTCTGACCTCGATCAATTTTGTGAAGTAATCAATCGCTACTATGCAGAATTTAAACTGTCCAGGAACCTTAGGCATTGGCCCTATGAGGTCGAGACCCCATAATGCAAACAATATCTGGTAGGTCTCTGTCACTGCCTCGTTTGAAGGCTATTGCTGGATGCGGGAGTTAAGTTGGCACTTGTGACATTTTCGCATTACATCATGTGCATCTTTCTTCAATGTTGGCCAGTAGTAGCCGAGGCGCAAGCATTTATGGGCCAAAGCATCTGAGCCGATGTGTGCCCCGTGCACCCCGGAGTGGACCTCGTTTAGATCAATTTGGGAGTCCTCTAGACTGATACACTTTTGTAAAGGGGAAGAGTACCCTTTGCGCCATAGTGTTCCTTCTATGACGATGTGGCACAAGGATTGTGTTCTTATCTTCTTTTGGTGTGTCGGGGGGCCATCGATTTTACCCTATTGAAGGTATTGGAGGATTGGTTGCCTCCAATCGGCTATCGTATTGGTGTCGATGACATGGATAGTGCTGATCAAAGGCTTTGCCAAAGTGTCAAGGATGACGTCCGTCCTTCTCTTGGACAGTTTGTCAGCCTTAGTGTTTTGATCCCTTGGGATCATGTTGATATTCAGCTCCTCAAACTGACTTTGTAGGCTTTTGACGAGGCTTAGGTACCTTCGACAAAGTGAGGTCTTTGTATTCATTCGTTCCCGTTACCTGGCCCACCATGAGCTGGGAGTCACTGTGTACTGTCAGATGTTGTAATCCAGATTTAAGGGCTGTTTTTAACCCAGAGACGAGGGCCTCGTATTCTGCCACGTTATTCGTGACGAGGAATTGGAAAGCCACGCGTAGGTTAGCCTCCATGCCGTGTGGGCCTCTTATATGGATGCCCCCTCCTGGGCGATCTGTGCTGGACGAACCATCTACGAACATGTCCCTTTCGGGAGGCCCCAAGTCTGATGGTTGCAACCTCGAGGGTCCTTGTTCGAGAGGGTAGATGGAGAGTTCGGCCATAAAGTCCGCCAGGGCTTATGCTTTGATTGCTCGTCGTGGTTCAAACTTAATGTCGTACTCACTAAGCTCGATACACCACCGGGCCAGGCGACCGCTATGTTTTGGTCGGTTTAAGATTTCACTAATTGGTAAATCTGTCCTGACAATGATTGTGTAGGCTTGGAAATATGCCCATAACTTCCGAGCGGCGATAATCAAAGCATAAACCGTCTTCTAGAGAGGAGGGTAATTTACTTCAGCCCCTCATAAAGTGTGACTCGTATAGTAGACAGGCCACTGCTGTGGACTTTCTTCCTTAATGAGTACAGAAAATACCGTGTCATTGGATGTGGCGAAGTAGATGATAAGTTCATCGCCCATTCGAGGGCACTTTAGAGTTGGAAAATCAGAGAGGTACTTCTTGATTTGATCGAAGGCTGTTTGACACTCCAGTGTCCAAGCGAATGCTTTCTTCATGCGAAGCTGTTCAAAAATGATAAGTGCAAATTAGTATATATATTTTACCATCAATTTTGCATATAAACTCAATTAATTATTATGTTATCATTAGTTTATACAGAGATTTTTCAGGATACTACTTTGGGAGGCATTAGAGCAAAATTGAGGAATTTATGACTAAATCAACAAGAAATGAGAAATTGGAGGTAATATGGACGATAGGTTGAAGTTAATGATCAAATTGATAAAAAGAGAAGTTTTAGGGTCAATGTGAACAACTTAAAGAACTTGGAGGCCATGATAGAAGGTTGACCCAATATTCTTTACACCTAGTCCAATTTGGACTAGGTTTTGACGTAAAAAAAAGAAGAAAAGAAGAAAGCTTGGCACAATTCAGCCGCACAACAAGAGGACGCATTAGAAAGAAGCATCGAACAATTCGTGACTTTGTAGAGAAACAAGACAGGCCGAACAAAACTGGAGAAATTGATCACCGTTTTTCATTGTTTTACATCCTAAAAATCCAGATTTCATTATTTTATTATTTCTTGTCATTGAACATGTTTAGTGGCTAATTTTCTAATTGCTTTCCAGGATTATTTTGTGAAACTTAACTATAGGATCTAACACTTTAATTCTACATATTATTACTCGGGATACTTGTTTAATTACTTGAAACATTGATGCATTATTCTTTTGGTCAGATAATATTTGTGGTATGTTTTTTCTCGATGGAGAAAAGTATTACTAGACCACAGGGTAATTATGCTAGATACCGTTATAGAGCGATGACTTGCCATGGGTCTAGGAAAGAGATAGATCACCAAAATAATTAGAGTGGAGCGATGGTTGTGCTTTAATCACCTAGGTTGAACGCTCGATAGAGCACATCTAGAATTGATAAATGTAATAATTGTAGTAAAATTGGAGTGTTAAACCCGAAGGTCAAGTGGATCATAAATCCTAGAAAGTAGCTTTAATTCTTGAATTTTCTCATCACCTGCAGTTTAGTTTTGTTAATTAATTTTCACAAACAATCAATTAATAATCTCATTTAATTCCATAATTCATACACAACTAGCTAGAATCACAAGTCCCTGTGGATTCGACCCGGTACTCACCGGTTTACTACTTGTTTGACAGCCATACACTTGCGGTGTTGCAACCAAGTTTTTGGCGCCGTTGGGGACTTGTTTTTTTCTTGATATTTGTGTTTGAGTTATATTTGTATATACTAATTTTTCACTTATTTTATTTTCAGGAAAAAAAGAAAAAAAATGGAGGACCAAGTGGAAGATGAGATCCAACGTTTGTTGAAGCAGACAGATTTCATAATAAAGTATTGGGTCAAAGATTATCAATCATCAGATGATAGTTTCTTTGGAAGTGGCAAAATCGGTCCAGTAGAGCAGTTGTTCAAAGAAAACTTCACTCAATTGAAAGAATTGTTTGGCAAAAGTACTTTGATTGAGTTAAGTGAGGGAATCAAGCAAAATTGGAGAGGAATAGCAACAAAGTTTCAAGAACTATATGACCGGATTGAAAATTTTGAGAGGTTGGATAATCTTGATGAAGATGACTTGAAGGATTCTGGAAAAGAACTGATATGCATGGAAAGTCACATGGCACCCATGGAGGAACAGGTGCCGGAAAACTCAAATGATTTTTTGAGTGATGGTAATTTCTTTCCCAATTTGATTGTTTGATTAAAGCATATGGCAATATAAGAAATGATGTATTAATTTATGATAAAGGTGATGCAAATGTTTATGATGCTAATTTTTAGGATGAGCCTACATTGATAAATGAAACTCTTTCTACACTTGATGTGCCTAGCTATGATAGGTTAGAGGTGGGAGAGTCTATTATCACTCATGATGCATATCTTGACCCTTATGCCATCTTTTGTTTGCCAACAATATATGAGAAAAGACTTACGCAAAATGCATGATGCATATCTTGACCCTTATGCCATCTTTTGTTTGCCAACAATATCTTTCGCAAAATGTTCTCTTTAATCCATGTGTAGTAAAATTTTCCAAGAATTTATTGAATAAGTCTGCATGTCAATTGTTTGATTTGGGGAAGAGAAGTGATACTTTAAGTGTGAAAATGCATGATAATTATTTTTATGGATCGGAAGAGAAGCTTGAATGGTCTAGATTGGTATTTAATTCTGGTGCTTGCATTAACTCTTTGATTTTCTGTCATAGGACAAAACGACATGGTAAGAATCTTGCTACCAATGACTTATGTGATCCATATCTTATTCGTGTCAAGAGCTTGAGCTACGATACCAATCGGGAGCATGTTCTTTTGTTTGGTTATTCTCGGTTTCGAGGGTGGTTGTTTAAATTGGAAAGAATTCATGTCTTTTCCTTGCTTTATAAAATCTTTTATTATGGTAGTCTTATCCTTAAGATTACTAACTTGGCCATGGAGAAAGGGCCTCGTGAGTTTTGCAGGTATAGAGGATTCAAGTTTGATGATATGAAAAATTGCATGCCGGAGCATCTAAATGGTTGGACCGGTTCTACATGGAAACATCTTAAGGGAGTCACTTGAGTCCTACTGATGGGACTGTCGAGCTAGCGACGTTAAATCAAGCTATATACTAGTAGTATTAGTAAATTAATGATGGTTAATTTAGATTTTAGTGTGCACTAATGATTTTGAGTCGTAAATTGCGGTGCGTGGATATTGAAACGGGTTTGAAAAGATTCTCTGCATAAATGCTCGGCTAGTGCGAGGTAAGCTCAGTAAGAATTATTCATTTTTAATTATTAAAATAAAAAAAAAGACAGAGAGCAAGTAAGATCATGCGAGACTGAGGTTTTGCGTGAAAGTCGCCGGCAAATCATTTTTTTTCTCGCAACCGCGACCATATTTTGGTGCGCAAAACAGAGGTTTCGCGTGAAGGTTGCCATCAAAATTCATTTTTTCGCCGTCGGAAAATTGTCCCAAGAATTTTGTTTAAAATTCTCGCGGTTGCGAAAAGTTTCACAACAGCGACTATTTGTTTTGCTCTCGAAACAGAGATTTTGCCTAGAGGTCGCAAGCTGGTTGCGTTTTAAAACTCGTGAGTGGTTGGGTTACGAAATTTTTGCTGTGGTGAAAATTGCTTTGCAACAGCAACCTAGTTCTATCCTGTTAGCAAACATCACACGCACACTTTTGTTTCTTTTCTCGCCTCGTGTGTTCGCCTCCTCAAGCGACGGCCGGCTACTCCACTTGCAATGCCGGCGTCGTTATTCTTACCGGCCACCAGCTGCCGGTGACACTAGCCTCCTTCTCCTCTCTCATCCGCTGTAAGCTGCTCAGGTACACATCTTCCTCTACTGAAAAATTCGGCCAACACATGAAATTGAGGAAGTCCCTGACCTGTCCCTAAGTTTCCAAATTTTGGGCATCCATTGTGTTTTTGGTAAGTGATTTCACTCTCTCTCTCTCTCCCTAATTGTCAAGTTCATTGGTCGATTGTTCCTTAAATTGGTGAATTTCAAAAATCCCCAAAATTTCCCAACACCCTAGGTCCGATTTTGCAAAACTGTTTGAATGGGTAGGCTGGTTTTTAATGATTACATGCTTGATATTACTTCCATGCTGGACCAATGGAATGAATAGGTTTATGGATTGAGTGAGTTGTTATCTTTTTTTTTTCTTGGGTATGTTTGTGCTGCTCTTGTGATTTGATTATTGTGGAATCTTTATCTTGGTTGCTGTTGAATGGGGACTTTTCTCAGGACTGTAAGTTTTACTTTGCCATGGATCTATTTTGGTTCTAACTTGGCATCTGTGTTTATGAGTTTATGGATCACTCTCAGCTTGTGGTGGCATGTTGATGACTGTAATGTTGAAACTCTAGGTTCTTGCAGTTGAATTAAGTGATATTTGTGCATTTTGCTCACATCTTATGCTCTACTCTTGGTTGTCTAGAAATGAAAAAATCAAAGTGGTTGTTAAAAAAATGAGTCGAAGTTTGAGCTTATGCTTCACCAATTGGTCTAGCTCGGTGCCGCACACATATACGTTTTTTCACCTGCATGACATGATACTACCACAAGCATGATTAGTATAATGTTTGTAATTTAGAGATTGATTGAAGAAATGCTAAAAGCATGCTTGTGAATGGGTCGATCAGGTTATTGATGGAATATTTGGAGTACTTTTGAGGATTAATTTTGAACATCCTAGGATACTTTTGCATTGTGAAGGTTGCATGGAGATTGTTGAGTGATACACGCTTGATACCCATAAATGGTCTTTGATTTGCTCTACTTGGGTATTATCTAAACTTAAGTGTGGATTATTTTGTGTGCAGATCATGGCACGTACAATGGGCAACAAGGTGCAACAGACAGAGGACAGAGATAAGCCAGGGCGAGACCGCCGACTTACGGACAAAGCGGCTCGGGGCGATTACGATAGAAGCAAGAAGCGCCGATGTCTTCCCATGCGCGGTTTCGACACTTGTGACATTGAACTTATGAAGGAGATCAATCCGACCATCGAAGCTCATAACAGGCAAACCTATGTAGCCCACCGACCGGCCTACCATGAGCAGTTGGTCCGTGAATTTTATGCAAATTTTCACTCAACCATTCTCACTGTGAGGGAGAAAATGGGAGATATAGAGATCATCGAGACGGTGCCCGTCTGGAAACATCCAGTCTCCATCAGCTGCCCACAAATCAGACGTGTGCTTGGACTTCCAGACCTCCTACGATTGGATGATGGGGACCTAACTTGGTCCTCCAGGTATGACCATTGTTCTGATTCCATCATACCTTTCTTTCTTTTCTCATGAGGACATGGTTGACTTTGAGTTTGGGGGGTTGATTATAGTGCTATGATTTGGATTGTTGGAATGATTGCTTGCATGCCGACTATGATATCTTGCGTATTACTTGCTAGTGTAGGGATGCATATTTACAATTTATCAAACATTGAAAATTTGAAAAAAAAAATGAAAAAAATGGAAAATTTGAAAATTCAAAAATAGTAGTGTTAGTACATGTAGTATTTAGGTTGCATTTTAGGGACCCCGATGCTCCAGTAAGTTGAATTTTAAACCGGAACCTCTATTGATCTACATATTTATGATCATATAAGTAGTAAGAAGTTGTGTTCAAATCTTTAAATGAAGATTCTACTTGTGAGATTTTGAGCCTAATTACCCATGAATTGTGTGAATTGTTCTTCATGAGAGTATCTTGCTAAGTATCAGAGCTAGAACTTGCTTGCTTGTAACCATTGCAAATCTACATATGTTGTATGTTGAGCCGGGAAGACGGTGACAACTTAGGATGAGTTTGCTTACTAAATAGCCAACATGTACTTTATTTCCATTAGAAAACCCTCTTTGAGCCTGAAACTGGATTCTTTGATCACCCATGGTTTGAGCCATATCCGTTCTCTTTATATTACCTTTTCGTCCATGAAACTTCTTGAGTATTTTATTCTTGGCATAAATATGAATTTTTGTGGTATGTTCAAAGTTCGAGTTTGGGGGAGTTATTCATTGATTGTGCCTAAGTGGTGCATTAAAAACTGCAATCAAGAAAAGGCACTTGTATGCCGAAAATGTCACAGAGGTTGAAAAATGTAATTTTGTGGAAAGCAAAAGTGTGAAGCTTGCAAAAGATACGAGTTAGGTATGAGTGTTATGATTATTGTTATTCTTTGGTGCCCAACTACTTGGAAGCTCAAGAATGTTTCAAATAAGCTCCACCTAAAGAAAGCTTTCAACCGATTTCCACTCTTACCAAGCCATGCCTCATTACAACCCAATTAAAAGATCACCTGATTGGTAAGACATGCAAACATTTCCTCCGGGAAGAAAAAAGTAGAGTTTTGGTTCGCTTGCAAGCCTATGGATTGAAGATACTTGGTAAGATCACTACACACACGTGCACACCCACTTCAGAGAATGAAACACTTAGGGAGTGATCCTTTATTTATTGATTTGAGCACAAAGTCTTAAAACTTGTTTGATCATTTATATGTTTAGAGATGTGTGGTTACGGATGTTGATTTGACTTGAGCGGACATTGGTAGTTTGCGTGATTTGTTTGCTTAGCTCTAGGACTGCATATAGGTAGAATTGCTCGAGACTAGCAATTGTTTGAGTTTGGGGGTATTTGATAAGTGCAAATTAGTATATATATTTTACCATCAATTTTGCATATAAACTCAATTAATTGATATGTTCTCATTAGTTTATACAAGGATTGTTCAGGATACTACTTTGGGAGGTATTGGAGCAAAATTGAGGAATTTATGACTAAATCAACAAGAAATGAGAAATTTGAGGCAATATGGATGATAGGTTGAAGTTAATGGTCAAAGTGATACAAGGAAGAAGTTTGGGGCCAAAATGAACAACTTATGAAAGTTTGAGGGCAAGATTTTTATTAGACCCACTATTCACAAAACCTAGTCCAAATTGGACTAGGTTATCACGCATCATTGAGGATACACAGCCGCACACAATTGAGAGCTCGCACAATTCAGGCTCAGCTAGGGAAGAAACGCAGCCTCAAGAACCAAGCCACCGCCACAACCGAGTTTCTTCTTTTCTTTTATTTTAATTATGTTCAGTAGTTAGATTATTTTATCTTCTAGGATTTATTGTGAAACTTAAACATAGGGTTTGATATTTTAGTTCTATATATTATTATTCCGTGATACTTGTTTAATTACTCGGATAGTTCATGCATTATTCTTTTGGCCAGAGAATATTTGTGGTATGCTTTTGCTCGATAGAGAAAAGTACTATTAGACCACAGGGTAATTATGCTAGATTTCGTCATAGAGCGATGGCTTGCCACGAGTCTAGGAATGAGATAGATCACTTGAACAATTAGAGTGGAGCGATGGTTGTGCTTTAATCACCTAGGTGGAGCGCTCGATAGAGGACATCTAGAATTGATACATCGATTTACATGTTGAGAATAATAATTGTGGATAATTCTAAATTGTCAAACCTGAAGTTTAAGTGGAACAATAATCCTAGAAGGTAGATTTATTATTTAATTTCTTAATCTCTTCTATATTACTAGTTAAGTAATTCTCTCCAAATAAATCATTTTACCTTATTTAGTTAGTAATTCATCACAATTTGCTAGAATCACAAGTCCCTGTGGATTCGACCCGGTACTCACCGGTTTACTACTTGTTTGACAGCCGTACACTTGCGGTGTTGCGACCAAGTTCTAGAACACATAAATTGTCCAAAAACAGCTCTAGAACACAGAGAACTCTCCACCATCCATGAACTTTCAACCATTCCAAAAAAACAATAGTGGTTCTGTTGAATCGAGTTGTTTCAACTAACCATAGAAATCTACGCTGATTGTTGGATTTGAATTAGAGAAACAATTCTCTGTCAATGCCAATCGACTTTCTTCGTTGGACCTGCAACTTTCGGCTTCCATCATCGTGAAAGAAATTCTTCCAACTCTCTTTCATCCATTGCAAATCATCACCAACAAGGTCTATTGATACATGAGCCCTCTTCCCCTCTTCAACAATACGTAAAACATTACAATTTTTTCCCCATTCGATGAAGAAAGTGAAGAATTTTCCTTCAATTGTTATTTGAAAGCTAGCATCAATTCTCATACTGAAACCCAAAAATAACGAGAGAGATCTCACATTCCCCCTTAGTGTTTTTTTGTTGATAAAAAATACTTAAAACTGTCAAGATTCATGCTTGACTTAGGTGAATTACAAGAAAAGAAAATGTTAATTGTTAATCCCTTGATGGATGCAATCATTCTAAGTTTTGGAAAGTAAATTTACATAGGGTTATGGTTTAGGGTTAGGGTTTAGGGTTATCATTACAGTTAGCGTTTATGGTTGGGGTTTAGGCTTAGGGTTATGGTTATAGGGGTTACGGTTTAGTGCTAAGGGTTAGAGGTTAGGATTAGGGTTTAGAGTTAGTGGTTAGGGTTAAGGGTTATAGTGAAGGATTTGAGGTTAGGGTTAGGGTTAGGGTTTAGAAGTTTGGTTAGGGTTTGGCGTTATAGTTGGGGTTGGGGGTTAGGGTTATGTTTTAGGGTTAGATTTTAGGCTTAAGGTTTAGGTTTATGTTTATGTTTTGGTTTAGGGTTATGGTTTCATTTTAGGGTTTAGGGTTTAGGGTTAGGGTTAGGGTTGGTGTTTAGATTACACCGAGATTTAATAAATTGATTAGGCACAGGATAGAATGCACTAGGCTGATCCTATGCCTATCTTGTGCTCCTTTCCTCTTAATTATAGAATTCTCATTCCTCATCTTCTTCAAAATTGCCCACAATCAATAGCTGCTCGATGAAGCCCCTGTCACTCTTATAGGTACAAGAAAATAGCCTCTATGCTCTCTGAAATTTGAGCCTTGTGGTTCAGTTCTTGTTCCAGAACCTGCTGGTCGAAGGCATCGGGACTGCGACGATGATGGGGTTCTACGGTGTGTTCTATTATGAAACCTTCATTTTACTTGATTATCTCCCAGAGAATTCACTTTCAGCATTTTGTCCATGTTATTATCCTTGGGTAGATATGATCAGTATATGCTTCAATGAGTAAAAAACCTTTTAGGGTCTTTGGTCATTGTGCCCTATTGCTAGACTTCAGTAGTTTTTTGTTGTTGTTGTTGTAAACAAAAACCCAAAAATATTAAACTATGTATTTTCAAATTCAATATCCTAGCATTGAACCCACAAAATATGTTTTATTGCTGCATGATTTTGAGTGATCCTTATTAAACTAAGCATGGCATTAATACACTCATAAATCATATTCATGGATTACTCAATGCAGGCCTCTGTCCCTTCCTTATCATTCAACTTGATAATGGGCCTTGTTTGATGAGGAAATTTCTGAACCATTGGGCAGAGTCTTTGTAGTGTCGAGTCAAGTTGTGTTCATAGTCAATGTAAATCAGACCCATCCTCGGTTCATACCCGTGAGCCCATTCCATGTTGTCCATCAATGTCCACGCAAAGAAGCCTTTCACGGTCACTCCGTCAAAACTGTGAATTATAACCACAAATTAGCATGAGATTGACCGGTTTATTATGGAAGTTAAACTTTTCTTACTTCTCTGAGTTTGGAAATAGTTGTACAAATTATGTTTATGCTGTTTTATGCATTATTATGAAAAAGTTATGACTCGGAATTTAACCTTTCAAGTAATAGTCTAAATGAACTAGAACATTCATTTAATTTGGATATGAACCCCTCGTCATATATCAAAATTTTGAAGGAAAATAAAATTGATCTAAACTTTTGAACAGTACACTCTACTTTTCTCCATCCTTTTTTTAATTGTTGGATTTCTGATTTAAGCCTTAAAAAGGCATAATTAGAAAAGATAGATTTATCAAAGAATACGTATGTAATATAGATTAACATATGATAAATAACTTAGTAAAAAAAACTTTCCTTAAAATATAATATAAAAATTATTTAATGACTTCTATAAAGGAAAGTGTAACAATTAACACAAGGGATAGATGGAGAGTTCAATTCTTATAGGACAAAGGAAGTATGTCGAATATTGTTAGGTATATATCAAAATTTTGATGAAAAAATTATAGATTAAATGTTTAAAATAATCAGATACACCTAAAAACTCAATTCAACATCTATAGTGTTAGTGTGTTACCTTACCTGATTGACTTGTGGACCTCCGCAATATGTGTTTTGTAAAACTCAATTCTAATGTCATCATGGATGCCATAATCAGATACACCTAAAAACAACATTAATGACGTAATTAGTACCCCAAAAAAAAATCAATTCAAATGGTTGGTTTTATATTGATCATTCACAAATGTCAAAGTCATAAACTATCACATACGGCTTACCATTTTCAGTGATATAAATGGTAGGATTTTGATATCTGTTCATGGTATAGTTCAGTAGATATCTGAGTCCTTTGGGATAGATAGCAAATGGATATGGGCCATTCTGCATGTTGAGATTTCCTATGTTCTTAGTGTACAGTAGAACAAAATTAGCACTATTAACAATTAGAATTAATGGAAATTTTGTGT